>CM060950.1:174242571-174667571 GCA_030765055.1 Mantis religiosa | reverse complement strand
AGCGACTGGACGGAAACCAGGAGATCTATGGTTCAAATCCCGGCCATGGCATTGAATTTTTCATGTTGACTCTATCCTAAACCTTAGCCTATATACGGCTAGTGTGAAGAATTGATTAATTTCCATCAATTAACTAGAATATTCTGTTACAATTGTGAAATGAAATGAAATGTGTAGTGTTTAACGCCCGCTTTTACTACATACGGCACCGCAGGAGATGACACTGATGATACATTACATGAAGATGGAGCACCGGTAGAATGAGATGGCGGGGGAAACCGGAGATTCCGGAGAAAACCCGCCCCATTGCCGTGTTGAGCACCACAAATCTGCAATTGTGATTTGAACAACTGCATTATTATACAACTTTGGAAAATTCAGTTTGCGTTCCCTTACGTCTAGCGCCACGAACACTCGCAAGTGTGCGGGAGAGATAGATAGAGAGAGAGAGGGAAATATAAAAAGAGTGGGGATAACGAGGTAGGAGCGGTGAAGGCTCTAACGCATCTGATTCGCTACACGCGAGAACTCTTTCCATTTGAAACACATAATAGTACAAATTTGAGGTTTGAGAATGCAGAGTTTTTTTTAACCGACAGATGCAGATTAACTTTTCTGCGTGAGCGAGAAATTAACATATTAAGTTTTGTTATTTTTGTCATTTATAGTTTTTGTTACTTTTTATTTATGTATTTATTATTTTTTATTTATTTTCGCCTTTTCATAATACATAATGTATCGTACAACGTGCATATTAATGTTTATAAGGATTATTTGATTAGGTTTAAACTTAGAAACTAGAACTACTGAATTCAAAATAACAATGTAATATTATGTTTTATTTATATAACAAACATATTGAATACAACTAAATTTCAAAACTATAAATAAGTAAGCTTTAACCTTTATTGGTATCTTCTGACATCTCCATAAAATTCTTTTGCAGGTTCTGGAAGTTCAATAGATTGAGCTAGATTTCCCACATCCTTTTTCTTTCCTTTGCTCACTGTATTAATTTTGGGATTGTTTTGAGATCTAAGCAGGGATTCGCTGCATGGCTTGTTTTGCGGTTTCATCACACCCACCTCCACAGACAAAGCAGAATATTGTGACTTTGCGGGTTCCTCCTAGAATTTAAAGTCCAATTTGCCAAAATTGTAAATGTTCTTTATTTCCGAAGCAATACACTGTTCAGTTCTCACGTAACAATGTAACAACATTACATCACATGTACACAGTCTACCAAAGTCGATGACGATAACAAACATCAGCTCTCGTTACAACACTTCACAGGTGACTCTACTACAACCCATTCTTGGCGAGCCGTCGCCCTTTTAAATACCTCATTGATAAATTCGAGACTCTTCCAGAAGAATAAAGAAAGACAACTACTCTCCGTCAATCGAGATATCACTAGAAACTTCCTTGCGTGAAACCCTATCTGGGCCGGCAAGTCACTTATCTTATGGGCTATGTTTATCTGCTTATGCAAGCACTGTCCGCCTGTTATCTTTCTTCTGCAGGCTCTTTGTGTAGACTAACAAGCCGCGCTATCGCGTTGCCGCTATAATGTGTATTTTGAGCTTCTACGCGTAACTCATTTTCTTCGTTTTATTGCTTGGAATATGTTATGATTCGCTGGGTATTCATTTTGAAAAAAAAAACTTTGACTTCAATATTTGTTTTGCGCTTTCTTTTGCACTTTCCAGTTTTTGAACAACACTTTCGCAGAGCCGTGAGTTTGTAATATCTGATGGCACTCATCATGACTCAAGATGTTCTCGTTTTTAGTTAACTCTTCTTCGATTTTGCCTGGAGGCATATAACTGTGCCCACGTTTTGGGTAGATATGTGAAATGCGGGAAAATTTTTATACTATTCTCCAGGAAAGCATTAAGCATGAACATCGTTACACTATTCTTGTGCTGACTAGAGCAAGAGTCTGAAAATAAACGAATGGTAGAAGGAGTGTTGCTGGACATCCTTTCTTCCAGTTCCAACAAGAAGTGCTGCAAAGCTGAGGCAACCTTTTCGCAACTTTCAGCAGAATCAGTTTCCAACCATATATACAAGGGTTTTAGATGAAATCATTATGCATAGATTATACAACCATACCTGCCCTGCATAGAATCGCTAACAGAAAGTGCAGGCAATGGCTGATTCTGCTGCATATCAAAGCAAATAGTGATTGCCTCGGAGTTTTCTTCTTTCAATAGCTGATAAAACCTTTTTGAAACCAACTATTACAATCTGTACATGGTTCTTAGTTCGTTTTTCTCTTCCACGTCTGTCTTCATCAGTCCCATTTTGCAGCTGGAGCATTCGTCAGTGTGTGGTGTACGGAATGAAAAATTGAAGAGATTGTAAAATATGTATTTATATTTTGACATTGAGCAGACTGGTGGATTTCTTAATTTTCTTTCTTTGCAAACGTTGTTCCACATTTTTCTAATATTAAGTTATGGAGGTAAATATTCTCTCCTTGATTTTGTTCTTCCATAGTGGCTTTTTATACATCTGTACTTCTTAATGTCTTGCTTTATAGCAGCAGAAATGCACTTCCTCTGGTTTCTTTTGGTGCATTCCCAGATATGTGAAACTTTCTAGACATGAGAGATGATCTATCTTTTGACACCCCGGCGATTCCTTGGAAGCTTGCAGTGCATACTGACAACACTCGGCCATCATTAGTTCTTACACTGTATTTAATGCCAACAGTCTGTTTCGTATTTGATCTTTCTTCACCACTCTGCAATTAGGAGATGTAATACGTATATATTTCATAAGGAATTTACCTTTTTATATATATTATTGAGCTCTTTATTTACTTTTAGAATTTCGTGGAGTGCACTCAAGACCATGTGAACATGAAATTGCTGGAGTATGCAATTTCCTTGACTTGCATTTTGATTTCCTTTTGGCCGCGCCGTGGCTCAGTGGTTAGACCACTTGGCTCTCACCAAGGCGGCCCGGGTTCGATTCCAGGCGACCGCAAAGTGAGCTTTGTGATGGACAACACGGCGCTGGTGTGGGATTTCTCCGGAATCTCCGGTTTCCCCCATCTCATTCCACCGGTGCTCCATCTTCATCTCATGTATCATCAGTGTCATCGCCTGCGGTGCCGTATGTAGTAAAAGCGGGCGTTAAACACTACACACATTTCATTTCATTTGATTTCCTTTCCTTGTTTTTGCAATCCCTACCTCTGGTGCATTCTACGACTGGTACAGTTTCACAATATGAGCTCCTGTCCGTTGTGCATAGTACAGTGTAGTGTCTCAACTAAGAATAAAAATGCCATGTAAGTGTAACAAAGCTTTCAGAACTGAATGTGAAATCCAAGCGCATAACCCGTGTTCGCAGTTATTCCCAACGATGCAGCAGTGTACAAAGCTTGCAGAAATGATTGAGAATCCCAAGAATCGCAACAGTGAGTGGCAGTCAATGTCAAAATGCGTTTCATAGAATTCAGGTTGCTACACGCTGGACCATAAAGTCGTAAAATTGCATGTGTCCACCTTTGCTTTAACTGAGCAAGTGCATCTATCAAGCTTTGAAAAAACTGCTAATATTTCCTACCTCCTACACAGGACATGCATCGAATTGTGCAAAATCTGATTTCACAGAACGATGCAAATAGTTAAATTTATGCCAATATTATGTATAACTCAATTTCGTAAAATTCTGTATGTATCGAGTTTTGAAAAAACGCTCCTGTTACGGTAGTTGGTCTATATCAGAAAATCTGTTGGCTATATGGCCAACTATCGTATCTATGATCTCATATAAAATATTCGTAGATATGATTTTGTGTCATTTTCTCCTTTATCCGGTCCCGTTCTCTTTAAAGGTATTGGTGTTTCGTAGAAATCTTGATCAGATTCTAACCTTGACCAAACTAATTCGTCAACATTTTTACGCAAGCCTTTCATACTGTTTTTGAAGTCATTAATTTTTTGTTTGCAGAAACCAATATCAAGCATGTTTTCCTGAAGGATGTTTGTTAATCAAAGAATCAGACATAGGAAGTACAAGTGAAAACACCAAAAGTAAGAATATGAAGTGAAAGCTTAAGAAGTTTTAGTAGTAGCCCGATGCACAAGCTCTTGTTTCAGCATCACATTCATTCTCATTTTGTGCCATTAGTTTAATAGGGCGGCAAGACCAATGTTCAAGCTAAAAATGATATCAGCAATTCTGCTTTTGTAGTTCCACCTCGTGGCAGACACTACTGGAATGCGTTTTTTCACTTCAGTGTGTAAAGTTTCTGTCTTTTGAGGGCCATTTTAAAAAAATTAAATGTATAGTCATGACATGAAAAAATACTCTATACTTCTTTATCTGACTGGTTGATTGCTGCAAAACTAAATTAAACTTTTCGCCATAGAAATGTACAAAGAATTTTCTAGCAATTGACTGTAAACCACGGGAAGTCAAGCAGTGGCAGTGGGACGTCAGCTCCGTCAGATCCAACCACCAAATATGCTCCCAAACGAAAGTCAGGTTAGCGTGTGACGTCACCGCGTTGATTTCTGCTGCCCAAGAGGAAGGAAACACTTTAATATGTTGGGGTACCGACAGCGTAGGAAAGACAGGGAACGTATCGGGTATTAATAATATGTACAACTTACATCTTTGGTGTTGCAATATTAATGCTGAGTGCTTTCATTACATAATTGGTCACAGTTTATAAACAATTACATTTTGGCTCTGTGCTATGAGAAAATGTATAAAACTTCAACTCGTAGTTTATCTGAAGTTCAGGCATGATATGAACTAAATAAAATAAAACAAAGTAATTTTCTCTACAAATTAGAGGAGACCCATTCAGAACAGAATTACGTGGATATTTTCCGACACCTTCTGTTTCGTTTTTAACTAAGTAGTTTATCACTGTCAGGAGGCCACGCCAGTGGTTAGACCGCTTGGCTCTCACCAAGGCGGCCCGGGTTCGATCCCAGGCGACCGCAAAGTGAGATTTGTAGTGGACAACACGCCGTTGGGGCGGCTTTTCTCCGGGACCTCCGGTTTCCCCCGCCATCTCATTCCACCGGTGCTCCATCTTCATCTCATGCGTCATCAGTGTCACCGCCTGCGGTGCCGTATGTAGTAAAAGCGGGTGTTAAACACTACACATTTCATTTCATATCACTGTCAGAACGTAATGCCTGGAAAAATTGTAATCGAAGGCTTCATGTTGGATTTTGATCCGACAAGGTACCTCGGGCTTTGGACTTAGCTAATTTCATAACAGAAAAAAAAATCGCACAGATATGTCGAACCAAACATACACAAAGTTCATGCGGCAAGTGAATACAAACTCGGAAATATGGTTTGTGGAAAATTCTTGTAAAAATCAGCCAAGTCTTTCTTGTGTGTATATTTGTCCTTCAATAAATCAACATATTGTAAATTTAACACCTCCATTTGGTACGTGGCAGCTACATTGTTGTCATCGAGTGTGCTTTACCTGACTGAAATCTCAGATTATGTATTGGCAGTGCAATTATATAGGCAACTTGGTACTACACGGCTCTTGTCTGACGTCACACGCACTGCAGGCCTCGCTCCCGGCTGAAATAGGTCAACTCTCGAACCGCTCTTCCTCTGCTGTAAACCGTTATGCTCTCCAGGCATTACACCCGCAACATCATATGTTTGTGCTAGAGTTTTGCTCCAGTTTGCAATTTCTCCATGAGTTCCAACAGATGCTTAGATAAACTAGCTGTGGTGCGGTCATTACTGCCATCACAAAACCCTGCAAATATTTCTTGAACCTGTCCCTCTGGTGTGACGTAACGAAGAACACTCGACAGTCTATATTTATTCGATGCATCAGTGGTTTCTTCCATGATTACTGATATAAAACTTGTCTCATTCGCTTCATTCTTTATTTCATTGATCAAAACACGTGAAATGCACTCAACAATGTCATTCTGAACGTCATTGGTGTTCCTGAAAACAGTCGCAGTCCTAAGATGTTCCTCTAACTTATCAACTGAGCAATTAGGTGTAAGAGCTTTACTCAGTTACCTCTGTTATCCGAATTTTCGGACTCATCACTATCCCTGAGTGGGAGTTCTTGCTGACTGAATAGCAAATAACATTTATCAATTGCCCCATTATACACCTATTTCTTTTCACATCTGCATTATGCCTTTCAACCGAATTATTAAATGAGTCACTCAAAGAACTGTGAAATCTTATTTTTCCAGAACTTACTAACATTAAAATGAATGTAACACGAGTTCTTGAATTTTCATGACGAACACTCAAGGTGCGAAAACTATCCATGTTGCTCATGCAAACTGTCACCCACGCATTATTTTCATTAGAAAAGAGCTGATATGGCCAATAAAATAGTTCCAATAATTTGTCATAAGCACACAGTCAAGGGAATTCCTTATACCAAGAGATACTAAAATGCTGAAATCACTGTGTTATCTAGTTTTTAAAAGTTTAGTATCCGGAGATGGCCTTCGTGTTGAGATTATATGACATTTTCCACCAAAAGAACGTGAACTCAAGGACCGATTTAAAAGGTTTTCGATCGCATAATCATAGTCACCTTTTCCCACAAATTCTGATGCCATTCTTCCTATTGTAATTTTAACATTAAACCGTTTACCCTATTACTGTTATAAGTGATGAATTAACACTAATATTCAAGGTTTGACTTTTCACTGCACTGGTAACAATCGTGCTATAAACAATTAACTAAAGCAAGGTCACTGACATCCCACACGAATCTCTGTCCTTCGAGTTTAGCCGGTGAGTGCCACTAGCAAAATAACG
The DNA here is from genome assembly GCA_030765055.1 of Mantis religiosa. Classification (NCBI taxonomy): domain Eukaryota; kingdom Metazoa; phylum Arthropoda; class Insecta; order Mantodea; family Mantidae; genus Mantis; species Mantis religiosa. The sequence goes on along the minus strand of CM060950.1, from coordinate 174,660,776 downwards.
AGTTATTTCGAACTGGAGGATGCTAGATGACCGGGGCATCTACCACCGATCGGTCCCGGCGGATCGGTCACAAATTAACGCAATTGCAATCTGAAAGGGAAATTGCTTGGGAATGCTGCTGCCGGCAAAGGAGGCAACATTAACACCACGACACTGTTCAAAATGTATTACAACAATGGAATCAGTCCTGTCGACGCATAGGTATACCAGTTCAAGGTGGCAGTGCACATTCACTACCATTGCAGACGATCAGGTGGTGATGGCTCAGAGCTGTGAGGACATTAAATATATGATGGGGAAACTTCTGGATGCCTTTGAGGTAGGAGGATTACGAGTAAATACGGATAAAGCTTAATATCTGGTAGTAGAGGAAAATGATGAGACATCTCTGCACTCCAAGTAAACTGTTAGAGCTGTTTAAATATCTGGGATTGATTATTGATGAATCAGAGAGCTATAAAATGGATGTAGACAGTAGAATAGAACAGACACGAAGAGCTATATGAATGTTGAATGGGGCTTTGTGGAGCAGAAAAATGTTGAATTGTACAAAGAAGAGGATTTTGAAGACTGGTGGAAAGTATAATGACCTATGGTGCTGAGGAGTGGTCTTTCGTAGAGGGACAAAACTCTAAGATCTTGGCAATGGAGAAGGACATAGTGTTAGAACATCAAGTTTGGAAAGGAGAAACGAAGAGGTGACACACTTGATGGATATGGGTGAAATTATGGTGGGGAGAATTGGTATTGATACGTAAGAAGAATAAAGGATGATAGGTGGCCCAAGACCCTTTTAGAATGGTCACCTTATGGAAGAAGAAAGCGGAAAGCAACTTGAAGAGGACGGATCCATAGAATGATGAATGGTCGATGCCTGGAGGAAGATGACTTATTCAAACGGATAGACTGGCAAATGGGAATACAGGGAACTGCTGAAGAGCGGCGAAGCTCTTAAAAGTATCTTACTTTTCAATGCTTCCAACTACTTCCATATTTTCAACCGATCACAGAGCCCACCTCGGTAGCGTAGATGGTAGCATGTCTACCTCACGTTCAAGAGGTCCCGGGTTCGAATCTCAGTCAGGATGAGCTACCTAGTTAAGGTGTTTCCGGAGTTCTCCCTTATCCTTCAAGACGAATGTCGGGTAACTCTAAGCTCCATGGACCCTGGACTCATTTGAGCATCATTTCACCCAATTCATTCACCGTCCGATATAACTTAACGTTGGGGCGGACGTAAATTAAAAAAAACCGATCACAAAGAGAGCATTTTCACAAAGATGGATAATACCTATGGTATAGATGCTTTATACTTCGAAAAATAATGTCAAAACCTACAGCAATCAAGTCTTGTTTTGAATTTAAGGCAAAAGTGACATCATAGTATCAAAGTCTATGAAACTGGGCAATGAAATGAGAAATGAAATGTGTAGCGTTTAACGCCCGCTTTTACTACATAGGGCACCGCAGGCGTTGCTGGACAATGAGGAGCCCGTTAAAGTTTCACCAGAAAGACAGGACCAGAAGCTTAAAAAGGAATATATGATCACCATATATAGGTGTCAATTTACATTTATAGTTGATAGTCCTTGATTAACTTCTTATGAAATTTGAAAGGGGAGGATACCAATAGAGAAATATCTCAATGACATTGTCAGATGCTGAAACTATGCCCCTGCAATGCTACTTGAATGAAACGCATTTGCAAATACATCATTTCCACTTGTATTCAGGCTGTAAGCATGTCCAGTTGAAGTGCCAGTTGAAGTTTTTAAGCAATACACTTGGTGCAGTATCCTGTATGTTAGATACACTTGGGAATATGAAAGAGGGAAATTATCTTGGGATGGAGAAAACAATATTCAGCCACCAAGCATCACTACATCCTGCTCTATACAACCTGAAGAAACAGAGTCGTTATAGAAGGCATTAGAACAACAGTACCTTGAGTAATCATATGTATATCTTATTAATTGCTACTAAATCAAAGTTCGAATCCATTCATAAATACTGATCATTTAATAATGCAATAAAACTCAGTGTTAAATTTATATTGAGGAATTCAACATTTCAGAATTAATCCTTTGAAATACATTACTCCTGCATATGGATGCTTTTTAATTAATTAGGGTCAACTGAAACATTCAATGTCACGGCCGGATTTGAACCATGGATCTACTGGTTTCCGTTTAGTCGCTCTAACCCCTTGAGATACCATGCCAAACATGCCGACGCGACATTAAACTCTCCAATTGACTCCTTATATTTTCCCGGTAAACCACTTAGAGTTCTGATATTCGAGATACATTTGTGGCGATTTATTATTGTAAGTGGCGTTGAATATATCAGTTGACTCTAAATAAAAACATCCGCATACAGGAGTCATGTATTTAAAATGATGAATCCTGAAAGGATTAATTCATCAATATAAATTTAACATTAAGAGTTATATGACAAAAGTCCTGGTATTTAAGTACTTACAATATTCAGTCGCCACAAATATGTCTCTCGGAAAATTATAATGATTCATTTGGAGAGTTTAATGTCGCTTCAGCGTATTTGCCATGGTAGCTCAAGTGTTTAGAGCGATTGGACGGAAACCAGGAGATGCCTGGTTCAAATCCCGGGCGTGGCATTGAATTTTTCAGTTGACTCTAATTAATTAAAAAAACTCCTCTCTGCCAAATACGTTTCATTCATCTTGAAAACAAGAAAACAAATAACTTTTACTGATCCATTAGCCAACAGCAGATGTATATTCAAAATGAATACCTACAACAGGAAGCTTTGAATGCTCGAAACGTTCTCTCAGAGTATACACCTCATTCCTTGAATATTTGAGATTTGGTTTAGTTTCTCTTAATTTATGACAGATATCCCTTCTATGTAAGTATAGGGTTGCAATACTGGGCAATCATGAAGGTATACTTATGAGTGCAACAGAGGACGTTCTATGAGTAAAATTTAGTTTTCACCTATGAATGTGCAAGTGTACTCATGAAATATGTTCTACTTGTATATATACACACATTAACGGATATGAATTCTAGCAGTGAGTAAAATTACTAAATGATCCTAATTACTATAACAGAGACTTTGAGAGACAGAAGGTACAAAAACTATATGTGTTACAGTGTCGCCTTTCAAAAACGATGACATGGCATTGAATGCACAATTATCATAATTATTTTATGCAAACAATTAAGAAATGTAATCACTAACTTGACAGTGCCTGATCTAGTAGCAGTCATTTTATTCAATAATTTCATTGTACCATCAAAAACTGTCACAATCTTATATTTTCAAACCTTCTGGTTAATCTTTGAAGCTTTCATTACAAAATATCAGCCAGAGTATAGCTTGAACCTTCTAGTTTGGTAAGAAGATAAACTGTTCCTTCCATCTTATTTAACAAACAAAGTCTGGCAGTGGATTGTGTCAAGTTCATGATCATTAACGGAGCAAAACTATGCAACACCAGCATTTTGTATTGCCTTCATTTCTTCAGTATTAGCAAATGCAACAATAATGGGAAATAATTCGGCAAGATAGAATACAAATTCCATTAGGTAATCACTGGCATAGGATACAACGAATAGTCTTTTCCTTTTTGTCTACCAAAAACTTAGCAAAGGAGTGCTTCCTTTTTCTAACGCACAGAAACATACTCTTTGATTGTGCCACTGCAATATTTAGCTCCCGCAATTAAACTGTCCACAAATTGCCAATTATGTTCAGTTTATGTGCATACAACTAAAACCATCAGCACATTCAAACATGTATTTTGTAGAGTCCATCATCACATTATTCACATTATCGCAACTCACATTTATACACTTTAAGATTTAAATATGGTCTTAATACAGTATGTGGCCTTTGAGCATCATTTCACCAATTTCATTCATCGTCCGATATGACTTAACGTCGGAGGACGTAAATTATAAAAAAAAAGTCCAAAAAATGAACACAGCTACAAAACCTTAAGGGCGGAAATATGTAAAAATTCAGAAATACACATCTCATTGATGGGTTTATCAGAACATATGGTTTATCTTTGCCCTCTACTTTTCCTTTCACATCTAGTATACGCAAATTTGTCAAATTTCCTACCTATTTTCAGGAAGAGTTAGGGCATGCATTAAATATCCTGCTCCTGTAGAAAAGAATGAAATACAATTAGGAATGAAATCATATGTTAGAATTTAAGACTGAAGATAAAATATTGTGTAAGCAAACGTAATATTTTAACTGAGATACCTGAAATTGTGTAGTGGGGACATGAGTACCTTATACTTACGTAACCTTTGCGGGAATCTGTGAGAAATCTCATTTATTTAGATGAAACTTGGTTGGACAATAACATAAACGTGAAGAGGTACTGGCCATCTGAAGAGGTTTCTGGAGTGACCGATAGGTACAATGCAGGCAATCAGCTCATTCTTTTACATGCTGGAGGCAAGAAGGGGTGTGTTAATGGAGCGAATCTTCTTTTTATAATGTCACCTAATTATCGGAAGGCACGGCCAGCTAGCAGCAGGGTGGACGACCGGAGGCATTCAGACCACGCCTACCCATTGATCTTGTAGCGCTAACCAGGGGATGGTTGGAAAAACATCACTAGCCATCTCTTTCCCCTCCACCATTGACGTCTGGAACCTTCAGGATGACTCACTGAGACGCGAAACTTCCAGACACAGCGATCTGCGTATATAAGGGATGAAGTGGACAGATCAGTGGAGTTCTTGGCGAGCAGCCGTGAGGAGCGCCGAGTGAGTGAACGGACCGGAAGACTGTGTACGTGTATCAGAGGAGTTGTACGTAATTGTGAGTGTAGAGTGGACCTGTGACAGACGAACTGGCGAATTGTAATTGTGTGCGCTACGTAATTCTGTGTAATCGGCAAGTGTTCGAACTTTAATTCAGTGGAAATAAAGAACATTTTGAGTTTGTGCAATTTTACTTTTAATTTCACGAACCCACAAAGTCACAACAGGTGCCAGAAGTGGGATTTTATAGCGATGGAGGCTGCATGGGCAGAGATTTTAGAAAAGTTGGAGACGGCAAATAACAACTTGGCCGCGAAGATGAACGAATTTACAACGAAGACGGAGACGGCAAACAACAACCTGGCAGCGGAACTGAAAGAAATAAAGACGGCAAATGACAACTTCGCTGCGAAAACAGAAGCGGCGAATAACAACCTGGCCGCGGAACTGAAGGAAATGAAGACGGCAAATAACAACCTGGCCGCCGAACTGAAGGAAATAAAGACCGAATTGACCACGGAAATTAAAGCGGCAAACGAGGTCCTCGCCGCAAAATTTGAAGAGCAGTTGGCCGACGTAAAGGAGAACGTCACGGAGCTTGATGAGCGCGTCGAAGACCTGGCGAGACGCGTTAACGACCTGGAAGGAAAGGCCGACAGCATCGTCAAGTCCCTGAACCCCATGGTGGAGTATGTCGTCGGCACTATTCTGAAAGCCGACGCTCCGGGACGCGAAACAACATCGGTGCGCGTCAAACCGCCTAAATACGAAGGCGCGACAACTTTCGAAGTCTTCCGCCGCCAGTTCGACGCAGTGGCCAAGCACAACAAATGGTCACAAGAGGAAGAGGCCACGCTGTTAATAGCCAGCCTCCAGGGACGGGCCCCGGAAGTCCTGAACGCAGTACAGATAATGATGGCGCCCAAGGACATCTAGGAGGCCCTAGAGAATCGTTTTGGAAACCACCGCTTAGCCGCAGCGTACCGCAGCCAGCTAAAGGCAAGGTCACAGCAGCCAGGGGAGACGCTGGAGGAGTTCGCCCTGGCAGTTGAGCAACTGGCTAGCAAGGCCCTAGTCAACCTACCACCAGAGTTCGTATCCCCGGAAGCTGCCTATACATTCGTTAACGGGGTACGAGACATGGAGATTCGTCAGCACCTAATGCTCGGCGATTACAAAATCATCCACGAGGCACTAACGGTAACATTAAGGATGGAGACAGCCAAGGTAACAGCTATCGCGACGTCGAGAACGAGGAGCGTCCTCTACACCGGAGACACAAGACCAGCCGAGGGACGCCGGTGGAGACCAGTGGCCTGTGTTGGGGATGTGGACAGCCGGGACACCTGGAGAGAGTTTGCCCACACCAGGAAGAGCAGCCGGAAAACAAGTAAGGGCCATCGTGGAGAGGGGAACATCGGCGCCATCACCACCATCCCCTCGAGTGACACTGCGCGCCGTCATGCGGCGTTTGGATGACAGCCTCATCGCGGACGGTTGGGTGAAGGAGAAACCGTGCCGCGTGCTCGTAGACACCGGGGCGGCCGTGACCATAATCAGACCTGACGTGGTCAAGGGTTTGCCGACGAGGAAGACGAACCAACCATACGAGCTTGTGACGACATCGGGTGACACCTTGCCTGTGGAGGACGCCCTGCTAAAGTTGACCTTGGGAAGGAGTGCCGTACGTCTTTGGGTGTTGAGGAGAGATACAGGGATTGGCTGCCCTCAGGAGCCATGAGGCGACGGTCGACGTCGGCATGAAGGTCCTCCGGCTCAACGGAGAAGAGGTTATACTCCGTCAACCAGAAGAGTGCCTTGGAATGTGCAGGGTCGTCTAGAACGAAGACGTGGTTGTCCCCGCGAGGAGCGAGGTGGTGATGACGGCGCGACTGGAAGGCCAGAGAACCAGGAACATGATGCTGGACCAGAAGACGCCTGTACACGGACTATGTGTAGCCAAGGCATTCTTGCCTTGCCAAGAGGAGGTGCCAGTGAGACTGCTAAATGCAACGACACCGATCACTACGTCCAGGCCTGGACGGAGTTGGGAACGTGCGAGCCTGTGGAAGCGTTACAACAATCGACGAGACACAGGAGCCGGTGCCAACGCAACACCTGGGGCTCCGGCTAGAAGGCCTACTGGAGAGGGCGGCCGACCACCTGACCGCAGAGCAGCTGGAGAAAGTTCGACAACTGCTGAGACGATACCAGCGCGTCTTCAGCCAAGGCGACAGTGACTACGGCCGCACGGACAAAGTGCTTCACCGCATCGACACCGGAGACGCCCGGGCTATTCGGCAACAACCTAGACGAGTCCCGCTGGTGAAGCAAGGGGCGGTATGAGACATGCTGGAGGACATGAGATCCAGGGGAGTGACTGAAGAATCTGACAGCACTTGGTGTTCCCCGGTAGTCTTGGTGACGAAGAAGAACGGCAAGATACGCTTCTGCGTAGACTACAGGAAGATGAATGCTGTCAACCGGAAGGACAGTTTCCCCTTACCCCGGATTGAAGGCACCCTGGACACGCTAGCTGGTGCACAGTGGTTCTCGACCCTGGACCTGAAGTCGGGCTACTGGCAGGTAGCTCTAGACTCGAGAGACAAAGAGAAGAACGCATTTTTGACAGGCCAAGGGCTTTGGCAGTTCACTGTTATGCCCTTTGACCTCTGCAACGCACCAGCTACCTTCCAACGCCTCATGGAGTCAGTGATGAGAGGACTGACTTACGACGCCTGCCTGCTATACCTGGACAACATCATCATCGGCAGTAAGACTTTTGAAGACCATCTGGAGAATCTGAGTAAGGTGCTACAGAGATTGCAGGTGACTAACTTGAAGCTGAACGCAAAGAAGTGCCAGCTCTTCCGCAAGGAAGTGAACTACTTGGGCCACATAGTCCCAGCAACCGGAGTGGCCACAGACCCGGATAAGACACAGGCTGTGAGAGATTGGCCTCGCCCAAAGGATAAGAAAGAGTTGCGCAGTTTCCTGAGGCTGTGCAGTTATTACCGACGCTTCATAAAGGGGATCTCCAGCATCCTCAAACCCCTCAGACGCCTGACAGATGAACACCGGCCTTATGTGTGGACGGAGGACGCCAAAGGCGCTTTCCAGCACCTGAAGAAAACCCTGTGCAGTGCTCCAATTTTGGGATTTCCACAACCAGGTGGCGCCTTCATTGTAGACACCGATGCCAGCGACCACTATTGGAGGCATCCTATCTCAAGTCCAGGACGGCCACGAGCGGGTGATAGCCTACTACAGCATGATGCCTTGGTAGCGTGGTGGTAGCATGTTTGCCTTACGTTCAAGAGGTCCAGTTCGAATCTCGGTCAGGGTGAGTTACCTGGATAAGGCTTTTTCCGGCGTTTTCCCTTATCCTGTAAGACGGATGTCGGGTAATTCTAAGCTCTATAGACCCTAGGCTTATTTCAGCATCATTTCACCCATTCCATTCATCGTCCGATATGACTTAACGTTGGAGGACGTAAATTACAAAAAAGCAGAGAAGAACTACTGCGTCACCCGGCGAGAATTATCGACGGTAGTAAAGACCTTGGAGCACTTCCACAAGTACCTGTACGGTCAGCCATTCCACCTGAGGATTGACCATTCCTCCTAATCTGTATTGAGCTTTAAGAACCTGGAAGGCCAGACAGCACGTTGGGTCCAGAGGCTCCAGGAGTACGACTTCACCTCGGAACATCGTAGAGGGAAGAGCCACGGTAACGCAGACACTATGTCCCGAAGACCCTGTCCAGAAGAGTGCGGCCAATGCACAAGAGTGGAAGAGAAGTAGCGTGCCGCAGCAGTCCGAGTAGTCACGGCAGTGCCTGCGGATGGCTGGGATAGCGCAGGTCTGAGGAGGGAGCAGCTGGCGGGCGCAGACCTGGGGCCACTCTTGAGGGAAGTGGAGGCAGGGAGAAGACCGACCTGGGAGGACATCGCACCGAGGAGCGCTACATACAAGTCGTATTGGGTCCAATGGGACTCGTTGAAGATCAGAGAGGGCGTGCTGTTCCGGGTATGGGAATCACCCGATGGGAAGACGCAGAAAGAACAGTTGGTACTTCCCCGGAGTAAGGTCACGGAAGTCTTGTAGGAAGTGCACACCGGTACTTCGGGAGGACACCTGGGAGCAAACGAAACGATTGACAAACTATGGCAGCGCTACTACTGGCTGAGGCTCCGAGTAGACGCTGAGAGATGGTGCCGTCAGTGTCACGTCTGCGTGGCGAGTCGCGGCCCCCACACTAGGAGCCGGGGTCGCATGCAGCAGTACAACGTCGGAGCGCCATTCGAACTGATCGCCGTTGACATTGCTGTGCCGTTCCCAGTGTCCGACCGAGGCAACAAGTACCTGATGGTGGTCGTGGACTACTTCACCAAGTGGCCGGAGGTGTATGCCATTCCGGACCAAGAGGCAAAGACAATCACATACTGCCTCGTGGAGCAAGTGTTCTGTGGATTTGGGGTGCCATTGGAGCTCCACAGCGACAGGGCAGCAATTTTGAGTCCAACCTAATGAAGGAGGCACTAGCAAGACTTGGGGTTAACAAGACCCACACAACACCTCTACATCCCCAGTCGGATGGCGTGGTCGAAAGGTACATCAAGACCTTAGAGGAATACCTGAGGAAAGTCGTGGCCAGCCATCAGCGAGACTGGGACGTCAAGGTGCCACTGTTCTTGTTGGCCAACCGCTCGTCTACACACGACACAACTGGGATGACGCCACCCAGCTTAATGTTCGGCCGAGAGTTACGCCTCCTTTGTGACCTGGCTTTTGGAGGCCCTCCGGAGGCGAAACAGCCAGTGGCCGAGTATGTGGAGAACCTGATGGACCACCTCCACGACATGCACGAGATGGCTCGCCAGAACATCTAGAAGGCGAGCGACCACATGAAGACCCGCTACAACACACAAGCCAACAGCCAAGGGTTCCCGCAAGGTGACCTGGTCTGGTTGTACCGTCCTACGCGGACCAAGAAACGCTGCCCGAAGCTTCAGTAGCCATGGCAAGGACCGTACCGGGTGGTGAAGAGGATTAACGACGTGGTCTACCGCATCCTGAAGGTTCCCCGAGGGAAGATGTTGGTGGTACACCTGGATCGCCTGGCCCACTACGATGGTGCAGTTCGGGACGACCAGCTTTGAGGAGAAAGCAGTGTCACCTAATTATCGGAAGGCACGGCCAGCTAGCAGCAGGGTGGGCGACCGGAGGCACTCAGCCCACGCCCAGCCCATTTATCTTGTAGCGTTAACTAGGGGATGGTTGCAAAAACGTCACTAACCATCTCTTTCCCCTCCCCCATTGACGTCTGGAACCTTCAGGATGATTCACTGAAACGCGAAACTTCCAGACACAGCGATCTGCGTATATAAGGGATGAAGTGGACAGTTCAGTGGAGTTCTTGGCGAGCAGCCATGAGAAGCGCCGACTGAGTGAACGGACCGGAAGACTGTGTACGGTGTACGTGTATCAGAGGAGTTGTATGTAATTGTGTTTGTGGAGTGGACCTGTGACAGACGAACTGGCGAATTGTAATTGTGTGCGCTACGTAATTCTGTATAATCGGCAAGTGTTCCAACTGTAATTCGGTGGAAATAAAGAACATTTTGAGTTTGTGCAATTGTACTTTTAATTTCCCGAACCCACAAAGTCACAGTAAGGTAGGTAGCTACAGTGGAGATTGCCATGGCCAAATGTACCACCAACATTTTGAGAAATGGTTGAAAGAAATGCTTATTCCATATATTTCATCTTTTTCTGTTATAGTTTTGGACAACGCTCCATACCATTCAGTCTTATCTAAAAAATGTCCAGCTAAACACCGTACGAAGAAAGAGACAGTGAACTTCTTGCAGAAATATGGTGCTATTTGTGACGGAGAAATTAAGAAAGCAGATTTATTGGCCCTTCTGTAAGTTCATCGTCAAAGAGAACAGGAATAGAAAATTGGTAGGTTTATTACGAGTTTAGGACACACGCCAGTTAGATTACCACATATATGTGCGACCTAAACCCTATCGAGTTCACTTGGGCTAAAATAAAAGATTATGTGAGAAACCGCGACATCGTCGGAAACCTGAGTTTACAGAAACTGCAAGAACTTACACAGGAGGCCTCAAAGCACGAACGGAAGTCGACTGGGTAGTTTTTTTTTTGTAAAAAAGTGAAAAAAAAAACAGAAGCTGAGTATTGAAAAAACGACGGAATCGTGTCTGATGTTATAGATAATATTACTGTGAACATGGCATCAGATGATAGCTCAAACAGTGGTATGATAGGGACAGTGACATTGACAACAATGAATATATTTTTAGTGATGATGCTGAAGATCAGCACAGCCGCTATGATGTGTAAGTGGATAGCAATGGCTATCAAGGTTTGTATGTTTCCTTTTAATTTTTGCCACATTAAGCATTTTGAATTAAGTTAAATTAAATGTACTATAGTAACAAGGTTATCCATAAATGGTGTCATACTACATGATTTAGACAACTAATGCCAGTTGATGTGGTTTGGCTTCTACCTGCATTATTCAGGTTTATGCATTCACTGAAAATACAGAAACACCACTGTTCGTCTATCCTCTAGTACTCCCCTCTCCTCTCTGATGTCATTCTTACTCTCTGTAAACTTGATCGCATTCCTTCGTATTCCTTCCAACCCCACAGAGCTTGGTCCTATACATTACTATAGCATCGCATGAACACCTTGATTTGTGTATATCATGTAACTGAAATAAATTTCATTCGGTACATGGAATTAGCCTATGTCCACCTATTGAGTACTGTTCAGATTTATACTGTTTCCGTTTAAAGACGTACTCACAAACGTAATCTCACTCACTTCATTCACACACAATTTTATGCAGAGATTGCATGCTCACAGTGTAATGCACATAGGTGCTTACCGCCGTTCAAATACGTTTCCAACACACGCACATTTTACTTTATTTTCGCCTGTCCTTTTTAATGCACACAAATGTTTCATCTGAAGCTTTGATGTACAGGTATGGGAGTACGTAGTACAAACTTATTTCAACACGGTTTTCGGCGGTGATTTATATGTTCGCCATAAACAATTTATTCGACATCGATCTCTTTGGCTTCATCCGGAATGGCAGTCATGGCTTCCAACATCATTATTATAAAGCTGTCTTGGTCGAACAGATACTTCTTGAGCACCCTAGGCTTGTAGCTCTTCTTCTCCAGTTTCTTATCCCACCTGCAGACATACACCGATTATATTTTACCATGGAAACCACCACCACCGCCGCCGCCACCGCCACCGCCGCCACCGCCGCCACCGCCACCACCGCCACCACCACCACCACCACCGCCACCACTGGCTCCTGGCTTTATGATGTTCATTCTTGAAGATTATAGACGTGACAGTTAAAGAATCGGGCGACACAGATTCCGGTAGCACGTGCGAGACTTCTCCTGCCTGAGCCAAGGCCCGGGGGTTTAAATGTTGAAACTCTGCCGAAGCAGCGACTGACTCACTGCATCGTCAGCTATGTCAGCAGGGTTTTCGACATCCGTCTAACAGCCCAGCATGACTTGCAAACCTACGCGGCCGGATGTCGCGTGTACCGATATTATTCCATCTCCCAAGTATACAATTTTTACCGATTTTGTCTTTTTCAAAAATGTATCAAAATATTAATGTCACAACCTCCCGCCGCGATAAGAACCACAGCTGTCCGCAGCTGATCACATGACTATCACAAAAAATTATTTCCAAATACACATAAAATATATACAGTAAGACAATGGGCTGGACAGATAGGGAAATTGAGGATAGGACTATGTGCATAGGCTAGAAAAATAAAAGGAAGCGAGAGGAAAGGGAACTGGGGAGAATCAACAAGGGGAACACAGAAGCACTCGCCAAGGCAGTCGTTTGCGGGACCAACCGTTGCTGTCCTCCAGAGCAATTAGGTCCTGAGGAGCACATCATTACAGTCTAGAAGCACCTGTACACGCATCGTCGATCAATCACCTTTGCAGAGCTAAAGTCTGTTGTGCAGGAAGAAAACATCAGTTCGTGGACGACACTGCAGGTGACACAATTATCTTGTAGCAATACTGTCTGCTAGGCACTAAAGCTTCCAAAGACGAGTTCAGGCTGTATAGACCTGTGAATCCGGCCCCACCTCCGAGCAGGATGGAACCACCTGCATGTTCGAAGAAAAGGCACTTGATGCAGTCGCCCGTCGGTGGTATCCCTTGAGGCAGAATAAGTCCCACAGCGCCAAAATGAAAGTTGCTGCCGAAAGGGGTGTGCCCTCACAACAGGAGTCTGGCGCGCCGCAGGTTGGAAGGTCCGTCTACGAAGCCTAGAGTTCATGGGGCAGAGAAAGGAGTCCACGTACACAGGACACTCGAAGCAGGGAAGAAAAAAAGCCCAAATTAGTAAGGGTAACGAAATATAAGGGGGAGAGAGGGAGAGAGAAAGGGAAAAATGCCCAGTACAATAATATTAGTAAAACATAAATACCCAATACAATGGCATTATTACAATATAAATAAATGTGATACATAGTCTGCTGACATTTCCTAACTACACGTATCATAATTGGAGTTGACTATACGTGAATAAATTTCTTTTCCTGTATCATAATTGCCCTCATATTTGAAGTTATCTCTCACACAGTTCACGTAAACACGCAGGTTATCTTAAGCCTAATCGCCGTTATTTAAGGATAACTGTAAAGCGGAACAGCGATGAAGATCGAAAAATAAAATTAAAGTCAAAAATACAAGTTAAATATATTTAAAAAATGGATGAAAATTTTGGGTGTAAAGCTGCATGGCAGAAAATTAAAGTTTGAACCAAGGTAATGAGCTGAATTTCGATCGTAATCCCTGATGAACATTCACAGAACATGAACTGCTGCGTAAGCAATGTGTCACACAATGCGATTCTGCGAAAGGCGAAGTTTACAGCTGATTATTACAAAAGCAACACACTCGCAGCTATCAGGAAGGATGAGCTGCTTACCGTACGTGACCTTGCTGAAATAACTGGGTAAGCTCAGTGGCTCTGACATACATAACTACTGTTCATTATTCACTGATAAGGTGGTAAGACTCACGTGCCTGCATTTCTTCCGTACACAATGGAAGCTATCAGAAACACCAGATATAGATGCCTTCAAAACAGGTATAACTTTATCTTAAAAACCCAATTACTTATGAAAACGTTAGTATATTCTCATTTTCTCTTCACTTCGGGACCTTGCGGTTTGACACCCGTGTGTAATAAAATTCTCTTAAAAATCTATCACCACAATTAAACAATAATATTCAGTACCGTAAACTTGCCCCAAGAGACCGTGAGGTTTGACACTCCAGAACGAAGTTTACCTATAATCGTCATCATCGTCATCATCGTCATCATCATCGTCATCGTCATCATCATCATCATCGTCATCATCATCATCATATGCATAAAGTTCACACGTCGTCTTACATATAAAACATACCATAAATGTTGTTTCTGATATGTCACAACTTAAATCTATAACAAAATAATGAAATAAAGGCTACCAGCCTTAATATATAAATTCTATAATCCTAATAACATGCGGTACCTGAGTTAAAAGTATAATAATATACTTAACTAAGAGGTACCGTTTTTAACACATATAAAGTCTCATAATTCGAATAAAAGTGACAAATGTGGCACACACGTGATCCTGACCACAACACATACAAATAAGTGCTTACTTCTTTTACAACAAATTAATTATTATTGTGTATTGCAAGGAACACTATTTCAATTTCTTTCTTGAAGTTCTTTCTCTCTCTTGTTTCGGTTTTAGTTGCTTACTCTGACTTAAAAAAAAAAAAAAATGTAGAATACTTTCTATGACTGGGTAAAAGAGGCAGTTATCAGTAACTAAAATGGAAAATTGGACTCCCTTAGAGGTTATCCGAGATTATCCTGTGATTTCCGGGGGCAGCAAAAGCTGGAGGCAAAGAAGGTTGTCTCAGAGCTGATGTCCTTTAGAGTAGCTGATGCGTCGACATCGGAAACCACGTTTTACCAAAGCGAAGTAGATCTTCATGGCTGTAGAAAAAACTTAAAGATACGGCTACGCAGCAAAAGATCTGCAACACAACTTGCAAAACTCGTATACGTAACAGGAAAGAAAATTAATAAGAAGTAACAATTTAAGTCCTGTTTGGTTTCTGGAAATAATGCATAAGCAGCGAGAACACAGCATTTGTTTGACTCACGCAAGAAGTCTAGTCCATCAAGGGTTACGAATAGCCAGACATTGAATAAAGCTGTAAATCTTTGATAGGAACATATAAGGAAAGCAATATGAAGGTAGGATATCAAAGATTCCAATATTCTTTATGTGCAAAACGCAATACAAGTGAACTGGAACTGGATAACAGCATATTTTACGTCCTGTATTAATTACGCAAAGATCACGCGATAAGCTATAGAGAGCAGGTATCCTATATAGTCTCTTGTGTACCTTAAGTGTCTAAAAGGCGTGGTATGTCGTACAGTGGTAAAGTATTAAAAAATGTAAGAATAAAATAATGCTACTGAAAAAGAAGGCATTCTGTAACTTCAATGTAATCACCACTAATATAAACAGTATCAATCCAGGGTTGGAAACTCCATTATGAAATACAAGAGTGAAGCGGCGATGGAAAATCAAAGCACTTGTTTACATATATACAACATAAGAATATCACATACAATGTAAGATAAAATATATAAAACAATAATACCAAAACAGAGGAAAAGAATTCTGATAGGAATTGTATAAAATTTTGGACGTTGTAATAACATAAGCAAGAGGAGGCTTGACATTAAAAATAAAGCACGTGAAACAATACAGACAAAGCACGCGTGAGGGTTTTGAATGGCATGCACAGCAGAGAGAAACAACATTTCACTGACTCAGGTTGGACTTCGGGCCATGCCAGAAATGATACATGAAACAGGAAGTTTGGCGATGCAGATTTGCAAAGAATAATCATTCAGTCCGAGAATTAAATTGAAGGTAAAATATGGTGTGTGACTAACGCGCATAGTAAAAAGGAAATGAGGTGTTCCAGGAATGTGAAAGAATTTGTGAATTGGTGAAAGAAAAGAAGGAACATTAGTGCAGGATCCAGATATACTTCAGTGTGAAATATAGGATTATCCTAAGGCACCACATAAGACGGTGAGTAAGCAAAGATCTGGTTATCGTATGAATAGGAAAAGCAAGTTAATACCAAGGAGGTATTAACAGGGAGGATAATAGTAGGAAACACAAAACTCATGCTCACAAGATTTAAAACTACTTAGCGTACTCAGAACATAGAAACGGAAGAGGTAAACATTTATCTTCTGAGTGAGCGTTTAATAACAAAGTAGGAAATAACAAAATGATAAGTGTATACATCAAATCACCAATATTTCAACAGTTTGTTATTGAATATGCCAGGCCAACTATTACCAAAGAAACTAATTATGGTATTGAAAAACAATAGCATGGGAAGTGTAACAGAACCGCTTTTCTGGTATCTACTCGCGAAAAATCGTAACGAGGCACTTCAAAATAAAAGCCAAACTTCACGACGTTGGTGGCCTTAAATGTGCTATGATCCCCAGCAGAAGAAAATGTGTGGCATTTTTGTTTGAACCGTATAAAAATACATTCATATAAGGTCTAGTAATTAAATGTTACTAGTTGCTAATGCCAAATGTTTTCAACAAAAGCAAACATGCTATAAAATCCTGTACAAAATTTACTCTAAATCTAAATTTAATCCAACCTACAACTTCATTTCAGAAATATGAGCTTAATAGGCACTAGAAAGCTGAAAAAAGAAGTAGTTGTCTGAGACTAAAAGTGGTGACCCTAATAATGATTCCAAATTATGCAGATAGTACAATGTGAGATTAGTATTAATAGCTTACCTCAAAGCCTTAGGAAAAAGAAATACATTTATCACATCTATTACATTTATAAACCTTAAGTACTATTGGAAAAATTATATATCATAATCTACACATGTTTCACCGTTGCCAGAATATATAAAAATATTCAAAGGAATTAGTTTTGTTGCCTGACGGTACTCAGAAGCACCGATAACTTTAAACTGGGTTTGATTCTTATTTGTAGCTCTGGTGATTGTTCTAGCCTATTGGTACTCACAAGTAAACTTTTTGCAACACATTTGCTCAGTTGGCAACATATCACTGCCTTCTACATCGCTCTGACTTCATTTGTTCATCAGAATGCACCAGGTGGGAAAAGTTGAATGGACTACATGTGTTGTAATTATTGTTTTTGATAACTGTAAGCAGTTTCTTTTGTGGATTTGCACATTTATATGACGGAGGTAAGTTGAAAATTGCTAATATTAACATTTTAATAAAGAGTAAAAAACCTTATATTGCTATATGGGACAAATATTCCATGGTACTGCAAAGTACCATCAGGTCATTGATAAACATTTTGTAATAGACATCACCTCAAAACATTTTTCTGTTTTTTGCAGCATATTGCTGCTTCCATTTGGGAAAATGTTGCTAATAAAGCATTCTGTTTGCATTTTACAGAAGTATAAGGCCTATCTGCCAATAAAGAAACTCTGAGAGGAGGAAATGCTTACAATTTTCATGGATTTACCTGAAGATAATAATGAGATTACTGACATAGAAGACAATGAGGAAGAAGAAGATAATGAAGGCAATGTCGGCAATCATAGTAACGAAGAAGACTTCATCAGAGTATTTGAAGCTGAACTTATGGGGATTGACTGTAAAAATGGGAGAGCTTTGGAGCATATTGTAGTGACAAGTGACATGGGATATGATTTGCCACAGCTTACAACAGCAGACAGACTCAATTGATAGGAAGTGTAGGAAAAGGAATGTAGGGAGTGAAGTTTCAGAATACACTGTTAGTGGAGGAAAGAATTTGAGAATGGCATGTTAAGGGGAAGAATAGTTCTGGGATTGTCTAAAAGATATTGGGGTCAAAGCAGGATTATATACTTTGATAACCTTTTCACAACAGTGTATCTTTTAGAAAGAATGAAGGCTGAAAACACATTAGCCTGTGGAACAATGAGAACCAATAGGAAAGGTTTCCCTTCTAATTTGTCTCTTCCAAAGGTTGCCACTAGAGGGAAATTTGATTTCAGATTTTCATACATGGATATAGGTGTCTTTCAATGGAAGGCTAACAGGGTTGTGACATTTGCATCCAATTTTCATGGAACAGAGACTTCATGTGTTTCAAGAAAAGAAAACGATGGTAGCAGGACCAGTATTGATTGTCCTACTGTAGTGAAGGACTACAACACCAATATGGGTGGGGGAGGGGGTAGATCACGCAGATCGACTGCGAGCTGTATATGGGATAGAGTGACGATCCAAAAAATGGTGGCATAGGTTATTTTGGGATATGCTTGAAATAGCCTTTGTGAATTCATGTCATTTAATGCAACCTTTTAGGCCCAGTAGCATTATTAGAATACAGAAGGCAAGTGACACAATGATGTATCAATTGTAAGTGTTCACCAATAGACAGAGCAAGTCCTAAGGATAAAAACAGAAGGGTGTATCTACAGAATCTTGCAAAACAAGGGAAGTCAGATTTTTCTGTAACCAAGGATGTTAGAGTAGGAAACAGAGGTAATCATGTTGTGATTTTTGTAGCCAATTGAGGAAGTTGTGAGATGTGCTCAATAAAGAAAATTCAGTCACGAACATACTCCAAATGCACCACACGTGGTGTATTTTTGTGCTGCAATGAAAAAAAAATTGCTTCAGTGAATATCACCAAGTTCCTAAGTAAGATAATAAAATGTAAAACTAAACACATCTGAATTTATATGAAATAACATGGACCTAAATGTTCCCTGGGGCCTGATGGTACTTCTAAGTACCATCATTGTAAAACGTATAGTTTATGAAAATAAAGTATTGAAGGGAAAAAACAATTTGTGTGTTTATTAGCATTCTAAACATGAATGCACAAAAAAATTCCAAAAAAGAACCTACTCTTTTTCTTTAGGCAATAAAGGGTTAAAAAATGTACTAAATAGCCATGGCTTTAAAAATAAAATATTCTCTTTTGTATTCTTATATATGTAACCAACATAGTCATCACAGACTGGCAGATATGAAAATGTGAAGAATTTGAAACGTGCATATATTCTTATTTTGTTTGTTCAAACAGATCAATGTGTTTGCATCAGTGGCACTAAATAACTGTGGCATTCATTTATGACACTTGCAATTTTCTTAATGGGTAATAAATAAGTTACATCAATAAGTCATTGAATTCTCAAGAAACTGTTTCAGGTGGCAATAAAATATAAACAATGATTGCTGAAAATAATGCTACATAGAGGAATTGATACCTAAATATGCTTAAAGTGCGGAATGGTATTAATCCATAATATTAAAGATGATTATAAATGTAAGGTGTCTATTAACATTCCATGGACATTGTGCCTTTATTTTAACTTTTATTTGTAGTAAAACAGAAAGGATAGATACAATTACAAATAAAATATGCAGTAATCTACAATGTTTTAGAAATGGCTGCCATATTGTGAAATTTATCGTTTGGGAAGGGAGGGATATAAATCCATGCTCATTCTTGTGCAATATTTTAATTACATGTAGGTACTATAAGTATAATAAAAACAATTTAGGTAAAATCGTACAACCAATGAAAAGAAATTAGCTCTTGTGCTGAAAAATTAATCACAAGTCTGAGTACGTTTTATACAAACCAGATTTACATGTTACTTACAGTTAGCAAAGGGAGAATAAATTAATCAGTTTCTACAAAAGAGCATTTGAAGGGGGGCAATTCAGATCATAAAACAGCAAAATATACATATAAGGATAAACTTAAAAACCAGGCATGCAACCAGATTAAATCCCAGAAGACAATTAACAGGGACCAGTGCCAACCGTTAGATGATACACTGCGGTGGTGGTGGAACGGCATTTTTGAAGGCACGGGATCGAACCTTAACTCTCAAGAAAAATAATTTTTAGAGAGGCCGGCGTCTCCGCCAGATGTAACATTCGCGGTTGCGCCAACTGGCAGGTAAATTACACTTTCCCATTGAACGTCACGAAAGGGGAGGGGAGATGTTCCTAGCAAGGTCTAGATTACCAGGCAGGGTTGGTTTAAGTTAAAATTTGACATGTAGTTCTGGTTAAATAGTGTTTATTCTAGAATCTACGCAAAACCAAAAGAAATTATCTATACGAGGACAACTGTGGCTTTTACCTGCCTAAGATTCCTGCTCCTGGTTTTATGTTCATTCTTGAAGATTATGGACGTGGCCGTCAGAGAATCGGGCGATGCAGATTCTGGTAGCACGTGCGAGACTTCATTGCAGGCTGGAAGGCTGCTTCGAACGGCCCGAAGGGTGGTCAAATCTTGTATCTGCTCTGGAAAGAGCTTTACTACGTAGTGTCGGGATGTGGATGTTGTAGGATGACGGTTGAAAATTAAGTGGGTGTAGAGAAGGGAGGTAGCTTGTTGTTCCTCGAATAATGATGAACCGGGTTCTACAGTCAGCGTGCACCGCTGGTGGATTAGTTAATAAACTTGGAAGAAGATAGCCTGAATTTTGAGTTTTCCAGATTAAATATTGTGGTTACCGGTAATGACCGCAAGACATGCGGGGTAACCGGTATCGCTTTATGCAACGCTCACGAGGTACATAGTCCCCCAAGTGATCTGACTAGGGCGCTCTGATGATGAGGCAAACTCTCGAAAAATTTGGTAGCCCGGCACCTAATTCCATCCTCCACATAGCGGAGGGATGAAGCCTCGTGAAGTATTCTCCCGCCTGGGCCAAGACCCAGGGGTTTAAATGTCAAAATTCTGCCGAAGCAGCGACTGACTCACTGCATCGTCAGCTATGTCAGCAGGGTTTTTGACCTCCGACTAACAGCCCAGCATGCCTTGCAAACTTACGCGACCGGATGTCGCGTGTACCGATATTAGTAGTATATATGGGGATTTCAGCACAGTGTAGATGTGATGCTGAAGTCTCCTCTGTGTTAATATATGAGTGATGTAGAATACTCATTGATTTAGAAGTCTCCTTTGTGAATATCGAAAGGGAAAAAGGGGAGTGTTGCCGTAGTACCGTTCTCCCCTGTGCAGTGAGGTGGTTGAGGAGGATGTGTGTGTGTGTGTGTGTGTGTGTGTGTGTGTGTGTGTGTGTGTGTGTGTGTGATGTGTGATGGGTGGGTGGGTAACGGGGTTCCGGGGGCGTTTGAATTAAAAATTTGTGGATAATAATTCTTCGATGTGTGATGATGATGATGATTATGATTTAGAATTCTCCTGTTTGATATTCGGGTGATGACGTATTGTCGTCCCCCATGATCGTTTCTTTCGGAGGGGTTGTGTGGTTCTTCGTATCGAAAACGTTCGTGAAAAGTTATGTAAACATTCGAGAAGATATGTGTAAGTTAATATATGATGGTCGAAACATTCATCTTTAAGCATAATAGAGTCTTAGGTATACTGAGAAAATAAGAGGTTGACTGTGCTGAAAGACTCAATGTGGAATATCGAAGTCCTGGTGGGGTGAATAGCGAAGTCGCGGTGGGGATGATTGTCGTATGGTTAGTTCGCGTAAGGTAACGTGGAGGGGGGTATATGAGTCTGTGCTTAAACTCTCATGTATGAATATCGAGTCTAGGGTTCGATATCTATTACGTTAATGTATGATATATAATGCAATATCGTTATTCTTTAGGTATAAGAATATCGAGAGAATGATTAGATACGTGTACTGGGAGAGATTTATGATATAAATGTAATAAGACATTCTGGTAAGGGGTGTTCCCTATCCAGAATCCAACCTTGAGCTATGTATCTAAGAGTGATGCAAGGTTAAGCAAAGGTTAGATTCCATTCCCCCATCGAGGTATGAGAAGATATAAATCTGTTCCACATTGAAGTATAAGAATAGAAATGTAAATCTATGTGAAAGGGTTTCATGACAAAGGAATGTTCCCTCTAAGCATGATAAAAGTGGAACATAGCATTGCAAATAAAATAAAAACACTACCAATCTCTTTAAGAATGATAAAAATATTGAGCGAAAAGTATAAGAATGGAAATGTAAATCTGTGTGAAAGGGTTTCATGACAAAGGAACGTTCCCTCTAAGCATGATAAAAGTGGAACATAACAGCGAGAAAATATGTGTAAGGAGATTATTATTTTAAAAGAATTTCCTCTAAGACCGTACATACCATTGAAAGAAAAAAATATAAATAATATTTAAGTTAAGTATATATTAAAAAATAATATCACTCGAAGCATGATAAAAGTGTGACATAACATTGAAAAGAAAAATAATGTATCATCCATCTCCCCCTCTCTCTCTCTCTCTCGCCCTCTCTCTAAGAAATAGTGTAACAATACTGAAAAAGGTAAAATGAGTTGTAAGTACAAGTCTGAGAAAACAGTGAAGTATAAAAAGTGTGCAGTGAGAGAATACGTGTTAAGAAGATGATTGAATATATTAAAAAGGATATTCCCTCTAAGCATGATAAAAGTGGAACATAACATTGAAAATAAAATAAAAGCACTATCCATCTATTTAAGGATGATAAAGATATCGAGAGAAAAGTATCTCATCTTTAAGTATATGCGATTAATACAATCAGTTCAGTCAATATGATTTTATATACATATATACGCAAGCAGGGTTCCATAGTACAGGTGTCATCACTATCCCCGGCAAGATATTACCCTCCATATCAAAAAATGTCTAGACAATCTCCCCTCAGTATTACGAACACTCCACTGAACTTCACCCCATCGCCATGCGGGCGAGAGAGAGAAAAAGAGGTAGTCTCTCCAGATTGGTGACAGGGGTGGCCAAAATACTCTTACTGTCGTATCGAAGTTGAACTTTCTGTCAAATAACGCTACGAAAAAACAGAATATATTTTAAAATTAAATGATTGAATCTATATATTTGTATGAATGATGAAACAATACTATGAATGTGTTAGTATACCAAATGTAAAAAATCAAATGTTCAGAAAAATATATTTTGTACAAGTATGCGTGCGTAAAGAAATGTGTAACTATTTCCCCCTCCAAGATGTAGGGAACGAATCACAGTGTGCGCGCGCAACATGGTGTTTGGGAAGGAGAGATATGGTGGGGTGTAAAAATGTTGGATCTATATAAAGTTTAAACTATGATAATAAAGTCACTAGTAATAACTTTTAACTCATAACTCAAGATGTAGAAAGTAAAAGCTCTCCTGGAAGGAGAGGCGGAGCCTCTCTCAATAAATACGCTGGCGCTGATGAGTGAGGAGTCAGTCGATTCTCTGGAAATATGGATCCTACAGGTAAGATAGAAACGTTGTATATTGTATTTCTTTTTTTATCTCTTTTTACGAAGAGTGTGGAAGTAATACTGATTCGGTTGTGCTTATATGCTTGTTCCAGATCATGAGATGCTCCAGCTAAATCAACTAGCTGAAGGTGGAACACATCTTCCCACAAAGAAACTACGTGAATTAGATCAGTCCGTGCAATACATCATTCGATCCGTTAAAACCGTGAAGACCAGATATGGTGAGCGGGTGGTCGTCGAAACGTCAGAATTCCAAGTCTTCCTCCCGGAGAGATTCAAACACATGACCGCAGCGCAGAAAGATCTACTAAACCGTGGTGACTGCATACTCCAATACCATGGCGAGGAAACCCTAGAAGGTGGCTTCAAACGACATAAATTGTCTTTTTTAAGCAGCCTGTATTGTCGTCAAAAGGTGAGCATATTCATTTAAAAATTTCATTAAAAAGTGATAATGTAGTTACTTGCATGTAAATGTGAAATCGTACATGTTGTATTAGAACTTTAGTTGTTAATTTTCGCATGTACTATTAGTAATTGAGAGTGAATGTTGTAGGTGAAAAACGTTAATTTTCATGTGTAATAGTTACGTACATGTGAATATCGTAGTTCAGTTACGTTATTTCATATGCATGTTCGTTACGTTTTGTTTGTTACGCGTAAAAGTAACGTTGTAGGTGAAAAAACGTTAATTTATATGTGTAAAACGTACATGTGAATATCGTAGTTCAGTTACGTTATTTTACATGTATATGATTTACGTATTGTGTTTTATCATTTACGTAAGGGACAGAGCTCACGTAAAACAGTTACATACTATCTGATCATTGTAGTTACGTGATGATAGCAATATTCGTATAAATTTTGAAATCTCTGTGTAAATTACATAATCATTACGTAAATATTTTCATGTGTATAACTTACATGCATGTTACGTTCTATGTAAAGTATAGAGTTTACGTAAAATTGAGATTCATGCATGTAAAAGTTATGTACATGTATGTGATTTCTGTTACCACCTTACATATATGTAAATCAATGTTCCCGTATGTAAAGTTAATCGAATGTTGTAATTGTTTTCAGAAACGACGACAAGATGCCCCGATAGTGCCAATGGACAACCCTCGACTCAGCAAGATGAAACCCGTTCCGACATGTTTCAACTCGAACGACTACAATGTATTCACAGTGAGTCTGCCTTCAAAAACAGATTATGTACCTACGAAATTCACAACTGTATTAATATACTTGACCCCGTCATATCCTTATCAGAATGCAAACCTTTAATTATGAACGAAATTGATAAGGGCTTAAACATGTATAAATCAGGTCTTAGGATAGGATCCTGTTTATCCTGTCAATATGCCATAATATCACAAGAGAGCGATAATATTCATACCTTTAACTTTAACAGTAAACTTGAGGTGACATTGCAATCTACAGATAAATCGATGTGGTATGAAGATAAGATTGTACAGCCTATCCTAGATCATATGGATAATTTTGAATCGCATACCAGTTCAAAAGCTTTATGCAGTATTGAGAACTTAACAATATATGTGACACAATACGATTCATTGAATGCTGGGATGTATGCTGAATTACCCGACTTTATAAAGTCGAAGAAAGCTGTTGTTAACATTCGAAATACCAATAAATATGGCTTTGCACACTGTCTGTTAGCATCCAAATACCCTGTAGAACGTAACAAGAATCGACCCACATCCTATAAAAGGTATGATATGTTTAAAGAATTTAACTTTGAGAATATAACATTCCCCGTGTCATTGAAAGATGTGGAAAAATTCGAGAATCAAAATTCAAATATTTCATAAACGATATACGGTGTTGAAAATAAATCGATTATTCTCTTATATCAACCAAGAGAGATAAAATCACATAATGTTAATCTTTTGATGTATAAAAGACATTATTGTCTGATAACAGACTTATCGCGTTTGCCAGGAAAGCAGCTATCTAAACATAAGGGGCGAAAATGGATATGTAACTATTGTAACTTGTATTTCACATCAGAATCACGTTTAAATAGTCATAAAAAGCGGTGTATGATGCATCAAATTATCAGATTGCCGAGGCAGGTAAAACAGATCACGTTGAATTTAACGCATATTCGAAATGTCTAAAGGTTCCATTCGTGGTCTATGCAGACATAGAATGTATCTTACGTAAGGTAGATTCCTGTCAAGATGCATCGAACAAAAGTTGGACACGTGCCACCCATAAACATGAAGCGTATGCAATTGCATTACATTTGGTTTGTAGTTAGGTAAAAAATTTAACGCGTTTCAAATCATTTGAAGGTCCATATGCAATTGGAAATTTTCTTAAAGAATTAACGTTAATTGCAAATCATGTCATTAATATATATCCTAATAAAATTGAAATAAGTATGAGAGATGTGGATGAGCTAGAATATCAAAATGCAACACGATGTCACATATGCAAACGTGAATTTCTTAGCTCGTGTATAAAGGTTCGTGATCATTGTCATTTGACTGGATGTTACGTTGGGCCAGCTCATAAGCACTGCAATTTAAATAGGAAAATGCCAGGATTCATACCAATATTCTTTCATTGCATGTCAAAATACGATGCTCATTTCATAGTCTAAAAACTAGGTTATGATACGGAGCCTATCAACTGTATTGCACAAACTTCTGTAAATTACTTATCCTTTAGCAAAAGATATACAAATTCGAATGGCATGAGTATATATCTAAGATTTCTGGATAGCTATCGTTTTTTGGATTCAAAACTTAGTAACCTTTCGCATATGTTAGAACCCGATGATTTTCATTATATCAATAATACGTATACGAACCCTTTGCATAGACAACTGATGAAACGCAAAGGTGTCTTCCCATACACATATGTGGATTCCATAGAAAAATTAAACGAGGATAGTCTACCATCTAAACATCATTTTGATCATGTAAGCGATGAGGATTACAGTCATGCTAGAACGGTATGGGATGAATTCAATGTTAAAAATCTGGGTGAATATTTAAATATATATATCTTAAGAGTGATACGTTAATTTTAACGGATGTGTTTGAACGCTTCCGTGAATTAAGTATCGGTTTGTATGGACTCGATCCGTGTCAGTATTACACAGTTTCCGGATTAGCTTATGATGCAATGTTAAGAACGACTGGTGTACAGATTTCATTATTAACAGATAAGACTATGATAGATTTCTTCGAAAGAGGAATACGAGGTGGAATTTGCACTGTGTCCAAACGGTACGCAAAAGCGAATAACAGATACATGACTAGCTATGATAACACTCAACCAACTAATTATTTAATGTATGTTGACTAAAATTCATTATATTCCTATACGATGGGGAACAATCGCTTACTATACACGGATATAAGGTGGTTAACTGATGCTGAAATTAAATCAATAGATTTTATGTCTATTACAAGTGATTCTGACGTGGGATATGTGTTGGAAGTAGACTTTAAATATCCACAAGAACTTCATGATATACAAAATGATTTGCCACTATGCCCTTTGAATGAAATCTCGCCAGGTGATAAGTATACAAAATTGCTAACAACATTGAATTGTAAAAATAAATACGTATTACATTATCTCAATTTGCAACAATGTGTTAAACTTGGTTTGATCGTATCACGTATACATAGAGTATTCAGTTATAAACAATCTAACTGGATAAATCCTTACATTGAACTCAACGCTGGTAAACGTATTGAAGATAAAACGAAATTTGGCCAAAATCTATGGAAGTTAATGAATAATTGTGTTTATGGAAAATTTATAGAGAATGTAAAACGTTATTATTCATTTCATTTAGTTACCAGCTGGAAGCGAGCGCGTAAATTGTTAGCTCGACAGACGTGTATAACGTACGTGATTTTTGATGAAAATTTAATACGTATGGAATTGGTCAGAGATGAAATATTGATGAATAAGCAAATATACATAGGACAAGCAATCCTGGATCCATCCAAACACAAAATGTATGATTTTTATTATGAAATTCTGAAGAAAAGATTGAAAGATGTTACTTTGATCTATACGGACACGGACGCTTTTCTCTTTGAATCTAACTGTGATATATATGAATTTATAAAAACCAATATACATTTATTCGATACATCGAATTATCCAATGGATGGCATTCCGTTAGCAAATAAGAAAATCTCCGGATTATTCAAGGATGAGCTAGCCGGTAGAGTGATGACTGAATATATGGGATTGAAATCGAAATTATATTGTTATCGATATGATACTGAAGTGATTAAAAAATCAAAAGGTGTAACAAAAGATTCGATGAGATTCATAACCTTTGAACAATATCTCTCATGTATTACACATCATGACACGATACATCGAAGCATGCAGACATGTTTCAGAAGTTATAAGCATAATGTTCATACCATTGAATCTAATAAGATAGCTTCAAGTGGTATCGATACAAAACGATACATTCCTGATAATTCATTTTCAACATTAGCATGGGGACATTATGCTATAGAAAATTATCAAGTGTAATTTTTTATTTTCTCAATAAAGCATAGATTCAACTGAGCTAAAAGGTTATACTAGGCACATGATAATAACGTATTACTGCATTTGAAAAAAATATTGAGTTTCAAGTATAATCGTAAAGTGTATTACTAATTACATGATAATAACATATTTACTTCATTTGAAAGATAATGGTTTTTTTAATTTTACGTTAGGGGGAAGGTACATTTTTTTCCTATTCATGTCTTTTGAAATGTTAGATATCAGGAATCAATGTGACCTTATTGATCTATACAATTAAATGTTAATTCAACTATAATCATGTATGATTTGTTATTAAAGTATATTTACTAATTACATCAAAATGTTATTATCATGTTTATGTAAAGGGGAGGGGAATTTATATACAATCAATGTGAACTAGCATGTACATTATGTTAAAGGCTCTTATTTCAACTATGATCATGTATGATGTTCGTTTAACGTATATTACTAATTACATCAAATTTTTATTATCATATTTACGTTAAATGGAGGTGAATTTATATATACTCAATGTGAACTAGCATGTACGTTATGTTAAAATCTCTACAATTAAATGTTAGTTCAACTATGATCATGTATGATTTTTTAAAAAAAAAGTATATTACTATTTACATCATAATGTTATTATCATGTTTACGTTAAGGGGATGTGAATTTATATATAATCAATGTGAACTAGCATGAACGTTATGTTAATGAAGATATCGGGAATCAATGTGAACAAATAAAGAACAATATTTCATTAAAATTATATTTCTTTATTGAGTTGTGTGTTTTTATTTATACAGTGTCCACCTCATTAATCCATTCACGGGTAGGAAATCCTAACCATTAGAATCCTATCACCACGTCGTCTGATAATCCTTTCAACTAAATACGTGTCTGGATATTGAGTTTTCTGTAATTCATAACCGTAAAATGCTCCTTGAATCAGTTTGCCCTCCAGATCCTCGATGACATATGTCAATGGATGTGTCCTTTGTACTGTACGTATCCTAAAGACTTCAACACTCCAATTTGGTAGATAACCTTTCTCCATAACACCTTTATGCTTAGAAATCCTCACGTAGTCACCAACACGATGAAGTCTAGATCTTCGCTTCTCACGCAGAATTCTATCATGTTTGTATACATTAAGGAGAAGAGAATTATCACGAACTTCTACAGGCTTCATACGAATCGTTCAATGGTAAGTATTATTGTATGTATGAATAATTCTAGGTAGTATGTTTATACATTGATATGAGCCTTGAACAATAAATTCCTTATGCAAATTCATTTTGATCGTTCTTATTAAACGTTCCACTGCAGCAGCCGTAACGTGAGTGAATGTACTGTAATGATTAATATTATTACGATTCATTAGTTCGCGGAAATGTTTATTGTAAATCTCCCTTCCATTATCAGATTGAACATTCTTCGGAAATGATTCAATTTCATTCAATATCTCCTCCATAGCGGTCGAAACGTTAATACCACTTTTATCACGTAATGGTCGTGCATAAGCCATCTTGGAATAAAAATTGCATGCGAGAAGAATATACTTATAATTTATATTGTCTCTTGCATAATTAGACATGTCCATAAGATCTATTTGTACTAAATCGTCCATTCCTTTGCTTATGATCTTACGACGCAAAAATCGTCTTCTAGCTGGTGCATGTAACTCGGTTGCAATGCGACGTTTTATCATGCTATAATTTTTTATGTTTTAAGTTCTGTAATAATTTCTTCTATCTCGGGTGAGTGATTCAAATTACCTGCATCCCTAGATGCAACTAATAATCTTAAGCTGTGTATTATTTCATTCGGATCATTCCAGTAGACGTAATCTAATTTTCTCTGCGGTATATGTTCTTTCCAACGAAAACCAAATCCAGTTCGATTACTAACAAGGTCACGAACGATATGACGATACTTGAACCCGCGATTTGCTCTTAAACGTCCATCTCTTGAATAGCCGTGTCTGTAAACTTGAGTATTCTGTAAGATTTGTGACTACACGTCTAAATCATCTTCTGTGTACGATGTCTTGCGAGGTAAACGTTTAAATAATAATTCATATAAGCCTGCTGTGTGTTCATACGTTTCTGTCCCTATCTGAACACCATAAGATTTAAACACAACTGTCTTGTTACCCAATTTATACTCATTATCCTCGTAAGGTATGCCGTAAGTATTGTCCATGTCACTCGAACTAGCAGTTCGAACCTTGTGTACATTGACACGAAATCAGATCCGTTACCATCATCTGTAGTTTCTTCGTTGTCGTCTTGGTGTGTTTTCGCTATTACGTTCAATGGTTCGGTTACAGGTTGAAGAACTTCAGACATGAGTCGTTGCGTTTCGAATTTCATTCCTTTGAGAGAACGTAACTTTTCTATTATTGCCCTACTGTGACGGGCAATGGATTCCTTAAGTCTTATAGCTTCAGCATCCATATCGAAATGAATGTATAATTAATCAGCTACTGCTAATTTATATGAAACTATCAGTTCTATACTTAATATATGACCATTTTTAGCACGTCCGGCTGGCGCTGTAAACGATAGAATATCGCCAGTTTCAACTTCTGAAGGATATCTTTCACCTAATCTTCCGTTTATTGCAAACAATGTATCATTTACAGTATGCGGATGTACGGATGATACAATAGAACACGAGAGTACACTTCAATTTCCCGGAACTTTATAGTATTCGAGTCCCGATGTTAACGTATACCTTAAAGAGGGACCTCGAAACGGACGAGTTTGCAATGAAATTATGAGTTGTGCTTTCAATTGTTGTAACATAGCGTTTACAACATTTCTCATTCGTGTTTTAATAGTATGAATATCGTTATTTATAGTGATTAGTTAATTATCAAGTTCCGTTTGTCGTGCGGTTAATTCTTTCAATTCTTTTTCTACAGCTGTGGTAATAGTCTCGCCAACGGTGGTGATTGCTCTAGTTAACTGACCTTCTAATTCATTCTGTCGCCATGCAATAGTATCGGAAATGCTTCTTATAGTCTCAGTTAAACCCGTTTGCAATTCACTGTGTTTCTGTATAAAGAAATGATTAACATAACTCATGGTGACTGCATCAGTATCATCTTTCGGATCGGCTAAATCCTTCAATCTCTTCATTCGAAATGATAAGAGTTTCATTAGAGTCGTGAATTGGAATTCTGTCATCTACATATTTTTTATTAGGAACGTCGTGCTCGTGAAGGGGTTCCAACAGCGTTTTCATTCTTATACCATCTATAATGACATTATTTTCGGAATCACGTTTAAATGCATATTTACTTAAGTACTCCATTAAATTGTTGTATTGGATGTCGAGCGATTTTTGTATGTGAACCCTAAGCATAGCTTCAAACTCGCCCATACGCTGATACGAGGTCTGCTCGCTGAAGATCTGCATTCGATTCTCGACGTCAGCCGTATGCGTATCCACATAAGGTTTAGTCGATGAATCATCACTTTCTTCAGGTTCGTTAATATTGCACAATCACTTTCCCTTGAATTGATAGTTTCCCGATCCATCTCTAGTTACGATATATCGATTGAACACACCTATAGAGGGTATGATTCTTCGGGATCCGAACCTGTCGATACTCATTGCTAAAGTGATGGATTATTCTATTTATTCATTCTGATAAAGCGATCAAAACCGTGACGGCAGCGTCCGTCGTTCAATGGATATTCTGGTACTAAAACAACAAAGGATCGTTCATCACTCTCCCATATATGTTTACACATATCCTTAAATTCAGCATAGGACATATCGGTATTTACATAATCTTCGTATATATGTTTTAAATTGAGATTATCCTGTCTAAAGAGTACAATTATATTTGCATTATCTCTAATTAAATGTTTAGATACTTTAGCATGTGACTGTGCTAAATATATAGCATCGACATTACGATGTCTACCCATACTGTAATATGAAGCTATGTTACCCTGTTTTTCATTTATCACATCATCAAATACGAATATCGACTTTTCTCTGGCATCCGACGTTTGAATCACTTTTTCACCATCATCGAAGGTAAATACACCTATATCGGGTATAGTTTTCAGTAACCTGAGTAAATATCGATATTTAGGTTGTTGCAACGATTTCGAGTATATGTAGAGGTTTTCGAATCACAGACCATTCTTGTAAATAAGCAGGTTGAGTAAAACGTTCGTTTTTCCAGCATTTGAACTGCCCAGTAGGAGCACTCTAACGTTACTCGGAAACAACGTGTCGTGTCGTCCTTTGCGAATGTCATCCTCAAAATCTAACACCTGTATGGGTAGTGTACACTTTTGCTTTACTATCTCCATATCGCGACTAATACTTATAAAGCATACGTTTTGCCTTTTATTTCGTTCGGGAAAGGTTCGGGAATTCGCAGTACATTTACCTGGTTATCGTTTCTACCAGTAGGGAAGTTAAGCGGTTTCCAGCACAGTCACAATTGGTGCAAGATGGCGGCCATGCACAAACTATGTGTTTACCGGATTCTGGATGTGTTTAGTGGTTTCCTCTATGTATTTCCTGTGGAAGAGATAAGAGAGATCCAGCGCAGCCAAAAATAGGCAATATGGGGGCCATGCGCAATCCATGTATTTACTGGATTTAGTCAATCGTCATAGGGATCGTATACTTATAAAGCGTACGTTTTGCCTTTTTTATTTCATAGTGAGACATGAGCTCTACACGTGCACGCAAAGGTTCGGGAATTCTTAATCCTTGATTTATTCATTACCATTTGAGGCACATTTACCGGGTTATCGTTACTGCGGTCCCGGAACGAAACTACATAAACGCTTGCAGAGAGATGACTTACCCGTGAACGGGTTAGATTCAGCGTTTCTCGATTACGATCGGGCTTACGCAGAGAGTACTGACACAGAATCACGTCGTCTAGCCGATAAGGTGTTGGTAGAGAAAGCTTGGAGACGTGTAAAGTCATCCGACGCTTCTTTGGGCGAACGACTTGCAGCTCGACTTGTAACTACACTTATGAAGGGTAAATTGGCAGCGGGCGCTGGTATGCGTAAATGTCGCAGCAAGAGGGGTGGTTTCTTACCTTTGCTACCACTTTTAGCAGCTCTATGTGCAGCAGGTGCTTTAGCTGTAGGTGCTGCTCAGATTGCTACGGCTGTCATTAAGAAACGTTCGGATGCAAAACAACTTGCCGAATTAACACGTCACAACGAGCGTATGGAACCTTTGGCTCAGGGTAAAGGTCTTCGCCGTAAATGACGTCGTACGGGTAAAGGATTGTATCTTAGATCAAAAAACTCGGGGCGAGGCCTATATTTCTCCCGGAAAAAGCCCTGAGTGCTACCGAGATCGATTCGTATGCACGACGTCTACACATTCCACATTTTAGAGGTGTCTACATGCTCGATAAACTGCCTCCACGTCCTCCATACTATGAGAGTATAGTAGTGAATCTGGATACATCGCATAATCCTGGTACGCATTGGGTTGCTGTACGTAAGGATGGTGACGTTGCCTACTACTTTGACAATTTCGGCGATCTGAGACCTCCGGAAGAGATAGAAGAATACATTTCGGGTGTTAAGCTCCTATATAATACGACGAGATTTCAAGAATTTGATTCTGTGATTTGCTGTCACTTGCGTCTTCAGTTTCTCCTCGATGAGTTACACGATCACCGTGAGTGGAAGTGATACCAGCTTCTCTACATTTCTAAATCCACCATTACATCTGGATCCTGACGGGCATTACGAGATAGCTCTATTGAATTTTGAGACTTTTTACTCGATTCCGAATGTGGACGAGAGTAATAATCAATTCCATTACGTTCGCAATGGAAAAGTCGAACGTATAGTGATTCCACCGGGTACTTATGAATTGGATTATATCGCCAGATTGATCAAGGATGTTCTCGACATCGGTGACGACTTTATTCTACGTGCTAATAATAAGACCATGAAATCTGAAATTCCATATCCCTATATTATCGACTTTAGTCGTGAGAGATCGATTGCTCCTCTTCTCGGTTTCACCTCTAAACAGAGGGTACCGGCGAACGTGCTGACCGAGTCTAATGATTTGGTTAACATATTCAAGGTCAGCATCATACGTATCGAGGTTAGTCTTGCAACGGGATCTTTCATCAATGGTAAGAGTGGTCATTCTCTGTATGAATTCTTCCCATCGGTACCTCCAGGTTATATCTCACAGGAACCATCAAGTCCTATATATCTACCAATCATCGATACGAATCTCATTGATCATCTCGTCATTAGAGTGGTAGACCAGAACGGCGAAAAGTTAGATTTCAGGAACGAAACCATCACTGTACGATTGCACATACGTCGTAATGAGTATAAGTTTTAAGAGACGATGCTATATTAAAAAACATTTCTCGACATTTAACTTTACTCAATCATCTACCCGCAAGCTAATCACATCGTCTAATCGAAAATTTCTCGCTAACTTAGGCTTCAAGGTTCCATAATGGATGTGTTGGACGTGACCTGGATTCCGACCTTTGATGATAAGATCAGTAAGGAAGAAGAATACGTATTCCTACCTACAATACGTCAGCTCTCGATGTCAACGATGAAATTAGAACTCCATGTCAAGCTGAAGATTTGTACTCGCTTCCTAGTAGAAGTTATCTCTACATTGGGGGACTCTCACTAAACCCGACGGCACCGTCGCGACATCGAAATTGAGTAACAATGCTATGGCATTCCTATTCGATGAGATTCGTCTGGATATGAATGGAACGACTATTGACAGAACTAGGAATCCGGGCATTTCATCAACGATGCGTAACTATGCCGCACTGAATGAACTGGAATCGAATCGTTTACTAAATTCTGGATGGATCTATCCAGGAGGTGTGGTAGACATCGTGAATACATCGAATGGTATCTTCAATGATATCGTTCCTCTTTCGATGTTGCTGGGTTTCGCCGACGATCACAAGGAAGTCATACCTAATAGCAAGTTTGAACTTATTCTCATTAGATCTAAGGATTCTAATAATTGTATCATTGGAAACGACCCTACAACCATTCAACTAACTAGACTCGAATGGAGGATGCCTGTACTTCGACTTTCAGATTCTGAACGAGTTGATAAACTTAAACTCGTCAAATCGGATAAACCTCAACACGTCGCATTTCGAACCTTGGACCTTCACACTCAACCTGCTATACCTCAAACTAAAGCGTTCACATGGAACATTGCAACCACGACTAAACTTGAAAAACGACGTTTCATCATAGTCGGTGCACAAGTGGACAGATTGAATCATCTCGCTAAGGATGCTTCTCTATTTGATCATTGTTATATCACCAATCTGAAACTTTATCTCAACAGTGAATCTTACCCCAATCCCGATATGAATTTGGATTTCACCAATTCGAAATTTGCATCTGTGTATGATCAATATTCCAAATTTCAATCATGCTACTATGGAAAGGAGAATTACCCTCTTTTGAAAAGGAACGACTTTCTGAAATATGCACCGCTATTCTTCATCGATTGCTCTCATCAACCTGAGGATACTGTGACGGGGGCAGTGAACGTCACATTGGAAGTTCAAGCATCGTCAAATTTTCCTACGCAAACTTCATTATTCTGTTTAATTATTCATGATAAATTATTCACTTATAAACCATTTACTCATGTTGTACAATCTATCATATAGATGTAATAAAAACAAACGTTACAAATTCAAATTATCTTTTTATTGACTTTAACATACATCTCCAATATCCTCTTCCTTGCACTCCTGCTGTTTGCATCATATGAGCATAATGATTTATGAATATCATATAATTGATATAAATTTCTTTCATTATATGGAATTAGTCTTTTAAGTCCATGGAATGCAGTACTATTCAGATTTATACTGCCCACATTTACACATGTATTCACAAACGTTATTTCTTTCATGTTATTCATGCATAACATTATATTAAATGCATATATTATATTTTCACTGTACGGTGCACATGGATGCTTACCATCTTTCAGATACGTATCCAAAACACACAAATTTGACATTATTACCTCCCAATCCTCTTTTGTAATATACACAAACGTATCGTCATGTGAGGCTTTAATGTAAAGGGATGGGAGTTCATTGTATAATCCTATGTTCACACGAAAGTCAATGCTGATGGAGATGTCGCTATCGTTCATGCACACACTATTTACCATCACTCGCAACTTCTTCCTCTACTTCTCCTGGGAAGGGGGTGAAGGGTTCAAACATCACTATGATGAAACTGTCTTGATCGAACGTCTTCTTGGCTTTGACGATTCTCGGTTTGCAGTTCGTCTACTTCTTTTTCTTGTCTCCTTTCTTACAGGATCTGCGGACATACACGAACTATGTCTCAACATCGTGAATATTTACTACACTTGTTAACGTAATACTCTTATTATTTTACACTCACTTTTCCATGACTTCCTCATCGGATTTCGATGTACCGATATCCTTAAACGGACGATCACTGTACGGACCGCACACATCTTCACCTTGATCCTGTTCGGACTGGCATGTAACATCTTCAGTTTGGGCTTTTCTGAAATACACATATTTATCATTAGTTATCTAACACATAAAAACACTTTCACGTTAACACTCAATTATAATTCTACTTACCCGAGATACACTTTACAATTCATTCCGCATTGAGAATAAGATGTGATTGAATCATGATGGGAAGGATCCTTGCAAATCACTTGATGCATCTTCCCATCACACGTTTCATCGTGATGCTCAACCCAATGATTTTGCAACTCTTCGAAATTGCGCAGATTCTCCCAGAATCTGGTATCACTTTCAATGATAGGAGTTGTTGTTCCACTCATCTTGACGTGGCGATGTGAAGTGAGAATGCATTCGTTCCCGAGCGAGCAGATGGGTGATGAAACGTGATCATACCTCTCTCCCCCCTCCCCGCCGTCTCATCGATTGTACTTAACGTATGGAGGGCTTTGTGAAGTGAGGACACGTTCGTTCCCGAGCTAGCGGAGACAGGATGAAACATGTTCGGACCTGTTCAAACCTGTTGAATCGGGTTTACTATATTACCGTTTTATCACGTTCCCCCTTCCACCCTCTCGTCGCTTGTACTGGAGGAGGACTAGAGTTTATCCTCTCGTACATGAATGGGTATCGAACCGAGGACTCTATATTCATATATATAAATCCTCCCAAGAACTCAATATTCACAGATGAATATTTAAACGCACCCATATACACACATACGCACAAATCGTGGGGAACGACAACACGTCATCTCCCTTATACTTCAATGTGGAACAGATTTATATCTTCTCATACCTCGATGTGGGAATGGAATCTAACCTTTGCTTAACCTTGCATCACTCTTAGATACCTAGCTCAAGGTTGGATTCTGGATAGGGAACATCCCTTACCAGAATGTCTTATTACATTTATTTCATAAATCGCTCCCAGCACACGTATCTAATCATTCTCTCGATATTCCTATACCTAAAGAATAACGATATTGCATTATATATCATACACTAAACGCAATAGATATCGATCCCTAGACTCGATATTCATACATGAGGGTTTAAGCACAGACTCATATACCCCCCTCCACGTTACCGTACACGAACTAACCATACGACAATCATCCCCACCGCGACTTCGCTATTCACCCCACCAGGACTTCGATATTTCACATTGAGTCTTTCAGCACAGTCAACCTCTTACTTTCTCAGTATACCTAGGACTCTATTATGCTTAAAGATGAATGTTTCAACCATCATATATTAACTTACACATATCTACTCGAATGTTTACATAACTTTTCACGAACGTTTTCGATACGAAGAACACCACAACCCCTCCGAAAGAAACGATCATGTGGAACGACAATACATCATCACCCGAATATCAAAAAGGAGAATTCTAAATCATAATCATCATCATCACACATCGAAGAATTATTATCAACACATTTAATTCAAACACCCACGGAACCCCGTTACCCACCCACCCATCACACATCACACACACACACATCCTCCTCAACCACCTCACTGCACAGGGGAGAACGGCACTACGCCAACACTCCCCTTCTTTTCCCTTTCGATATTCACACAGGAGACTTCTAAATCAATGAGTATTCTACATCTCTCATAATTTAACACAGAGGAGACTTCAGCATCACATGTACACTGTGCTGAAAGCCCCATAACTATACTACTGATATTATTCCATCTTCCAAGTATACAATTTTTACCGATTTTGTCTTTTTCAAAAAGTATCAAAATATTAACGTAACAATATTATCACAAGAACTTGGTCACTAATTTACATTCTTTACTAACCATTTTTAAAATGAAATACAAAAATTAATAATAAAAAAGGAAAACTGTATAATAACCCGGGATGCACAGTGATTTGTTTGAAATAGTATCAATTAATTAGCATTCCACTGTGGAATATTTGTTAATTTTGGTCTCATCGATAACTAATATCGATATTTGAAAGCTGCGGCTTAATATTTCAATGCGTTTCCACATGGACTTCTTCACTAGCTACGTAGTATACGCCCAGTTAAATTAATGCTTTATTGAAACACGATATTTTGATGGAATAATATGAGATTATTTAATTCAGTATGCCTTTCTTGAATAAAAGACGCAATGTTTCGGCGCTCAAGAAATTTTAATTCGAAATAATTACTAGCACACTTTTACATACCATATCTTTCGACAGTTGCTCCATAGGATGATATTATTATTCTCTGCTATTAATCCCATGTTTTTATCACTTCAGCTGTTCAGTGTCGCACTGGCGGCTGATTAGTTCAAGATTTGAGAGATTTTGGGATATTAAGTTTGAGAACGCCAATAACGAGCTACTAAGAATCGATATTTCTATACTCAAGAAGCAGTTTTAAAGACATTCTAAACCAATGATTTCACCCACCTTTTAAAATACCAACTTATCGGTATATGATGCCACTAGGTTTAACACATGTTAAGGCGCAGACCATGCATTGCCTATCTCAACTTGCTTAATTAGTCACGTTTGCAATCACTGAAATTACTTCGGTGTATTTCATTAGTACCCTGTATATTTACTAAAAAAGATAATATTTGATTAAAATATATTTTAATTTTATGTTAAAAGTCTCCGAAATCTTCCTTATGCTGGTTGAATAGTGTACGTGGGAACTCATACAAGATGAAGAATCTTATGAAAAATATAGAACATTTTAAAATAAATAATTCATGCCAATTTTTAAATCATTTTTTCCAAATATACCATGTTGAATAACCAAGTGGATCATATGATAGTGTTTGAAAGTTTCCAATCTGACACTACTAAGAATTTGAATGATTTTTTCCCTATGTTATACTTGTATATAAATAAGCAGTCTCCGTAGAGGGAACTATGATTTCAAGATAGACTCACCAATCAACTATGACGTTGTTCTTGCTCAATCGGAAGGCGGGAAATAACGAATAAAAATGAACACCGTGTATAAGGTGTGCTGTACTCGCAAAGTTCATTACTTGTGTTACTCTTTGTAAATTTTATATTTAAAAAAATATTATTCTGCTTTTTTCTAGTATTTCCTACACCACACATGTTAACGGGCTGTAAGAAAAGGATGCAAAATCTTATCCACCCCATGCTGTTCTATTTCATAAATTTTTAATCTCGATTGAAATTTTAATGCCAAACTCCTTAGAAGAATTATGTGCAGCTCACCTTTACCTACTCATTTCAATTCAACCTCATACCGTCGCCGTCGCGGGGCAGGAAGCCGAACGCGCACGGGGACGTGCACAGCTGTACGCGAGTTGCCTTCTGTAAGCGCCAATCGAAAACATCCATTGACCTTGGTCGCTAATACCGATCAAATCACCCTACCTGGCAAACACTGCGTCTGCATCTTTGCCTCAAAAAGCGGTCACAGATAATAGTTCGAAATCTATGAGCTACCTGCGCTTTAGCCTCATTTGTTTAAGTTTCTCAACGCCAACTGCGGTCCCCATTGTTCGCACAATGTCCGAAGGCTGCACCAGGTGAGGTCATTATGTCATCGGTTACTTCACCCAACGCTGCTCCGGCCTGTCCAAAAATGCATTTCACATCAACGATGATTCGCATGATGACGTCATTCAAAACACCTACAAAGACGCATGTCTCGCGAAGTTCTCTGGTGCTCGTCAGTTGCGTCAACCTTTGCAAGTAAGCAAATCTCTGCATGGTGACCACTAACAAAGAATGTCTCCGTAATCTCTAGTGCTCATTTTCTCTGGTGCATGTGATTAGAACTCACTTCCACTGGTATAAAGGCGCCATCACCGGCCCTTTTTCGCAGTGAACCATTGAGCCTGCGCGCGCGCGCGCGCACACACACACACACCAGGTAAGTCTCTAATCTTTTTTCAACCCGTTTGTTTTCTTTTCGATGGCACTTAACACGCTCGTGTTTTCCCGTTTCAGTTCCCTCAGCCTGAAAACACCTCCCAGTAAGCCCGAAGCGAAGAGACAACTCTCCGCAGAACAGCAGTCCAACACCTCAGGGACCACGTTTAGACATCTTTCTCAACCCACAACGGACCAAGGTCGTCAGCGTGGGAATCTCCTCCACGCCTCACCAGTTGGTGGTGACCATAGCCAAGTACGGGCAACACCACTCCGTGGTCCTCGATTCTAAAGAATGAAAGAGGCTCGTGGAAAGTAAGCATTTGATTCATCGACGCCTTCACGAACCAGAGGCACATCTGCAAAAATTCCGGTTGTGCGACCACATCTTCATCCTGTACAAGAACATTCGGAAAGCTAATGATCACCTTCAAAGACCTTCAAGGCGGCAGCGTCTCACTCAATCCGCAAGAATGGAGCGCGCTGGATGGCCTGCAACATATCAACACCGACATTCTCTATCACAAGAAGAAGAAACGGACGTTCAAGATCAAATCATCGCGCAGCAAAAGTACCTCCTTCATTAGCGCGACTCAAGTATACCTCTCTATTCCATGCATTACACCCACTTCCCAAACTACATATAGTGCGCCAATTTCCGTACCTTCCTAGAAATACATTTCCTAAAACCCCACCTCATCCGGAACATTCCTTAACCATAACCCTCATTCGTCTCTCTCGGCAGTAGTGCTGACATGAACGACATGGGATACAGAAAGTACATCTCTGATTACTGCGAAGGACAAAAGGTGTTTAAAAATTACGACGTGCCAGAACATCCATACCAAAATGCACCTTATAGCCCGCGCTTCGTCGATCATACCTACGACGGAAAATCCAACTCCGTCAAATGTCACAGGTGCGACACCAACATTCACTTTGTTCTCTCCAAGATGGGCTTCGAGTCCATTCAGTTCAAAGCAAGCAGTTCGCCTACCGGCGAAAAGGAAAATGAAATGTGTAGTATTTAACGCCCGCTTTTACTACATACGGCACCGCAGGCGGTGGCACTGATGGTACCTGAGATGAAGATGGAGCACCGGTGGAATGAGATGGCGGGAGAAACCAGAGGTCCCGGAGAAAATCCGCCCCAGCGCCGTGTTGTCCATCACAAATCTCACTTTGCGATTTCCTGGGATCGAACCCGGGCCGCCTTGGTGAGAGCCAAGCGGTCTAACCACTGAGCCACGGCGACGACGAGGATCACCCTTAATGCCTATTTAAATTTGTTCCCAAAAGAGCACTTTCCTTAATTTTCCTCGAACAACCTAACGTCTCCCCAACCGAAATACAACACAGGAACGAAAACCATCTGTGCTTCGGCAGAGGTTAGGACGTGCACTTCGGAAAAAATTCCACCACTCATCTCCGTCTTCCTTAAAGAAGAGTGGATCGTCACTGTAGAAGAAAATCGCCTTCTTGAGAAAGAAGAAAATGAAGGAAGAAAGGAAACAAACCAATCTCCTATCGCAAGAGCAACGTTTGGTGGGGCAAGTGGAATTTCCCCACCGTTGCGGTGCCATATCTCATATTGTGAATTTTCCCAACCGTCTTCGCACCATTTAAATCACCTTCGTACGTGCTTTCCAACCGTCATTACTTCCTGCTAAAAAAAGATTTTCTTCAGAATACCGCATTTCCCTTTTCCCTAATTTGGTGGCAGATGTAGAATTTCACCCCGCCAATGTGACGCCACATCTTTTTCTGTTGGGAATTTTTCCAGAGTTTTTTTTTCCAGAGATAGTCCTAGTCGGACGGGGCTATTTTTACGTTTCCCCGTTCGGGTGTCTTATGCCGCAGTACCTAGCCGCTTTGCGGCTTAACCTGCGAAATGAGCTAGCAATTGGTTTCATGTTCTGCTGGGGTGTTTGAATTTGTTTGGAAATTGGAATGGGATGCCCTTGTTTAAGTCTCGTAGGCAGCTGCACTTAATCATTCCCCCGCTTTGGGAGACACGATTTAATTTTTTGCTCCGTTTTGGTTACGGGTTATGTAGCGCTTGATCCATC
Source organism: Mantis religiosa (assembly GCA_030765055.1). Taxonomy (NCBI): domain Eukaryota; kingdom Metazoa; phylum Arthropoda; class Insecta; order Mantodea; family Mantidae; genus Mantis; species Mantis religiosa. The sequence goes on along the minus strand of CM060950.1, from coordinate 174,618,573 downwards.
AGGCGTAGAAATTGGTCCCAGAGACATCTGGGGTTTCTCTTGGGTTAACCAAGGGGCCCCAAGACGTCTCTCGGTAGTCTGAAGGACGGCCAGCGTCTTTGATCCCTCTGGTCATACCTTCCCAGGGAGTTCACTAAAGGGTTGGGGTGAATTTGGATTTTGTCGTACATTGATCGTTCCCTCTCACGGATGACATCGACAGTGTACGGGATCTGGGAGTGCTCGTGTAGGATATGAGCAGGGAATCTCCAGCCTGTATCGTAAATGATGCGAAGTGCCTTGTTCTGCAGCGTCTGGAGCCTGACGATCTCACAGCCGTAGAGAATCATAGGCGGAATGATCACCCGATACAGATGGAGCTTGAGTCGGATGGGCATTGTTGATCGGAAAATAGTGTATAGGCTCCGTAATGCGACGTGCCCCAGCTGGACCTTGCCCTTGACGTGCGGAACGTAAGTTAACTTACGGTCCAGCGTCACTCCGAGATACTTCGCCGTTTGCACCCATGGGATTCTACGGCGCCCTTAAAGCGAAGTTCTGCTGCAACCGGTTGGCTCTGATTTTCGCCAGGAGAATTGCAGAGCTCTTCTCCGGATTAATTGCCGTTCTCCATTTTGCGCTCCATTCGCCAATGACCCGGAGCTGGGTTTGGATTTTCCGGAAGCTGTACCGTGTGTTCCAATTTACTGCGAAGATCATGAGATCATCCGCATACTGACAGGTTAGGGTGTTGTGGTGCGTTGGAATGTCGGCCAGGTAAGCTGCGAAGAGCGCCGGCGACAGCACGCTGCCTTCCGGCACTCCAGCGCCAATGGGCCGCTCTGTGGACAGCGCCCCCTCTACCGTTACTCGGGAGCTTCGGTTTCCGAGGAAACCGGCTACCAAGGAAATGTATGGAAGGGGGATCTCATGCTCTAGGAGCTTGAAAATGAGCCCCTCGTGCCAGGTTGTGGCGAATGCCTTCTCCACGTCGAGCAGCACTGCTACCATTTTAGACCTTTCCTGGAATCCCACGGAGGCTTCGGCAACCCGCAGTAGCTGCTCGGTCGTGGAGTGGCCAGAACGGAATCCAAACTGGTGTTCCGGGATTAAGCCCCTTTTCTCTATATGAGGAAGAAGCAGGGAGAGAAGCAGTTTTTCGAATACCTTCGTCAAAACTGGTAGAATTCTGATGGAGCGGTAACTGGACGGGAAGACCGGATTTCCCTCCGGTTTTAAAACGCACAACACGCGCGCCTCTTTCCAGACAGCTGGAAAGTGGCGCACGAACAGGCATGCGTTATAAATCCGGGTTAAGTGAATCACGGCTCTGCGTGGAAGGTGCTTGAGCATTTCCGCTGTGACACGGTCCTGCCCAGGGGCTTTGCTGTTTCTTAGAGAGTTAAGCGTGGTTGCTAACTATCTAGGGGTAACTATGGAAATATGGAACTCCTCGTGGTCCGGGGGTGGAGCTTCCAGGAAGTCCTCCACCACTCGTTCCATGAGGTCAGCATGGTCGTCCTCCATTGGCTCAATCCTGGGCTGGAAATGAGCCTTCAGACAAACTGCTAGTGCATCTGCTTTTTCTCTCGACTCGTAAACGAGTCGACCTCTAGGGCTGTGCAAGGGGTGCTGGTGTACTGTTCTGTCTTTCCGCAGGCTACGGACTATTCGCCACGGTTTTCTCTCCTGCAGATCGGTTTGCCTTAACATGTTTTCCGAGGCCTCTTTGCGGTGTGCTCTTAGGAGTCGTCTTACCAAGGATTTGAACCTCTGGTGTACTTCTCCTATCCTGGGATGGCGACATCTCTGCCACTGATTTCTTACGGCGTTTTTAGCCCTTATAAGCTGTTTGATGGGTCCTGGGATAATGTGGGGTTTGGTGTCTCGATTGGAATTCGGTGTGATTGAGCACGGACCGCCTTGAGGATGGATATGGAGAATTCCTTGGCTGCCGCCTCGAGTGACTCCACAGAGTCGATTCGAGGGCGGGTTTCCACGGAGTTTTGGATATCAAGGATGGCGGCATCCCAGTCGACTTCATCCACCCAGTCAGCCGTTGCCAGAGCTGCGACGGTAACGTCTGAATTGATCACAACTGGGTTGTGGTCAGCATCCAGAGCGTTTACCGCCGTGAGGTCCAGATGAAATGGAATCTTCTTGGTGAGTGCGAAGTCTATGACGTCTGCCCTGCCACCATGCGGGAAGTGCGTTGGACCCCGCGGGCCATGCGCATGGAGGGTTGGGTCTCCACTGATGTGGCGGTAGATGCTCCTTCCCCTGTCGTTTTGGATGCGGCTTTTCCATCCTGGGTGTTTGGCACTGAAGTCGCCAGCTATGCACACTCTGTGGTCTAGGTTAAGGAGTGCCCTGTAATCCGTTTCATAGAAGGGATGGTTGGGCGGGTCATACAGCGCTACAATCACTAGGTCTGAACCGCCTAAGGAGAGCCTTATGGCGGTCGTCTCCAAGTGCTGAAGCGGAGGGATGGTAATGGGAGTATGGGTGATGTGGTTTTTTAGAAATATAGCTGTACCGCCGCCCCGCCGGCAGACTCTATCGGATCGGTGGACGGCGTAGCTTGGCAGGTTAAATTGTACACCAGAATGCAGGTGCGTTTCGCATACCATGAGGTCAATCCCGTGGTCACTTACAAACTCCAAGATGCCCGGTCTCTGTTCCCGGACTCCGTTTGCGTTCCAGAACGCGGCTCTCAATGTGCGCTGAGTTCTTCTCACCGCCATTTACCAGCTGGAGTCAGGGAAGAGGAGCCGTGCAGTCTGTTGCATAATGCTGTGCTTTTGCATAGCAGGGATGCGGGGATGTCAGATGCTCCCTGCAGCGCCTTAGAATGGGGAGGGCGCGTTGAATTAGTTCTGCGAACCAGGCAGAAAGCTCTTGGAACTCCGCCTGGTCCTCATTTGAGATGCCAGTATCCCAAACTGGCGTAGCTGTCGTAGGGAGGGGTGCCTCTCGCTCATTGGCTGCTGCAGCCACTGTGGCTGGAGCTAGAAGAGCAGTGGCGGCAGAGCCGTTCTGTCTCCCCGAAGATTCTGGGGCGGACCGCCCGGTCGTTGCTGCCGCAGTTGCCAGCGGTTTCTCCCGCCGGGCTGCGGTGGCCTTCTTCTGGCGAGGAGGCCGCTGTGGTTAGGCTGCAGATGCAGCCGGTGCTTCTGTGGCTGTAACTTTTGAGCTTTCTGACTGGGTCGTTGCCGGAGTGTGGCTTGCCTCGGCCTGCTGCAGCACCTGTTCGTGCTTGCGCAGCGCCTGAGCAAAACTGACTCCAGGCCGAGCTTGTGCTGGCTCCCTGTTTGTGGTCCTGCGCTGCCTTGCCTGCACTATTCGCAGTCTTGCGGGGCAACCGCCGTAGATGCCTGTGGGCTTCTCGGCAGTTGGCACACTTTTTGTCCTCTTTGGGGTTCGGGCAATCTTTAACATGGTGTTGGCCTGCACATCGTATGCAGGCTGTCCTCCTCTCGTACGCAATGCTAGAGTGGTGGAAGCCCAAGCATCTGAAGCATTGGGCTGGTCCCTCTCTGCCATGGTACGGCTCTACTCTTATTCTGGTATTGTAGAGGTGTGACACCTCGTCGATTTTGGGGAGACCATCTCCCTCTTTCTCCACTATTACGAGGAACAGTGGCATGGGGGTCCTTACGGGCTCCTTGCCTTCCTCGCGGATCGACCTGGTCAGCTGGACCACGGTACGCGGCGCAATGCCGTGTTCTTCCGCCAGACCTACCTTAATGTCCTCCGGGTCGGTGTCAGAGCTAAGACCACGGATGACTGCGCACCAGGTTTGGTCGCTGCAGCGAGAACGTGTGGAATTGTATCCCCGCCCCGCGCAGCACCTCCCTGGTGGCTTCATGGTCCTCCGGGGTCGTTGTCTTTATAATCACACGGCTTGGGAAACGGGTGGCCTGGAAGTCAGTCTGGAGCTTGGCCCTCAGTTCCCTCATGACCTTCATATGTTTGGGGGATGGGTCCGACCTAATTGGCGGGATTCTGGTCGCCTTTTGTGTGCGTGTGCTCCTGGCATCCGCATGCGCTGCAGGGGTGCTGGGGGAAGCACCCTCCGGCTTTGAACCGAAGGGTCTTTTGCGCCTTCCCTGCACGGTAACGAACCCTTCGCCATCAGTGTCGCTCTCCGGTAGGGGAGTTGAGACGCCCTGGAGGGGGACGACGGGATTGGCTGAATTCCTTGGTTTGGGGACCAGGGAGATCGGGACAGCTGTCCCTTGGTTAAGAAGGCGGGAGACCTTCTTCTGTTTTTTTCTGAGCTTGTGCTTTCGCCTTCACGAGATTTACCCGTGGGCCGGAAGAGGATGAGGAGGTATAGGTTCTAACATGGCTCATTTCGTCAGGTCTTACCTGGCGTCTGGTACTTGGCATGTTATTGTTGTCATTTGCAGGTGCCATCCGGCACCCCACAGAGGGTCGGACGCCTTGCGACGCGCTCAGTCTCCCTCACCATTTAAATTACTTTCTACTTTTCCAACCATCATTACTTCCTGCCAATGAAACACTTCATCAGCATATCGCATTTCTTTTCCCCTAGTTTGGAGGGAGAAGGGGAATTCTCCCACCGTTGTGAAATTTCCCACGGTCTTCCCCACCATTTAAATCACTTCCTACGTGCTTCCCTTTTCCCCTACCTTCCTCTGCTCTACACGTCATTTCCCCGCTTATTTTTCCACGAAATATAAAGCTCATTTTCACCAATCACAAAGCCATTTATTCTGACCAATCACAGAGCAATACGTGATATCCCTCAACCCCCTTTAAATAACCCACTCCATCCTTGGATCTGCGGTTACAAAATGTCCTAAACTATCTCAAACCCTGGTTCCAAAAATGGAGGATAAAGGTTAACTCGAGAAAGTGCCAATCAATATTCACAAAAAGAATACAACACAGACATCCCAGGCACAGGCAACCACCTCTCGCATATACTGGCGAGAGAATCGAATGGAGAGATCAAATTACCTACCTAGGTGTCACCATGGACCAAGGTTTCACTTGGAAGAAATACATACAAAACGTTAGGACCAAAGCAAATGGCCAGCTGAAGATACTGTATCCTTTGATAAATTTAAATAGCCAACTACAGCTCAATATCGGCCTTACGCTCTATAAAATGCTAATCAGGCCAATCTTGACATATGAAGCCCCTGTTTGGGGATATGCTGCCAAAACACACATTAGCAGATTACAGACACTGCAAAACAGAATAATACGGATTATTGCAAAGGTTCTGCCAGTAGCTCCGTCTTATCAATTACACAAGGAGCTAAAACTGCACTCAATCGAAGAATTTAAGCTACCCAGCTATAACTTATACGATAGGAAGGCGAAAAACAAAAACCCACTCATTTGCAACTTAGGCGCATACAATACACAACACGACACTCACAAAAGACTGCTGTCATTAATTAACATAACACTTGGCCTGGGGGAACCATAGATAAACATTCAAGAATTCCTAAATAACTTAGTACCTCCTTAAACATAACAAGCCATGTCTTAGTTACAAAACTATCGACCTGATCAGTGGCCCTTGGAGTCCCTGCTGCCTAGCAGGGTGGTTCTGGGGACAAGAGAAATTGACAAAGGCAATACACATGGACATGGGAAAACAATATAAAATTTTACATACACGATTAAACAATAATCTACCAAGATTAGCACACTGACATGGAACTATATGCCAGAATACCAATAAATTCCAATTTTCGACAGGGATTGCAACTCAATCCTAAACAGATATCCAACAAATTATACCTAGATATATTTAAATATGTTTACATTACAACTATAATTAGAAAACTACACTTACATATAATGCATGTAAACCAAAAACGAACAACTTGACGCCAGAATCAGAGCCGCTCCTGGTCTGATATCTTAAATTTAATTAGAAGTACTAACGACTAATGACATCGTCCTTCTGTTCTAGGACCTCAGAGTAAATTAGCAGATGGCACCTCTGTCTGGAGGTACAGCAAGAATACCTAACCTAAGCCCACTCCTCAATATCCAAGGTCACAAGCAGGACCTTGGTCATGTTTGTGTCTTGGCACCCTTTTCTCACCTGGTCCAGGCTCCGGCCTGGCCATTATATACACGCCCTGAATCCGCAGGTGCAGTGGCGGTACTGCTGCACTTCCTCACTTGAATATTCACCGGTGCAGGTTTTTTAGTGGGTAGGGCTGACGGTTCACTCTGCCAGAGGAGTCCCACACTCCAATCCTAGGGTTAGTGCATAAATGCATTTCTCCTCCACTCGAAAAAAAAAATTGGATTTCATTCACCTGCTTCCAGATCTTTGAGATGTTCACATCGCTGAAGAGCAGAACATCCCAACTAGTCCTGTAGGCGAGAAGGCATCCAAGCCTGCAAGAAACTTCAAGTGAAGACAGCATAGTGACTGGGTAGAGTAGCAAGGCCGACGCCAACAGTCCTAAGGACTGGTTTGTTCAGGTGCCCTTTAGAGGGCTCGGCCATCTGCTAGTCGGGCTTTTTAGCGCCCTACACTTGCTCTTTTCTTTCTAACACTTTTTTTCCCTTTATTTCTGTCAAGCAACAGGGCTTGTGTCCCTTGCTGCACTCTGGCCCATACCAGCATCCTATTGGCTATTGTATTCAGTCCTGTTATTGGCCCCTTATTTCACTATGGAAACAACAGAAACTGTTACTGAAGCTATGGATGAGCATTTTGCATTTATCAAGTTTTCTGAAGGAGGGAAAAAAAAAACAATCAACATCTCAACTTCATCTTACGTCGGCGATCCCCCATGAACATGTCCGCACACACGCGCAGATGAACACGATCATACCATCTCTTCACATAATTAAATTGTCCTAGTTTATGAAAGTCCTAATAAACCAAAACATGCAAAATAAATTAATGTAACACCGAAAAAACAACATCCTTACATTCAACACCCTCACGCAAGATGTATTCTGAAATTGCATCACATCCATTTAGCGTTAAACACATTTAACTTTCACACTTTTCTACTGCTTCTTTTAGCATCTCATACAACACACTCACTACATTCATCTACTCACACATCAAACTACCGCTAGGCACCATTTTGACGATGTCACAAAGTTTAAATATACAACATTACAATGAAGTTTTTGTTTCACCTAACATTCACTTGCCTACTCCGCTATTCCTAGTTCATACAACACACATTCTCACACGTCAAACGCCATCCACATATAACGATACAGCGCTAGTGTTTAGTCCCACGATTAAAATTATTTTAGGCAAAACTAACTACCCTAACACCGGGGAGAAAAAAAAAGCATGTCACACTATAGACCATTCAAGTTACGCCAGTTTTCTCTGCTACACCAGCTAGTGTCACATGATATCATTTTAACCCATTGGGTTAACATGGTTAAAACTGATTTAAAATCTGCATTCTTTTCAGTTTATCTTATGCTTAGAATATTGCGATTATTATTTTTGTCTTAAATTGACAACTGTTTTATTTATATTGAATAAGGTGGGAAAACAGGAAATGCTGTGGTTTGGTATTATGTAACATTACTCTTTATGAACAGCAATTTATGATTCATTAATTTAAACACTTATGCACAATGGCAGATATGTAATCAATTTGCATTCTACAATAGTATATAAATTGTAACAAAATGATATCCTGTCATCAACAAAGAATGTCAATATTTTGTTATATGTAAAACATTTATAAATTAAAATATGTATTAGAAAATAATTTCACTCCATGCCAAAAGCAAAAACAATCATTACAGCAGAAGAAAACCTATTAATTTGCATGTCACAAACATAAGCAAATATCTAACACAGCCTGCCTCTGTAGCATAGGTGGCAGGGTGTCTGCCTTACATTGAATGTCTCGAGTTTGAATCTTAGTTGGGGTGAATTATACGAATACGGTTTATTTGGAGGTTTTCCCTTATTCTGAAAGAAGAATGTCTTAAGTCTGGTCACGCCGTGGCTCAGTGGTTAGACCGCTTGGCTCTCACCAAGGCGGCCCGAGTTCATTCCCAGGCGACCGCAAAGTGAGATTTGTGGTGGACAACATGGAGCTGGGGCAGGTTTTCTCCTGGACCTCCGGTTTCCCCCGCCATCTCATTCCACCGGTGCTCCATCTTCATCTCATGTATCATCAGTGTCACCGCCTGCGGTGCCGTATGTAGTAAAAGCGGGCGTTAAACACTACACATTTTCTGTTAAGTCTAAGCTCTAAGGACCCTGGGCTCATCTCAACCATTTCATTTCTTGTCCAATACGACTTAATGCTGGAGGATGTGTATTAAAAAAAAATCCTTACACCCTATTGTCACTTGGTGCAGATTTTACAAACTCTGTTACCTTTTTATTGGTGATTGTACATTATATTTTTTTAGCAATCAGTTAATGCTCTTTGTTGGCTTTTATTTAGAATATCTACTACCAAATGAGGTGGGAAACCTCTTTTGGTTACCTGTGACAGTAGCCTGTTGACCTGCAAGCTGGCTCGGCTCATTCAGATCTCATGTCCTTATGCCTGTCTCTGTAGACCTCGTTCGGCTATTTCTAGAGGATTATTGGCCCTGGCTAGGATTACCTCAGTGGAGAGAAATACCTATACTTACGGTAAGAGGTGGGGGAGATCTCAGATCAGGATGTATGAAATGGGATTAAAAGGTTTGCACAACAAACTCTGATATCATCTCTTTCCAAGAGAATTTCATATTTCTGAAAATCGAAACCAATTTCTAGTAGCATTCTGTATACAGTTGATTAAGGGCCTATCAAATTTTAGTTCTGTTGTGCAGCTCTTTGTTTGTGCAACTCTCTAACAGTACAAGCTCTTGTTTTGCTTCTGTGCATGAAACATTTATTTAGCTTTAATTTTCATCTCCATTCTGTTTATGTCAACTCAGATCTTCACCTTTCCAAATTTCAAACCTTTCCTTTGTAGTTAATAATACAGAGTAAAATAATAATAGAAAAATGTAAGGACAATAAGTAGAGAAAGTTATATCTGACAAATGCTCATTAAGCGTAAAATGCTCAAAGGTGATAAAAACTGAAGCTACTGACAGTGAAGCAATACAAATATTACAATAAAATATAATAATTTGTGACCAACTTCAGTTATCTTTTTAAAAAAATTGTAAATTCCTCAAAAGGACTAGTTTCAAAATATATCTATTGCAACCTCAGCTTTATTTATTGTTTACCTTCTTGTGGTTACTGCCACTAGGTGATGGATTATTTACTACTGTACTGCTCTCTACTGGAAGCAAAACAAATTTATGTATAGAATCAATTGACAGTATTTCAAAATTCATCACATGTTTTCAATTTTTCAAATAAATATTTTCTCTCAAACCACTGAATTTACTGGTCCATTTAATTGCTTTAATAATTTAACTTCTGGCTTTATTTTGTGATTAAATGACAAAAAATGATCTGCCACAGCTGATTTACCAAAGTGTTTATACTTAATATTTCTAAAATGTTCCTTCATTTTGGTTTCCAAATTACATTTAGTCCTTTCAATGTAAACCCGGTCGCAATCTACACAGTTTAATTGATAAATACCAGATTTTTCTTATCTGAAATTTTAACTTTTTTTTTAAGGAAAATTTAGTTAATTTTTTATATTATACTTATTTTGAGAAATCAAAAGAAACCAAGGATAGCAAGCAATTTTATAAAATTATAATCATCTTTTATTTTTGATCTTTTATCTTTTATTATAATATTTTATTTAAAAATATGGATGATTACGTTGTAGATATTGAAACCGTTAGTCAGGATTTAACTGAAAATGATAAATCATTGATTAAAATGAAGTGCAGCAAAATCTTACAAAATAATGAATAAAAACCAAACTAGAAAATAATAAACAGATTAGTAAATCACTAGATGAAAAAGACAATGTTTACCAAAGTTGAGAAAGGTAATGGTTATAAAAAAGTAAATAAATCTGACTATCTAAAACGCTCAATGAAGTGAAAATTATACCAAATAAAGAAAAACATATTGTAAAATTCAGTAATCCAGTTTAGCTTAGCAAACTTGGAAATAAAATGAGACGTATTGTAAATTGTATAAATTCACCTACTTACTATCTAGCTATATGGTGAAATAAAAAACGTAGTGCTTTTGATAAATTTGAGAACTTAACCGCTTCGCCGATGGCCATTTAAACCCTTCAAGGGCCAGAAAGAGATACCCAATAAACAGAACAAGACATTTAAATGCTGTAAAAATTCTTCATAAATACAAATCTGTATCTTCCGTATTCATTAAGTTATTTAAACGAAACAAAAACTGGTTTAAAACTCATTTAAGGCAGTATACATAGCCATAGAGTAGAAAATATATTAATAAATTAATAAATCGTTGAAATTTCACTACTTTGTTTCACTGTAGCAAAAGCCATTCTTTGCGCCGAACGCGCCTAATATTTGAATCATTTTGTTTTGTGTGTATACAAACGAATGTATGTATGTATAGCTGCGCAAGCGACTTCTCCGGTTCAAGGTTTTAGCTTTTAGTTTATGCTATACCAAGCAATAATCATTGTATATGTATGTTGCGTTACACACACACACTGGAAAGAAAGAAACCTCTCTGTCAGCATCTCTTATTACAGTATTTAACAACCAAAGTTTCTGAAAGGCTTATGCAGCTGTTTTCGCTCAGTATTTTAGTTAATTATACTCTCTCGGTGTTCAGAGTGATTTCTTATAGCTATCAAGAGCTAAATGAATGGCATATTTGAAATTGTTAAATTTCAATGTTAACCATGGCTTATCCCAGTAATGTAGCAAATAAATTAGCTTGCGTAGGATGTGTACAGGCTTCCGATATCACTTTAGAAAATCTGGAAGATTTGTTGTCTGTTGTTTGACCTGATTTGGATACTGAAGGCAATTATGAAGGAGGTGTTTAGGATATAGGTAGCAGTGAGGAAGTGAAGATTCTTCAGGTGTCCGTGAAGAATCAGCTCTGCGAAGTGGTCAAAATAACTAACACAAGTAGACATATAGACAAATAAACATATTTTCTGGTGTACAGCTAACTTCTGACATCCAACCAACTGACATTTTCACACAAAAAAATTATTGCTGACTTAGTGTCTCTCATTGTCACGGAAACAAATGCAATGTATATGTGAGTAGGATGAAAGAAGCCCTGACCCCTAAAGGCAATTTAGGGCTAAGAGGAGAATTCAGAAGTGGACAGAAAATTGTTATATTTGGAAGCCTACATTAGATATGTACTGGTCTACAGATGGCATGTTAGCTTCTCCATTGTTTGGGGAAATAACGGGTCAAATATGGATAGTGTGGATTAGTTATTTCTAGCTAATCCTCTTTACGAAAAACAGTTAAATGGTTAAAAAAGGTATTTTTATACCACTAGATGTTTTCTAAAGCCTTGCATCTGGCAATGAAGCCATTAGCATTCGTGCTTTCCTCTACTTTTGAACTGTAGTTTCTTCTGATCTTAATGCTTCGCAGGTCTTCAAGTGGTCTTCATTCATTTCTTCTGGATCGTTACACAGGATACATATTGGTGAAGCTGAGATACCTATTCTGTAGAGATGACTTGCCACACAGTCATGAGTACCACTAGATGTAACCATACACAATTGCTTAATAATTTACAGAGCTGTAAATCCATGCAAGACATTGACCTACCTGTGCTTGCACGTATAAATGGCTTGTAACCTAGTTGAGTATTATAATACTCAGGAGGCCTCTTCATACTGGAGGGTAAGAAATTCACCACTACAGCACCCCTCATACTTGAGAGTAAACAGTTTCCTAAAAGGATACCACTGACAAAAAAGTTGCAACCATTTCGAAAATGTCTAGTATGTCGTGTAAAAGAAGTTCGCAAGGAAACCAGTATTATATGGTGTGAATCTGTAGATGTGCCCTTGGGTGTTTATCCAGGTTTCGAGATGCACAATTCAAAAAGAAACCTTTAAGGGTACGTTTACATCCCTTATAGAACTAATTTAAATTTATTGTAAAATGGGAAGATTAAAAAAATTGGCATTAAATAAGCATTAAATGCATATATGCACAGGACGTCTATACACGTCCATATCGGTGAAAGTGTTAAGTATTAAACATTTTCTTGAGTTGCTAGAAAACATCAGCAATATAATATTATCTAATAATGATAAACTTCTGATTACACAGAAAATTGAAGCTAGTTACAGTGGAGTAATAAATATTTACACAAATAAAAATATTTGTAACTTATAATCCACTTATCTTAAGAAGTTGATGTTAAAACTTCTTTCTTCTTTTTTCAAATCGATTTCAAAGGCATTTTGCATTCGTCATCAGTGAAACACTCTCCGTTGTTAAGGAAATCTCGATTACTATGTTTTCCTTTTGCTATGTCACGTTCCCAGCACTACCAACATCAGAAGCCGAAAAAAACCTAAAAACAGAATCAATTGCCGGTATGTCAAAATTCATTGCGTGATGTTTATTTTTTAAAATAAATATTTTCTCCCACACTATTAACTCTATTGGACCATTTAATTGTTATAATAATTTAACTTTGGGATTTATTTCATGGTTAAATGACCAAAATGATCTGCTACGGCTGATTTATCAATTTGTTTATATTTAATGTTACGAAAATGTTCAAAAAATAGATTTTATACAAGAGAAGATTGAAAAGTTTAAATATCAAAAAACTGTTATTGATATTTCTACTCTTAAAAAAATAAAAGATGATTATAATTATAAAAAGTTTACTTACCATCCTTGGTTTAATAAACATCTTCAATTTTTTTTTAAAGTAGTTGGTATAACTTTACTTCCTCAAAGTAAATATAGTATTAAAAATTTATTACACTTTTCTAAAAAAGATAAAATTCCTAATAATAAAAAATCTGGTATTTATCAAGTTAATTGTTTGGATTGTGATCAAGTTTATATTGGAAAGACGAAACGTAGTTTGGAAACCAGAAAGAAAGAACATTTTTGTAACATTAAATATAAACAAATTGATATATCGGCCGTAGCAGATCATTTTTGGTCATTTAACCATGAAATAAATCCCAAACTTAAAAATATTAAAACTATTAAATGGTCCCATAGAGTTAATAGTGTGGGAGAAAATATTTATCTTAAAAATTAAACATCACATAATGAATTTTGACATACCGGCAATTGATTCTGTTTTTAGGTTTGTTTTATCTTCGGATGTTGGTGATGCTGGGAACGTGGCATAGCAAAAGGAAACGATAGTAACCGAGATTTCCTTAACAACGGAGAGTGTTTCACTGATGACAAATGCAAAATGCCTTCGAAATCAATTTGAAAAAAGAAGAAAGAAGTTCTAACATCAACTTCTTAAGATAAGTGGATTATAAGTTACAAATATTTTTCTGATCTTTTTATAGCTTTTTTGAAATGCAAAGTCACTAAAGCATTCCCTTTAATTTTTTAATCTTGGTATAGATACACAGATGACATGTTTAGGCTTTAAAGCTTCTAAGTTCACAAGATAAAAGCTATAAAGCTCACGGCAGAAATTGAAAATAATGGTTAGTTTTCTTTTCTAGATCTAAAGATGACATAAAATTACAAATTAGAACTTTGCATTTATACAAAATCAACTCATACTAATAATTACATAAAAAATGAAAGTTTTAATCCTTTTCCACATCAATTTGTTGTTTTTAATAGTTTAAATTTACAGATTAATAATTATACTCCTAAATAAAGAGGAATTTAATAGATAATATAAACATTAATACCACTTTCAATTAACGGTTTTAATAAAAATTTTATGTATAAAAAGATGGAAAAATTCAAATATTAAAAAAATGAAAATGTTTCTACCCTTAAAAAATAAAAATGATTATAATTTTTAAAAATTTACTTACCATACCTGGGCTAATATAAAATTAGATTCTTATAAAATAATTTGGTTTAGGTAATCTTGGTTCCAAAAAAGAAATAATATGAAAGATTACTAATTTTTCGTTATTAATGAGATAATAAATCAAAATCTGGCATTTATAAAAATAACTGTGTAGATTGTGACGAGATATACACTGGAAGGACCAAACATAATTTTGAAACAAAAATGAAGGAATGTTTTAGAAACATAGGGTATTAACAGGTTGACAAATCAATTGTAGCAGATCATTTTTGGTCATTTAATCATAAAATAAATCCAGAAGTTAAATTATTGAAGCAATTAAAAGGACTGATAGATTTAATGGTTTGTGAAAAAATATTTAACTTGAAAAATGGAAATCGTGTGATGAATTTTGAAATACCATAGACTGATTCTCTATATACTGTCACGCGAGCATCGGAACACCCTATAGAGTGGGTGACAGGAGACGGGTCGGCGTTCGCCCCGCCCCCTCGTTTGTCTTATAGCGTTAAGAAGGGATGGTTAGGAGAGGGATGTCGGGCCCCTGAGCGTCTCTTTACCCTTCTCCTAGGTTCTGGAAACTCGGGACATTCAATCTAATCGAGAACCTTCTAGATCGGCAAGCGGACCCTATATAAGCAACACGTCGTGCAAGGGGGAGTCAGTCAGTCAGTTAGTGCTTGACGTGCTAGTGAAGTAGCGCCGTGTTAGTGGAAGAGAGAACCGTGCAACGGAAGAAATTACGTAATTGTGTACGTGCATCGGAACGATAACGGACGAACTGGTGAATCGTAATTGTGTGCATTACGTAATTTTGTGTAATTGGCAAGTGTTTAACTGTAAGTCGGTGGAAATAAAGAACATTTTTGAGTGGTGAAATTGGACTTTTCATTTCACGAACCCACAAAGTCACACTGGTGTCAGGAAGCGGGAAGATAACATCACCGAACATTACAACCATGGACGCGGCATTGGAAAAATTTTTGGAGAAGATGATGGAAATGAAGGCCGAACTAATCTCGGAAATGAAGACGGCAAATGAAAACCTCGCTGCAAAAATAGAAGCGGCAAACAACAACCTCACCGCCAAGTTGAAACAAATGAAGATGGCCAACGACAACATCACCGAGAAGAGGGAAGAAATGAAGGCCGAATCAACAGCGAAGACGGAAACTGCTAACAACAACTTGGCCACGACAATGACCGCAAAGATGGCCGAACTGACAACGGAGATGAGGGAGGCGAACGAGGTCCTCGCCGCCAAGTTTGAGGAACGGTTGGCCGGCGTGAGGGATGACGTCACGAATCTGGGCAAGCGGATGGGTAAAGTAGACGACCGCCTTAATGATTTAGAGGAAAAGGCCGACAACATCGCAAAACCCCTCACCCGCCTGACGGAGGAACACCGGCCTTATGTGTGGACAGAGGACGCCGAAAACGCTTTCCAGCACCTAAAGGAGACCCTGTGCAGTGCTCCAATTTTGGGTTTCCCACAACCGGGTGGCGCCTTCATTGTGGACACCGACGCTAGCGACCATTGCATTGGAGGTGTCCTATCGCAGATCCAGGACGGCCATGAGCGGGTGATAGCCTACTACAGCAAGACGCTATCCAAGGCAGAGAAGAACTACTGCGTCACCCGACGGGAGTTACTGGCGGTAGTAAAGACCTTGGAGCACTTCCACAAGTACCTGTACGGTCAGCCATTCCACCTGAGAACTGACCATTCCGCCCTAACCTGGCTATTGAACTTTAAGAACCTGGAAGGCCAGACAGCACGTTGGGTCCAGAGGCTGCAGGAGTACGACTTCACCTCGGAACATCGTAGAGGGAAGAGCCACGGTAACGCAGACGCCATGTCCCGAAGACCCTGTCCAGTAGAGTGCGGTCAGTGCACAAGAGTGGAAGAGAAGGAGCGTGCCGCAGCAGTCCGAGTAGTTGTGGCAGTGCCTGCGGACGGCTGGGATAGCGCAGGCCTGAGGAGGGAGCAGCTGGCGGACGCAGACTTGGGGCCACTCTTGAGGGAAGTGGAGGCAGGGACGAGACCAACCTGGGAGGACATCGCACCGAGGAGCGCCACCTACAAGTCGTACTGGGCCCAATGGGACTCGTTGAAGACCAGAGAGGGCGTGCTGTTCCGGGTATGGGAGTCACCCGATGGGAAGGCGCAGAGAGAACAGTTGGTACTTCCCCGGAGTAAGGTCCCGGAAGTCTTGGAGGAAGTGCACGCCGGTACTTCAGGAGGACACCTGGGAGCGAACCGAATGATTCACAAACTTCGGCAGCGCTACTTCTGGCTGAGACTCCGAGCAGATGCTGGTGGTACACCTGGACCGCCTGGCACGCTACGATGGTGCTGTTCGGGACGACCAGCTTTGAGGAGGGAGCAGTGTCACGCGAGCATCGGAACACCCTATAGAGTGGGTGACAGGAGACGGGTCGGCGTTCGCCCCGCCCCCTCGTTTGTCTTATAGCGTTAAGAAGGGATGGTTAGGAGAGGGATGTCGGGCCCCTGAGCGTCTCTTTACCCTTCTCCTAGGTTCTGGAAACTCGGGACATTCAATCTAATCGAGAACCTTCTAGATCGGCAAGCGGACCCTATATAAGCAACACGTCGTGCAAGGGGGAGTCAGTCAGTCAGTTAGTGCTTGACGTGCTAGTGAAGTAGCGCCGTGTTAGTGGAAGAGAGAACCGTGCAACGGAAGAAATTACGTAATTGTGTACGTGCATCGGAACGATAACGGACGAACTGGTGAATCGTAATTGTGTGCATTACGTAATTTTGTGTAATTGGCAAGTGTTTAACTGTAAGTCGGTGGAAATAAAGAACATTTTTGAGTGGTGAAATTGGACTTTTCATTTCACGAACCCACAAAGTCACAATACATATATTTGTTTTGCTGCCTGCCTCAGTAGCGTAGATGGTAGAGTGTGTGCCTTACGATCAAGAGGTCCCAAGTTCAAATCTTGGTCAGGGTGAGTTACCTGGATAAGGTTTTTCTGGGGTTTTCCCTTATCCTGATAGACAAATGTCACGTAACTAAGCTCCATGGACTCATTGGAGCATCACTTTTCCCAATTCATTCATCATCCGATATGATTTAATGATGGAGGACGTAAACTGTTTAAAAAAAAGTTTTGCTTCTAGTAGACAGCAGAACTATAGTGAACAAGTGGGAGTAACCATGGAAAAATAAACAGTAAATAAAGCTGAAGATGCAATTGATATATTGTCAAACTAGTTTTTTGGAAGAATTTATCATTTGTTTTAAACAGAAAGGTACAGGTCACAAATCATTATATAATACTCAAAAGTTTTTACTTTTCTATATTAATTTTTCATAACCTGTGAAGACCACTGCTTAATGTCCTTTGAAAATGTGATAAAATATAAAAATTATATTAAAGTGTGTGCATGAATGTGAAATATGCAGCAATTTATAGAAAAGAAGAAATGAAAACATGTTTAAGAAAGTGTGTTTTAATGTAATAAAAATGAGCAGTAACATGGAGAAAATATATGAAAAGCATTTTATACTTCTATTTTAAGAGGTTGGTACACTTTTTAATCTTGTCCCCACTGGTCAAGTACTGTTAATAGGTTTAAGTAATTAAGTGAAAGTAAAAAAAAAAAAAATGCCATTTCAGAAATTCTTTATATCGACAGTCTGTGGTTTAGGTATATATTGTATTCATTTCCAACTAGCAGTACAAAGTATGCAAGGAAATGAGGTTGACTATCTGCAAATGCTGTGAACTGCTGAAGTTCAAATACCCAGATTTTGCTGGCTATTTGATCAATACTTTGGCATAGATGCTAAAAAATATGTCAGTAAGTACAATTAATTCTAAAGAGTGAGAACAGAATGAAAACAAGATGTTGAGGTGTGTTCTACGAATTCTATGATTTGTATGATATGTGAGAATTTTGTGTATTTCACCCTCCTTTTTTTCCCTATGCTATGCTTTAGCTTGTATTTTTATTTTTCTCTCTTTTGCTTTAACCATACCTACTCACAATGTGCATTTTTATTTCAATATTAATCCTTTACAAATGTAACTTTAATTTTACATTAATGTTATCTCAAGAGACATTATATGTTTATGATTTACATGCTTTTAAACAGAAAACTATAAAATCCTAATTACAAATATGGTAAATATACAAATCAAAATAATTTCTGATCTGAAAATACTAAACATTCAAATAAAAAAAATAATTTTCAATTTGAAATGCTACAAATTACCATCCTAATAAAGTTATTTCCATACCCAGTGTTTAATTTGGAGCAGTGATATAAAAATGAAAGTCCAAAATCACATTTTGGAAGCAATGTACTAAAAATGTTTGCATGCATAAAAATTAAGAAATAACATAAAATTAGCTTACAATTGAAGTGTCTGCAAGTGCCTTTTGTTTCTTCATTCATTCCTTAGCAGTATTCAAATATATTAGCAAGTGGTGGGATATGCTTCCTGCATAGCAAAATAATGAAACAAAAATTTGCCATGGTAATTGCAATAGAACCATAGGATTTCAGAACAAATGTAAATGTGACAAGCAATATGCCATGTTCTATGCATTTTCACAGTATCTCTAGAGGACATGATCCTTTAGGAAGCTACCTCTTATTTGGCCATACTCTACTGGTAAAAGTGACAAATGAGTGTCGAAAATTAGCAACTTTATTTTATTCATTGACTTTATTTTTATTCTGATGTTGAATAACTGTAATCAACCACTTAGTTTAATTGCTGTGCAGTGAGTGGCCATTACCAACATGCGCAAACATGCCTCAAAAGGTTTTTCAAATAACCTGAAATACAATTTAATGCACAACCACCTTAGGACGATCTGTACTAGAATTATTTTCCAACTAAAAACATCATCCACACTGGCAATATGTTGACAAACTTAACAACAGATCTCAGTATCAAGAGAAATATGGATGATGAACAAGTACTGCACACATCTCTCCTGATGCGAAAAAGTTGCGATCTATCTATGAGCACATGTGAACATTTAATCCCTTTCCCACTGTAGTTGCAACAACACTGCTACATACGGATACCCATCACCTGTTTTGGAATGAGCGGTTCTGTGCACAGATTAAACACACTGCCATTTGTGAAAATTGCAACACCAACAAATAAACACATGAATGCAGCGAATACCACAGATTAGGTACATGACAAGTAACAAATGATACACGTTTCAAATCTATATATGAACTTTGAGCCCTAATATTCAGTATTTAGTGTGGCCTCCATGTGCTGCAATTAAGAGCTACTATATGCCATGGCACTGAATCAAAAAGGTTCTGAATAAGTTCCTGAGGGATTTCCCTCCATGCAGTTTGTATTCGAACCCACAAATCATTGACACTGGTTACTGGGGGACTGTGATGCATTATGTGCTGACCAACCAGATCCCAGACATGTTCGATAGGTGATGTGTCATGTGAACATGCAGGCCAGGGAAGCAACAGTACATGTCGCCGCCCTTCGAAGAAGGTTTGTACATTCCTCGCCATAAAGTGGCCGGGCACTGTCTTGCTGAAATGTGGCCTATGAAGATGCCTGAAGCACCTTAGGCTCTACAACCACCTTCAGGTACTGGTTGCTGTTCAAAGTACCTTCAATTCGTAGGAGAACAAATTGAGCTCATTCGAGATCGTTTGTTGCAACCAATGGCACCCCTAAAAATTACACCTGGTATTTGTCTGCCATGCTGTTCAACAATGCAGCCCTTCAGGTTGCGCTCAACATAGTACCACTGGACACTATGTAGCCATCACTGTAGAACATGTTTAAGTGGGACTTGTCCGAAAAGACACGTGCCCATTGCAGTCAGAAGAGATTGTATATTCTGGAAAATGGAAGCCGACATAACGGCATGTATGCAACCAGTCAAACCTGCAGCAGACGGCGACAAACCGTTGATGCAGTCAAGTTCACATCTGTTGCAGTGCTCCAGCATCGAGCCAACGCTGTAGATGAAGCTAAGCAGTCCGTTATGACCATGCAAACAAGATGACAATAATCCCATGGTCATCTTCCATGGTCCAGTATCCAATCTTTGCTGCATACGACCTTTATTTATCTGCTGCTTCCACATGCAAATCAATGTTGTAGGAGCATGCCCTGTACGAGCCAAAATGTTGTAGTATGACAAACCTGTTTCCCAGAGACCAATCATTCTGCCCCATTCAAACTCACTCACATGCCGATATGGCTCCCTTTGATGTCAACAATTCATACTGGCACTCACTTTATTATTTCCAACTTGTTTGGCAGCTCTGCACTGATTACATTTGGTGCAACACTGACCTATGATATGCTTTATTAAGAACTAAAACAAATACACCTTGGGCTATTTCTGAGCTGGGGCCTGGCCCCTTTGCTAACACGGCAGCCCTTCAATACAATTACATACTTTATACGTGTTTGCCCCTTTTAATAGTCATTGCTGCTTTCCATTTAATTTTCTATCCTACACTAATGTTTCCTATTTGCCAAATGTTTCCCTATCCCTGTAAATTACCACTTGTTTCAACGTCATATTACTATTATTTCACTGTGTCTGTATTCACTTAACCTCACTTTTAAATATTTCTCACCTGCACTTCACTCCATTTCTTGCATCCTTTTTCCTTCTTACAAATTATTTAACGACATTAGCAGCTTTTTTCAATCCTTCTTCCAGTTAACCTATCACTATCATGCTTTCTCAAATCCTATCCTCAGCTTCTCACAACCCCACTTTAATCTCTCTTCCCTTTCTGCAATTTGTACAACCATATCACATTTGCTCATATCTTTTTATCTACCTCACAGACCCATTCTGCAATTTACCCATAATAATCATATTTTTGCCTTGCTAATATATTCCTACATCTTGATATCCCCTGCCTGCTCCTCACCTCTTTTTTAACCTTTTGAATCCCCACACTTGTTTCATATTACTTTTCCCTGATCCTTGTAACCCTACCCCCTTCCACTTGTTTCACTCTGCTTTTTCTTGATCACCACGATTCCTACACTTGTTTCACTCTGTACTTGCCATAATACAACTTTATTTTGTCTTATTTTCTTCTTCGCTGTGCCAACTGCCATTTTGAATGTTTCCTCCTTTTCTCTTTCATTTACAATGTTCATCACTTCCCGTATGCACACTGCATTTACTCCATGTGCTTTCTGGACATTCACACTGGGTATCAAACTCAGGTTGTTTAAGTCTGCATCATCAACTCTCGTATGCTCTATGTCTTTAATATTGCTTATGCTGGTTCTCTGCTCAGCCACTCACCCATCAATCTACAGTTTGCCGTGTTGTATAAATGCATTAAATCTGTGTTTCCTCGCCTTACTTCTTTCTTCAGTTAGCCTCCACCTTTGTTCTTTGCTAAGATAAATCCTTATTGATATAGATAAAATGTTCTTCTTAGCCTTTTGCTTGTTTTAACGCTTCTGTTATCAATTCTGTATTGCTGAATTTCACCAATATATTTCTTTTGCCTGCCAATTTCATAATTCCAAATTTGTCCCGCAGTTCGAAGCTTCTCATATTCATCCCTAATCTCGTCATTAATAATTCCCATATCTCCTGAAATGCTCCGATTCCCTTTTGCTCTTCTACCCCAGAAATTATTAAGTTGTATTTTCTCATGAAGACTTCCATACTTTCCATTTTTCTTTCCACAACACTGACCTTGTTTGACCGCCATGACAGAGCTCTGCTCTGCCTATATGTACCCCATCTCTCTGTAAACCTAATCACATATTGTTTGCACACTCTTCTACACTTCCACCAAGTTTGGAGTTAGTTGGGCAATTCTTTCTTGGTGGTGCAATTTTCACAAATGGCAACATATAACCCAAGCAAAACATTGTTTTGCAGTTAACTTTGGATACTGTTCGATTTACATGTAATGTAACAATTGAAGCATTTAGCAAAGGAATTTTAACCCTTTCTGGCATAATGGTCGATGTAAACTTTATGATTGTGTGTGTGTGTGTGTGTGTGTGTGTGTGTGTGTGTGTGTGTGTGTGTGTGTGTGTGTGTGTGTGTGTGTGTGTGTGTGTGTGTGTGTGTGCACGTTTGTGCGTGTGTGGTGGCGATGGCAGTATTTTGGAAGCAGGTTCTCCTTAAAGCACCTCAGCCTAAAAGGACTTCTTGTACGCTTCCTGATTTCCAACTTAGTAATCAAAATCTATATTTTTATTTATTTGTAAATCTGTTTTACTAAGCTACATTAGCTTCTGTCGACAAAGAACTCCACTTAAGGAGAACTGTGTTGAGGTTACAAAAATTATTCATCATGTCCTCACTTGTCCTCACACTCACATCACAGTCAACTGAATGAAATAGCCTAAGCTTAAGACTAAAGAATAACCTGTCCTCTAAAGTCACATTTTGCTCACTCCTTTATGAAGCAAAGGGGAGAATCACAATATTTATAAATTATAATGGCCAAGAGATGTTATTTTGGGTATGGAAAAGTATAATTAGTTTAACTTAATGTAACCTGAGTATTTGTTAAATACGCAGATAAAAAAAGGAATGTCATACACATAGGAAAGAACATACGACGAATAATAAAAACCAAAATTTGCTAGCACATGAAACACAGAATTGCCACACAAAGATTGTTCTGTTAATTATATTTGCAATAACTTAAATGTTTGAAATGTTAAATAACCTTGGTTTTCAAATAAACTGTAAACAAAAATAAAGAGAATCCAATAATCAAAAACTTCAAAATGCACTAGTATCCATTTTCCTTTCACTGGCATAAAGTTGCATCTATCTGTATCAAAGATGGAGCTATCAGTTTTAGTTTACGTCTGTAGTTTGTATCTGATGCCACAGGATTTCCTTCCAAGTAAACAGTTTGCAGTTTTGTGTGAACAGAAAGTTTCTCTACAGATGCCCAATTATCAATTAAGTTTTCATTCGCCTAGAACAAAAAAGAATCTATTTAGATGAAGCAAATATGTATTAACATAGCAAGCTAGAATATTATCTGTTGAGTAGTACAGTCTTTGGCCTTATACTTGAAAACTTGTGTTCACTTGTACATTGTCCTTACTATCACAATTCAGTAACTAAGTGTCACAATAAGGTATAAGAGTCTTGTCTATCAGCAAAATACAACTGAATGCCTTTGGAATGCTGAAGACTTTGTTAGCAGGATTTGCACATGTTTCATTTCACACTGACACACAGTAGTACAAACTATTAGACTAAAACCTGTTGTTCATAAGCTAAGCTACACATCAATATGAATGCCAAATCCTCGAACACAATTATGTAATAGCTAATCTCAAAAACTATTTGTAGTTGGTTTATTGATACTCATCACTTACGTTTTTATATTCATGAGAGACTAGTTTCAAAGGCAATCAATCGCCTCCATTTTCAATCTCTTTCCAACTGGCATCTGTTGTCTGCTCTCTCTGGTGGTTGAACTATGAACTTTTTTGTCAAATTATCTACTGGTGGGATTTCAAAGTTCATTACGCGATCCTTATTTTTCCATATGGATATGTTCTCCCATGTTGTCAATTTATTTTTGTTTATCACTCCTTTTAATAGTTTTAGATTTGGATCAATGTCATGGTTTTCATTCCAAAAATGAAATGCTACTGCTGACTTATCTTCTTGTTTCAACCCGATGTTTCTAAAGTGCTCTTTGACTCTGGTGTTTAGATTTCTTTTAGTTTGACCTATGTAGCATTTGTCACAATTCTTACAACTTATCTGGTACATTCCGGATCTGTTAACTGATGGGATTTCATCTTTTGTTTTTGAATTTAGCAATTTTAAAATTGAGTGTCTATTAGTAGGTGCATTAAAATTACTCAGTCTGCAAGAAAGGACTATAAAATTCACAATAGAAAAGGAAATCAATGGACAACTCTCTTTCTTGGAACTAAATATCACCAGGAACAACACAAAAAATATAATTTGCAATTTACAGGAAACCAACACATTCAGAAAATTACATAAAAAATATTAGTCACAACCCAATTACACATAAACATTCAATAATAAACAGCCTTACACACAGACTAGTCAACATACCCATGGAAAAAGAATAATATTTCAAAGAACAAAAGGCAATACTACACATAGCAGAAGAAAATGGATACAACAAAAGTTTGGTGTTGAAGAAAATCAGAAAACTAAACTAAAGAAAACCATTAAGGAAGCAACCACATTTACAAAAGAAAAAAAGCAACAGCATATTCAATTCATTCACATATCACCCAAAAACATTTAATAAATTTAAAAAGATATTCAAGGAACAAAATATCACCTTGGCACCTACTAATAGACACTCAATTTTAAAATTGCTAAATTCAAAAACAAAAGATGAAATCCCATCAGTTAACAGATCCGGAATATACCAGATAAGTTGTAAGAATTGTGACAAATGCTACATAGGTCAAACTAAAAGAAATCTAAACACCAGAGTCAAAGAGCACTTTAGAAACATCGGGTTGAAACAAGAAGATAAGTCAGCAGTAGCATTTCATTTTTGGAATGAAAACCATGACATTGATCCAAATCTAAAACTATTAAAAGGAGTGATAAACAAAAATAAATTGACAACATGGGAGAACATATCCATATGGAAAAATAAGGATCGCGTAATGAACTTTGAAATCCCACCAGTAGATAATTTGACAAAAAAGTTCATAGTTCAACCACCGGAGAGAGCAAACAACAGATGCCAGTTGGAAAGAGATTGAAAATGGAGGCGATTGCTTTTGAAACTAGTCTCTCATGAATATAAAAAAGTGACTAGTATCAATAAACCAGCTACAAATAGTTTGAGATTAATGCTGATGTCACTGTTACTAAATTCCTCCAAACATACATGTAATAGCTACTTTGATGGAATTTTATATTGCACAAGATGATCTTGACACGTGCGTAATCAGAGCTCCAAAACAACATGATGGTATAGCAAATGAACATGAGCACATCTGCAGTGATTAGGTAAGTATTTCATTATAATTGATAATTTCTGTATTATTTACTTTTTCCTAAATGGAATCTGAGGCAGGTTTTTTCTTTTTAAGTTGGAACCAGATACTTAATATCTATTTGTATTTATAGATGTAATAAACCTAAAACTAAACTCTATAAATTACTTTTCAATGTAATATCATTATAAATAATTGAGACTAATGGGTTTAAATGTCTAGGTTGAAGCTTCAAAGCTCTTTCTCCCCCTCTGCATGTGTTTTTTCATGCTTTCTCAATGGAAGGTACAAATGGGGCAGAAGAATGAAAATTAAAAAAATCTTGCTTACTATTCAGCATTTTGAAAAATAAAAATGTTAAACAACAAAATATTATAAGCATGATGTTTCTGAGCAGCATAGTTAACTACAAAATTTCGCAAAAGTTCAATAGGATCAATATTTAAGAATTTATACCAAGTTTTTATCAATATGACTCACAGGCATAAATCCATGACCTTGTAAACACTAATTCTGAATGCATTACATGTATAAGAAACACATCTAAATCTTGTACTGAAGTTTTAATTTTTATCAGCATCTAGAAGATAAAGATAGCCCATAATTTCCCTTTGAAGGGCAAGGGCCTCTTACCTGCCAGTAGGGTGAGCTAATCCCTATAAGCTTGTATGCTGGTATACAAAACATTACACTGAATCAAAATTACAGAGTTAGGGAAGGGGTGATTTGTCTTTTTTTAGAATAGGAATAATTATTGCTTTTTTCCACTCTATAGGTACAGTAGAGGTCCATGATATATTAAATAATTTCAGTAGTACCTTTCTTCCCTTTGGTCCTAGGTGCTTCAGAAATTCAGCATGTATTTTATCTGGTCCAGGAGACTATCTTTCAACTCATGGATGGCATGATTTAGTTCCCTTATGGTGAATTCTTTGCTGAATATATTGTTTCTTCTGGGCACTTTTTAAATTTTTTGAGATCTTTTTTAATCTGTCTTTGTTTTCTTTTTGCTTCAGAGGAAAGTTTATGCTGAGAGCTGTAATACTTATTAAAGGCTTCAGAAATAGAGTAATTTGAAGTAAGTGTT
Organism: Mantis religiosa; assembly: GCA_030765055.1. Lineage (NCBI taxonomy): Eukaryota > Metazoa > Arthropoda > Insecta > Mantodea > Mantidae > Mantis > Mantis religiosa. Next base: position 174,592,600 of record CM060950.1, on the reverse strand, counting down.
TTCCCATTTAGTTTGAGTGGTTCTTTCCTTGTTTCTTTCTGACAATTAATTTTACTTATATATCTGTATACTTTTTTTGCATCTTTTCTATAATCAGCTTTTTCAATAAATTCACTGAAATCTTTTTTTTGGCAATATGAATTTCTTTTTTACATTTTGCTGCCTTTTTTCGCCGTTCCTGTGTATCTGTTGGGTTATTGGGCAATTCTGCTTTTTTCCTTGCTATGTCCCTTTCTTCTTCTAACTTTGATAGTTCTGTATTCCAAAAGGGTTTGTAATTTTTAGTTTTTCCTCTTGGGATCCATTTTTTCGCTGCTTCAAGAATTATATTTGTTATTGTTTTATTGAGTTTATCTACAGATGCTTCATGTTGAGCGGAGTAAAGATTTTGTTCAGTTTCCTCAGTAAATTTTGTCCAATTTGCTTTTCTAAAATTCCAAGAGTATTTCAACTTTGGCCTGCTAATATTTTGTTTGTCATGAAGTATTATGGCTGCAATAACTGCTCTATGATCAGATCCTATGTCTTCAATGATTTCACATGTTGTCTTATCTTTTAAATCTGAAGATACCAATAATAGGTCTGGATTAGTGCACTGGCCATTATAGTGTAGGTATGTGGGGCAATCCCCATTCTTGTAGATAAGATCTGGTTGGTTGGTTGGTTGGTTGGTTGGTTGGTTGGTTGGTTGGTTGGTTGCTAATGCTCATGGAGTTGGAGAATTTCCATTTTCCTTCTGGCCTCCCAATAACGTGTGACTAGTTGTGCTGTCTGTTCTCCATCTGTTTTTGTCAGGGCACTACATTGGAGCAGATGATCTCCGTCCATCAATGAGTTCGGGTCCCTACTCAGTGTGCAGATTCAAAAATATTAATCAGATAAGATAAGATCTGAAGTGTTAGAATTTAATAGATCTTCAATAGTTTTGCCACAGGCATTGTAGTCTTTGTATCTCCATTTTGGTGAATGACCATTGAAATCTCCAATCTTAACACACTTTTTAAAGTTTCATACAGTGTTTCCAGCTAGTTTTGGTAGTTTTAACACAAATAAAAAGACTGCATACGCAATTACATTACTGTATGAGCTAAAAACTACCGTAATTTGTGATAGAAGCGAAAACTATCTATTCTTAGTATTTTTTGAGATGGCTGTACAATAAAAACACGTGTTGGCTGAAGATTTAAATCCAATTGGTCCCACTGTGTAGATCTGCCATTTTGTATTCCAATGTTGTCAACTAATGCATGTGATAGTTTACTCCTTCAGGGACATGTTTAAAGGAGTGTGTGAATGTACACAAATGACTAAAAGCTTGTAAACTCTCTAAAATTACTACTGCAGCTCTCTGTGGTGGGTATGATGTTTTTGGAATTGACATACATAGTGACTACTTTCTGTTCCATACAACACTTATGCATTGAGTTATCTACCCTTTCTTTATTAACTGCTCTGCAAATCATCCATTAAAAGACATTCAAGACAGGCCTAAGTCAAATGTCACTTAGCATGTTGCATGAAGCAAAAAATAAATAGGGGCAGGTGACTCACCTGGTATATAACTCATCATACAACACATCAATTCAAGTAGATTCTTATTTTGCATTACAATATTTTAAATACTTACCCAAAATTCCTCCAATTCCGACATATGAGAAATGTTCTCAATTATTTTTATCTTATTGTTAGCCAGATCCAAAGTTGTTACTTTTGACTGATCATCCAAGTTTTCCAGCTTATGAATATTATTAAATGATAGGTACAGCTGTTCCAATTCTGTGAGCTGTTCCAAGTTTTTAATTTGAGTTAATCTGTTGCTCTGCAAAGATAAAGAAAAACAAAGGCTAACATAGTTGAGCTTACAGTAACTTTCAAATGCAAGTCATTAACAAAGAAGAAGAAAAACAGTAGATACAATAAAATGTAACTGGAAATTAAGATGTGGAAAAAATTTATATTTTAGCTCTTTGCATTCTCAATTCACAAATGCATACAATACAAGAAGTAAAGCAGACCTAAAACACCAAAATAATAATATTTACACATATATAGTTATAGTTATATATAGTGTTATAGTTGTTCAGTTCGGCAACCTGGTGTATGTGAGCGTACTCCTGTTCATATTCTGTTTTTGTTAGCGGAATGTTGATTAATCTGTGAACTAAACTATGGAATACTGCATATTGATGTACTGGGTTGAATGGGTTGCATTTAATGTAATTGTCAACATGTGTTGCTTTTCGGTATATTCCAAATTGTAATCCTGTTGGTGTTCTAATGATTTTCAAATCTAGAAAAGGTAGCCATTCATCCTGCTCTACTTCAATGGTGAAAACTACACTATAACACAAGTTTCATCAAAAAACTGATCTACAGACACAAAAGAAACAAAAACTTAAGGGACATCACTACGCTAAAAAAACTAGAAAACCCGAACACCAGATATGGAAAATTTACATTTCATCCAAAATACTTCAAAAAATTTGAAAAGATATTTAAGAGCTTCAACATAAAATTAGCCCCTCAAAACAAACACAACATCCGCAACTTACTAAACCACCCTCTAAAAAATAGCACACCGAAAACTCAATTATCAGGCGTTTACCAAATGAGTTGCCAGGATTGTGACAAGATATACATTGGTAAGACCAAAAGGAATCTAGGAACAAGAATGAAAGAACACTTCAGAAATATTAAATTCAAACAAATGGACAAGTCGGCCGTAGCACATCACTTTTGGTCTGAGAATCACAACATAAAACAAGAAATAGAACTGATCAAACAGGCAAAGAAACCTCTGGAACTACAGATTTGGGAAAACATATTTATTACGAAAAAACAGGACCTCTTGATGAATTTTGAAATTCCCGCCGTAGATGACATCATCAAACTTACCAGAACATAAGATGGCAGCACGACACCAAGCCAGATGCAGACACCGGATGCATCATCAGTCAACCACAGAACTGACGATAGGGGAGAAGTCTCCAGAAACCAGTCTTCATAAAAAACTTGTAAGTGGAGAAAAGTATATACAGGTTGACTCACTTGCCTAATTTTAGTAACAATGGCACTCCACTTTCTGAAATACTTCTTTTTATTCTATATTCCTGAGTAGTATTTCATGATCTAAAACATTGTATGCTTTCGTTAAGTCTAAAAATAAACCCACAACTACTAATTTTTTATCAATAGCTTCTTGAATTTTATTTATTAAACTGTCCATGGCTGTTATGGTAGATCTGTTTTTTCTAAATCCGTTTTGGGCCTCTGAAAGAATATTGTATTTTGAGATGAATGATATCATTCTATTATGAACCAGTTTTTCAAATATTTTAGAAAATGATGATACGATTGATATTGGTCTGTAATTTTCTCTTTTATTATTCTCCCCTTTTTTTATAAAGTGGCTTAATTTTTGATACTTTTAACTTATCTGGAAATACACCCGATTGCAATGATGCATTATAGAGACTGACTAGTGGCTTAGCTATTTGATGTATAACTTTTTTAATGATAACATCTGGTACTTTTTTTTTAACTAAAAATATATATATTTAAGTATATAGATATATATTTTTCTTTTCCTTATTTAACCGTTTTTTATTTTTTCCATTTAATTGCCTATCTGTTTTCTGTAGTTTCACACACATACACTATACACATAAACACCCATGCCCAGGGCAGGACTAGAACCCGCGACCCTCTACGCGGTGGAATGCTAGAGGCATACGTTCTAATGACCTTGGCTACGAGGGCCAGCGTACTTCATCAACTCCAGATGAATATTTGGCCTTCATACCCTGGACTACACCTTCTAATTCCAATTCCGTAACAGCCAATACAAAAATTGATTGACTGCACTGCTTTATGTTGTCACCGTTCTCCTGACACCCTATATGGTTAATATTTTGAGCTACTAAATTTTCTGCAATATCTGTGAAATAAGCATTAAAAGACTCTGCAATATCCTCTGGATTTGTGATATTATTGATATTTAATTCATTAATATTGATTTTTGGGGCAGATTTTCCAGTTTCTTGGTTAACTAATGTCCAAAGGACCTTTGTTTTATTGTTAGAGTTTAGTATGAATCTTTCATTTTTCCTTCTTTTGGCTTCAGTTATAATGGTTTTATAGATCTTTCGGTACCTATTGATATACTCTTTGGTCTCATTATTTACTTGTCCATGTTTTTCTAGCCTGGACAGAAACCGTAGCATATTGCTGGATGTAATTATTCCCTTTGTTATCCACCCTTTCTTTTTTTTGTGATTTACAACATTTCTTTTCTAAAGGAAAAGCTATATCAAACCAATACAGAAATGTATTTAGGAAGTTCTCACATTTTAAGTAAACTTCAATTTCATCAAAGACATTATCCCATGTTTCCTTTTCCAATGAAGTATTAAACAGTACAATACTATTTTTACTAAAGTTTCTTTTTGAAATAGTAATGGGTCTATCCATTCTTTTAGATACTCGAGTCTTAATTTGTAGTATTTGTGCCCAGTGATCAGAAAAACCTAGATCTGTGACAGTAGCTTGCACGAGGTTGATCTAGTGGTCGAGTTTACTGTGTTAGTCAAGTTATAACTAGCGATCAAATCTTTAAGCTTAGTTAGTTTAGCAGTTTCACACATTAAATTTATATTCCAGTCACCACATAATATTACAGTTTTGGTTTTCTGTATTAAACTATTAAGCATTGTGTCCAACTTAGATAAAAATGTTTCAAAATGACTATCAGGGGATCTATAAATACAAACAACTATATTATGATTACTGATTTCTATTATAGACATCTCAAATTGTTTGTCTTCTTTTAAGTTATTAAATTTAGTTATACTTCTAGTTTTCAAATGCGATTTAACATATATACATGATCCCCCATGTCCCAGGTTTTCCCTACAATATACGCCTGTTAATATGAAGTCATTGATTTTACTTATTGCTAACTGTGATGATATTGCCGGCTATAAGCCTAGCATTTATATTGATTATTGGCAGAGTGGAAATGAACCCAGGGCCAGAGATGGAAGACGTTATGGTTATGTTAAAAAAGATGGCGGAAGATATGGTAGACTTAAAGCAGATGGAAAAAAGAATTGACATGAGATTAGTCAGAAACGTGGAAGAAATAAAAAACGAAGTGGTATAGTTTCAAAGAAGAATGGAGAACATGGCAGAATTAAATCAAAGATTGACCTCTTTGGAGAAAATAGAAGATAGCAATAGAAAAAGGAATATAATTATTTTTGGTTATGAGGAGGAGAGAGGAAATAGATGCTGGCAGCAGGTGGAGGAGCTTTTGAAAAATAAGCTGAACACTGAATTAACAGGATGGGAAGTAATCGACTCATTTAGAGTAGGGAGAAGAGGAGCAAACATTAGACCTATAATTGTAAAACTGGCAACAGTAAACTTCAAATGGAAAATTTTAAATAATGCATCTAAGCTACAAGGAACAAGAATTTTCATTGAGCATGACTACCGGAAAAAAGAAAGAGAGATCAGGAACTATTTAATAAGAGAGATGAAGATAGCAAAAGAGCAAGGGAAGAAGGCATATGTAAGAGGATTGTCATTATAGATAGATGGTGTCAGACAGGATACTGGTCCGCGAAATCAGAGACGAGAAATGGGAAAAACATATGCACAAGAAACAACAGTAACAACACAATCTTTTGACTACCACCAACATACGACATGATGCAAGGGAAAAAAGTGACGTCATACAGACAAGTGATGCAGCGTCTGATGTCAAAAGAGAATGGAGAAGGGAGGTGAGTGAATTCGAGGTCGAAGTACAAAGAGATCAGCTGATGGTATTGCCGGGTAAAAGTGTACAACCAGAGCAACGGATGAGCAGGAGTCCAGGCTATTAGTGGTAGGAGCAACGGCAGATTTAAATATTTGGCATCAAGAAGATATGAGTGTAGTGTCAACACCAAGTGGAAGCATAGTACAATTGGAGAGTGCTCAAAAAAGGGGTGAGAAAGAAAAAATGACATGTAGTAGATCTAGGCTGGATCAATTTCGATTTGAAGGAAAAAGTTCTGTATAGGATGAACCTTTGGAGGTGTTATATTGGAATGTGGAAGGACTATGCGACAAAATGAGTAGTGGAGAAATCAAGGAATTGTTAAAAGGGGCCGATGTACTTGCACTAGTTGAAACTTGGATATGGAGGGATATGTTTATTTCAATAAACTAGCAAGGAGATCTAGTCAGAAGGAGAGGGCACCAGGGGGAATAGGAGTATTTATAAAGGAGAAGAATTTTCAGGTATAGGTAGCAGAAGAAATATGTGATCCTAAGGTGTTGTGGTTATTAATGACAGGCTTAGCAGGAAAAGTTGACAAGATGGCCTTAGGCACTGTATATAACCCACCAAATATATCTGAATTCTACGACCCCAAAATAATCAATAAATTAAGCCAAGACATGGAGGTATTATATAATATGCAGACTGATATAAAAATGGTTTTAGTAGGCGATTTTAATGCTAGCTTAGGGTATGAGCAACCTCAAATAGGAACAGAAGAAGGTACAAATGTATGACAGGAAACAGAGAAAAGACAAAGTAGAGATACAAAGGTAAACAAAGAAGGTAAAAAAATTATTGCAATTTTGTGAAGAGAATAACCTGAATGTATGTAATGGAATTAAAGGAAAGGATAAGATGGGTGAATTTACATTTGTAAATAATAATAATAATAATAATAATAATAATAATAATAATAATAATAATAATAATAGGGCAAGTGTAGTCGATTACCTATTGTATTCATTGGATATTGATGATGTAACAATAGATGTTGAAATAATTCAGAGGGCCTTTACTACCTGTCATTTTCCATTGAAGGCTAAATTTAGGGTGAAGTGTGAGGTGGAGGATGATGAACCCATTAGGGAGGAAAAGAAGATAGAAGTGTTTAAATGGAAAGGGTGGGAGGAAGAGACATATTTGGACAAGTTGAATTTAATTATGGGAGAGGACACAAAGGATAAGATAAATGTACTATTACAAAGGAAAAGGTCAGAGGAGATAATAGAGAGACTAGCGTGGGTAGTTAACTGCTTCGCCGATGGCCATTTAAACCCTTCAGGGGCTGGAAACGGATACCCAATAAACAGAACAAGACATTTAAATTATTAAGTGCTGTAAAAATGCATCATAAATACCATTCCATATCTTCCATATTTATTAAGTTATTTAAACGAAACAAAAACTGGTTTAAAATGCATTAAAGGCAGTATACATCTGCAGTAACCAAAAAGTAGAGACTACATTAATAAATCATTGAAATTTCACTACTTTATTTCACTGTAGCAAAAGCCATTCTTTGTGCCGAATGCACCTAATATTTGAATCATTTTGTTTTGTGTGTATACGAATGAATGTATAGCTACCCAAGCAACTTCTCCGGTTCAAGGTTGTAGCTTTTAGTTTATTTATGCTATACCAAGTGATAATCATACGAGTATATGTTGCGCTACACACACACGCTGGAAAGAAAACTCTGTCAGCATCTGTTATTACAGATCTGTTATTACAAAGTTTCTGGTAGCCTTATGCAGCTGTTTTCGCTCAGTATTTTAGTTATTTATACTCTCTGTGTTCAGAGTAATTTCTTATAGCTATCAAGAGCTAAATGAATGGCACATTTGAAATTGTTAAATTTCAATGTTAACCATGGCTTATCCCGGTAATGTAGCAAATAAATTAGCTTGGTTATGATGTGTACAGGCTTCTGATATTACTGTAGAAAATCTGGAAGATTTGTTGTGTGATTATGAAGGAGATGTTTAGGATATAGTTAGCAGTGATGTGTATTAGTCTGCAGATGGCATGTTAGCTACTCCATTGTTTGGGGGAAATGGCGGGTCAAATATGGGTGATGCGGATCAGCTATTACTAGCTATCCCTCTTTACGAAAAACAGTTAAATGGTAAAAAAAGTATTTTTATACCACTGGATGTAACCATGCACAATTGTTTAATAATTTTCAGAGCTGTAAATTCATGCAAGACATTCATCTACCTGTACTTGTGCGTATAAATAGCTCGTAACCTAATTGAGTATTGTAATACTCAGAGGCCTCTTTATACTGGGGGTAAGAAATTCACCACAACATCACCCCTCATACTTGAGAGAAAACACTTTCCTAAAAGGATACCCTTTACAACCAAAAACCATTTCGAAAATGTGTAGTGTGTTGCAAAAAAGAAGTTCGCAAGGAAACCAATATTATTTGGTGTGAATCTGCAGATGTGCCTTTGGGTGTTTATCCAGGTTTGGAGGTGTACAGTTCAAAAAGAAACCTTTAAGGGTACGTTTACATCCCTTATAGAACTTATTTAAATTTATTGTAAAATAGGAAGATTAAAATAATTGGCATTAAATGAGCATTAAATGCATGTATGCGCAGGACGTTTATACACGTCCATATTGGTTTGGGGCATTTTAATTTGGACGTCATATGACGTCCATATCGGTGAAAGGGTTAAAAAGGCAGGAGGTAAAATGAAGCATAAGAAAGCGGGACAAATGATAAGCAAGGGATGGTTTGATGAAGAATGTGTTAAGGCTAAGAGGAGGGTGGTACAGGAATGGAGATGGAAATTACAGGAGGATCAGGAAGCAAGAAAAAATTATATAACTAGGAAATGGAGTTATAGATGTTTAATTGAAGCAAAAAAAAAAAAAAAAAAGAATGGGGTGGGAGAGTAAGTAGAAATTTGCTTGAAGCAGCAACTAAAAATGACAACAATAGAGTATGGCAAATAACCAGAGAAATGTGTAATAGCAAGAATAGGGAAAATGTTATAGCACCAGAAAGATGGTGTAACTATGTTAAAGACTTATTAGGGATCCAAATCAAATTAACAAATGTAATTTCACTGTCTTTAGATATAGAATATATAGATAGGCTGGATAAGAATATAATTGCAATGGAAGTATGCGAGGAAACTAAAAGGTTTAAAAACAATAAAGCACCAGGGATTGATGGTATACGAGGGGAATTTTGGAAGAAATGGATAGAGAATAGAAATAGGACCGAGATGCTGGTTAACCTCATGAATATTATATTTGAAGGAGCAAAGAAAGGTACCACATAGCTGGAAGACAAGTATAATTGTACCTAGATTCAACTGTATTGGAACACCACAGTGAAGCGATGTGAAAGTGAAGCAGATGTGTAAGAAATGCGACTCATCTAAAATTTAATAATTGTACCTATTTACGTAGAAAATGAAGCTAGTTACAGTGAAGCAATAAATATTACACAAATATAAATATTTGCTACTTATTCTTTATATATATATATATATATATATATATATATATATATATATATATATATATATATATATATATATATATATATAAGAATAAGTTTTCTATTAGGCTGAGCAATGATGAAATTACAGGAAAAATTGCAGGAAATAAGACAGGGATTAAGACAAGGTTGTAAACTCAGTCCAATATTATACAAATAAAAATATTTAGTAATTATCTTCCACTTATCTTAAGAAGTTGATGACAATACTTCTATCTTCTTTATACGAGATTAATTTCATGAGCATTTGCCCACATCTTCAGTCAACACCCATTGTGTATTACCTATTGTGTAATCAGTCCAATATTAAGAGCCGCATAAGAGCCGTAGATGCAAACGATGATTTGTGAAACATGTCCTCAAAATAGGTACGAAAGTGAAGCAGATGTGTAATAAATACGACTCATTTAAAAATTAATAATTTTTCGCTTCACTGTGGTGTTCCAATACAGTTAAATCTCGATTATTTAATTTATTTATTGACGATATTTTGGAAGAGGTGAAAAAGGAAAACTTATATTTACCTACAGTAAATAATAGAGAGATACCAGGGCTACTCTTTGCAGATGATCTAGCGGTAGGTTCTATTTCTATAGGAGGTTTAACAAGAGTGCTGCATATTATACATTCATTCTGCAAGAAGTGGGGTTTAAGAAAAAATTTTAAAAAGTCAAGGATAATGGTATTTAAAAAAGGTTATAAAAGGAAGGAGGAAAAATGGTATATAGAAGGGGAAGAGTTGCAAATAGTAAATAAATATGATTATCTATAATTGTCGCATCGTAAGTTGGTGATTGGCATTTTGCCTCCACGTGCTATTCAGCTGCGAAAACAAGGAGAGGGGATAAACACGTCACTGACATGTCATTGCGGTCACCTAGCAACCAACAATCCACCAATCAAAAGTAAACTGTTGCCATAGCAACCCGGCACGCTTATCCTACGTTGCGAACTCTATCGCACTACACCACGTGCTTTATCCATGAGGCTAGTCTATCGGCATGTTGAGGTTTGCAATAAGCAGACACTGCTACTATTAACTTTAAAGAGAGTCGATTAAAGACACTAGACAACACTTACTTTTTTAAATTTTAAAGAGGTTACCTCGTCCACCATATTGTCACCTGTTTTATTTACTACGTGCGATCAGGTGGTATGATTTTCACTTCTTAAAGACTTGTTAGCCCAATATTGCAATTCCTTTCTTGGAAGTGTTGAAAACAGTGTTGTTATGATAAATTAACTTTAAAGAGAGTTGATTAAAGACACTAGAAGTAAGTGTTGTCTAGTGTCTTTAATCGACTCTCTTTAAAGTTAATTTATCATATCAACACTGTTTTCAACACTTCCAAGAAAGGAACTGCTACTATTGTTGTTTCGTTTATGAATCAGCAGTATCACAATACCGTCGTCGTTCATTGCCCTTTACTATGAGACGGTATGCGTTGTTGGAAGGGAACAGGTGTGGATTTAGTTTCAAGGAATATCTTATGACCATCTAGGTTAATGGCCAACCTTTTCAGTTTTATGACCAACCCTTCTTACCTGCCTTTGACCGGTCCTGTTCTAACATGAATAACCCTTACGGTACTTAGGGTATTTCTTCCGGTTATCACTGCCAATCTAAGAGTGTACTGCTTCAAGTAGTGAATGTTTCACAGGGTGTAAACACCTTTACATTTTCGTAAAATAATTCATGTGTTTCAGTGATCAACTTCAGTGTTTCAGTGTAACTTTAATATTTAGCTAATTATCGTTACTAATGGCTGCCACAAACACTTGTGCTACAGAAACAGACAGAAAGAAATTATCTGTGAAGACCACAAAAAATGTTTTTGGGTACGGAATCCCAATTAAAGGACATGTAAGGGAAATTATATGTGCTTGTTCAAGACCATTTAGAAAAGTATGAATTGCTTGAACTGGTAAAAGCAAACCGCAGTTACCAAAATATATAGTTAATGAAATTGCTGCAGAAAAAGGCCACAAAATTATTAAACTTCCTCCCTACAATTGCCATTTTAATGCAATAGAGTTGATTTGGGCCCAAATAAAGGGATATGTAGCGCGCAACAATACAGATTTCACTATAACATCGGTTACAAAACTAATAGAAGAAGCAATAGCAAAAATAAGTGCTAAAAATTGGGAAGAAGCTGTTTGTCACACAAAAAGAGTTATAGTGGCAGCATGGGAAAATGAAGACTTTTGGAAGAAAGTGGAAGAACTCATAATTTCTGTGGGAGATTGCAGTAGCTCTGACGGAGACGACGGCGGCGGTGGCAATGACGACGATCAGAAAAGCAGTATCAATGACAGCAGCGACTCTGAGATAAGAGGCATATTCCCGTTGGAATAGAATGCATAATTCTGTGCCGGTATGGCACTTTTGTTTCTCTAAATATTAACTGTAGCTAACCATTTATTTTTTGTTCATTCCGAAGATTTCGTATGCTGTAATTAGGTAGCTGCTCACTTAAACGTGTAAACAGTCTTACGGCAGTCTTATGATTAACACTGCAGTACGCAAATTTCTAGGAATATGTGCGTGTGCATTAGCGCAACCGAACTTCCTTCTCCCCTCTACACGCCATCTTCGTTGCCTAGCACGTGGGGAGGAACGGTAAAGTGGCAACGGTGCTATCCCCTCTCCTTCCCCACTCCAACTGTCAATCACCAACTTATAATGCACCCATAATAGGAGTGAGAATAAGTAGCAATGGGAGATGGAATGATTATAAGATTAGTGTATTGGCTAAGGGAAAATCAGCTATGACAGTCATAAGAACGTGTCTACAGAAAATACCAGACAAAGGAAAGGATTTACAAAGCGGTAGTCGAAGCAAAAATCTATGGGTCAGAGATTTGGGGAAGTGATAAAGGATGGGACACGATTGATAAAGTACATAGACTGTTTTGTAAAAGTATACTGGGCCTATCTATTGTATCACCCAATGGAGCAGCAATGATGGGGTTGGGACGAGTAAGAGTTTGATAGTAGAAAGGATACTTAAATATTGGTACAGATTAAGATCGTTTGATGAACAGAATTTATTGAGGCAATGTTTAGTAATCCAAGAGAAATCTAGTGCTGAGGTGAACTGTGCTCAGGGAGTAAGGAGAACTTTACAGGAAATTGGAATGGGGAATATATGGGAGGAGAGGGAGGGGTTGATTAAAGATTTTTGTAAAGAAGTGAGGAACAGAGTGGAGGACATAGAGAAACAGGAATTATTCCAGAGTCTTGAAGGAAAGAAAAGTTTAGTACACTATAGACATTTAAAAGTTTAATGGAAAAGGGTATGTTGAGGTTTGTAATAGGTTAGGAAGAGAAGGTTGGGCTTGGACTAGATTAAGTGCACATAAGTTAAGAGGGGATAGGAAGGAAGTGAATATGGATAGTTGCCCTCTATGTGGGGAGGTAGATAATGAATTACATTATATACTGGAATGTGAAGAACCGAAACGGGATCAATTTATACCCAAAAAATGGGAGAGTGTTAACAAAGAAGTGCTAAAAGTCAAGATAATGAGAGTACAAAAGGAGGGAGATATAAAAAGGATAGGAGAATTTATGGGGAGAATCAGAGGCAAATGGTTTAGGAAAATAAAGCAATATATAAACTGTGGTAAAGTTCATCATGCATCTTATTAAAATCAGATGGTACAGGGCAAAGACTTTGTAAATATGTGTATGTGTATGTAAATAGTGTTTGTTAAAATATTAATACCAAGGTAATATGAATTATGTTGAGGTCCATGTAAATATGTGTATGTGGATGTAAATAGTGTTTGTTAAAATATTAATACCAAGGTAATAGATAGATAGATAGATAGATAGATAGATAGATAGATAGATAGATAATTTATTCATCTTGTAAATCATACATTGTACATGAGTACTATGATATAAGACACGTCAAATTGTGAATTTACAGTGCAATTAACTATACTTGTAAATTAACAAGTCACATCCAATAAGGACAAGTCAGTGTTTGTACAAAATAATGTTTTATAAAGATATCTCAAGAAATTTTATAATATTGTGACTTTGTGGGTTCGTGAAATGAAAAGTCCAATTTCACCACTCAAAAATGTTCTTTATTTCCACCGACTTACAGTTTAACACTTGCCAATTACACAGAATTACGTGCTGCACACAATTACAATTCACCAGTTCGTCCGTTACCTTTCCTTGTACTCGCGATTACGTAAACTCCGATGCACGCACAGTCTTCTCGTTCATTAACACGTCCTTCGCTAGCACGTCAAACACTGACTAACACTGCCTTCTTACACCAAGAACTGTCCTCACTCACACACTAACCAACCAACTGACTGACTGACTAGCTGCAGCCCTTTTTATAGGCATCTCGCCGTCTTCTCGACGTTTCCAGATGATGAACGATCCCGTAATTTCTGGAACACAGGTGAAGGAGAAACAGACCGCACAATTATGTTTCTTTCCCCAGTCGTCCCTGTCACCACTATAAGACAAACGAGGGGGAGGTGCAGCTAACACGAACCTCCCCTGCCTTCCGCTCCCAGCTGCTTTCACAGGGTGTTCCAGCGCTCGCGTTACACTGCTCCCTCCTCAAAGCTGTTCGCCCCGAACAGCCCCATCGTAGCGTGCGAGGCGGTCCAGGTGTACCACCAGCATCTGCTCGGAGTCTCTTACATTCAGATATGTGTTAAGGAACAAAATACCTTAAAACCTAAACATTGGTTTAATCATTACTCTCACCTGATCTCACAATTTGGCGCAACATGTTCCTGTATCAAGATGACAATGCTGTGGCACTAGCCTTTGAACTTTCTGAATTCTCATTCTGCCTATCATTTGCATTTCTCTCTTCCAGACACCCCATAGCTCATGTTTCAGGGTTTGGCGGAAACATATTCTCTACTGATGGAACTGTATTGTTCTGTAACGTGTGCAAAATTAAAGTCACTGCAGACAAACGATTCACCGTACAACATGTTGGGCGCCAAAATCATTTACAAGCTCTTTCAAATGTGGAGGGGAAAAAAAAAAAAAACCCAACAACAACCAGCGTCTCAGTTACTGTTAAAAGAAGCGGCTTCGACGACAAGTAACAAGTCATCTTCCTTTTATAAAGAATTATGTGAAATGTTTTGTTAATGTGAATATTCCGCTAGGAAAATTAAGTAATTCCAAATTACGAGATTTTCTTGAACGTCACACTGCTCATTCAATTCCAGATGAATCAATTTTGCGTACAAGTTATGTACAAAAATGTTATTAAGACACGTTAAACCGAATACGTGAATATGTGAATGGGGAAAAAGTTATGTATCAATTGATGAGACAAGTGATTTAGAGGGGCATTATGCAGCCAATGTAGTGATAGATATGCTAGAAACTGGTAGTGCCAGACAAATTTCTTGACCTCAGAGGTTATGGAAGCAGTTAACCACTGTCAGATATGCAAACTGTTCGATAAATCCAGTTGTTTATTGTGGCCTAGTGGAATACAGCATGACGTGCTCCTCTTCCTAACAGATGCGGCGCCTTACATGTTAAAGGCAGCATAATCGATCCAATCATTTCACAATAAGATGGTGCATGTTACGTGTTTGGCCCATGCTTTTCATCGAATTGCAGAACAGTTCAGATCAACACTAATTTCCACAGTAAAGAAAATATTTCTGAAAGCGCCAACCCGAACTATGTATTTCAAAGATAAAGCCCCTCATATAGCTTTGCCCCGGCACCAATTTTAACACATTGGGGTATATGGTTAACTGCATGTATATACCACTGTGACAATTTTCAAATAGTGAGAGAAGTGGTGAATAGTTTTGACAGGGTAGATTCTAAGGCAATTGAGAGCGCACAGGATCTGTTTTCTGATACTCAAATCAAAGGTAAATTAGCTTTCATTAAATAAACATTTGCATTTGTGACGGATACCATAACCCACCTTGAAGAATGTGGCATGACATTGGATAAGTTGATTGAGTTTGTGAGGATTGCGGAAGAGAGGATACAAAATGTAAAAGGTCAGATTGGAGACAAAATTAAACATATACTAAAATCTGTGTTGGACAAAAATAAAGAATACCAGTTTGACAGATTGCCGATATCTTGTCAGGAGAAAACTTCAGAACTTATATTTTTGAACAGGATTTAACAGGTAGTGTCATAGTGTTTTTCAAATATGCATCTATAGCATCTGTGGAAGTGGAGAGAAGTTTCTCAAAGTATAAAACAGTTTTAACAGACAACCGCCGTTCCTTTACTTTTGATAACTTGAAGATGACCATGGTGGTGTACTGCAATGCTAAGTTTTGGCTAAAGGGTACAGTAACTTATTTTTTCATATTTTATAAAATTGAAAATAACCTGATGAGTTTAGAATTTATTATTTTGTAGCAATAATTGCATTATTCACTAAGAAAGTTAAAATGTGGTTATTCGAACCATATATTATTTGTCTGACAGTTATTAATTTATTATTATGAAAGAAATTGTTAATTTTTGTTAGGTCATTTTTTTTTTTCTTTTTTTACATTTGGACCTTAAAATCACAAAAAGAAATGAAAAACTAGAATTTGGTATCCATAGAAGAGCAACACACACAGATAATTACATCAAAGCAAATAGTTTCAACCCAATTCCACACAAACATGCCACCATCAACAGTCTCACACACAGATTAGTAAATCTACCCCTCAGCCAGCAAGAATATAAAAACGAATACCATCAAATCTTAAAAACTGCAATTAAAAATGGATATGGAAAAAACCTTGTAGATAAAAAACTAAAATCATTCAAACTTCAAAAGAGATTAAAACAGATCACAGCTCTCACACCAATAACACAAGAAATTAGATTTGCTAAATTTACTTACCACCCCTGGGTCACAAAAAAGTTCCAAAAAATATTCAAGAAATACAATATAACATTGGCACCAAAAAACAATTACAACATTAAAAACCTACTTCACAGTAATGATACTGATAAGATAAAACCAGAGGAAAAGTCAGGCATTTACAAGATTAAGTGTAAGGACTGTGAAAAAATTTACATAGGGAGGACAAAAAGAAACATAGGCACTAGAAAGAAAGAACACTTCAGGCACTTAAGATAAAAAAATATTGATAAGTCCGCAATAGCAGCTCATTTCTGGTCTGAAAATCATTAAATTGAAGATAGCACCGAATTACTAAAATACGCATAAAAACATAGTGAACTCGTCATATGGGAGAGAATATACATAGAAAAACATAAAAACCAACTAATGAACTTTGAAATCCCGCCAGAAGAGAATCCCACATTTAAGTTCATCACTAAATCAACAGATGGCAGCAGCAATTCCAGAATTACCCACACCACTGGATCAAGCTTTAGTCGCATAAGAGCCAAAGATGCAAACGATGATTTGCGAAACATGTCCTCAAAATAGGTACGAAAGTGAAGCAGATGTGTAATAAATACGACTCATCTAAAAATTAATAAGTAATATACTGATTGCTACTGCTAATGCCGTGCATATACAGTACCACTGATGTTTTTATAGCCTCAAATCGCAAATATAAAATAATCTGAATTTTTAATTGCTATCATGCCTTTTATTGTTCCTTTTGGGATTTATTACTCAGGCATAAAGAGAAAAAAATTAATAACACAGAACAACAGAATTACTTTATTCAACAAGCTATTTGTTATAAACAAACTTTAAGTAATATAAAAGACTGCACTATTAAAATCCTAGTTGTCCAACAAAACTGTTGAATGTCTCAAAGGAAAGCTTACATCATTGACTTGCAAAGGCAGTAATAAAATTCAACACGTCATAAGCATTATTGCATCACAATAACAAGAAAGCCAACACAGCAGGTTAATGGTCTGTTTCCAACTATATAAGCAAACAGTGTATGTATTTCTATCTCTTCGAATCTTCTCCTAACTCCTTTCCAAAAAAAAAAAACCTTTACATTTTTTCACCCTCTTTCTCCAAATTTATCCCAGACCATTACTTTCCAGGTTATATTGTATACTATAGCACTATCCATTGCCTTTTAAACCCTTTTCTTGATATTCTAAGCACTGTCCTAGCAGATTCTTTTCATCTGAATTAAAAATGCTAAACAAAAGCTTCAGTGCTTTTTCCATGATCATAGCTTTCCTTCCCACTCTACCTATTCATAATTGGGCAAATTCCTTTGCTGTGGTGCTTACTAGTAATTAAACTTCTGTACAGAACATCCTGAATACTGCATCCACAACTTCCCATCCAGCCTATAGTTCCCAAACTTCACTCCCATATAACACTTCTGCTTTTACTACTATGTTGTATATTGCTTCTAACCACCTGACATTAATATCCAGTATTCTATTAATACATAAAAAATAGAAGCTAGCAACAGTGAAGCAACAAATACTACACAAAATGTAATTATTTGTAATAAAACTTCACTGATCTTTAAGGAAATCGCTAAAAATTTCCATTTCATCAATTTCCTTAAAGTTAAGTGAAGTTTTGTTACAAATAATTACATTTTGTTTAGTATTCAATATTCTATATTTACACTCTCAAACTGCTACCCATGCTTCTTTCCCTTTTGCAAAAAACCAACTTTAGTGGCACATACCCTTATAACAAGAAATAGTGCCATCAATAGGGCCCATATTTGTATGTAAATAAATAATATTTTCTTTAATATAAGCATATTTAAAACTAATTTAATATCCTGATCTAGGTTCAAGAGGTGTATTCCAACATCTCATTTCAGATAAATATAAATACTCTGTAAAAAAAACAGAAGTACGTAAATGAATATTTTTTACCTTTTTATCATAAGTACAACTTAAGCACTTTTCAGATATTGTACAACTAAATATTTTTGATAATTTCTCAATAAGTATATATTTAGCCCCTTCACAATTCTATTTACACTAAAGCTTTATCTCATAACTTATGAGAGTCATAAGAGTCATGCCACTTGACATCTACTGATTCAGTTGCATGTGCAAGCCAGGAAAGTAGAGAATTGTACCTCAATATTACTGCACACACATTTGTTAAACCTGTCCGTAATGATGAAATGTACTGGGCTCAATATTGTTTGTACCCTGTTAGTTACAATTAGATCAGATGAAAGCAGTCAGAAATCAGAATCAACACCATCATCCTCTTTTGGCATACCAAAACATTCAGAATTTTATTCAGATTTATGTGAAGCATTTATTTCAGCTTACATTCAAAATACATCCAGCAAAGCCGTACAGCCAGTTATGTTTTCTTGCATGCACTTCAGATGCTGCTAATGTGTATGCTCCATTAGTTCTGTGCAATGATGCCATTCTGGCCATTGTTTTTTAGTAAACCCTTGTAGCAGACAAACAAGTTGCTCACAATATTGTTTCTCATACACAAAATCCTTAATGTTAATGCACACATGCACACAATCATTGGTTACTATAACATACTCTTCAGAAGTTGTTCAGATTAAATACCATATCGCATGCACACACACTTCATCTTGTGTGCAGGAAACCATGCAAATGCAACAACTTTTAACAAGTTTGTTTTCAGTAAGTAATCCTTTGACCATGTCAGAGCAATCACACAAGAGCATACAGTATGTAATCCTTTCTTGCATTAGGAATGTTGCAGATTTTTCTGCCTCATAGGATGCATTATCAATATTGGAGTTCCTACATCTACAGCTTGGGGCTGGGCAAGATTATCCAGGTACGGAACTGAAAACTGCTGTCCTGGTTGAAGAAGAACCTCTTCATTCTGCCTATGGCATGAATGCAAACTGCAGTTCCTCCTGGAGCTACTTGCATGGTTCTACTGTGTATAACTGACACAACACTCTTCACACAATGCATGAACAGCTAAAAAAGCAACTTCTGACAGATAATCCCCGATTGTTTTGATTCTAATTTGTAGTGACTGCATGACCGGGGTAACATCTTATTCTACAATGAGGGGAAATTTTCATCTACATGTAAAGGGAAAGTGACTGTTTACCATTCAAAGTGGTTTTAATATGGTGCAAGATAAACGACTAAAGATAAGTACTACGGTTATATATCTGTGACTTGCTGGGACTGGATATCAGGACTGGATATCAAAGAGTGATTTCTGTGTATTGTGTAAGCTGGATGATATCCCAAACAATGTGCAATATGGGAGAGCAAAGGGGGAGGGAGGGGAGGGAGGGAGAGAGAGGCAGATTCTTTGCCATAGGCAATTAGGGAGGATAGAATCAAAATACACTCAAGTATTTTAGATTTTCTCTGCAAGGTTGAACTAATATCCGATGGACTTAATGAGTTCATCTAGAATAATCGTCCTATACACAAATGTTGAGAGTTAGGTTCTCAGAGAGGCAAAACATGATCAATGGGTCTCCCTGAATGAATGTGTAGTGTTTAGCACCCACTTTTACTACATGCAGCATCACAGGCCGTGACACTGATGATACATGAAATGAAGATGGAGCACTAGTGGAATGGGATAGCAGGGGAAACCGGAGATCTCAGAGAAATCCTGCCCCAGCTGCATGCTGTCCACCACAAATCTCATATGCAGTCATCTGGGATCAAACCCAGGCCGCCTTGGTAAGAGTAAAGCAGTTTAACTGCTCGGCCATGGTGTGGCCTAGGGCTCCCTGTTAACATTTGAATGCTACTGAAAATGTGGGTTGAGGTTAAAAAAACACCTTCAAATGTTCTTACATAGGCACAAACAAAAGATGATTCATGGTCAGAAATTCAAAAAGTCTGAAATGCTATAACTGGTCATTCATACTACAAATATTAAGTTTTTTATTTCCATATGTTTTCACTTTAAAAATAAAGACTTCTGTTTATGAATTTAAGTTATGCATCAATATAACATCAGTTTGCAATTATGTCTTTGTGTGTACATAGGTAATACCATAAATCTTGAATGATACATTAAAGTTTAGTATGACATTATGGCAAAATGATATACATATACACATCAAGCCAATAAAAATTGAACAGAAATGTCTGGGATTATATACATATACACAAGACATGTTCAGACAGTCAGTACTGTTTCATTCTAGCACACCGGTGCACTGTTTTCGGCACTGTGTACATGTGCACTAGTCTTCCTTGTTCACTGACTCTCAGTTGAGCCACCTGGGTTGTTTTATGTTGTGTTTTCTGTTTGTTATGCACATTTAAAATGTTTAAGACAATTATTGATCCAGCCGACTGTGAGATTTGTGCTGGACTTCGCTAAGTTTAATGAAGCTTGCACAAATGTCCATTATGAGACTTGGAGTGGTTGGCCTTCTGTTGTCAACAATAATTTGGTAGGAAATTTGGTGGAAAAATCCAGGAGAACAGACGTTTCTCAATGACAATGCTTTCAGTCGAAAGTCCAAACATTTCACAAACTGTTTTACACAAAATTATTACAGACCATTTAGGTTATCACAAAGTGTGTTCATGTTGGGTTCCAAAAATGCTTATTGATTAAATTTATTGGGAGTCGATTAATGACACCAAAAGATATTTAGAAACAAGAGCAAAGGAACACTTTAGGAACATAAAATACAAACAATTACAAAAATGAGCAGTTGCCACGCATTTTTGGGGAAAAAACCACAACATAAATCCAGAACCAAAATTATTAAAACATACAACAGGAAAACAAGAACTGTCCACATGGGAACAAATCTTTATTTCAAAAAATAGGAACAAACTATTCAATTTCGACATCCCCCAGAAAGATTTGTTCAGCAAGTTCCTCGAACTGCCACCAGAGGAGACTGATGACAAAATATTGCCAGCTACACCAAGGAGAACCAGTCGATGTCCGGCTGATGATAGAGGGAAGGCCTCTGAAACTAGTTCCAGGAAAATTTAAAAGTAAGTGTTGTTTAGTGTCATTAATCGACTCCCAATAAATTTAATTTATACACAACACTGTTTTCAACACTTCCATGAAAGGATGCTTATTGATGTTCAAAAAACCTTAAGACCTGGCAGTGCTTTGACATTTCTCATATGGTACAGTTGAGGGAGATGAGTTTTCAAATGAAACTGTGACAGATGATGAAACTTGGGTTCATGCCATGTCACACCAAAATCCAAACAACAATCAATGGAGTGGAGACACACTCATTCACTGGGGGGGGGGAGGGAGTTCAAAACACCAATGTCAGTACATAAAAATCATGTGCACTGTGTTCTGAGATATGAAAGGAGTTTTGCTTACTGAATTTCTTCACAGAGGTGAAATTATTATATTTGAGAGACAATATTGTGAGACTTTAAGAAATTACGGTGTGCTATTCAAAACAAAGAGGAATGCTCAATAAAAGAATTGTGTTGCTCCATGACAATGCTCGACCACATACTGCTGGTGACACTCAAACAGTGATTCAAAAGTTTGGTGGGAGCAGTACAGTCACCCATGTACTGCCCGGACTTGGCGCCATCTGACTACCACCTATTTATACACATGAAGAACGAGCTATGCAGAAGCGCTTTGGATCTGTCAATGAAGTGAGCAATGTGTGGATTCGTGGCTGTAATAACTGGCGAGAATTTTCTATGCAGAATGTATAGAAAAGCTGATCACCCACTATGATAAGTGCTTGAACAATGGCAGAAATGATGTAGAAAAATAGTTTAAGATATGCTCTTTCATGAAATTGCCTTGAATATTTTTTTTTTTTTTTTTCAAAACAGTACTTACTTTCCAAACATGCCTCGTATATATATTTATTTGCAAAGACTGTGCATGTTAAACAACTTTTAAAATCAGATTTTGTTTTTCACAGAAAATAAAGTTTTCTTAATTTTTGCACATTCTGTGATATCAATGAAGACACCATAATAAGTTGTATGCTGCAGCACTTTGTACTCAAGTGAAAGCACAAATGACAATGTATCAGCTATTTATTTGAGACTCATGTCACTGTTACACCTCTTACATGGTCTTGGAAAATGTAACTAAATTTTTGTATGTTAAGAGTTACAACAATTATTTTCTAAAGAATGTAAAAATTCTACATATTTGCTTACAGATGTTATAATGCAAAGTTCACAACACTGAATTTACACTTACAATGGTAAATTTGATAAAGACTGCAATTAATATACTAACTTTTATTTGTATTTACTTCTATTCTATTATCCTGTTTTCAAAATTATTTCCTTAGTGAAATTCATTAAATGGTGTACATGAAACAACCAACAAATAATATTTGGACTCCAATGCTTACCTGAAGGCTAAGAATCTTCAATTTCTTTAATGTGTTCAATCCTTTTATCTCAGTTATCTTATTCTTTCCCAAATATAGTTCTTCCAGATTTGTCAAGCCCTCCAAGTTTTCTATTTCCTATTAAGAAATAAAGCAATTTATAATGCAGCTATTGTTGCTTATAATCTTGTCAGTAATTACAGAGAATACTGGGATACATATGGCCACAACTGGTTTTAATGGTCATACATTCTAATTTCAAAGATTTTCAAAGAAATAACTGACCATTTTGGCAGAACAAGCTTACCTAATTTTAATTGGGATCAGTCTCTTTATTATTTTGCCACTCAAAATAGGTACACTTATTTAATCTTATACAAATTTTGAGCTTATATGTTGTAAACCAAGGTGATGGTGGTTGTACTTTAGTATTACATAATATTATAAAAGAACACTGTGGACATAAAAGTGTACTTGTTCATGTATTCACTGTTCAACCCACTGGTATTGGAAGGTCATGTAAGCAGACTGACTTATTAGTCTATGTAAACAAGGTAATGCATAATCCTAGTTAAACTGAAGTAATTTGCTGCTCTATTCAGCTTGTCTCTCTGCTTTACATTATTGTTACAGAATGACTTTAAAAAGAAGGTACATAACAGATGTCAAGTAAGGAGAAGTGAAGATTAACAGTGGGGGGCTGTTGCTATGGAAATGTAAACAAAGAATGCCACATTGGTTACACTGGTGAATCAAACTTAGTCTGAACCAGAGAAGTCGCTTGCGTAGCTATACATACATTCATTCATTCGTTTGTATACACACAAAACAAAATGATTCAAATATTAGGCGCGTTCGGCACAAAGAATGGCTTTTGCTACAGTGAAACAAAGAAGTGAAATTTGAACGATTTATTACTGTAATCTCCACTGTTTTGTTACTGTAGATGTATACTGCATTTAATGGGTTTTAAACCAGTTTTTGTTTCGTTTAAATAACTTAATAAATACGGAAGATATGGAATTGTATTTATGATGCATTTTTACAGCATTTAACAATTTAAATGTCTTGTTCTGTTTATTGGGTATCCGTTTCCGACCCCTGAAGGGTTTAAATGGCCATCAGTGAAGCGGTTAATACTGTACAAATAATGTATTACTGAGAAAAAGTATTGCAGAGTGATATTGCTGCAATGTGGATACAGGAGAACTTATTTTCCAGTTCTCCAAATAGAGGCAAATCTAAAAGATACAGGATACTGGTAGAATTTTATAAAATAGAATAATGAGAGCTCCTAGTGGTTTACTGGGGAAATATACGAGTCAAATGGAGAATTTAGTGTCATGATGGCATGTTGGAGATCCGTGGTTCAAATCCTGGCCGTGGCATTGAATTTTTCATGTTGGCTCTATCAAAAACCTTATCCCATGTATGGCTAGTATGAAGAAATGATTAATTTCCATCAATTAACTAAAATAATAACAGTTAAATGACGAAGCCTGGGACTCAAGTACTTACGATAGTAAGTCGCCACAAACGATATATCTCAAATGTGAGGAACCCTAGTGGTTTACCAGGGAAATATACAAGTCAAATGGAGAATATAGTGTCATGAGGGCATGTTCGCCATGGTAGCTTAATGGGTTAGAGCGACTGAATGGAAACCAGGAGATCTGTGGTTCAAATCCCGGCCATGTCATTGAATTTTTCATGTTGCCTCTATCTACAATATGAATATTTGAAAGACAATTCTTGGGTAGGTATAATCTGTAATTATATTCTGTGGCTAACCTATACTATTTGATGACAAATATCTGATTTTAATTAAACAAATTATCATACATTAGATTAAAATTTATTTTATAAGTTACCAGCATTCAGCATGACTTCTGCAGCAAAGCAACCAATAAGTGATTTTGACTAAATAAGGTCTTCTATTTCAGAACTGCAACTGGTTTTCTTCTGTCACATCTATTTTGATCCCAATTTACTGTCTTAAAATGTGACATTGTGCCTCAATGCTTCTTTGCAAAAACAGCGTATCGGCTGTTGTTTGTGTGGCTGTACTTTATTATTCTTGTGCATGTATGTCAATCTAATACCACTCCATAAAACTCTCTGATTTAGAATTTTTACCAATGAAATGCATTGTTGAAATAAGATTTCTATTTGTATAGTTCACGGTAGTGGCAACATTCTTAATACTGCCCAATCCAGTGATAAGTGTCAGTTACATTATATGGTGGAAGACTATGTGAAAATTATGAGTTTGACTGATATTAGAAAATGTGTAAATAAGCCAGATTCATTCCATTATATGTGTGCGTGCTACATGTGATGCCATATGTTGGTGTAAAAACCAGGCTATTCCAGGACTAGCCTGATTCTTGTTCCAAACATTTATCAAGTAATACAATTTTGAGTCGAACTAATACTCAATGCTCCATTTATTGCTAGTATTTACCTAGAACGCGTTTCGTTAGGATGTTGTGGATGTTGTGGATGTTGTTAGCTGTTGTGGACAACAGCTGATGATGTTAGGAAGATCCTAACGAAACGCATTCTAGGTAAATACTAGCAATAAATGGAGCATTGAGTATTAGTTCGACTCAAAATTGTATTAATTTTGTGCTTCATTGTATCATAGTCCTTAAACAATGGAATTATCAAGTAAGTTTATCTCATAATTCCACATAACTCTGGTTCTTACACAAAAAGATGTACTCTGACATATTATGTACACTCCAAATCATTTTTGGCCAAAAGTGGACTTACTGGTTTTTTACACTAAGTCCCTCAACACTGTGAACTACTTCAGCAAATGCAAAATTCTTAAACACTGAAGCAAAAAATCCATACAATGGAATAAAAATTTTCAAAATGTGCACCTAATTGTAACATATGACTGGAGTTATTCACAAAAATTTCCTCCACAACAATTTACCATGTGTGATTAGTTTAACATGGAAAACTACTCAAAACAGTTAAATATTTTATCATTGAAGAACAAACAGATTTATGGAGTCAAACAAGAACCTCTGATTAAATATATATGATGCCTTGAACTGCACAGACAATTTGGCCATTTATTGCTTTTTATTCTTTCCCAAACACCTTTTGCTAGACTTAAAAATGTGTAATTTCTTACGTTTCATAAATATACAGTTTTTAATAATTTATGAGGCACATGCACTTTCAATGAGTACAAGCTGTAGCAGAGTTTTCTGAAAATGTCTCAAAGTAATTCAGTACGAACATAAAACTTAAAATATTTTCCTTATTAAAATTAATAATTTCAAAGCATATAATAATTTGTAATTGTACCCTTAGTCAAAAGTAAAATAAATGATTAAAAATATTTTAAAAGTCTGTTGTTTAAGAAAAAAAAGTAAATAAATGGCCATCAGACTGCAGCATACCGTTCTGTCAAATGTTCAGTTGTTTACTGCTATCATATGGAGTAATTTTTCTCCAGAGTAAGTTTGATCATGTTATACTACATGAACAATTTGAGGTGATTTGCTAAACATCTGCAGAATATCCTTGCAGCTAACTTTTTTAGTTTAACGTCCTCCAATCTTAAGTCATACAGGACAATGAATTAAATGGGTGAAATGATGTTCAAATGAGTCCAGGGTCCATAGAGCTTAAGAGTTACCGGACACTCTTTCAGGATAAGGGAAAACTCCAGGACAAATCTTATCCAGATAATGCACGCTAACCAACATTTGAACTCAGGATCTAACCATAGCTAACCACCTATGCTACAGAGGTGGGCAAAACATTTGTTTGAACCTAAAGAGCTTTGATAACAGTTCACAAAGAGTGGATTTTGTGTTCAGCTGGCTGCAAAAGAAGACATTAATCTACAAATTCACTGGAAGAAAAATATTTTGAAATCAGAAGAATAGGCAGAAGAATGGTAATCGTTACATCATCTTTTTACTCACATTATTCTGTAACATTTGGTTTAAGTTTAACAACTGCTTAAAGCAGCTAACCAGTTGCTATGCACTATTTGTATTCTGTAATATCAATAAAGCATCCTCTTGTTATGAAGAAAAAGGTTAGGATTATTAACAATTCTAACAGCCAAACCATCTCACCACAACTGACTGAAAATGGATGAACCTTTAGCGCTTCATGATTTAAAGAGAAATCCATGTTTAACTAGAAAAGTTGGTTGGTTGGTATCTAATGTTGAGCACTTGATAATAAAATCATTCGCTTTCTTGCACTCCAATATTTAGCGGGAAGGTTGGTCTCTTCTATAAAAGCTGGACAGTGGATGAGGTGATTTTTAGCCATATCCTCATTTAGATTGCAGAAAGGGCATTTAGGCGAATCTGTTATGCCAAATCTGTGTAGGTGTTTATTTAGGCAGTCATGTCCTGTTAGTAATCTAAATATTGCCACTGCAGATTTTCTTTGTAATGAAGTAATGTTATAAGTTTGTAGACTTTCCCATTTCTTTCCAGATATTTTTATGGTGTATTCTTCCTTAAGTTGTTTGATGTATTTATTTGAAATAATTCTTTTGATAGAGTGAAAGGGTACTGGAATAGTAGTTGGGTTCGAAACAATTCTGCTACCCTTTTTGGCCAGAAAATCAGCTGTTTCATTTCCTACCACTCCACAATGGGCCGGTATCCACTGGAGTACAACTTTTTTATGTAAATGTGATAACTGTTTTATCATTTTGTGGCATTCAATAATTTTGATACTTTTAGGTGTTGTATCTTGGTTATAGCAAGAATGGCTGCTTTGGAGTCAGACAGTATTACAACCTTTGTAAATTTCTGGATGTGATATAAAAGATTTTGTAAACTTAGTACGATTGCTAAAATTTCACCATCTAAGTTCGTTGAATTTTTGTTTAGTTTATGATAAAAGGAGAAAAGTGGGCATACAACACCAGCACCAGTGCATGATGAACGAAAGGGAAGGGCTACCTACTAATAAGCACTGGTCAGCTTTTTAAGTTTGATTTATGAGTCACTATGTTTACACTCAAACTTCACTTCTTTGGTGACACCAAACAGCTGAGGATGAGATCGAATGATCTTGAAAACGTTTCAATTATACAAGTGAAGTTTGAGTGTGAACATAGTGACTCATAAATCAAACTTAAATATGAAGAATACTTCACTGTTAATAATGCTTCTGCTTTTAACATTTATGACTGGTCAGCTTAGTAGGTTTTCTTTTTGACTGAATTGGTATTACTTCTACTTCCTATACCAATTCCCTCTTTCAACTTTGCTATCCAGTCTTACTTGGCTGACCTCTTGTTTCTTTCGACCCTGATGGTATTAGAGTATTCAAGGCCTAAGGGTTCATTTCCCCTTCTTTCCTGTACCTACTTTCTCCCTACGGGTGAAGTAACCACCACATGTGGTTCCTTTTACTAAACGGTTACAAATAGTTTGTTGTACTTCAACAATAAACTTAAGATATCCTGCTCCTGAATGGACGCATATTTTAACTGGAAAAGTACAGAATAACCATCATATATTTAAACTATAGCTTTTATTTGCTTTGATTTTATATGAACAAAGTTGATATAATAATACCAGGGGGTGTCGTAAAGTTTTAATCACCCGGTAGTTTTTATGCTATTGTGATGAAAAATTTTCAGTATCATCATTGATCCCTCAGGACATAATGCTGGTAGTTTCAGTGATTTGAGTCATTTTTTTTTTTTTTTTCCAGTGAGTGCTAGAAGTGATGGAGGTGTAAGATGGAGAAAATTGAGGCTCATAGTGTGATCAAGTTCCTGCATTTGAAGGGCAAAACTGCCTGGGAAATCCATAAGATGATGGCTGTTTATGGAAATGATTTCCCATCGTATGACACTATTGTGAGGTGGAAAATGAATTTTCAAACTGGTCACATGTCCCTGACAGATGAGCCAAGAGCTGGTAGACTATCAACGACAGATGATGCTGTCACAGTGAAGAAAGTGGAGTGTTTAATACCGGAAGACAGACAAGCAACCATCCAAATGATCATGAATGAGACACATCTTAGTTATGGTAGTGTGTGAAAAATTATTCATGACGAACTGCACATGTCTAAGGTGTATGCACGGTGGGTTCCATGTTTGCCAACCCCTTTCCAAAAGCAAACACAGCGTGACCTTTCAAGACAGATGTCGATGCTGTTGGAACAGGATGAAGATGAATTTCATTGATCATCTGGTAACCATGGAATGGAAACATGCCGATTCTCCCCCTCCCAAAAAGGCAAAGGTGCAAAGGTGCAAAGGTCAGCTGGGAAGGTCATGCTTTCAGTTTTCTGGGACTGTCGTGGAGACTTCCTTACATATTATCTTGCCAAGTGTCAAACCATCACTGGCAGATACTAGTGCAATCTTCTGGACAAGTTACGAGCAGCTCTGATTAAGAAATGATGCAGTATGCTCTCTAAAGTTGTTCGTCTTCTAGCTGACAATGCACCATTTCATTCACCTCAAGTTGCAATTGATAAAACAAGGGAATGTGGCTTTGAGACCTTACAGCATCCGCCTTATTCGCCCGATTTTGCAACAAGTGACATTTTCTTGTTACCGGAAATGATGTATTTGTTGCGTGGTCGCCGATTTGACAACACAAATGACGTCATTAATGAAGTGGAAGAGTGGTTTAAAGTGACAAGAATCGCTGGGAAAAGTGTGTAAATCTGGATGGTGATATGTACAGAACTAATGAGCACATATCAACACAAACTCTCTATCACATTTTTTAAAGGGTGATAATTAAAACTTTTTGACATCCCCTAGTACATATAATATTTTAATTACATGCAATAGGCTGTTATAATTATCAGCAGGGTCTGATTCTGGATTCTATTACATGTGCTCTCTTACTGACATAATCCTTGCAGTTGATATCATTAACAAACTAAATTATTTTAAATTTATTATTAATTTTTAGATGAGTCGTATTTATTACACATCTGCTTCACTTTCGTACCTATTTTGAGGACATGTTTCGCAAATCATCGTTTGCATCTTCTGCTCTTATGCGACTAAAGCTTGATCCAGTGGTGTGGTGGGTGTGGGTAATTCTGGAGTTGCTGATGCCATCTGTTGATTTAGTGATGAACTTAAATGTGGGATTCTCTTCTGGCGGGATTTCAAAGTTCATTAGTTGGTTTTTATGCTTTTCTATGTATATTCTCTCCCATATGACGAGTTCACTATGTTTTTGTACGTATTTTAGTAATTCTGTGCTATCTTCAATTTCATGATTTTCAGACCAGAAATGAGCTGCTACTGCGGACTTATCAATATTTTTGTATCTTAAGTGCCTGAAGTGTTCTTTCTTTCTAGTGCCTATGTTTCTTTTTGTCCTCCCTATGTAAATTTTTTCACAGTCTCGATATTTTAAATTTGTTTGCCAAGATGTATGTGAATATCCATATTCAAAATATCACTTTTTGGTCATTTTGTGTCACTTTTAAGTGGTCTTTACCTTCATTTTACCTCATTTTGTCACTCTCTTGCTTTGGGTATGTAATTTTCTTGCATCTACACCAAGTACAAAAAGGTTTCCTCCTTAATTTTTCAAGAATTATGGATTTCACTATGTAACTGAGAAATAGGAGTAATTATGCACTATATTTAACTTACATTTTTGGGGGAGAAAACTAACATTCCTATTTAATGGTCAGTGTAGAAAAGTTTATGGGTTGAAGGGTGCCTATTGTCAGGTATCATTACAGTTTAAGTTCCAAATTAGGGGTGTTAAAGTTAACGATTGGCGCGACAGCCCTAAGAGGGCCAAAGCCTACCAATCCGACTGCCGGTCTCATGCCCACTTATGCACAGCAGAGGTGGGCGATCATCCAACCAATACGGGGAGATGTGGTCAGCATCTCGGCATCCCCCAGCCGGAACGTTGGTTTTTGTGACCAGGGCCGCCTACCTATCATAAGCTCCTCACTTTCCTCACGATGCTGAGTGGACACTGGCCCTATACCCGGGACCAAAAATCCTCATCCCATGGGTGGGAACAAACCCGGGCTGCTTTCCGTGGCCAGGGACTAAGGCATGCTGTCTTAGCCCGCTACACCACAGTACAGGACAAATTAGGGGTGTAGCAGGTCAAATTTCCCTTCACTCTCAACAGCCCACCCAAATTTTTAAGGATATTGTCATTGGCTGTGAAGTGCTCGTCATGCACAATTAATTTTGTATAATACAAAAACCCAAAGAGTAAAGTAATGGTAGAGTTTTGCTTCAAAAACAATTTTCTTAACTTTCTTTTCAGATTCTTCAAACAAGAACATGGAACAAATATAACTTAAATAATGTTTATAATTATCCCATTTTTCTCAGATTTACTTTTTCTACTTATATAGTAGCTATGTCCATGTATAAACTTTCTGGACATAAATTTTAATAAATAAATCTGTTTTAGATCCCCTTTTGTAATTATTAAGTCATTTTTTAAAACTTTAAGAGTTAATATTCAAGTTATTTTTCAAACATGTTTAAGTCATCAAACCCTGGGTGCTCCTGATTATCAGAAATTGGAACAATTTAAGTTGTCTGTCCCTTTTGTGTTTATGCTGCTGTCACTGTTACCATGCGAGTCATCCTAGGTCAATTCAGATAAAGATCTGTATAGACATATTTAGGTTTCATCTCATTCATGGATTACTCTCTATTACACCTTCATGAAATAAGAATGCTAACCATCAAAGTATTGAGTAAATAAGCAGTGATTTTAAAATACCAACATATTCTTAAGATAGCTTACTTTAATTATGGAAAGTTTCAGAGAGTGATAGTGATAAATGTGCATATATATGAGGTTGTACTAACTGTAGTATTCAGAAAGCTGACTGACTCAACAAATTCATATCACATACACAATGCCACTTTTCCATGTATACACATGCCAAATATGCATCCCTTCGGAGAATATCATTCTTGATACCCTTACTGTATTACAGTATTACTAATAAACCAATTAGGCTTGGGCTCCACTGATTGTAATTTACTGCTTTAGTGAGCTATACCATACCACATCTAAAAGAATAAACAGTTTTCCTTCATATTTCTTATAACTTTTCCCACATAGTTAATGCAGTTGGACCCTGAACTCTTTTCAACAAATAAATTTCTTGTTCTATATCATAACTATCATTCCAAAAATGGTAACTACTGCTGATTTGTCTATTTCTTCTTGATGTTTCTAAAATGCTCTTAAAGCCTAATGTTCATTGTTTTACACTGTTAACATTAACCATGTGGGAAAAGATATTCATAGAAAATTGAAGGAAAACTGTTCAATTTTGACACCAGCTTTGAAGAGCACCCGAACTTCAAGTTCACCAAGATACCAACAGAGATGCCCCTATCGCCTCCAAGGAGTTCACCAAATCAAAATTCAGAAGTGGACATTAGCTGAGGATGTTAGGAAGGTCCTAAAGAAACATGTTTTAGGTAAACACCAGCAATATATGAAGCATCAAGTACTAGTTCGACTGATAATATTAATTTTGTGCTTCACTGTATCATAGTCTTTACTCATAAGAAAATGAATGAATGGTTTATTTCCTACTTCTTGTTTACAGTATAAAACATATTTAACTTCTACAAATTCACACATATATTGTCACATTGACTTGTAATTGTAAGTAGCTCATTTGATTGTGGTGGTGTATGTGACCTCACTCCCACACTCCTGCGACTGTCTTTCGCACGGAAGCCTGTTGTAAAGTTCGCTCTCTTGCTTGCCAGCTTTGGTCAATAATGGACCTAGGTCCGCTCTGTAAAGTAACGGCCATGTGGCCATCTGTGTATTTTCTATTATTGTAGTAAACCTTTCATGTTTAAAATTGTAGTTTCAGTATTTGCAATGTAATTCTAACCTTTATATAGAAATCCCAACCTCTCCTGAGTATGCCTACCTCTGAATTATTAGCCTCTGAGGTCCGACATGGCCACGCGGCATTCTAATCCTTTACCATCCATGGCCAGGTTGTCACAAGATTGGTGTTAGGTTCATTTAGGTTCATTTTGGAATTTCTAAATTTATTTTGAGAAAATTTTTTAGTAAAATGTAGTAATTGCGTAGGAAATGTGCTTCCATGTGCACAAAATTTTATTTTCCTTACCTCGCCATCTTGTTGAAATTCTTAAGGTTAAATTGTTCAGTAAATCTAAATAATTGTGTTATTAGTTGAAGAAAAAGAAAATAATAATTAACATTCTAACACATGTTGTATCAGGTTTTGTGCAAGCATGTCTTCCAAGCACGCCTGTGTGTGAATTGCCACATTTTACATAGGCGAGCTAATTTTGTTGTAAGTGCAAAGTGTATGTACAAATAATGTTGAAACAAAGTATATTTCTTTGAGCATGTTTTGGTTAGCACAGATAGGACCTACTTTGCCCCTAGTTAGAAAAAGAAATTTTTAACTAGTTCTGGCCTCATTTCTGCTAATTTTTATATATTAGTACTTCTGCATAATGTGCCAAAAGGCCTTAAAAGTGCTAACAGCAACTCAGTTGTAGTTAACACAGTGTTTTCTGTATTCTGATTAATATAGTAGTAACCTTTTCCTAACTTTCATTTAAGATGTCATATTTTATAGTAGTATTTTTGAGCTAAGTATTCATTTTGTTAAATTTTACCTTTTTACTGTGGTGGTTTAAAGTAATTAAAACAAATGTTTTGTACATGATGTTTGAATAGCAAATTTTTTACAATTCCTGATTGATAAATGTGAGCCATTTCAGAAGTGTTTAGAACAACAAAGTGAATGTTTTATTGTGAAGCTAAAGATTCTAATTCTTTTTGTGTAAGTTTTAGTGGTGTTTTCTTCTGGGATCTGCAGTTGGTTCTTAATCAAAGGTTTGTTACCATGTGGGTGTTGCAACAGTGAAAGATAGTGAACTTTTCCTGAAATGTGTTCTTAATTTATGGTGAGTTAAAATAAATTTTCTGCTTCATTTTTAACAGGTTATGTTTCTTGACAGAAGTTTTCTACTGTATTTAACTGTAGGGTTGTAATGTTATGTCTTTCTTCGTTTCTTAAATTGGAAGTTCAGAATTTGGTATAATCTTTCTTGGGGAAAGTTTCTTTGGCAAGATTCTTTACCTTATTTATTTTAAGGCATATTGGGAATAAAAATACAAAATTTTGGTCAGGACTTTTAAGTTTTTCTTTGTAGTGTTAAATTATCTTGATCAACTAATAATTTTCTTTGCAGCAAGGTTATAATGCAATTCTTCACAATGGTAATTTATTTTCAGGTATTACTAAAATTTATTTTTCTTTCTTTTGTTTAGTAAATGTTGAATAACAGTGAAGTTTTAGACAGGTTATGTTTAAATTATCATTGATTTGTCAAAAATTATGTGGAAATTCTGACATTGTCTCTGTTTTGTATTGCTGAACTTTTTCAGATGTGATGCTGCTGTACCTTCTTCTTTCTATCTAGGTTATTGCAAGTGTGTCTGTTTTTCTAGTTGGTTACTGAAATGTGCCCCAAGATTATTATGTGTGTTTGGAATATCTGAAATATTTTTGCTTCAAGGAAGTGCTGAAATGCAACCTTGGATGTGGTGTGGATATTTAAGTTGAGAGAATATTTTATGTGTAATTGTGAAGTTTAACAGGCTAACTGATATGTGCCTGAAGGATGGATCAATCATGGCTTGTCAGGAAGCTGATATCTACCTGACACAGTGTTAAGATGTGTTTAATATTTTGGGGGAATATGTTGCAATGACGGTGTGTCGTGTGATTTCTTGCAGAAGTATTATCTGACAGTCTCAACATGGCACCAAACAATTGTATTTTGCCCGATTAATTTTTATTTTAAGAGTCGATCAAGTGTCCTAATTTATTTCACTTAGGCCCTAACATACTGAAATTTAACCTATGTTTTACTTCTTTTCTGTTTCAATGTTTTGTCAATGTTTGTGTGCTATGGCCTCTGGTAATATTTTGTGGTATTTATTACTTATACACTATGGATGTTTCTTTATTTCAACGTTTTGGACATAAGTGCAAGTTTTAGTATGTGTACCTACTCATTTTGTATGGCACTTTTGTAAACTTGCTTTATTGTATATTTCATACTGTGGTACAACCTGTTGCAGTTTGGGTATATAAGTCACATGTGTAGCCCCATTTCAGATAGAGCCACCATCAACTGCAAGCACAATCCCCTCCTACCTGGCACAGGTCGCCAGCTGAAGGTGTCAGTCGATAGCGCAGCTTGTTTACACAAAGGAACTGATAGGCGGCACAGTGTGGAAATAAAGAGCCTGCAAAAACAGATATATAGCCGGAGATAAAAGACTTGCCGACACAGATAAAAGCTACACATCTAGAATGTTCGTGTTTTATCTGGTGACGTGTTAGAGAACATTCTATAACAGTCTGGAATTCATGAATGGTTGTGTATAAAAAGAAGCCATGGCTAGTTATCGGACAGTTGTAAACAGAGTCGTAATGAGAGAGCGGTAATTGGAACTGGTGTCTGTTTTGGAAGTGAACTCTTTGTTGTGGTCAACAACCTTGTAAGATTGTAATTGTGTCACGTAATTCCGCTGGTGTACAAAGTGTATTTTTATGCAAATAAAGAACACTTGGAAGTTCTGCAACTCGGACTTTTAATTCTACGAACCCACAAAGTCACAATTGGTGTCAGGAGTGGGATATCGACGATGGACGCAGCATTGGAAAAGATTTTACAGAAGATGGAAGAAATGAAGACGGCAAATGACATCACCGAGAAGATGGAAGAAATGAATGTCAGAGGTGGCAAATAGCAACCTGGCCACAAAGTTGGAGACGACAAATCAGAATCTGACCGCGAAGATGGCCGAACTGACCATGGAAATGAAGGCCAAACTATCTGAAATGAAGGTTGTGAACGAGGCCCTCGCCGAAAAATTTGAAGAGCAGTTGACCGGCGTGAGGGATAACGTCGCGAAGCTGGGTAAGCAGATCGGTCAAGTGGACGAGCGCATTAACGACCTAGAGGGAAAGCCCGACATCAACACCAAGTCCCTGAATGCCTTGGTAGAGGACATCATCGGCAGGAGGTTGAAGGACTTGAAGGCCGACGCGCCGGGATGCGACACATCTGCGCGCGTCAAACCTCCTAAATACGACGGCGCGACAACTTTCGAAGTCTTGCGCTGCCAGTTCGACACAGTGGCCAAGCACAAGTAGTCACCGGAGCAAGAAGCGGCACAGCTAATAGCAAGCATCCAGGGACGGACCGCAGACGTTCTGAACGCGGTGAAGACAGCGGCGACGCCCAAGGACATCTGGGAAGCCCTGGAAAACCGCTTTGGAAACCACCGCTTAGCCGCAGCGTACCGCAGCCAGCTGAAGTCAAGGTCGCAGCAGCCAGGGAAGACGCTGCAGGAGTTTGCCCTGGCAATCGAGCAGCTGTCCAGTAAAGCATTAGTCGACCTCCCAC
Organism: Mantis religiosa; assembly: GCA_030765055.1. Lineage (NCBI taxonomy): Eukaryota > Metazoa > Arthropoda > Insecta > Mantodea > Mantidae > Mantis > Mantis religiosa. The sequence continues at coordinate 174,556,573 of CM060950.1, read as the reverse complement.
CCGAGTTCGTATATCAAGAGGCCGCCCACACATTCATTGACGGAGTACGAGACACGGACATTAGCCAGCGCCTAATGCTCGGCGATTACAAAACGATCACGAGGCACTAACGGCAGCATTGAGGATGGAGGCGGCCAAGGTGACAGCTACTCCGACTTCCAGAATAAGGAGTATCCGCTATAATGGAGACCGAAGACCAGTCGAGCGAAGCCGGCGAAGACCAAGTGGCGTATGCTGGGGGTGTGGACAGCCGGGACATCTGGAGAAAGACTGGCCACACTAGGAAGAGCAGCCGGAAAACGAGTAAGGGCCGCCGTGGCGAGGGGCACGTCAGCGCCATCACCACCATCCCCTCGAGTGACACTGCGTGCCGTCAGCCGGCATGACAGCCTCATCGCGGACGATTGGTTGAGAGGGAAGCTGTGCCCCGTGCTCGTAGACACCGGGGCAGCCGTGACCATCAGACCTGACGTGTCCAAGGGTTTGCCCTCCAGGAAACCAAGCCGACCATACCAGCTTGTGACGGCATCAGGCGACACCTTGCCTGTGGAGGAGAAGACCCTACTGAAGTTGACATTGGGACGGAATGCCCTGCGTATGTGGGTGTTCGCCGCGAAGGTGGCTGAGGTGATACTGGGATTGGATGCCCTCAGGAGCCATGAGGCAACGGTCGACGTCGGCAGGTAGGTCCTGCAGCTCAATGGAGAAGAGGCCATACTCCGATAACCCGAAGACCGCCTTGGAATCTGGAAGACGTGGTGGTCCCCGCGAGAAGCGAGGTGGTGGTGACGGCGCGACTGGAGGGCCAGCGTACCAAGAACACGATACTGGACCAGGAGACACCTGTGCACGGGTTATGTGTAGCCAGGACACTGTTGCCGTGCCGAGAGGAGGTGCCAGTGAGGCTGCTCAACCTGACAGATACCAATACGTCCAGGCCGGGACTGAGTTGGGGACATGCAGCCCGTGGTCAGTGTAACACCAATGGACAAGGCACAGGAGCCGGTGCCGACGCAACACCTGGGGCCCCGGCTGGAAGGTTTAGTGGAGAGGGCGGCTGACCACCTGACCACAGAACAGCCCTAGAAGGTTGGACAACTGCTGAGACGATACCAGCGCATCTTCAGCCAAGGCCGCACGGACCAAATGTTCCACCGCATCGACATCGGAGACGCCCGAACTATTCGGCAACCACCTAGACGCGTTCCGCTGGCGAAACAAGCGGCGGTACGGGATATGCTACTGGACATGAAATCCAGGGGAGTGATTGAAGAATCTGGCAGCCTTTGGTGTTCCCCTGTAGTTCTGGTGACTCTGGACACGCTTGCTGGTGCGCAGTGGTTCTCAACCCTGAACCTGAAATCGGGTTACTGGCAGGTGGCCCTAGACTCGAGAGACAAGGAAAAGACTTCATTCTCGACAGGCCAAGGGCTTTGGCAGTTCACAGTTATGCCCTTTAGCCTCTGCAACGCACCAGCTACCTTCCAACGCCTCATGGAATCAGTGATGAGAAGACTGACCTATGACGCCTGCCTGCTATACTTGGACATCATCATCGTCGCAAGACTTTTGAAGACCATCTCAACAACCTGAGCAAGGTGTTACAGAGATTGCAGGCGACTAACCTGAAGCTGAATGCGAAGAAGTGCCAGCTCTTCCGCAAGGAGGTCAGCTACTTGGGCCACATAGTCACACTAAACAGAGTGGCCACATACTCGGAGAAGACACAGGCTGTGAGAGATTGGCCTCGGCAGAAGGATAAGCGAGAGCTGCGCGGTTTCCTGGGGCTGTGCAGTTATTACCACCGCTTCATAAAGGGATTCTCCAACTTTGCGAAGCCCCTCTACCGCCTGACAGAGGAACACCGGCCTTATGTGTGGACAGAGGGCACCAAAGGCGCTTTCCAGCACCTGAGGAAGACACTGTGCAGTGCTCCTATTTAGGTATTCCCAAAACCAGGTGGCGCCTTCATTGTGGACACCGATGCCAGCGACCATGGCATTGAAGACGTCCTATCCCGAGCCCAGGATGGCCATGAGCGGGTGATAGCTTACTACAGCAAGATGCTATCCAAGGCAGAGAAGAACTACTGCGTCACCCGGCGAGAGTTACTGGTGGTGGTAAACACCATGGAGCACTTCCACAAGTACCTGTACGGTCAGCCATTCCACCTGAGGACTGACCACTCTGCCTTCACCTGGCTTTTGAGCTTTAAGAACCTGAAGGCCAGACAGCCCACTGGGTCGAGAGGCTGCGGGAGTATGACTTCACCTGTGAACATCGTAGAGGGAAGAGCCACGGCAATGCAGACGCTATGTCCCGAAGACCCTGCCCAGAAAAGTGCGGCCAGTGCACAAGGTTGGAGAAGGAGCGTGCTGCAGCTGTCAGTTGTCAGAGTGGTCACGGCAGTGCCTGTGAATGGCTGGAATAGCGCAGGCCTGAAGAGGGAGCAGCTGGCGGACGCAGACTTGGGGCCACTCTTGAAGAAAGTGGAGGCAGGGACAAGACCAACCTTGGAGGACATCGCACCAAGGAGCACCACATACAAGTCCTACTGAGTTCAATGGGACTCACTGAAGATCAGAGAGGGCATGCTGTTCCGGTAATGGGAATCACCTGATGGAAAGACGCAGAGAGAACAATTGGTACTTCCCCGGAGTAAGGTCCCGGAAGTCTTGGAGGAAGTGTACGCCGGTATTTCAGGAGGGCACTTGGGAGCAAACCGAACAATCGACAAACTCCGACAGCGCTAATACTGGCTGAGGCTCCGAGCAGACGCTGAGAGATGGTGTCGTCAACGTCACGTGTGCGCGGCGAGTCGCGGCCCCCAGACTAGGAGACGGGGTCGCATGCAACAGTACAACGTCCGAGTGCCATTCGAACGGATCGCCGTCGACACTGCTGGACCAATCCCAGTGTCTGACCGAGGCAACAAGTACCTGATGGTGGTCGTGGACTACTTCACCAAGTGGCCGGAGGTGTATGCCATCCCGAACCAGGAGGCAAAGACAATCACAGACTGCCTCGTGGAGCAAGTGTTCTGCTGATTTGGGGTGCCGTTAGAGCCCCACAGTGACCAGGGTATCAATTTTGATTCCAACTAATGAAGGAAGCACTAGAAAGACTTGGGGTTAACAAGACCCGCATAATACCTCTACATCCCCAGTCGGATGGCATGGTCGAAAGGTACATCAAGACCTTAGAAGAACACTTGAGGAAGGCCGTGGCCAGACCCGCATAATACCTCTACATCCCCAGTCGGATGGCATGGTCGAAAGGTACATCAAGACCTTAGAAGAACACTTGAGGAAGGCCGTGGCCAGCCATCAGCGAGACTGGGAGGTCAAGATACTACTGTTCCTGCTGGCCTACCGCTCGTCAACACACGACACCACTGGGATGACGGCAGCCAGCATAATGTTCGGCCGAGAGTTACGCCTCCCTTGTGACCTGGCTTTTGGAAGTCCCCTCCCCGGACGCAAAACAGCCAGCAACCGAGTATGTGGAGATCCTGGTGATGATGAGATCTTTAAAATTTCTGTAATAAACTCTTGCTTACTCTCTTAAGTGCTTTTAATCTGTATCAAATGCCTTTTTAAAATCAGCAAAAAATACATATACTCGTGCACTTATGAGTCTTAACCCTTTCACTGTTAAGGACATCACATGAAGTCCATGTTAAAATGCTGCAAACCAATATGGACATGTATAGACGTCTTGTGCACACATGCATTTAATGCTTATGTAACACCATTATTTTAAACTTTATATTTTACAATACATTTAAATAAGTGCTATAAGAGAGAGAAACTTACCCTTAAAGGTTTCTTTTCTAATGTTACACCTCATTTATTTTGTTTGTTTTTGTTGTAATTTATGTCCTCCAATGTTAAGTCATATCGGACGGTGAATGAATTGGGTGAAATGATGCTTAAATGAGTCCAGGGTCCATGGAGTTTAGAGTTACCTGCATTTGTCTTGAAGGATAACGGACAATCCAGGAAAAAACCTATTCGAACTCGGGACCTCTCGAACGTGAGGCAGTCATGCTACCATCTACGCTACTGAGGCAGGCTGTTACACCTCAAAACAGATAAATGCACAAGGGCACATCTTCACACTCACAGCAAATCATACTGGTTCCCTTGCGAACTCCTTTTTTGCAACACACTAAACATTTTCAAAATGGGTGCAACTTTTTTATGGGGGAGTTGTTGTCCTTTTAGGAAACTGTTTTCCCCTCAAGTATGATGGATGCTAGGTTGGAGGATTTCTTACCCTGAGTATGAAGAGGCCTCTGAATATATAAGTATATCTGTACACGTCTAATGTAGGTTAACAAACAACATGCACACTGTCCACTTCTGAATTCTCCTCTTAGGCCCTAAATTACCTTTAGAGGTCAGGGCTTCCTTCACATATATGTCTATGTCTATTTGCATTTGAGTTATTTTGACCACTTCACATGTTTATTCTTCACGAACACCTGAAGGAAGCGGGTCATTTACTTCCTCACTGCAACCTATATCCTCAACACCTCTCTCAAAATCTGAAAACTTGCCATAAATACCCAAATCATGTCAAACAGCAAAAGATCCTCCACATTTTCTCAATTGATATCAAAAGCCTGTACACATCCAAAGCAAGCTAATTTATTTGCCATATTACGATAAGCCATGGTTAACACTGGAATTTAATGATTTCAAATGTGATATTCAATTAACCTCTGATAGCTAAAATAAATCTCTCTGAACTGCAAGAGAGTACAAGTAACTAAATTATTCAGTGCAAACAGCTGCATAAGGCTATACCATAAACTTCAATTGTGAAATACTTTTAACAAAAGGTAATTACAGATGCTGACAGGGAAGTTTCTTTCCAGCGTGTGTTTCACAGAACATATACAATGATTATCGCTTGGTACAATAAACTGAACCCTAGAACCTTGAAATGGAGAACTCACTTACACAGCTAATATATACATATTTTTCCCATGCACATAAAACAAAATGACACAAATATTAGATGCATTTGATGCAAAGAATGGCTTTCTCTACAGTGATACAAAATAATGAAATTTCGACTGTTTATGAACAAAATCTCTACTTTAATGATACCGTAGTTGTATACTGCCTTTAATGGGCTTTAAAACAGTTTTCGTTTCGTTAAAATAACTTAATAGATATAAAAGACACAAATGTGTGTTTAAGAAGCATTTATAAATTTAAATGTCTTATTCTGTTTCTTGGGTATCCGTTCACAGCTCGTGCAGAGTTTAAATGGCCATTGCTGAAGTAGTTATTAAGTTATATTGTCACGAGGCATTATTTTTCCGCTCGTAAGCGAACACCGAGAGAGAAGTGGGGAGCGAAATAGACAGACAGCACCCAAGCCATGTCCAGAGAGAGAGAGAGAGAGAGAGAGAGAGAGAGAGAGAGCAACAGAGGGAGAAAGAGATAGATAGTTCCATGGTGTTCTCGTTACTTCACGAAAGATCGTGCTAGTCTGTGAAGCTTCGTGAGCTGTCGAGAAACTTCGCCAACCTGCGAGAAACAGCTGCTTGTGTATAAATAAGAGACAGGTGAGCTGGGAGAGAGGCAGTTGAGAGCTGTTAATGGTGCAGTGTTGATGTGTCGCAAAAGGACTTGAAGACTGCATTTGTGTGTGTTTACATCATTTTGCTGATATCAGAGTTGTACAAGTGTCTTTCTACGGAAATAAAGAGCATTTTGAATTTCCAAATCCTGACTTGAAATTTTACGAACCTACAAAGTCACAATTGGTGTCAGGAGTGGAACACGACAGTGGAAGCTGCATTGGCAAAGATTTTAGAGGAGCTAAAAGAAATGAAGATAGCAAATAACAGCCTAGCCACGGAAATGAAAGCGGCGAAAAAGCCTGGCTGCAAAGATGGAAACGGCTAGTAACAACCTGGCCACGAAGATGACCAAAATGAAGACTGCAAACGAGGGCCTCGTCACCAAATTTGAGGAGCAGTTGGGTGGCGTGAAGGAGCCAGTCACGGAGTTGGGCAAGCGCATCGAAGACCTGGCAAGCCGCGATAATGACCTAGAGCGAAATGCCGAAGGCAACACCAAGTCCCTGAACGCCTGGTGGAGGACGTCGTCAGCAGAAGAATGAAATTTAAAATCCTACGCGCCGGTACGCGACACAACTGCGCACGTCAAACCACCAAGGTATGACTGCGCAACTTTCAAAGACTTCCGCCGCCAATTCGACACAGTGGCCAAGCACAACAAGTGGTCACCAGAAGATGAGGCCGCACAGTCAAATAGCCAGCCTCCAGGGAAGGGCCGCAGACATTCTGAAGGCGGTCCAGATAGCAGCGACGCCCAAGGACATCTGGGAAGCCCTGGAAAACCGCTTCGGAAACCAACGCTTGGCCGCAGCCTGCCGCAGCCAACTGAAGTCGACGACGCAACAGCCAGGGAAGACGCTGCAGGAGTTAGCCCTAGCAATTGAACAGCCGGCCAGCAAAGCGTTGGTCGACCTCCACCCGAGTTCGTAACCCGAGAAGCCGCTTACACCTTCGTTGACGGGCTACGAGACGTCGAGATATGTCAGCGCCTAATGCTCGGCAACTACAAGACCATCCACGAGGCGCCAACGGCCGCATTAAGGATGGAGGCGGCCAAGGTGATGGCTACCTCGACTTCGAGAACAAGGAGTATCCGCTACAATGGGGACCGAAGACGAAGTGGCGAGTGAAGCCAGTCGGAACACCTGGAGAGAGACTACCCACACCAGGAAGAGCAGCCGGAAAACGAGTAAGGGCCGTCGTGGCGAGGGGAACGTCAGCGATGTCAGCACCATCCCCTCGAGTGACATTGCGTCAGCCGGCGTGTGGATGACAGCCTCATTCCAGAAAGTTGGCCGAAAGGGAGGCCGTGCCGCGTGCTTGTGGACACCGGGGCAGCCGTGACCATCATCAGACTTGACGTGGCCAGGGGTTTGCCGTCGAGAAACCGAGCCGACCATATCAACTAGTGACGGCCCGTGGAGCGGGAAGCCCAGATGCAGTTGACCTTGGGGCAGAGTGCCGTACGTCTGTGGGTGTTTGACGCGAAGGTGGCTGAGGAGGTGATACTGGGATTGGATGCCCCCAAGCCACGAGGCGACGGTCGAGGTCACCAGGAAGGTCCTGCGGCTCAATAGAGAAGAGGTGATACCCCGGCAACCCGAAGAACGCCTTGGAATCTGCAGGGTCATGCTGACAGAAGACGTGGATGTCCCCGCGAGGAGCGAGGTGGTGTTGACGGCACGACTGGAAGGCCAGCGGACCAAGAACATGATGCTGGACCAGAAGACACCTATGCAACGGGCTCTGTGTAACCAGGACATTGTTGCCGTGCCGAGAGGAGGTGCCCGTGAGGCTGATCAATCCAACAAACATAGATCACGACGTCAACGCAGGGACGGAGTTGGGGACGTGCAAGCCCGTGGTCAGCATAACACTAATCGACCAGAAACCGGAACCGATGCCGACGCAACACTTGGGGCCCCGGCTGGAGAGATTACTGGAGAGGGCGGCCGACAACCTGACCGCAGAACATCTGGAGAAGGTTCGACAACTGCTGGAACGATACCAGCACATCTTCAGCCAAGGTAACAGCGACTACGGCCGCACGGATCGAGTGCTCCACCGCATCGACACCGGACCTATTTGGCAACCACCCAGACGCGTTCTGTTGGCAAAACAAGCGCCGGCACGGGACCTGCTGGAGGACATGAGATTCAGGGGAGTGACTGAAAAGTCTGACAGCCCTTGGTGCTCCCCTGTAGTCTTGGTGACGAAGAATGGTGAGCTACGCTTCTGCGTGGACTACAGGAAGCTGAACGCTGTCACCAGGAAGGATTGCTTCCATTACCACAGATTGACACCTAGACACGCTTGCTGGTGCGCAGTGATTCTCGATGCTGGATCTGAAGTCAGGTTACTGGCAGGTGGCTCTAGACCCGAGAACCAAGGAAGAGACTGCATTCTCAACAGGCCAAGGGCTTTGGCAGTTTATAGTTATGCCCTTCGGTCTCTGTAACGCAACAGCTACCTTCCCAATCCTCATGGAGTTAGTAATGAGAGGTTTGACTTATGGCACCTGCCTGCTATACCTAGACGACATCATCGGCAAGACCTTCGAAAACCATCTCGACAACCTGAGTAAGGTGTTACAGAGACTGTAGGCGACCAACCTGAAGCTGAATGCGAAGAAGTGCCAGCTCTTCCGCAAGGAAGTCAACTACTTGGGCCACATAGTCTCACCAACCGGAGTGGGTACAGACCCGGAGAAGAACACAGGCCGTGAGAGATGGCCTCACCCAAAGGATAGGCGAGAATGGCGGTTTCCTGGCACTGTGCAGTTATTACCGCCGCTTCATAAAGGGCTTCTCCAGCATCGCCAAGCCCTCACCTGCCTGACAGAGGAACACCGGCCTCATGCGTGGACGGAGGACACCGTAGGCGCTCTCCAGCAGCTGAAAAAGACACTTTGCTGTGCTCCTATTTTGGGATTCCCACAACTAGGCGGCGCCTTCATTTGTGGACACCGATGCCAGCGACCATTGGATTGGAGGCGTCCTATCCCAAGTTCAGGACGGCCACGAGCGGGTAATAGCTTACTACAGCAAGATGATGTCCAAGTCAGAGAAAAACTACTGCGTCACCCAGCGAGAGCTACTGGCGGTAGAAAAGACCTTGGAGAACTTCTACAAGTACCTGTACGGTCAGCCATTCTACCTGAGGACTGACCACTCCGCCCGAACCTGGCTACTCAGCTTTAGGAACCTGGAAGGCAACAGCCCGCTAGGTCCAGAGGCTGCAGGAGTACGGCTTCACCTTTGAACATCGTAGAGGGAAGAGCCATGGCAACGCAGACGCCATGTCCTGAAGACCCTGGCCAGAAGAGTGTGGTCAATGCACAAGGGTGGAAGAGAAGGAGCATGTCGCAGCATTCAACAGTGGTTATGGCAGTGCCTGCGGACGGTTGGGATAGTGCAGGCCTGAGGAGGGAGCAGCTGGCGGACGCCGACTTGGGACCACTCTTGACGGAAGTGGAGGCATGGACAAGACAAACCTGGGAGGACATCGCACCAAGGAGCACCACATACAAATTGTACTGGGCCCAATGAGACTCATTGAAGATCAAAGTGGGGGTGTTGTTCCGGGTATGGGAATCACCCGATGGGAAGACACAGAGGGAGTGGTTGATACTTCCCCGAAGTAAGGTCCCGGAAATCTTGGAGGAAGTGCACGTCGGTACTTCAGGAGGGCGCCTGGGATCAAACCAAATGATCGACAAACTCCGACAGCGCTACTACTGGCTGAAGCTCCGAGCAGACGCTGAGGGATGGTGCCTTCAATGTCACGTGTGCGCAGCAAGTCGCGGCCCACAAACTAGGAAGCAGGATCGCATGCAGCAGTACAATGTTGGAGCGCCTTTCAAATGCATTGCTGTCGATATAGCTGGACAATTCCCAGTGTCCGACCGAGGCAATTAGTACCTGATGGTGGCCGTGGACTGCTTCACCAAGTGGCCGGAGGTGTATGCCACCCCGAAGCAAGAGGCAAAGACAATCACCCACTGCCTGAACGCATCGCTGTCGACATAAATAGACCATTCCCAGTGTCCGACCGAGGCAATTATTACCTGATGGTGGCCGTGGACTGCTTCACCATGTGGCCGGAGGTGTATGCCACCCCGAAGCAGGAGGCAAAGACAATCACCGACTGCCTCGTAGAGCAACTGTTTTGCCATTCTGGGGGATCTCCATAGAGACCAGGGCACCAATTTTGAGTCTAACCTAATGAAGGAGGCACTGGAAAGACTTGGGGTTAACAAGACCCGCACAACACCTCTACATCCCCAGTCGGACAACATGGTCAAGAGGTACATTAAGACCTTAGATGAACACCTGAGGAAGGTTGTGGTCAGTCATCAGCGAGACTGCGTCATTAAGCTGCCACTGTTCTTGCTGGCCTACCGCTCGTCAACACACGATACCACTGGGATGAAGCCAGCAAGCTTAATGTTCGGCTGAGAGCTACGCCTCCCTTGTAATCTGGCTTTTGGGAGTCCCCTGGAAGCAAAGCCAGCAACCGTGTATGTGCAGAACACCGTGGACCATCTCCACGAGATGCATGAGATAGCTCGTCAGAACATCCAGATGGCGAGCGGTCACATGAAGACCCAGTACGACAGGCAAGCCAACAGCCAAGGATTCCAGCAAAATTACCTGGTCTGGTTGTACCACCCTACACAGACCAAGGGACGATGCCCGAAACTTCAACAACCATGGCAAGGACCGTACCGGGTGATAAAGAGAATTAACGAAATGGTCTATCGCATCCAGAAGATGTCCCAAGGACCACCTGGATCGTGTGGCCGCTACGATGGTGCTGTTCGGGACGACCAGCCTTGAGGAGAGAGCAGTGTCACAAGGCATTGTTTTGCCGCTCGTAAGCGAACGCGGAGAGAGAAGCAGGGAGTGAAAGAGACAGATAGCACCCAAGCCATGCCTAGAGAGAGAGAGAGCAATGGAGGAAGAGACAGACAGTTCCATGGTGTTCTCGCAACTTCATAAAAGATCATGCTGGTCTGTGAAGCTTATTTAGCTGTCGAGAAACTTCGCCAACCTGCGAGAAAGAGCTGCTTATGTATAAATAAGAGAGGCAAGCTAGGAGAGAGGCAGTCGAGAGCTGTTAATGGTGCAGTGTGGACGTGTGGCAGACGGACTTGAAGATTGCATTCGTGTATGTTTATATCATTATGCTGATATCAGAGTTGTACAAGTGTCTTTCTATGGAAATAAAGAGCATTTTGAATTTCTGCAACTTGACTTAATTTTAGGAACCTACAGTCACAATATTGTCAACAACTCTTTCACCTTTTTCTAAGTTTCACCCCTTCAGTAATTCAGTATCCAGTCTTTTTCCAACCATTCCTGTAGCCTAAAAGCTCCTTACTCAGTATAAATTTTGCCTCAGACTGACAACAGACTAATTCCTCTATAATTTCCCAGATAATTAAGGTCCCCTTTTCCTTAATATATTGGCACAACCATGTTTATTTTCAATTTTCAGGTATTTCCTTACTCTTGTTAACCTTATTAAATAGAGATAAAAATGACCTCCACCCAACACTACACTTGTAAAACAATGTCCAGAGCTCTTCCAGAATTCCAATGATACCAGCAACTTTATTATATTTATCAACATTTTAATTTGAAATTCAGTCTTACTACTTGTAATTTCTCGATCTAAATCAATCCCTTTACTGTATTATTTTTATATGTGATACTATTTTTAATATTTCATCTCTGATCGAACTTATAAGTACTTTCTCCACTCATTTAGTGGATATTTTATGCTTCATTCCTCTTAAGAAACTTTTCATGATTTATCAAATTTCTCATCTCTTACTGCTTCCTAAATGTTAACATTCATCTTTTGTTGCTATTAATCATTTTTCTTTTCTAATAAAAATGGTTCAAACCCCAGCCATGGCAATGAATTTTACAATCTGACTCTGCTTATTCTATGTATTTTGTTCTGACATACTTTACTTTGCAGACATGAGTCAATTTTTAAAATTTTTCTCTTTCAATTAATTAGGATCAGACTAAATTATCGTCGTGTATAATGTAGCACTAAGAAGATATACACAATATTTCAGACTAAGCAACCAATTTTTTTTTTTTAAATTAATGTCCTCCACTGTAAGTCATATCAGATGATGAATGAAATGGGTGAAATGATGCTCAAATGAGCTCAGGGTCCACAGAGTTTACATTTGCCTTACATTCATATTTCAAGATAAGGGAAAAAAACCTGGAAAAAACCTTATGTTGATAACCTCACCCTGACCAAGATTCAAACTTAGGATCTCTTGAGTGAGGAAGACATGATACTTACACACAACAGAGTACTAAGTAGCCAGTCATACTACAAGAAAGAATGAAGGTGCAGGCTCTTAATACTTAAAAAATTGAATTTTCAACAATAGCTTATGATTCAATTTAGCAATAAGTGTTGTAAAAATCTAATATCTTAGGTCCATCCAGATCAGTAGTGTAAACATCATAAGCTCTAGTGCTCAAAACTTACACAATGAGGAGTTAGCCAGCAACCCCAAAAGTAATGAATAATTTAAAGCTTCGAGTAACTAAAATCTCTCAGTGATTTTATGTGCTACAATACCAGTAATTAAATCTGAAGCAACTGTTATGCACTAAGTTCTAAATGGTCCTGCAATAATGCTACTGCATAAAAGGTATTCCCCAACTATGGAAGTCAAAATTTGTTGAGTTAATGAATTTAACTGCAACCTATTCTGAAATTCTGCATAATGTATGGTAAGAAAACATGTAATACTAGGTCATTTTAGAAATTTAAAATTTAATGCTAAATTAGTAATAATTACATTTTAAAAACACATTTTCAGAAAAGATACACTTATTTTTATGTAATTTTAATACCAACAAATTAAAATGAAATTTTATAAGCCCCAAATGAGCAGAGTTTGAATTCATTTTATCACCCAGGAACACAATTAACACCACTGACATAATTACAACAGTGCATGCCACACGACACTCTGATTTCAAACAGTTTTAAAATCAGAGGTTTCAAGAGTATGGTAATTTAATGTGTTCAACAGCATAAAACATTTAATACTGTTAAACATGCAAGTTAGATTTCAGCCAGTTTACCAGGGAATGGCCCTACAGTAACAAGAATTTGTAGAAACTTTCACAAAGTTGTGAATTTAGAAGTGTTTATGCTTATTTTAACATAGATAAAATTGCTAATCTGTACTATAGGTATATCTTCTGGGTAACTTTTGAATTTTACAGGGAAGATAACTATTAGCTATTTCAACATTATCAAATATCATTCCTATCAGCAGAAGGATATGGTACTAACAAAAAACTATTACATTTTTGCATCTCTAATTTTGGTAATAATTAGAGAGAAAAAATTCAATAAAACACTGTATTATATGTCTTGCTCTCATGTTCTGCTGTATAAAACTATTTTTTTGCAGTATGTGGATGTAGTTCTGTCACAAAGAACAAAGTTATTTTTAATGAACAGTAAATTTTTGTGCTAGAGTTTATTACACATTGACTTATGTTTTAACACTTTAATGGGTGGTATTGCCCTGAGGCAGAACTATGCTGTACTTAACTTAAAAATATTTTAGTGCAGTGTTTGTTATAATATTGTACTGGCCTATGTCGGTTATACTAGCAAAATTTTGAGTCTTTTCAATTGTAAATATTAATTTATTTTTAAAATTAAATGGTAGTTTTTTTTGTTTTTTTTTTTGTATAAAAAGGCAAAATCCAAGCCACTGCAGTTAAATGATACCCCGTCAACTTCAAAGCGTGCCATCACACCGATTATTTTACTTGGGCTTCCCCATCCTTTACCACAGACACATTTGACTGCAGTTGCCAAGATTCGAACCCACGATGTTTCGCTTTGAATGGGTGGCCAGCCCATTGTATATCGCTTTAACGACCATGGCTATTCAAATCGAGTGCATTGAGGCACCACAGAAAGTGGTATGAGAACCAGTTTAGCAAGTACAGCAAGAGCGACATAAATAACTTTCCAATTAAAAGGTTAAATTTGTTAGAAATACACTATCAAACTTTAAAAGCAGCTTACTGCACAAGAAAAGTAAAATATCTGCATGTTATTGATACAGTCGACATGAAAAATTCAATGCCACGGCCGGGATTTGAACCACGAATCTACTGGTTTCCGTCCAGTCGTTCTTACCCATTGAGCTACCATGGCCAATTTGCCATCATGACATTAAATTCTCCAATTGACTCATATATTTTCCTGGTAAACCACTACGGGCTCTCATATCCGAAATAAGAGTTGATTGGAGAATTTAATGTCATGATGGCAAATTGGCCATGGTAGCTCAATAGGTAAGAGCGACTGGACGGTGACCAGTAGATCTGTGGTTCAACTCCTGGCCATGGCATTGAATTTTTCATGTCGACTCTATCAATCCAATACCTTAGCCTATATAAGGCTAGTGTGAAGAAATGAATAATTTGCTTCAATTAACTTATATCTGCATGTTATTTTGCTAAGATGTTTAAGGTGAGCAAATTGTGGATGCCTAAATTTGTTTTCGTAGATCCCTTATTTTACCTTACCCTGATTTTATTATCGCCAACTTCCAGAAGAGTTAACTGATGAAGAAAGCTCAAATTTTGAAGCTTGGAGATCTTGTTGGCGCAGAGGAATAGTTTTTTTAAATTCACTAAGCTATCCAATCCTTTGATCTCCGTTATGCGGTTGAAGGATAAATCCAGTAACCTAGAATACAGACAATTATAAATAACTAGTCTTTACTCTTAGATTTGACAAATGGTTAGAGCCCCTACTTTGTGATGGATTAAAATCTTCAGAACAGGTAATTAAGTCGTATAGAAGAGGATGGTGCTTCTGCAATAAAACTGTATAACAGTTGAGTTGCAGAAACAGTAAAACTGCTTCATCCTCAATTTCTTGAACAATAGTCTTACAGGGTGACGAGTACTCAGATGAGCCCATACCACCAACATATGCTCTCTTAAAATAATGAAAACCCCCCAAAACTAATACTGTAGATATTATACAACTATTGAACCAACCCTGATTTTGAGCCTCAAGCAAATATACATACTACCTGCAGATCAGAGCTTGCTTATAAAAAATTGTTATATTATTCATATTTGAACATTCTTATTCTTAACTCTCAAATTATATAGTTTATGACAAAGATACTGTGACTTTGTAGGTTCGTATAATTAAAAGTCTTGTTTACAGAAATTTAAAATGTTCTTTATTTCAGTAGAAAGATGTCTTGTACACCCCTTACAGCAGTGAAATGATGTAACATACACAAACGCAGTCTTTAAGATCGTCTGGTTACTCCGCCACACATAAAAAAAATTATTGAATTCACTGCAGTACACTTCAAATGTCCACACACTCACAATTACTACACATCTGCACACTTAATTAACAGCTCATTAGCAACTGAGTGCGATCTAACACTTGCGGGCTTTTATACCTCCAGTCGTTCTAGAAAGCAGACGACGTTCCAAGACCACGGTTGTTGAAGTTTTGGGCAGCATCCCTTGGTCTGGGTCGGGCGGTACAATGAGACCAGGAATCCTTGGCTGTTGGCTTGCCTGTCGTACCGGGGTCTTCATGCGGTCGCTCACCATCTGGATGTTCTGACGAGCCATCTCATGCATGTCGTGGAGATGGTCCACGAGGTTCTCCACACACTCGGTTGCTGACTGTTTCACTTCCGGGGGGCTGCCAAGTCAGGTCACAAGGGAAGTGCAGCTCTCAGTCGAACATTAAGTTTGCTGGCGTCATCCCAGTGGTGTCTTGAGTTCATGAGCGGTAGGCCAGCAAGAACACCTCGACATCCCAGTCTCGCTGATGGCTGGCCACGACCTTTCTCAGATGTTCTTCTAGGGTATTGATGTATCATTCGGCCATTCCGTCTGACTGCAGATGTAGAGGTGTTGTGCGGGTCTTGTTCACCCCAAGACTTTCCAATGTCTCCTTCATCAGGTGAGACTCAAATTGGTGTCCTAGTCGCTGTGGAGCTCTAACGAGACCACAAAACGGCAGAAGTTGCTCCACGAGGCAGGCTGTAATTGTCTTTGCCTCCTGGTTCAGGATGGCATACACCTCCGGCCACCACTTGTTGCCTAGGTCACACACTGGCAATGGTCCAGCTATGTAGACATCGATGCATTCGAAAGGCGCTCTGACATTGTACTGCTGCATGCAACCTTGGCTCCTAGTTTAGGGGCCGCGACTCAGCGCGCACACGTGAAACTGACGGCACCATCCCTCAGCGTCTGCTCGGACCCTCAGCCAGTAGTAGCGCTGTCGGAGTTTGTCGGTTGTTCGATTTCCTCCCAGGTGTCCTCCTGAAGTACCGGCGGGCACTTCCTCCAAGACTTCCAGGACCTTACTCCGAGGATGTACTAACTGCTCTGCATCTTCCCATCGGGTGATTCCCATACCCGGAACAGCACACCCTCTATGGTCTTCAGCGAGTTCCATTGGGCCCAGTACGACTTATAGACAGTGCTTATAGGTGCGATGTCCTCCCAGGTCGGTCTTGTCCCTGCCTCCACTGATCTCAAGAGTGGCCCCATGTCTGAGTCCGCCAGCTGCTCCCTCCTCAGGCCTGCACTACCCCAACCGTCCGCAGGCACTGCCATGACCACTCTGACTGCTGCGGTATGCTTCTTCTCTTCCACTCTTGTGCATTGGCTGCACACTTCCAGGTACAGTCTTCGAGATGTGGCGCCTGCGTTGGCGTGGCTCTTCCCTCTACGATGTCCGGAGGTGAAGTCGTACTTACAGCCTCTGGACCCAACGGGCTGTCTGGCCTTCCAGATTTCTAAAACTAAGTAGCCAAGTTAGAGCGGAGTGGTCTGTCTTCAGGTGGAATGGCTGACCGTACAGGTATTTGTGGAAGTGCTCCAAGGTCTTCACTACCGCCAGTAGCTCTCGCCGGTGGACACAGTAATTTTCTGCCTTGGACAGCGTCTTGCTGTAGTAGGCTATCACTCGCTCGTGGCCATCCTGGACTTGGGATAGGACACTTACAATGAAATGGTCGCTGGTGTCGGTGTCCACAATGAAGGTGCTGCCTGGTTGTAGGAATCCCAAAATGAGAGCACTGCAGAGTGTCTGCTTCAGCTGTTGGAAAGCGCCTTTGGCGTCCTCCGTCCGGTATTTTTCCGTCAGGAGGGAGAGGGGCTTGGCGGTGTAGGAGAACCCCTTTATGAAATGGCTCAGAAAACTGTGCAATTCTCGCTTATCCTTTGGGCGAGGCCAATCTCTCACGGCTTGTTACTTCTCCGGGTCTGTGGCCACTCCGATTGGTGAGACTGTGTGGCCCAAGTAGTTGATTTCCTTGCGGAAGAGCTGGCACTTCTTCACATTCAGCTTCAAGTTGGTCGCCTGCAGTTTCTGTAGTACCTTGCTCAGGTTGTCGAGATGGTCTTCGAAGGTCTTGCCGACGATGATGATGTCGTCCAGGTATAGCAGGCAGGCGTCATAAGTCAATCCTGTAATTACTGACTCCATGAGGCGCTGGAAGGTAGCTGGTGCATTGCAGAGACCAAAGGGCATAACCCTGAACTGCCAAAGCCCTTGGCCTGTTGAGAATGTGCTCTTCTTGTCTCTTGGATCCAGAGCCACCTGCCAGTAACCCGACTTCAGGTCCAGCGTCGAGAACCACTGTGCACCAGCAAGCGTGTCCAGGGTGTCAACAATCCAGGAAAAGGAGAAGCAGTCCTTCCTGATGACAGCGTTCAGCTTCCTGTAGTCCACGCAGAAACGTAGCTCACCGTCCTTCTCCTTTACCAGAACTACAGGGGAACAAGGGCTGTCAAATTCTTCAATCACTCCCCTGGAACTCATATCCTCTAACATGTCCCGTACCGCCATTTGTTCTGCCAGAGGTACGCGTCTGGGTGGTTGCCGAATAGGCCGGGCGTCTCCAGTGTCGATGCAGTGAAGCACTCGGTCCGTGCGGCCATAGTCGCTGTTGTCTTGGCTGAAGACTGTATCGTCTCAACAGTAGTCGAACCTTCTCTAGCTCCTCTGCGGTCAGGTGGTCGGCCGCCCTCTCGAGTAAACCTTCCAGGCGGGACCCCAGGTGTTGCGTCGGAACCGGCTCCTGGGTGTTGTCGATTGGCGTTGCGCTGACCACAGGATTGCACATTCCCAACTCCATCCCGGCCTGGATGTCGTCGGTGTCCATTGGGTTGAGCAGCCTCACCGGCACCTCCTCTCGACAGGGTAACAATCTTCTGGCTACACAGAGTCCGTACACAGGCGTCTTCTGGTCCAGCATCAAGTTCTTTGTCCGCTGGCCTTCAGGTCGCACCGTTACCACCACCTCGCTTCTCGCGGGGACAACCACGTCTTCCCTCAGGATGATCCTGCAGATTCCAAGTTTTTTTGTTTGTTTGTAATTTACGCCCTCCAACGTTAAGTCATATCGGACAAGATTCCAAGTTGTTCTTCGGGGTGCTGGAGTATCAGCTCTTCTCGATTGAGCCGCAGGACCTTCCTGCCAACGTCGACCGTCGCCTCGTGGCTCCTGAGGATATCAAATCCTAGTATCACCTCCTCAGCCACCTCCGCGACGAACACACACAGACGTACGGCACTCTGCCCCACAGTCAACAGCAGCAGGGCCTCCCTCTCCACAGGCAAAGTGTCGCCCGATGCCGTCACACGCTGGTATGGTCGGCTCGGTTTTCTCGACGGCAAACCCCTGGCTACGTCATGTCTGATGGTCACGGCTGCCCCGGTATCCACAAGCACGCGGCACGGCCTCCCTTTCAGCCAACCGTCCACGATGAGTCTGTCATCCATACATCGGCTGACGGTGCGCAGTGTCACTCAAGGGGATGGTGGTGATGTCGCCGACGTGTCCCTCACCACGCCGGGCCTTACTCAATTTTCCGGCTGCTCTTCTTGGTGTGGGCAGTCTCTCTCCAGGTGTCTCAGCTGGCCATTCCTCCAACATATGCCACTTGGACTTCGCTGGCATCCTTCGACTGGTTTTCGGTCTCCATTGTAGCGGATACTCCTTGTTCTCGAAGTCGGGGTAGCCGTCACCTTGGCCGCCTCCATCCTTAAAGCGGCCGTTAGCGTCCAGTGAATGGTCTTCTAGTCGTCGAGCATTAAACGCTGACGTATCTTGACGTCGCGTACCCCATCGAAAAAGGTGTAGGCTGCTTTTCGAGATACGAATTTGTGAGGGAGGTCAACCTCCCAAAGGAGCTGGCTTTGCTGGCCAGCTGTACAATTGCCAGGGCAAACTCCTCCAGCGTCTCCCTTGGCTGCTGCGTCCTAGACTTCAGTTGGCTGCGGCCAAGCGGTGATTTCCGAACCAGTTCTCCAGGGCCTCCCAGATGTCCTTGGGCGCCACCACTGTCTGGACCACGTTCAGCACCTCTGCGGCCCGTCCCTGAAGGCTGGCTATTAGCTGTGCGGCCTCTTCTGGCGACCACCTGTGCTTGGCCACTGTATCGAATTGGCAGCGGAAGACTTCAAACGTTGACGTGCCATCGTACTTCGGTGGTTTATCGGGCGCAGACGTTGTGTCACGTCCCGGCGCGTCGGCCTTCATATCCTTTGATCTTCTGCCGACGATGTCCTCCACCATGGCGTTCAGGGACTTGGTGTTGCTGTCGGCCTTTCCCTCTAGCTCATTAACGTGGTTCGCCAGGTCTTCGACGCGCTCGTCCACTTGATCCATCCGCTTGCCCAGCTCCGTGACGTCGTGTCTCATGCCGGCCAACTGCTCTTCAATTTGGCGGCGAGGGCCTCGTTCGCGACCTTCATTTCGGTTGCCAGGCTGTCGTTCGCCGCTTTCACTTCCGTGGTTAATTCGACCTTCATTTCAGTCATGGTCGCGGCCAGGTTATTTGCCGCCTTCATTTCTGCGGCCAGATTGTTATTTGCCACTTCTTTCCTCGCAGCGAGGGTGTCATTCGCTGTTCATTTGTTTCAGCTTTTGTAAAATCTTGGCCAATGTGGCTTCTATCATCGTATCCCACTTCTGACACCAAATGTGACTTTGTAGGTTCGTATAATTGAAAGTATTGTTTGCAGAAATTTCAAATTCTCTTTATTTCAATAGAAAGACGCTTTGCACACCCCTTACAGCAGCGAAATGATGTAACATACACAAAAGCAGTCTTTAAGTTCGTCTGGTTACAGCCGCCACACGTAAACAAACGAAAGAATTTACTGCAGTACACTTCAAATATCCACACACTCACAATTACTACACAGCTGCATACTCAATTAACAACTCGCTAGCAACTGACTGCGCTCTAACCCTTATGGGCTTTTATACCTCCAGCCATTGTTCTAAAAAGACGTCGATGTTTCAAGGCCTTTTGCGGCGGCAAGAGAGAGAAAGAACTATCCATACATTACTGTCTCTCTTGCTCTCTGTTTCTGTCTCTCTCTCTCTGCAAGCATTCAGCGCTCGCCCACGTGCTGGCTGTGACTTGTGGCAGCAAGGAAACAATGCAATAGGTGACAATACAAACAAATCATTGAATCCACATTATAACAGCCTATCAGCAAGAATGAAATTTTTGGTCATCCAACTTTTCAAAGGTTGTATAGTCTGCAAAAGTCTCTTATAATATAGCAAAAAACCTCATTCTCTGCAACCTGCAAATTGTTTCGCATGAATTAAGAAGCTTCTTTTCCATTTATTTTTAACTTGTTTACCTAAATAGCACCAAGAGTTCCCAAGTGATTTTTACATTTATGTGTGATTGGAGGAATTTAGTAACAGTGAAATCAAATTTATTTGAAAAGAACTATTTGTAGATGCTTTTTTGACACATCATCACTTACATTTTTATATTGAGGTACTAGTTTCTGAAGATATTGCATCCAATTTCAACCTCTTCCAACCTCCTGACTGTTGTCATCTGCTCTCTTCTCTCTAGTGGTGGAACTATGAACTTCTTTCTCAAATTATCTACTAGTGGGATTTCAAAGTTCATTACTCAGCCCTTATTTTTCCATATGAATATGTTCTCTCATGTTATAAATTTATTTTGGTTTATCACTCCTTTTAGTAATTTTGGATTTGGATCAATGTCATGGTTTTCGTTCCAAAAGTGAAATGCTACTGCAGATTTATTTTCTTGTTTCAATTTGATTTTGGTTTAAGTGCTCTCTGACTCTGGCTTTTAGGTTTCTTTTAGTTTGACCTATGTAGCATTTTTTTACAATTATTATAACTTATTTGGTATGTTCCAGATCTGTTAATTGATGGGATTTCATTTTTTGTTTTTTAATTTAGCAATTTTAAAACTGAGTATCTAGGATATTTTGTTCCTTAAAGGCTTTTTTGAATTTATTAAATGTTTTTGGGTGGTATGTGAATGCACTGAATATGCTGTTGCTTTCTTTTCTTTAGTGAATGTGGTTGCTTCCTTAATGATTTTCTTTAGTTTAGCCATTTTAATTTTCTTAAACAGCAGACTTTTGTTGTATCCATTTTCTTCTGCTATGTGTAATATGGCTTTTTTTTCTTTGAAAAATTCTGCTTTATCTATGGGTATGTTGACTAGTCTGTGTGTAAGACTGTTTATTGTTGCATGTTTATGTATAATTGGGTTGTAGCTACTTCCTTTATGTAATTTTCTGAATGCGTTGGCTTCCTGTAAATTCCAAGTTTTATTTTTGTGTTATTTCTGATGATATTTAGATACAAGAAAGATAGCTGCCCATTGATTTCCTTTTTTACTGTGAATTTGAATAGTCCTCTCTTGCAGACTGAGTAATTTTAATGCATCATCTAAATGCTTATTAGGAACTATTGCAAAGATGTCCTCAACATATCTATACCAAACCTTGAAGACCCATGGGAAGGCCTTTTTAATTTGTTTCAAATGCACTCAAATAAGTTTGCCAAAAAGAGTGAAAGTGGGTTGCCCATTGATAACCCTATTTCTGCTTATAGTATTTCCCATTAAAGCTGAAGAAGTTTTGTTCAATGCATAATTTTGCTAGTGAAACGTATTCTTCTGCCTCTATTGCTTCCATTTCTATTGTAGTTAGGAATTTTTTTAATCGTGTCTGTAATTTTTCTATTGGTATGCTTGGGAATAAAGAAGTGACATCAAATGAAACCTGTCTGTCATTTTTGTCCAAGTTTATATCTTGTTTTCTACCACATCTAAAGAGTATTTTAAATTTGCACTTTCAAATTTTGGGAAGCTATTGAATTTATTTAGTAACCATTTGGCCAAATTATATATGGGGGCACTTATGCTACTAGTGATAGGTCTCATGCCTTTTCCTGTTTTGTGAATATACTCTTGGTAATGTTGGATTATCAATTTTAATTTTGTGAAATTTTTTGTTGTTGATTACATTGCTCTCTTTTGAAGTTTTATTTGTGGATTCAATGCAGTACTTGAATGGGTTGGTTTCAACTTTTTGGTAATTATTATCTTCTAACAGGTCTTCCATCGTCATTGAGTAATCTGCTTTTTCCAAAATTACTAGTTTATTCTAGTAAATAAACCGACTACAGTTCTTTTTATTAATTTTGGTGTCACTGTTTCTAAATTCCTCCAATCACGCATAGCTTGAAAAAGTATTATATATATTTATATATAGTATGTAAAAAGTACTCAAATAGCTATTTATGAGAAAATGTAGAAGATATTTATGCTATTTTTTAAAAACATGTGTTTTATATAAAATAAAATTTTGCAAACACTTCTTCGATCTAGAGCTGAATATTAAACTTTGTTTTAGGTATGTACCTACTGAAGAAAAAAACATTTATTTACATACAAATCTGGGCTCTACAAATTATACATACTGGAAAGTTTATATGCTTTTCCAAAATTGAATAGTACTAAGCTAATGTAATCACAATGGCCACAACATTTGTGAATGAAAATCAATGAGGAAATACAATGCAGGCCAACAGATTAAGATAGATAGGCTGCCAAGGTGTGTGTGCATGTAGTGTTTAACGCCCGCTTTTACTACATACGGCACCGCAGGCGATGACATTGATGATACATGAGATGAAGATGGAGCACTGGTGGAATGAGATGGCGGTAGAAACCGGAGATCCCGGAGAAAACCCGCCCCAGCGCCGTGTTGTCCACCACAAATCTCACTTTGAGGTCGCCTGGGATCAAACCCGGGCCACCTTGGTGAGAGCCAAGCGGTCTAACCACTGAGCCACGGCGCGGCCAATAGGCTGCCAATTCCAGATTCATCAACAATTTAGCTCACACTTATTCCCAGTTTTTAGTTATTATTTATGCTTACTCTAAATTTACAAGAGCATCCAAATTTTCCATTTCTGTTATCTGATTGTCATAGAGCTCCAGCTCAACCAAATTTACAAGAGAATCCAGATGCTGGATTTTTTTTATGAGGTTCCATCTTAGATACAATCTTTTGAGGTTACAAAGTGCACGAAGATGAGACAGATCTTCAACCTTGTGATGATTTAGATCAAGTTCCTGCAATAAAGCAAATTTATGTGTATTAGTGAATATAATCAAAGCACAAGGAAAAAAAAAAAAAAACGTTTAAACAATATCTCTAATTATAGGCCACAGCTTTGTGCTAGTTTTTCAGGCATACTGAGTTTCATACTGATACCATCTTAAGTTTTGATAAATAACAAAGCATTATCTCATTTTTAACATATTTTCATATGTTATAAAACATCCTACTTTGTAATTTAATTTTTAAAGCATATTAATTATTTTTTGTTGGTGAATTACATTTAAGGGGAGGAAAAAACATGTTCAATTTTCTACATATCATCTGAAAGTTCCAATTTTATCTTTAACATCAGTCTAACAAGCCACTATCAATGCTATTCTGCATCTTTATGGTTAAGATTTCTACTGTTATTTAAAGAAAATCTTCAGGTAGATAAATAGTATTACAACAGATACTTGGCTACAATATTTAGTACATTTTGGTCTCCCAAAGATGGGGGGATGGGGGAGAATTTGAATCAATATCACATTTGAGCTGAACAAGTCTTAGAGAAAAAAAAAATAAGCCCCAGGAGGATTCATACTGAACTATTTAAATAATTGTGCAAAACTTCCCTAAATATATTTCATAAGAATTCTAAACATAATTTGGATGAAAAGATGTGCCCAAATTTAGACTAGATCAATAATAATTTCTGTGCTTAAAGAAAAGCAGATACAAAATCTTGTGGCAGTCATAGAGGTATAATTAGGATATAAAACTGTTGCCAGTATAATTATGAACAAGATTTGAAGGGGGGAAAGTACCACACAATTGGAAGACAAGTATAATTGTACCAATTTATAAAGGAAAAGCAACAGTTAAGGACTCTCAATTATATATAAAGGTATTAGTTTACTGTCTATTTTGGGAAAGATCTATATATAACTATTCTAGCAAGCGGATAGCAGTGCTGGACAGAGTAAGAAAAGACATCAGAATTTCTGATAGGGTTCAGAAAAAGAGACTAGTAATAATAGTAATAATATTTTTTATAAAATGAATTGTATATAATACTTGCATATTAGGCATTTACTAATCCAGAAAAAGCTCTTAATATTAGAGAAAATAAATGTGGAGTGTTTAACGCCCGCTTTTACTACACACAGCACCGCAGGAGGTGACACTGATGATACATGAGATGAAGATGGAGCACCGGTGGAATGAGATGGCGGGGGAAACCGGAGATCCCGGAGAAAACCCGTCCCAGCACCATGTTGTCCACCACAAATCTCACTTTGCGGTCGCCTGGGATCAAACCCGGACCACCTTGGTGAGAGCCAAGTGGTCTAACCACTGAGCCACGGCGCGGTCATATTATATATTACAGAGAGGCAGTATAGTTTGAACTCAGAAATAAGGAATAACTATATAAAACATAATTATTTGTCACAAATTTCACTTATCTTTTAAAAAAATGATGAAATTTCCACAGAATTCAAGAGATTAGTTTTGCAAAAATCCTTAAAATTTCTGATAATAAACAACCTGGCATTTATCAATTTAATTGTTTAAATTGTGACCAGGTTTACATTGGAAGAACCAAACATAATTTAGAAACTAGAATGAACGAACATTTTCAAAATACTAGACATACTAGGCAATACTAGGCATAATACTGATAAATTGCTGTGGCTGATCATTTTTGGTCATTTAACCATGAAATAAATCCAGAAGTTAAGCAATTAAATGGTCCAATAGATTTAATAGTTTGGGAAAAAAATATTTATTTTGAAAAATAGAAATTGTGTAGTGAATTCTGAAATACTGCCAATCGCTTGTCTTCAAGTTTGTTTCATTTTCAGAGTTTGGTAATAAATACAAGAATACTATGACATCTAGTGGCAGTAACGATGACAACGAAGAAAACACTGATTGATGATGCAAAGGATTTTTATGATAATAGTCTCTTGAACTCAAGTGGAAATTTCATCAATTTGCTTAAAACATACTGAATTTTGTGACAAATAATTATATTTTATACAGTATTTGTTGCTTCACTGTTGTTAGCTTATGTTTTTTTTTATTATATTCATTTTTTACATATTATACGGGATTAAGTTCAAAATTTATCCCAGAATTCAAAATATATACCTGATCAATAAGTTTTGTATAAGCCTGAATGGCGATGAAATAAGAGGAAAGGTTGAAAGCAATATGAAGTTAAAGTAAGGTACTTATTATGAATAAACTACTAACACACTTCACTTATCTGTTTGGTAAAATTATCCCAGAGGATTTAGACAATTTTACCGAACTTAAGTGAAGTGTTTTGCAAAGTGTTTTAGTTTATACATAATAATTGGATTGCTTCACTGTCAGTAACTTCAGTTTTTAACAAATATCAGCTATACACTGCTTAATCTATTTATTGATGACATACTGGAAGAGTTGAATAAAGAAAACGTATATCTACCTACAGTACACAACAAACAAATACAAGAGTTCAGTCTGCCGATGAATTGGTGGTAGTATCTATTTCAATAGCACCCCTATCAAGAGTTTTTACACTGTAAATACATTCTGGAAGATCTGCCGCTACGAACAAATTTTAAAATTTCGAAAGTAATGGTATTTAAAAGGGGCCATTGAAAAATTATTTCAGCCGTAAGGACATTCTTAAATGTGATGGCAAACAGGACAGATGTAAAAGTTCCACATAGCTCTCATGCATGTAACACGAAAGGATAAACATATAAACGTTATTTACAGCAGTTTTCTAAGCTACATCAACGTACTAAGTACAAAGTTTCTCTCATAGTGTATTTAATACACACTGGATAGTTAAGGGTTGTGCAAGTTCGCAGGACTATGCAAGTAAATTCTTTAATATGCCAAATTAATGTAGCAGCAAGTGAATGACAATAGCTTTCAGAATATTAAATTGTGTCTGAACAGCTGAGTATACTTTCCTAAACCCTTTCACCAATATGGACGTGTATAGACGTCTTGCGCATACATGCATTTAATGCTCATTTAACGCCAATTATTTTAATCTTCCTATTTTACAATAAATTTAAATTAGTTCTATAAGGGATGTAAACGTACCCTTAAAGGTTTCTTTTTGAACTGTACACCTCCAAACCTGGATAAACACATAAGGGCACATCTGCAGATTCACACCAAATAATATTGGTTTCCTTGCAAACTTCTTTTTCGCAACACACTAGACATTTTCGAAATGGTTACAACTTTTTTGGTTGTGGGTGGTATCCTTTTAGGAAAGTGTTTTCTCAAGTATGAGGGGTGATGTTGTGGTGAATTACTTACCTCCCAGTATAAAGAGACGTCTGAGTATTATAGTACTCAATTAGGTTATGAGCTCTTTATATGCGCAAGTACAGGTAGGTGAGTGTCTTGCATGAATTTACAGCTCTGAAAATTACTAAACAATTGTGCATGGTTACATCCAGTGGTATAAAAATACTTTTTTTTTACCATTTAACTGTTTTTCGTAAAGAGGGATAGCTAGTAATAGTTGATCTGCATCACCCATATTTGACCAGCCATTTCCCCAAACAATGGAGTAGCTAACACGCCATCTGTTGACCAGTATACGTCACTGCTATGTATATCCTAAACATGTCCTTCAGAATCGCACAACAAATCTTCCAGATTTTCTACAGTAATATCAGAAACCTGTACACATCATACCCAAGCTAATTTATTTGCTACATAACGGGGATAAGCCATGGTTAACATTGAAATTTAACAATTTCAAATGTGCCATTCATTTAGCTCTTGATAGCTATAAGAAATCTCTCTGAATACAGAGAGAGTATAAATAGCTAAAATACTGAGCTAAAATAGCTGCATAAGGCTACCAGAAACCTTGGTTGAGAAACACTGTAATAACAGATGCTGACAGAGAGTTTTCTTTCCAGCATGTGAGTGTAACGCAACATATACTCGTATGATTATCGCTTGGTATAGCATAAATAAACTAAAATCTAAAACCTTGAACCGGAGAAGTCGCTTGCGTAGCTATACATACATACATACATACATTCGTTCGTATACACACAAAACAAAATGATCCAAATATTAGGTGCACTCGGCGCAAAGAATGGCTTTTGCTACAGTGAAACAAAGTAGTGAAATTTCAACAATTTATTAATGTAGTCTCTACTTTTGTTACTGTAGATGTATACTGCCTTTAATGGGTTTTAAACCTGTTTTTGTTTCGTTTAAATAACTTAATAAATATAGAAGATATGGAATTGTATTTATGATGCATTTTTACAGCATTTAACAATTTAAATGTCTTGTTCTGTTTATTGGGTATCCGTTTCTGGCCCCTGAAGGGTTTAAATGGCCATCGGCGAAGTGGTTAACAAAATCCAACACCACATCCAGGATGCCTGCCTCGGTAGCGTGGTGGTAACGTGTCTGCCTCACGTTCAAGAGGTCCCGAGTTCGAATTTTGGTCAGGGTGAGTTACCTGGATAAGGTTTTCTCCGGGGTTTTCCTTTATCCTTCAAGGCAAATGTCGGGTAACTCTAAGCTTTATGGACCCTGGGCTCATTTGAGCATCATTTCACCCATTCCATTCATCATCCAATATGACATCCAATATGACTTAACATTGGAGGACGTACATTACAAAAAAAACCTGATCCATAGAGATCTCCCTGCAAGAGGAACCACAGGAAAACCCTGACATCCTGAAACCTACCTATCCACTTAACCCAATAAATTATGAGATGTTGAGTAACAGTGGCTCAAATTAAAACGGTCAGTACCTCAATGCAGAGTACTTGGTAAAATAATTTACTCATGGAGAAAAATATTCACACACCAAGGCATTAATTTTAAGGTTACTCATAATTTCATTCTCTATGAATTATAACTTATGCTTAAAGAATCATTCTATATTTATTTTGATTTCTAGATATATATATATATATATGCATAGAAATAAAATAATTGAGTATTTCTCTTAAAATACAGGTATGTACTGTACTGTTACAGGAGGGACTTAAGTGTTCAGACAAGGCATAATGTTCTGTTGTTTTCATCAGCTATCATTATTTTAATGACGTGTGTGCAACCCTTTGCAACTAACAATAGCCTTTAATCTGTTCTGCATTGAGTTTAGAAGTTTCATTGTTAACTGCATCTCCCATTCCTTAACAATCACTTCTTTAAGTTGGGTTTTATGGGAAATATAATATTTTCTGATTCCTCTCTCCAGTTCATCCCACAAATGCTCACTGCAGTTAATGTCTGGGTACTGAAGTAGTGTTTTCAGGGTGTGGAGAGTGTTATACAGAATTCAGCAACGTATATTGTATGCTGTATGTTTTGGATCATCCCATTAAAAAAAGTAACTATTCAAACCTAGTTTTACAGCACTGATTTTCAAATTCCTCTTTAAAATGTCTAGATACCCATACTGATTCACATCTCCATCCATAAACACTAGTTGTCCAACACCTGAAGCAGCCATGTAACCCTAGACCATGACCTAGACACAGACACCACCCATGTTTCAAAGTGTAACCCAAATTAGAAGGATTCAGCTCGGTATTTTTTCTTCTCCACAACAAAATATGACCATTGTAGTGAGAAGGCTTAAATTTGCTCTCATCAGAGAAAAGTACCCCGTCCAAGAACTCTTGAGTCCTTGGTAACATACTTATTTACATACTGAAGCCGTCTCTTTCTGTTTTCTTTGCTGCTATATTTCTTGCAAAGAAATGTTAGCATCAAATCAGATTAATGTAGATAGGATTTTCAATGAAAGTATGTACATATTATGGCCAAATGGTAATAAGTACACTGAAGTGTTTATTTTCGTGACCAATGCAGCCTCTTACATGATGAAAGATATAGAAGCACTTAGTGTCAGCTCTGCATGCGCAACCAGGGTGTGTAAAACTGTTCAATCCCTGTATTCTAATTGCACAATTTGGTGTACAATTGCACTAAGATGTTTGTTAAGGCTTCTATTAGAATTGATCTCTCCAGGAACAAAAACCCAAATATTCCATTACCACCAATACTAATTGTTACTTACTTTAAATTAGTTATGGATGAACTGGACAAAGAGATGCTTCAAAATTTGCTAAGTGGTATTTGTTGAAGAAATAATGTGATGTATATTGCTGCTAATTTGAGTTTATTGTGAGATTCCATTAATATATATATATAATGCACGAAGTACTGAACTAGCAACAGAGGAGAAAGGAGACTTGTGGCAGAGATGCTCCCTGTGGAAGTGCGGTAACGAGATCTTAATGACACGATAACCACAAAGCACACAGGAGAAGTAACAAGGAATAATGGTTTGGCAATGAGATTTAAACAAGAATAGAGGAAGTGGGACAACGTAAAGTTAAGAGGTTAAAACCAAAGAGCTGAAGAAAATAAAAACAAAGATGATAAAAATGAAAAGAAGAATGAAACATATGGAAGACTACATGAGAAGATACAACCTAGTAATTTATGGGTAAAAGAGTGAAAAGGAATTGGAGCATTTCAGGAGGTACAGGAATTATAAATAAAGAGATCAGGAATGAATATGAGAGGCTTTAACTGCAGGATGCATTTACAATCAGAAAGTTGGAAGGCAAAGAAACAAAGATGAAATTCAGCAACACAGAATTGGCAACAAAAGTATTAAAACAAGCAAAAAGGTTAAGAGGAACATCTAAGGTGTCTCTATCAACAAGGATCTATCTTATGCAAAAAGAGAACAAAGGAGGAGGCTAACTGAAAAAGGAGTAAGGCAAGGAAACAAGGATTTAATGCATATACACTAAATGGCAAACTACGGATTGATGGGCGAGAGACTGAGCACAGGAAGGGCACAAGCAACACCAAAGAAGCAGAACATATGAATGTTGATGCAGCACAGACAAATAAGGTGACTTCGATATCCAGTGTGGATGTGCAGAATACATATGGAGCAAATGCAGTGTGCATTGCTGAAGGGGATGTGATGAACAGTGCAAGTGGAAGAGAGAGGGGAAAACTCAGAAATGATGGTCAATGGAGAGAGGAAGAAAACAGGAAAGACAAATTTGCATTATGGCCTGTGCAGAGTAAAACAAATGTGGGGATAGACAGGATTAGAAAAGAGGTAAGAATTAGGAATTGGAAATCTAGATGTAGGAGCATACCAGCAAGGCTGCAATAATATTGCTTTTATGGGTATATTATAGAAAAGAGAGGAACAAACGGAGTCCTAAGAGGTGGAGGAAAAGATATTAGCCAATGTAATGAAACAACAGACAACAGATATCAGGGGCTGGCTTAAGAACTGTAATAAGAAAAGAGGAGGCAAGAAAAAGGGGCAGAAGTATAAGTGAGAGCATAAAAAAGAGTGATGTTAAGTAAATCCATACTGGGTGAAATGATAGTAATAGGAAGTTGAAACAAGAGGTAAATAGTGGTCAGGGAGAGTTAAAAATGCTGCAGACAGCAAAAAATTAATATGGTTGTACAAACTGCAGAAAGGAAAGAGACTGGAATGGGAACGTGAGAAGCACAGGAGAAGATTTGAGAAAGTGTAACGAAATAACTGGAAGGAGTGAAAAAGTGGCTAAGGAAATTAAATAATTTGTAAAACAGAAAAGGGATGTAAGAATAGAGAAGATGTGCAAGAGAGAGATATTGAAAAGTGAGCTCAAGTTTATAAGACCCAGTGAAATAATAGTAACAAGTTAAAACACCTGATAATTTAACAGGGATAGACAAAAATTTGGCAAACAGCAAAAGCTGGTGCATGACAGAATAGTAAATGGAAAACAATAAACAATTATCGTCATCATCATTAGTATTATTAACACTACTACTTTAAGGAGCAAACACGTATCAAGTATGTAATTGTACTGAAGGGCTGCTGTTTTAGCAAAGCAGCGAGGCCCCAGTTCTGGGTTAGCCCAAGATGTATTATTTAGCACCTAAATATCTATTCCCTAATTAGTTACTTGAGTCATTACAAAAAAACTGGTAGTGGGCAGGTGTTTGATTAAACTGAAATACTTCTCTATAATACTTCTCTATTTCTATCCACGGACTTGCCAATTCAGCGTATTATTTTGAATATTGCTGAGCTGAAGTTTGAGTTAAGAGGCGAGCTGTTACCTGTAAGAGATGAAGATACTAGTCAGCCGTTACTTCAGAAACTGAAGATGTCAGCTGGTAAACATGGGCAGTCGTCACATGTTCTAATTTGGCTGTTGATTTACAATTACCCAATAAGGTAGAAGAAAACTGGAATTTGTTTGGATACATAAAACTTAGAATTATTTAAATTTATTCAACTGTTAATAAAGAGCAAGTAGAATTAGTTGAATAAAATGCTTACACAGCTTAAGAAAATCACAGTTAAAAAAACAGAAAATGTACAGTAAGATGCAATGTTACTGTCAGGAAGTAGCTTGGAAGCATTAGCTTCATCAAATAAAACTTTTGATCTAGGTAATGTTAATAATGGGAAAAACATTGCTTGACCATTTAAAATTACTAAAGGAAGGTTGCCAAAATCCCTGGCAAACTATCATTGATGTCAAAGATATTCAAACAGATTCTCATGGAAACATATTATGATTTTTTATTTAAAATCAGTCATGATTCAAAAGCAGGCAGCTTCATATTGGGTCATGCGATTTCTCAAAGTGGGATTCACATTGATGCTAAGCATACAGAAGCTATTCCCAATTCCACCATCAGGGACAGTAAAATAGGTTTCCAGGTTCATAGGGATGATTAGTTATTATGCAAAAGATTATGCAAAACATGCTGCTAATTTTAACATTCTATGTAAAAAGGTATTAACAGAGATAGGATGAAGAACAACAGAATATATGACAGTTGGATGAAGCATTAATCACATTGCCGGTTTTAGCTATTCTAGTTTTCCAAGATCAATATTTTGCAGACTCCTGCTAATGGAAATGAATTATCTAGGGTGTTGTTACAATCATATAATGGAGAAGAAGGGTTATTGTTTATACTTCAAGAGCACTTTCGTGTTAAGAGAACAAATATTCTACATATGAAATAGAGGCTTAGGTCAAGTTGTATGGCCTTCAAAAATTTAAATTTTATGTTATAACATGTTGGGTTTATCTTGGAACAGACTTTGCGCTGCATTCTTGCTAGTACCCATAACATTGAAGCATTGCTAGGTGGGCCTTGACTATTTTAATATTTAAGTTTAAAGACAATCATATATTTGGAAAAAATCAAGTGTATTACACATACACACCTGCATGCACACAACGAAAATATTGAAGAACTATGTGTAAAATTGGATTAGTCTTAACAGTGCTGAAACAAACTCCCAGTGATTTTACAAAGTTGTCTACTTACTACTTAGCTGATAATTTAAAACCAATTCTTAATTCACTCCAACTGGGAAATAAAAGTCAACTATATTTTGTCAGTAAGACACCTTGCACATTAACTATAGGAATTATATGCCTGACAATTTAATTCCTATGTGTTTGATTAACACCACTGCCCCTATGGTTCACAACAGGGCATGTATAAAACCTGTCACAAAATTACACTTTATTTATATAAAGTGGAATGGATGCTGATATATCAGCCAGAGTTCATACATCACAATTATGTAAAATTAGTAAATAGGCAAATAATACATTAGACTTTTAGGCTTCTAATCAAGCATAATATTCTACGGAAAGTTGGTTCTCAATTAGACTTTTAGGCTTCTAATCAAGCATAATATTCTAAGGAAAGTTGGTTCTCAATTATAATGGTCCCCTTCCTAGGAGCTCCCAAAGAAATAAACATAGGTTGCACCATTGTATGTGGACCCTTGTGTAGTAATAAATGTTCCAATGTTAGCCCTAGATAAACACAGTAGTGCATTAGAGCATATGTTTCACATCATCTAATGCAACTTTCATTGGAGGACATAAACTTACTTCAGTGTTACACAATTCCTTTCTATTCTGGAATGGAGAGTTACTATACAATAAAAGAATTATTTTTTGAAGCTGAGGAGCTTGAGGTATTAGGGAAGATTCTTTGAAAAATTCTTCAAATGCATGAAATAAGGAAACCTAGATACTTGAGGTCCACTGTCTTCTGAAGATCAGGATTCTGAACACCACAAATAGCAATCTTGGTATCTGTGTTCCCCCAACAAGAGAGAGAGAGAGAGAGAGAGAGAGAGAGAGGGAGGGAGGGAGGGAGGGAGGGAGGGAGAGAGAGAGAGAGAGAGAGAGAGAGAGAGAGAGAGAGAGAGAGAGAGAGAGAGAGAGAGAGAGAGAGAGAGAGAGAGAGAGAGAGAGAGAGAGAGAGAGAGAGAGAGAGAGAGAGAGACTGTGGCAGTATTACAACCCACATCAGTTTTAGTTTGTGTTAACAGCTATACAATATAGTAAGGGGTAATGCCAGCTGTGTTGCCCCTCCACTGCCTGCCTCTTCTCTGCTACTGAAATTTGCAGGAGACTTCATGAGACAAGCACAGAGCAAACAATTTCAGCCTTTTGACAAGCATCTGCAATTCTACAACAGAACAAGACTTTGTTCTCTCACACCAAGACCAGTATGGGATTGCACTGTTTATTGTTTTCATTAAGTAGGAACAGAGAATTCTCTCATTAGAAAAGTATCATTCTGTACAGTGCATCTAACTTCCAAATCAACAAAATATAACACCTACTCAGATATGCTTCCACGACACATAATGGCCTTAAAAGATTGAATGGAGAAATTATAATGCACAAGTTAACTTTCAGTGTTGCATTAGCTTTTCATTGGTTTAGGACCTGAGTAAATTTTCAGAATTACCATTTTCACAGTTGAATTGCACAAATACAAAAGTAAGTGTGTGTGTGTGTGTGTGTGTGTGTGTGTGTTTGTGTGTGTGTGTGTGTGTGCGGGCGGGCACGCGCGCACACAATGGTTTTAATAAAGATATGGCAAAACCAAGGTCTTATAGACCGATCTGCCTGTTAAATTTTATGGGTAAAATTTTTGAATACCTAATTAATAAGAGAATCTGGTAGCGTAGATGGTAGCATGTCTGCCTCACATTCAAGAGGTCCCGAGTTCGAATCTCGGTTAGGGTGAGTTATCTGGATAAGTTTTTTCCTGGGTTTCCCTTAACCTGGTAGACGAATGTCGGGTAACTCTAAGCTCCATGGACCCTGGACTCATTTGAGCATCATTTCACCCATTTCATTTATCGTCCGAGATGACTTAACTTTGGAGAACGTAAATTACAAAAGCACTGAATATAGGATTATGATTGGCATGAGCAACAGGCAGTATGGTCAACTGAGGATGAGTGAGAGAGAGAGAGTGAATGAGTGACTGTGCATTCATGTGTGCGCGTGTGCATACATATGTGTGTGTGTGTGTGTGCATACATGTGTGTGCTTGTGCTTGTGCATGCATGCACGCATGCTCTTTCACTTTGTTAAACCTATTATATTCATATTTATTTTTAATAATAATTTTTATATCACTTGTGTATTATATTGGCACTTTTCCCAACAATGGATACTATTGAGTGATTGCAAAAAGTTAAGTGAAAAAGCAGCAGCAGACTGTTACTCCTGCAGAATAAAGTAGCATTTGTCCAAGAATTATTTTTACCAAAATTTGCATCTATGCACATGAAAACTCTTTGGCCAAATAAACATTGTTACAGTTCTTCCACTCTCTTGAGACCCATACATTTTTACATTTACCCTTATTGAACTAAGGTACAAATATTATTTCAAATCAAACACAGAAATAAACAATCCCACTATAAAGTCAATTACTAGAAAGAATGTATGGCTGTTCATTTCTACAAGCTAGTCCTCTTACCATCCATTAGTTTGAGTGTGGAGAAGGAAGGTCAATTTGTGAATAAGCGCTCTCAATTACAAGTAACCATGAATTCAGTGTATTTAACTAAGAAGCAAGAAAGTAAATGGTTCTGTACCAGGTGTCTTGAACATTAAATTAGTAAAAATAAATACAGATATGAAAGAAAAAAATTTAACTGGAACAAATACCCACGATGAATTTATAACTAAGTTATACCTTACACAGTATTACCCAGCTCTCATTTATCACTCACCTCATCAATGTCTTCTTTCTACTTAAACCTGTAAACAATTGTTACACAAAAAAAGATGGAGAGCACAGGAGGAGCAAAACTTCTGCCCTAGGTTGTCAAAATGTTGAATGCTAAAAATTAGAGTGAAGAAAGTTTATTGCAAGACAGCAATTTGTATTGGATTCCATTTTATAGTTTTCATAGTTTCTTGCTTTAGAAATTTCCCATGCCAATCCTTTCCCCCATTATGTCTATAAGGAAGACAAGTTGAGTAATTTTAAGAAATTGCACGTGTGCTAAAGCAGGTTTGTAAGCAAGTGAAAAATGATAATCAACTGGTAAAAGACAGACATTAAAATGGTCAGAATGCTAAAATCAGAACTGAAAAATTCAATGCCATATCCAGGATTAGAACTATGGATCTTCTGCTCTATACACAACTACTCTACCACTGAGTAACTATGGCAACCTGCCGGTTGAAATTAAATTCTCCAGTTGATTCACATGTTCTGACAGACCACAAGGAAATATTTGAGATCACTCACACCAAAGGCATGAGTGTAAGTATGTACTTTATTCAAAAGTATCGGGTTGTCTCATAAATTCGTTCGATTCTTGTTAAGTGTTTACGACAAAGAACGCCTGCACTGTATGCCCACATCACAATTACAGCAACGAAGTTGCCTAATTATCTAGGAGTAATCTGTTTACATACGCAAGTCATCGAAAGTAAACAAGGCAATGAACTTTTCAAAACAAAACTTTATTTTGTGCAGTAAGCACAATTATTATCAAAAACATATCTCCATTTCTCAGGAAGCTTATCAATTCCATTTTTCCAAAATCTTGAAGTTTTCTGGTTGACCAACTCTTCTACAGCGAGTCTGCAATCCTTCAAGGAAGTAACACGTTTGCCATTAAGGAAGTTTTGCAGGGATTGGAATAAATGATAGTTGGATGGGGCAATGTCTGGAGAATAAGGCGGGTGAGGTAACACATCCCAGTCAAAATCCCGTCATTTCTGATGAGTTACCATAGAAATGTGTGGTTTGGCATTGTCTTGATGAAAGACGACTCCACCCTTAGATGCTAATTCTGGCCTTTTCTCTCCTAGGGCAACCTTCAGACGATCCAACTGAGAACAGTATTTCTTTGAATTGATGGTCTCCCCAGTAGGAAGAAATTCGTAATAAATAATTTCTTTCCAATCCCACCAAATGCACAGCAGAATCTTCTCAGGATGAAGCCCTGGTTTAGGAATTGAGAGTGGTGGTTCCCCTTTCTTACGCCATGACTTTCTCTTTTGGATGTTGTTGTACACAATCCACTTTTCGTCTCCTGTAACCAGCTGTTTCAGAAAAGGGGCAGTTTCATTGCGTCTTATCAATGCGTCACAGATGGAAACATGCTAAATTAAATTTTGTTCACTCAGTTCATGCGGAACCCATACATCCCGAAGATTTACGTAACCAAGTTTCTTTAGGTGCCTGGCTACAGTTGCATGAGATTAGCTCCTGACCTACCTCCCGCGTTATTATTCTGGGGTTGTTCGTAATCATGTCCTTTATCCTTTCCTCATCCGTAACCACAGGTTGTCCAGAACGAGGTTTGTCTTTCACAGAGAAGTTCCCAGCTCAAAATCGATTAAACCATTTTTGACATGCTCGATTCGTCACTGCATCCTCTCCGTAAACAGCACAAATTTTCCGTTGAGTTTGTGAGGCAGTTTTACTTTTACGGTAATAAAACAGCATTAAATGTCGAAAATGTTCCTTTTTGCCTTCCATATTAACATTTACAAGTTACAACTCCACACTGTTGCATCCACAAACTCGTATGAAGTTTCGTTACCAATTCTTACATAAGTTGACCTATTTACCTTTGGCCGTGAGGTCGCTGTGGTTTGTGTTCATAGCATTCTTTTCAATTATTGTATTTGTACACAAACCCCATATTGTTAGGCAACTTCTTTGACGTAAAAGTAATGGGGGCATGCAGTGTTCTCAGGAGTTCTTAGTCGTAAACACGTAACAAGAATTGAACGAATTTATGAGACAACAAGATACTTACTCCCAAACTTCTTTTTAATGTCTTTTTATTATAGTTTTCCATTTGTAAGGGCAATTAGCAACAGGTGTTTGTTCTAGCACAAACCTTATTTAGGTAAAATTTAGAAAGTTAAAACCAGAATTGAGAAATTCAATGTCATAAGCTGGAATCTGAACCATTATATAGACTATAATTGATTGGCTTTATAAATGAAAAACTGCAATTAAAATGGTTATTGAGCAGATACAAATGCCCAGAGGACAAAGATGTAACACGATTATAT
Organism: Mantis religiosa; assembly: GCA_030765055.1. Lineage (NCBI taxonomy): Eukaryota > Metazoa > Arthropoda > Insecta > Mantodea > Mantidae > Mantis > Mantis religiosa. Next base: position 174,519,082 of record CM060950.1, on the reverse strand, counting down.
CAAATTAATCCAGTTGGTAACAATTTACTTGCAAGTTTTCATTCATGACTAAGCCTCCAAGGTGCTCTAGTTCACTGTTAATTAAACCACGGTGCAGATGAAATTCTTTATTACTGATACAGCAATTGTGCGAGCTGGCCATGACAATTAATATGGCTTTCAAGGACAGCCACTAGCTGACTTCATTAAGATGGAAGCAGGTCTGCTCTGAGAGATTAACGTGCCTTCAAGGTCAGCCATTAGTTGACGTCATAAAGTGAGTTATATTATTACTGCACAGATGCCATACAAGACTGTTCTAAAATGTAAATCAAGAACATTCAACTACAGGAATGATCTCCCACACCTGACAGGTCTATATAAGAGCCAATGCAAGGCCTAGTAGGGTAGTGCTTAGTTTTTAGTGTGTTTTGAGTGTCAATTGAACTGAGTCGAGTGCAGCTCTGTGGTGAGAAGTCGGTGCAGTGAAGCAGTTCACAAATCAGTCAGTTGAGTTGTATGTGTCAACAGAGTAGTGAAGAGAAGTGCTGTATGTTCCAGGCTCTGTGGTGAGGAATGGGCGGGCATTGGAACAGGTAGTGAAGCAGCTAACAAGCAAATATCAGAGATGTTGTGTTTGTTCACAGTCATCGTGCAGAGGTGAACCTATGTGTACACCAGTGATTAGCCGCAGTACAAGTTGGTTTGTGTAACAAAGACATAAATAAACATTAAAGAGAAAGTTGTGTATTGGTGTAAAAGAGGAAGTGATTGTACATTACCATTGGGATAATAGTTTTGGTGACAATAAAGCAGTTTAAGATGAAGGTTTAGTCTCATTTTTTGTCATATTATCATAAATGTATAAGAACATCAAAGGGGTTTTAGTAATAGACCAATATTCATTACAACTTAAAAAACAGAAAATAATCCCTGAAAATAATGAACCCAAGGAGAGACAAAAGAAGTTATTCTAGATCCCTTCAATGCTGAGACCGTTAAGGCAGAAAAGAAAAATATTAATATATATTACAAACCTCAGCATTAATATCAAGCATCAGGATTTCTTCTCCGTCTGGTGCTTGATTACCTGAAACAATATTTACAGCCATTAGCTTATTATTAACATACTACATAAGTTTGAAAATATGTTAACCCAAGGGAAATTGTGATAACCATGGCATAAAACCACACACAATATTAAAAAAAATGCATAAAAATACAGTAAATCTCATTTACACCAATTTTGGCTAACTGGAATCTCTTTATCCATCCAAAAAAAACTTTCAATTAAAATAGCAGGTCTACAAATCTCTCTCCCTCTCCCTCCCCCCTCTCCCTCCCTCTCTCCCCCTCCCCCTCTCTCGCCCTCTCCCTCCCCTCTCTCCCTCTCCCTCCCTCCCTCTCGCTCTCTCCCTCCCTCCTCTCTCTCCCTCTCGCTCTCTCCCCCCTCTCTCTCTGTCTCTCTCTCCCCCTCTCTCTGTCTCTCTCTCCCCCTCTTCCCCCTCTCTCTGTCTCTCTCTCTCGCCATTTGTTGCTCCCTTTCTCTCACTCTATACTATTCTCTTTTCCTCTCCAGATGATACTCAGTTATCCACAGAAGATGATTGAGGAATCACCAGCTAGTCAACCAGCAGCCCAAAATGGGGACAGAAGGTCCTTGAAACACATCCTGCCAATAAAGAGTGTTCATTGTCGATTAATTTTGTAACATGTCTCAAATTTTACTATATTAAGGGTTTTTCCCTACTTTTTTTTTTTTAAGTTGGGTAGAAGATCTTTTATTTTCTACCGCATTTCAGAGAGATTTTAATGCTTTTCATTCCTAAAGTAATCCTATTAACATGATGCCTTTTATAGAGTTTTATTTCTATTCATAAAGATAAAAATATTTCATTAAACTGATATTTTTTCTACTTTTTTACAGTCTCAGCACCAACATTAAATACAGGGTGATTCAAGAAGATGGACACATTTTCAAACTGCTATATTTTCTGCACTATACAATGTACTTGACTTCTGTAAATTACATGTGGTTATACATACTGACCTCCTCCAGCTGCACGGATAACATCTAGACAGTAGCCCAATTCATCCCACACTTGATTACGAATGTCACTGTGTTCACCATCGCTGTAATACAATTACGTAGGTCATTCAAATCTAAGGAAGACATGGTAAGTGAACGGCCTCTTTCACGAACACCCACAAGAAAAAAATCACAGGGTTTGAGATAATGGGACCTCGGTGGCTAGAACTGAAGTGCCAAAACATCATTCCCCATGCCACCTAACCATCGTTGAGGTAGAGATTAATTTGGAAAACTTCAGGCATTCCAATTTCAATGGAATGGAGCTCCATCCTGCTGGAGAACATAATCCCCTGGATCTTCACTCAAGAAACAAGCCGGTTTTGCAGCATTCTCAGATACGTTACTCCAGTAACCGTATTTTCTTCAAAACAGGAAGACCCATAAACTATGGCAAGGATACAGCGTAAAACATTTAATTTGGGGCTGTTCTGCTCATATTCCACTGTTACATAGGGATTTTGTAGCCTTCATATCCGAATGTTGTGCCTTTGACTTTCCCATTTAGGTGAAATGTAACTTCATCATTATAAATTATGCGAGGCAGAAACAATTCATCTTCTTCTATGTTTTGGAGCAGTCACAAAATTCTACACGCTTTTCCTTATTGTTTGCATGAAGAACCTGCACAAGTTGTAGATGCTATGGTTTAACACTAACCAAGCGCCTAAATACACACCAGTCTGTTGTGTATATTTTGGAATTAGTGATCCATGTAAAACAAAATAAACTACAAATACAAAATTACAAAAATGCCAATATTCACAAATACAATACACATCAGAAAGATGACTTTCACATTCAAAGTTGTAGAACGGAAATCTTCAGGTCTAGTGCTATCAATAAAGGTATAAGATTATACAACAGGCTACCAGAAAATATTAAACAAATGAAGAGCCTTATACATTTTAAAAAGGGAGTAAAACTCTTTTTACTGCAACATTCATTTTATTCTGTAAATGAGTTTTTAAATGTTAATTAGTTTTACATGATTGTAAATAATGACAGTGGCCATTAATGTAATTTTTATACTATCCGGTATAATATACTATACTGGTCCGATAGATTTAATGTTTTGGGAAAAGATATTTATTTTAAAAAATAAACATCATTTAATTAATTTTGAAATACCAGCAGTCGATTCTGTCTTTAAATCTGTTTCATTTTCAGATTTTGGTAGTACTAACAAGAACATAGTGACATCTAGCATTTGTAACGTTGACAAGTATGTTTGTGATTCTGGCTGATGATGTGGAAGAATTTTCACGAAATCGCGATCCTGTTCAATTTATAAGAAAATTTTCATCATTTCTTATAAGACAAGTGAAGTTTTAAGATACAAATTATTATATTTGTATATATTTCTTTGCTTCACTGTTAACAGCTTCATATTTTACGTATCCATGGGCAGTGTTTAAAAAAAAGGAGATGATAGAGTCAACATGAAAAATTCAATGTCATGGCTGGGATTTGAACCACGGATCTCCTGGCTTCCGTCCAGTCGTTCTAACCCATTGAGCTACCATGGCCAACGTGCTGACCTGACATTAATTCTCCATTTGACTCGTATATTTCCCCGGTAGACCACTAGGGGCTCTCGCATTCGAGATACACCCTTTGTGGCGACTTACTATCGTAAGTACTTGAGTCCCAGGCTTCATCATTTAACTCTTATTATTTTAGTTAATTGATGGTCTAGTGGTCTAGCGGGGAAATATACGAGTCAAATGGAGAAATTAATGTCAGGACGGCACATTGGCCATAGCTCAATGGGTTAGAGCGACTGGACGGATGGCAGGAGATCCGTGGTTGAAATCTCGGCCATGGCATTGAATTTTTCATGTTGACTATCTATCAAAGACCTTAGTCTATATACAGCTAGTGTGAAAAAATGATTAATTTCCATCAATTAACTAAAACAAAGCAAATGACTTTGTGAAAAGTGTCATACATTTCAATGTGCATACCTTTTTCTTACACAATGGGCTTCCTACTATAGAATAAGGTGTTATCTCTTGTAAATAGTAATAAAATGTATTTTATAACATTTTTCATCCATTCTTGAATTAGCACATTCGGTTCATGCAGTACAGGAGCATGTTATTCCTTTAACACTCTGTACTGGTGTAGTGAGATACAATGTAGTAAGGAAAGGTAGAGTCAGACTGAAAAATTCAATGCCATATTCAGGATTTGAACCACATCCCAGTTATGGCATTGAATTTTTCAGTCTGACTCTACCTTTCCATACTTTGTCCTACATACGGCTAGTGTGAAAGAACAATTAATTTCCGCAATGTACTAAATATAAAATTTGGAGGTAATGATGGCAGTTGAAATTAAACAATATAATGCTTCAAGCATTCATGGAATTAATATTATGTGTAATGTGCAGACCTATCCACAAACTGGAAAGCGGTGCCGTGGCTGAGTGGTTAGACTGCTTGACTCTCAACAAGGTGGCCCGGGTTCGATCCCAGCTGGCCGCAAAGTGAGATTTGTGGACAACATGGTGCTGTGGCCGGTTTTCTCTGGGATGTCCAGTTTCCCCTGCCACCACATTCCACTGGTACTTCATCTCATGTATCATCAGTGTCACCATCTGCAGTGCTGCATGTACTAAACGCAGGCATTAAACACTATACACACACTCAAACTGGAAATATTATAGAGTAATAGGTAAACCATACACCACACTTTCCAAATAAATTTTGTACGTAATGACCTCAAACTGTGATATAAAGGATATACTTATGATACTCTTAGAGTGCCTATGATAGAAGCAAGTACCAAAGCATTAAGCCTCCCTAATGTCTCAACTAACAAATTGCTTTGCTGTCAAAATACTGCTATATACACTATACTGCTAAGACATACACTAACAAATACCCATTCACCATTTTCTTAAACTATTTACAAATGCAATGTACCTGCTTCCGCTGCATTATCAACTTCATCTGCCATCTCTTCACTATTAACAGAATCTTGCTGCGGCTAAAAAAGAGAATAAAAATACATATATATGAGTGATATTACTAATTAGTAAAAACACATGCGCACACACACACACATGTGCGCACACACACTCAACACACTTAAGCTTATACAATAATCATTTATGAATTATTTACTTTATAATCTGGTATCACTAACACCATTATCCTCTTCTCAAAACCTACATATTATTTCTCCTCCCAACACAACTATAATTTACTACAGCCAACTCCAGTACCTTGTAGGTATGCTGTTTCTTATATTCTTTGTTTATGGTCTCTAAAACATTTTATATACAATGTCTCTCACAAGAGAAAGACAACCTTTTAGATATTTAGACATCTCAAGAAACTTTCTGGAAAGTTGCTATGGGTATATAAGCAAGCCAGTCTTGCAATGTTTGAAAGTAAGTGTGCCAAACAACTCTTGCAAGTCGGCAGTAGAGTGATTCAGCGAGCAAATTAGCAAGTGCAACAAAAAGTGCTGCACTTCAAGCAAGTCTGTAATGACTGTGGTGACATGCAGTGAGTGCCGTGTAGCAAGAGATTCAAGAAGTCTTACATTCGACATCACAGCAGGTGAACCATCCAAAAGGAGATGCTATGATGGATGTACTTTGTTATGCTGCTATGTCATGGAAGAGAGTAATGTGCCAGTTGAACATTGGAACTAGTTCACATTAGTGAAGTGTCAGAATGGTTTAAGCAAGCCCTTTGCAAAAGCTGAACTATGGAAATTAATTGTTCTTTCACACTAGTCATTTGTAGGATAAGATTGGAAAGGTAGGATCACATTGAAAAACTCAATGCCATAACCGAGATTTGAAGAATTTCTGCTCTCCATCCAGTAGTTCAGTTGGTAACGAGATAAGGACTGATCAGAAAGTTGGACAGTAAAAACTGAGTGAAGTGACTGTTTTGGAAAACTAGACAAAGTCCCATTTATTATTTATTATTAAATGACTCAAGATGGCACCAGTGTGTATGCAAACGTGTAGTTGATCGCTGAAAATTTGTAAAGAAAAAGAAAGTGATGTGAAATCTACGAGTAGCGAAAATAACTACATTACCACCGAACATGAGATATGGTGAAAATAAAGGTAAAGTGTTATTCGGCCTAGAAGAAGAGAAACCTGTCCAAATCGTAATGGAGCATATGGCAACGCCAAAATCACCCAGTCTCTACAAATGATCATCGAATTTTAAACAAAGATCTAGTTGGCGAAACATGTCCTCAATATAGCTATGCAAGTGAAGCTGATGTGTAATAAACACAACTCATCTATAATTTAATAATTGTTTCGCTTCACAGTGGTGTTCCAATACAGTTAAATTTTGATATAAAGATCTACAAGACTCTCGCCAAATAATTAAAAAGCTTCAATTGGAAAAGCAAGAAATAAATGAAATTCAAGGCACTTCAAGCAGAGAAGTATGATATGGAGAAGCAGCTTAAAGAAAACAAAAGGAAAATAAATGCATTAAATGAAGAGAACTCCATTTTACGGGATGAAGCACATAAAACTAATTGTCCCCAACCATCTTCAGTTTGGAACCACGATTAAAATGATAAGAGATGGATAACTGTAGGTAAAAAAGGAAGTGGGTACAACAGAGAAGAATCTACAAAATTATATTCACTTCAAATCAAGAATAAATATCACATCCTTGCATCGCTCCTACAGATGAATAGAATGAAATAGATGCTACACATGGTCAACACAATCTACAAAGTCCAGCTGCTTTAATACACGAGGAAGAGAAAAAAGTGCTAGTGCTTGGTGACTCAATGATTACACATGTAAAAGTGCAATGTGCAGTTACTAAAGTGTACACAGGTATAAATAGTGAGCAGTTATCAAACAAATTTTCCTGAAAATTCTGAAGTAGTGATACTTCATGTTGGTACCAACAATTTAAAAAAGGCAAAAAGTGCAGATGAAGTTCTAGGTGATATGTATGAACTTATAAAGTGTTTCCTAAGGCATATGTAGCAGTAAACAGTGTAGTGAAAAGAAGTGATGTCCACCCAAACTTCTTAAGGTATTAAATTTAAAGGGAGTCGATTAATGACACTAAACAACACTTACTTTTTAAAAACATGTGTTTCAGAGACTATTTGCCTCCATTGTCAACCGGACATCAACTGGTTCTCAGTGGTGTAGCTGGCGATATTTTGTCATAGGCCTCCTCTGGTGGCAGTTCGAGGAACTTGCTGAACAAATCTATCTGGGGGATGTCGAAATTGAATACTTTGTTCCTATTTTTAACTGAAGATTTGTTCCCAGACGGACAGTTATTGTTTAGTGTCATTAATCGACTCCCTTTAAATTTATTACAACACTGTTTTCAACAGTTCCATGAAAGGAATTCTTAAGGTATGTAAATGAAAAAAATATACGGTGGGCATGTGAGACACTAAATACTTTATTTGTGGATCTTGATAAATATCTGGATCATACATGCTTGGGAAAGGTTGGTCTCCATTTAAATCATAGGGGATCTTGGAAGTTGAAACAGGTTCTAGACAATGTGGTAAACATAATAAAACATCAGGGAAACTAACCCCAGAAACAGATGGTGTAACGTGCAGTGGAAAATTCCCCGTAAATAAAAGAACTGTAAATAGAATGAGATCACAAAGTAATCAGGCTTGCTGGCTTCTACATCTTCATTCACAGGGAATTAGTTCCAAAATAGATGATTTTAATCTACTTATAATCAAAATGAAAAATATTAAGGTAGGAATAATTTGCCTAAATGAGCACTGGTTGGGAATAAATGAGATTCGTCTTCTTAATAAACTGGATGGGTTTACCTGATTGTTGTGTCAGGAGCAATGCAGCCCATGGTGGTACATGTATACTAGTACAAGAACTGTTACAGCAAGTAAAGGTTACACAAGACCTAAAAGTTCTGGAGGAAGATTTTAATTCTGAATTGTCCGCAGTTGAAATAAGCAGCCTAAATCAGTTGTGATTTCTGCCTACAGAGTGCCTTATCATTCCTCATTACAACCATTTTTGAAAAAATTAGAGAAATTGGTGTGTCAAACTTCAAAATGAGAAAAATAAAAAACATTATAATAGCTTTAGATAGTAACATTAACTTTGTAAATGTAAATGAATAATTTCACTTAAATTCAAATAGAAGTTCGACAGATAGAAGATATAGTGGGGCATCAAAAACTTATGTGATACTATACACCAACATGGCTTTGAAATTAGAAATAAATTCTCTACACGGAGTACTAGTTTTTCAAACACTTGTATAGATCATATACTAACAAACAACAGTATGGAAATGAAGAATGTTTCTCTCTTGGAACAGGTCTTTCTGACCATAAAGCTGTCCTCATTACTCTCCCAATAAATCAGAGATCAAAAGTTAAACATAAACAGGTAATTACCAAACGTATCTACAACTCTGAGAACGTTAGTAATTTTAAAGTAAAATTAAGTGGCCTTACATGGAATTTTGATCCTGTTCTCCATACCGATACCAACTACAATAATTTTCTTAGGGAGATTATTGACTTACAATTCTTGTTTTCAAAAAATCACATGCACTCAAATCATTAAAAAATATTCCTTTGACTGGTGTACAATAGGCATAAGGATCTCTAGTGCAAGTAAAAGATGGCTACACAGTAAATACAAATCCACCACTAATCCAAACATAAAACAATATTAAAAAACCTACAACAAAATCTTTGAAGCAGTAATAAAAGAAGCTAAACAATTAGCAATTGAGAGTTACATAAAAAATGCATATAATAAAAGTATAACCAAATGGACCTCAATAAAAGGTGAATTAGGTTTGAGTAAAACTACAAATACTGGACCATCCTCACTTAATTCAAATTATCGAGATGCTATGAAAAATGCTGGCGCTTTAAATCAGTACTTTTCTCATCTCATCTTTCCTTTTACATAAACAAATGGAAATACAAAATCAAGATTACAATTATAAAATCCGTACTGAAATATGCCATATATTCCTAAATCCTGAAAATCCTATCATGTTGCCCACCATTGAATAGTAATTCGGTCCCCATACACCTAACCCTAGGTTTTTGTGTATTGGAGGCCCTCTACTCCGTTTTACACTTTCTGCCATTTCACCTATCCCACTCTACATTTTTCTCTTAATTGTTCTTAGCCATCTCTCTTTAACTTTCCCTAAATAATTCCCTATATTTCTCCTGTTCTTTTCCCCCTTTTACTGACAACATGTTTCTAATTACTACTTCACTCCCTAAATTGTCCCATTTACGTAGCCAAGCCTGCTCTCTCCATGACAACATTTTTCTAATTACTACTTCACCCCCCAAATTGTACCATTTACATAGCCAAGCCTGCTCTCTCCATATCTTTGTTTGACTACAATTTAATATACAATGAAAATCTGCATTCTCTTCTACACACAATGGACATTTATCTAGCTCCCTCTCTTGACCTATACCTTTCAAGATTCTCACTCCTGTTCTCGCCCAAGCAAAACCTTCTCACCCTAACTTACTACATATATCTATATATCCTTCCCTTCCCCAGGTTGTTTTTATTTCTCTATATAATCTCAGTGAGCTTTTGTCACTTGTATTGGCCAAAATGTCTTGTCTGTCAATATCTTCTAATCTAAGCTTAACTTCTTTCCAGAAGCCTCTATACCCATACTCTGCATTTATCTAAGAATGACCCATACCTATCTGCTTCAACAAGTCATACATTTTATGTGCCCAAGACCCACCCCAGTTACTTCTCTTTTGAATATGAAATCATTCTTTAATTATATTGCCATCTTCCAAGTTAGTGATTCTGTATAAATATTTCATTGCCCTTGACAAGATTTTAATTTTAGTAGAATGCCTGCCTAGTTCTAATTGTGCTGCCCCATTAGGTGATGCTATTGGTAATCCCAATATATATTTACAAAAGGATCTATGCACTATCAGTCTCTCTCCAAACCTCATCTACTCCCCAAACCTCTGATCCATGTAACATTCTATTTTCTACTACTGCCGTATAAATCCTCTCCAACCATTTGAAATTTATATCTGGCAGTTTACTGTAGCATGATCTTATCACTCTCATGGCCATTTTACCTTTTGCCACAGACACCTTTTTTCGTTCTTTCCAGCTGCCATCTGAACTCAACCTTGTACCCAAATAATCAAATCTCCTTACTACCTCTATTTCTCTTCTATTAACCTCCCATTTCTCATCCTTACGCAACCTGTATCCTTTTTTGAAGACCATAATCTTGGTTTTGTTTTCATTCACTTTCAAACCCCATTTATTGCAATAAGAATTGGCTGCCTCGATTGCTCTTTTCAGCCCTCCACTTGATATGGACACAACTACTAGGTCCTCTACAAACAGTAGCCCCAGTATTTATTATTAATAACTGGTGAATGTACCCTACAAATTGATATCTCCTCTAAAATTCCATCGATATAAAGATTAAATAATACTGGACTAAGTTTACCTCCCTGCCGTACTCCTGCCTTACTCGATATAGATTTAGTTACTTTGTTGCCTGGTAGTTTTATACACAACTCATTCTCTTGGTGTATCATCTTAATTACTTCTATAAATGCCTGACTTATCCCCTTACTGCTTAATTTTATCCACAATGCATCTCTATTAATAGAATCAAATGCCTTTTCTAGATCAATAAATATCATATATACCCTTCCCCTTTTATTGCTCAGATATTTGTGTACAATTGTTTTAATAATAAAGATGTTGTCCGATGTTCTCCTGCCTGGTCTAAAACCTGCTTGGAACTCCGATAGTTTATTCTCCTTCTGAACCCAATTTTGCAACCTATTTGCTAGAATTCCAGAGAAAATCTTCCCTAGAATAGACAATAAACTAATCCCTCTGAAGTTAGCTGGGATTTTTATCTCCCTTTCCCTTGTAAATTGGCAATACCATGCTTGTCCTCCATTTCTTAGGAATTTTCTTTTCTTCCATTATTTTACTGAATAAATTTATCACTATTTTCCTCCTAGTTTCATCGAGTGCCCAAGCCTTCCAAAATTCTCCTGGTATACCATCAATACCACTAGCTTTGTTAGCTTTTACCCTCCTCATTTGTTCACAAAATTCAGCGTCCGAGATATATCTATCTAATTCATTAATTATTTGCAGACCCCTTAACAAATTTCTTTCCACTCTGATATAATTATCTTGTCCTAACAGTGATTCAAAGTATGCACACCATTGATCTGCGCCTATATACTCATCTCTCCCCACATCTTTATATAGCCCTTTTATTATTGACCAAATTGTCTTAGTGTCATGTATTCTTGCTGCTTCATTTAGCATTCTGCCTATTTTCTCACCCCATTCCCTCTTTTTTTGTTCCATTAGACACCTGTATACCCATCTCAAGATCAGGAAATGTTCCCTTTCCTCTTTTTCCCCTGATTGCCACCAGTTCTTTAATTCCTGGGCTAGTCTTGCCTTTGCCACCTGGCAATCCTTGTCAAACCACTGCCTACTGATGCCTTTAGAAACCCCCATTTTCATACCGGTCCCTGCCCTTTTAACAATATATTCCAGTGTCTCTAAGGCTTGCTCTATTTTATTCTCAGTTAAGCTTTGTACCTTCACTTGTACTACTCTCTGAATTCAATTCATTAACAAATGTTTTATGCAACTCTTCTTTCCACTTATACACTTCCACCACACTGAGACATTCTTCATCAAGCTAATCAGTACTTTGTAAACATTGATAGTGAGACTCGGGAGGTTCCCCCATCCCTAGAGAATGTAATAGCATGCCTATATAAAAACAACTGCCTCATGCTCACACTACATTTAATTTTGAAATGGTCTCTCCAGATAACATTAGTAAAGTAATAACAAAATTAAAATAAGCCAAGGAGTGGGATGAGTTATCATTCTTAATAAAAGAAATCAAACATGATATTACTGGGTCACTTTGCCAAATAATCAAACAATGGCAACTCACATCTTTCCCGATAGGATGAAATATGAACTTGTGAAGCCCATTCACAAAGGCAGAAGCAATGAATTTAAAAATTTTAGGCCCATCTTTATACTTCCTGCTTTTGCAATAATTTTTTTAAAAAATTGCACTCTCAATTAATTACATATTTAAATCACTATAGCAAACTAACTGACTTGCAGCATGGTTTTAGGGAAATATCGGCATTAATAAACTTATACATCTCAAAGACTGGATGAAAAACATTCTGCTTCGCTGATCACATGTGAAAACTCAAAGGCCTTTGACTGTGTAAATCACAAAATACTATTAAAAAAAGTTAGAATTTTATGGTATAAACAACATTAAAATGGTTCCGGTTACATCTTAACCGCAAACAGAAAGAAATCCTAAAAAGTAGTAATGGTGAGGCACACTCAAATTGGAACACGATAAAAAATGGGTTAGCACAGGGAAGTGTTTTAGAACCATGCTTGACATATTATATACAATGATCTCCCAAAAAACATCAGTGGAAAAACAATAATGTATGCCAATGATACAATTAGAATTAAAGCAGTAACAGAGCTTATGCACAAAACAACTGAAACAATATCAGCACTAAAATAATGGTTTAATAGCAATGGACTAAAACTGAATATAACTAAAACTTCTGTCATGTTCTTAAAACAAACAAAAGTAGACAATAACATATTGTACCCCACCAATATAACAGTACCACCTCAGCAAAAATGCTTAGATTATATATAATCAGTTAAAATGGCAGGAACAGATACTATACATAGCCAAAAATTAAATTCTGCCTGTTTTAACATGTTCTGCCTGTCCTAAATTACTAACTTGGAGACTAAAAAAGCAGTGTATTTTAGTTACTTTCATTCTATCATGACGTATGGAATAATCCTCTGGGGTCATGCAACAGGTTGGGAATCAATATTCAAAACCCAAAAGAAAATAATCCGCGTAACACACACAGGTCCAAAAGAATCTTGTACACCACTATTCAAGAACCCAGAAATATTAACTTTCCCATCACAAAATATACTGGAGCTTTGCAAATACATACATTTAAATTTTGACAACCTATACAGTACACAAAAACAACACAGCTATCAGACCAGAACCAAACAACTTAATGCTACTAGAACACAGATTGACATTATTTGAAAAAAGCCTACTACATGCAGGAATAAAAATGTATATTAAATTACCCACCAAAATAAGACAAACAAAAGATTTGAAACCATTTAATAAAGCCATCAAAGACATGCTGGTAAAAAAAAAGTCATATTACTCAGTTAGGGAATATCTAGAAGATAGTTTATAAACATTGGTTTTCTTTTCATGTTATATAGGCATTTTTCCTACATATACATTATTGTCACGAGGCCACTCGTAAGCGAACGCTGAAAGAGAGGGATGTGTGAAGTGAAAAAGACAGATAGTAACTAAGCCACACCCAGAGAGAGACAGAGAGCAAAGAGACAGAGATGATCTAGACCAGTGTTTCTCAAAAAGTGGTCTGCAGACCCAAGTCAGGGGGTGGGTCCCTTAAGTCAAATTATAATGTTGAATTAAAACTATAGAAAAAGTAGAATTGTATTAACTGAGTCACTTATCTGCTCTGTGCTGAACTACATACGTTTTACTTAACACTTTCTATGCCACTATGTCCCTAACGATGTAATGCAGCTGAGAGGTGCAATCAACTTAAGAGTTGGGAGCGTGTAGTACAGCGTTATAATAGCAGTGATAGAACTGTAATGAGCGTGAGTGGTTAGCTGCGGTGCGGGTGAAGTCAGCCAAGCCTGAGCGCACAGGTCTGAGTCAGCACTGTCACTGGCACCGGCTATATGTATGCATGCACAACAACAAATCAGTCGTTCTTGCTGCACTGGTCAGTGATGATAGTATTTCTTGTCTTGACAGTTTGTAATCGTGAATCGTGAGAAATTATTCACGTCGTTCAACATGAATCGTTGGTTACAGACTGGGTCAATTAAACGTAAGCCTACAATAACTGGCAATCAAGAGGCAAGTTGTAGTAGAGAGTCTACTAGTTTAACTAGTTGCTGTTCTGCCGATGTGAGAAAAGTAAAACGGCGAAAATACAGCGAAGAATATTTAAGTTTCGGATTTGTTCGAGCTGGAACTGAAGATGAACATAGACCTCAATGTGTTTTGTGTTATGATGTACTGTCCAATGACGCAATGAAGCCTGCTAAGCTGCGAAGACATACAGAGACCAAACATCCAGATTGCATTGGTAAGACACTTGATTATTTTAAAATAAAAAGTAAAGAGATGAAAATGAGTAAATCTAGAATACAAAAAATTTCTACTGGAACCAGTAGTGAAAAAGCAACACTAACTTCCTATGAAGTAGCGCTACTCATTGCTAAAAGTGGCAAGCCTTTAACATTGCACAAGAATTAATACTGTCAACTGCTAAAAAATGTGTGGCATAATGATTGGTGACTCAGCTGCCAAAGAGCTGAACACAGTCCCACTATCAAATGATTCAGTTAAACGTAGAATTGTTGATATGTCTCAAAATGTCCTGCACCATCTAATTATGAGGTTAAAGTCAACAACAATGTATGCTTTAGAAGTTGACGGAAGTACTAATTTCACTGATAAGTCTCATTTGTTAGCTTTTGTACGTTACGAACACGAGAAAGAGCTTGTTAAAACCTATTTTTTGTAGGGAAGTCTTGCATAACACTGCTGAGGATGTCTTTAAGACACTTGATGCATTTATTTCAGAGCAAGGTCTTGAGTGGAAAGTTTGTGCAGGTGTAAGCACCAACCTAGCCGCAGCGATGTCTGGACTCAACACTGGATTGAAATTAAATTTATTGGGAGTCGATTAATGACACTAAACAACACTTACTTCTAAATTTTCCCGGAACTAGTTTCAGAGGCCTTCCCTCTATCTTCAGCCGGACATCGACTGGTTCTCCTTGGTGTAGCTGGCAATATTTTGTCATCAGTCTCCTCTGGTGGCAGTTCGAGGAACTTGCTGAACAAATCTTTCTGGGGGATGTCGAAATTGAATACTTTGTTCCTATTTTTTGAAATAAAGATTTGTTCCCATGTGGACAGTTCTTGTTTTCCTGTTGTATGTTTTAGTAATTTTGGTTCTGGATTTATGTTGTGGTTTTTTTAATAGGAACAAAGTATTCAATTTCGACATCCCCCAGAAAGATTTGTTCAGCAAGTTCCTCGAACTGCCACCAGAGGAAACTGATGACAAAATATTGCCAGCTACACCAAGGAGAACCAGTCGATGTCCGGCTGAAGATAGAGGGAAGGCCTCTGAAACTAGTTCCGGGAAAATTTAAAAGTAAGTGTTGTTTAGTGTCATTAATCGACTCCCAATAAATTTAATTTATACAACAACACTGTTTTCAACACTTCCATGAAAGGATTTACTGGACTGAAAGCTCGACTTCAAGCTGTCAACTCTGAGATTAAGTGGACTCATTGCACGATACATAGAGAGGTGTTGGTTGTAAAAAAAAAAAAAAAAAAAATGTCAGATTTGAAAGAAACATTAGAAGAGTTGGTTCTAATTGTGAGCTACATTAAACCCCGTCCTCTTAACTCATGGATATTCAAGAAAATACGTGAAGAAATGGGAAGCAAACATAAACAACTGTTCTTGTACACAGATGCTTGCTGGCTTTCTTATGGAAATGCTCTTTCGCGAGTTTTTGAATTACGTGATGAAATGAGGCTACTTTTTGAAGGCAGCAGGCACGAAAAGTTTCCCCTCAGTGAATGACTGTGTGACTTTGAATGGTTGTGCAAAGCGGCATATTCAGCTAGTATCTTCTCACACATAACTGAACTAAATTTAAAATAGCAAGGACCAAAACCAGATGTTTTCACGGTTCATGAGGAAATTGAAGCAATGATAGGAAAACTTCAAGTATGGAAAGGTCATGTAGAAAAGATATCCTTAGGCTCTTTCCGATTTTAGAACGATTTCTGACTTCATCAGAAGAAACTTTGCCTAAAAATATTGAAGAAGCCACAGTAGAACACCTGAATGGCTTATTAAAATTTTTTTTGAGGAAGTACTTTCCAGCACCGGCAGATGATAGGATGAGTGGATAAAATATCCTTTCCAGAAAAAAGACATTGATAGCCTTTCGGAAAAAGAACAGGACCAACTAATAGAGTTATTTAACAGCAAATGCTGGAACGTTGTATACTATGAAAATGAACTTGCAAACTTTTGGTTTCTGGCGCAGAGTGAATTTAATGAACTTGCTACCAAAGCACTTAAGCATATGTAGAAACTGACTTAAGAGTAAAATTCACCAACATTATGTCCAACGTAACTGAGCTTATTCAATAAAAAACAGTTGCATTGTTCAGATTAATACATTCCAATGAAGAAAGTTTCAAGCTTTTTCCACATAAACTGATTTTTAGTAACCCAATACTAAATATTAAAAGCAGAAGCATTATTAACAGTGAAGTATTCTTCATATTTAAGTTTGATTTATGAGTCACTATGTTTACACTCAAACTTCACCTACTTGTTGTTGTATAAATTGAAACGTTTTCAAGATCATTCGATCTCATCCTCAGCTGTTTGGTGACTAAATGAACCTTCCTCTTCTTCCACTACTACGGAGCTCCGATCACTCTGCCATCTGGTGTTAGGGGCACTAAGTTTTAATACTTCATTTAATGCCGGGATTTCAAAATTTATAACTTTATCACGGTTTTTGTTTATGAATATTTTTTCCCAAATACCCAATTCTATGGGTGTACTTAAAGATTTTAACAGTTTAATGTTGTGGCCAATGTTGTGGTTTTCTGTCCAAAAATGGTGTGAATCTGCAGTTTATGAATAACTTTTGATATGTATAAAAATGGTTTCTTTACATGGAAAATAAATTCATTTTTATAACATATTGTGTCTAATATTATCCTTGGGTAATCCAAAGAGTGTGGTATTTCAAATGTTTTTTTTGTAAGGCTAAAGTTAAATAAAAACCTAGTTAGGCAAACTTGTATAAAATTTACTTCAAAGTGAAAAGAATTAATAAATACAATTTTATATATATATATGTGTGTGTGTGTGTGTGTTTATTTTATTTAGTTTAATTTTTTAAATTGAATATGTAATTTAAAACTAAATATAAAAAATCTTAAATTATACATATAGTAATTATTTAAATTCCAATTATAAAATTCAACCAAAAGTGACTCGTTCATATAAATTGAGTTGCCAGCTATGGGGGTCTGCGAACAAGTTGTTAGATGATGAGGGGGTCCTTGTGGCAGAAGAGTTTGAGAAACACTGATCTATTCTATTCTCGCTCCATCGCGAGGGTCTGTGAGGCTTCGTGACAAATCATGCGGCTGCGTCAGGTGTCGAGAACAGCTGATCTTGTATAAATTGGAGGGACGTACTGAGATGTTCTTTCAATTACAATAGGTATAAATCTGTGATTTGCACCACAAATTTCTGAACATTGTCCATAAAATACTCCAGGACGATTAAATCAAAATGTTGCTTGATTAAGTCGTCCTGGAGTAGCATCAGCTTTAACTCCAATTCTAGGAAGACACAGCTGAGAGTTGTTAATGGTGCAGAGTGCACGTGTGTCAGACGGACTTGAAGGTTTCATACATGTGTGTTAAGTCATTCTGCTATTGGCAGAGCTGTATAGATGTCCTTCTACGGTAATAAAGAGCATTATGAATTTCTGCAAGTTGGACTTTTAGTTCTACGAACTCACAAAGTCACAATTGCTGTCAGAAGTGGGATATACGACAATGGACGCTGCATTGACAAAAATTCTAGAAGAGCTGAAAAAATGAGAACAGGGAATGACAACCTTGCTGCGAAAACAGAAGCGGCAATTAACCTGGCCGTGGAGCCGAAAGAAATGAGATGGCTAACGACAACCTCACCGCCGAGTTGAAAGAAATGAATACGGCGAATCACACCCTCGCTGCGAAGACGGAGGCGGCAAATAGCAACTTGGCCGCGACGATGACTGCGAAGAATTGACCGGAAATGAAAGCGGAGAACGATAGCCTGGTAACAGAAATGAAGGCGGCGAACGAGGCCCTCGTAGCCAAATTTGAAGAGCAGTTGGCCGGCGTGGAGGACGTCGAGAACCTGGCAAACCGCGTTAACGACCTAGAGCGAAAGGCCGACAGCAACACCAAGTCCCTGAACGCCATGGTGGACATCGTCGGCAGAAGCATGAAGGATTTAAAGGCCATCGCGCCGGGACGCGGCACATCTGCGCAAGTCAAACCACCAAAGTACGACAGCACGTAAACGTTGGAAGTCTTCCGCCGCCAATTCGATACAGTGGCCAAGCACAAGTGGTCACCAGAGGAAGAGGCTGCACAGCTAATAGCCAGCCTCCAGGGACCGGCCGCATAGGTCCTGAACACGGTTCAGACAGTGGCGGCGCCCAAGGACATCTGGGATGCCCTGGAAAACCGCTTGGGGAACCAACGCTTGGCCGCAGCCTACCGCAGCCAAATGAAGTCAAGGAAGCAGCAGCAAGGGGAGACGCTGTAGTTCACCCTGGCAATTGAACAGATGGCGAGCAAAGCCTTGGTCGACCTCCCACCTGAATTTGTATCCCGGGGAGCCGCTTACACCTTCGTTGACGGGTTACGAGACGTCGAGATACGTCAGCGCCTAATGCTCGGCGACTACAAGATCCTCCACGAGGCGCTAACGGCCACATTGAGGATGAAGGTGGTGAAGCTGACGGCTACCTCGACGTCGAGAACGAGGAGTATCCGCTACACGGGAGACCGAAGGCCAGCCGAGGGACGCCGGCGAAGACCCAGTGCCGTGTGTTGGGATGTGGCCAGCCGGGACACCTGGAGAGAGACTGCCCACACCAGGGAGAGCAGCCAGAAAACGAGTAAGGGCCGTCGTGGCGAGTGGCACATCGGCGCCATCACCACCATCCCCAAGTGACACTGCGCGCCGTCAGCCGGGGTATGGATGACAGCCTCATCGCGGAGGGTTGGGTGAAGGAGAGGCCATGCCGCGTGCTGGTGGACGATGGGGCAGCCGTGACCGTCATCAGACCTGACGTGGCCAAGGGTTTGCCGTCGAGGAAACCGAGACGACCATACCAGCTAGTGACCGCATCGGGCGACACCTTGTCCGTGGAGAGGGAAGCCCTGCTGCAGTTGACCTTAGGGCGGAGTGCCGTGCGTCTGTGGATGTACGTCGCGGAGCTGCTGAGGTGATACTGGGATTGGATGCCCTCAGGAGCCACGAGGCGACGGTCGACGTCAGCAGGAAGGTCCTGCGGCTCAATGGGGAAGAGATGATATTTCGGCAACCCAAAGAACGCCTTGGAATCTGCAGAGTCGTCCTGAGGGAAGACATGGTTGTCCCCGCACGAAGCGAAGTGGTGGTGACGGCGAGAATGGAAGGTCAGCGAACCAAGAACATGATGCTAGACCGGAAGACACCTGTGCACGGGCTCGACGTAGCCAGGACATTGTTGCCGTGCCGAGAGGAGGCGCCAGTGAGGCTCCTCAACCCCACACACCGATCACGACGTCCATGCCAGGACGGAGTTGGGGACGTGCGAGCCCATGGTCAACGTAACACCAATCGAAAAGACGCCGGAACCGATGTCCACGCAGCACCTGGGGCCCCGGCTGGAGAAGGCACGGCCGCACGGACCGGGTGCTCCACCGCCTCGACAACGGAAACGCCAGGCGTATTCGGCAACCACCTAGACGCGTTCCGCTGGCAAAACAAGCGGCGGTGCGGTACATGATGGAGCACATGAGATCAAGGGGAATGATTGAAGAGTCTGACAGCTCTTGGTGTTCCCCTGTAGTTCTGGTGACGAAGAACGGCAAGCTACGCTTCTGCGTGGACTACAGGAAGCTGTATGCTGTCAGCAGGAAAGATTGCTTCCCCTTAACCCGGATTGACGACACCCTGGACACGCTTACTGGTGCGAAGTGATTCTCGACCCTGGACCTGAAGTCGTGTTACTGGCAGGTAGCTCTAGACACGAGAGACAAGGAGAAGGCCGCATTCTCGACAGGCCAAGGGCTTTGGCAGTTGTTATGCCCTTTGGTCTTTGCAACGAACGAGCTACCTTCCAACGCCTCATGGAGTCAGTGATGAGACGATTGACTTATGACGTCATCCTGCTATACCTGGACATCATCGTCGGCAAGACATTCGAAGACCATCTCGACAACCTGAGCAAGGTGTTACAGCTACTGCAGGCGACCAACCTGAAGCTGAACGCGAAGAACTGCCAGCTCTTCCGCAAGGAAGTCAACTACTTGGGCCACATAGTCTCACCAACCGGAGTGGCCACGGACCGGAGAAGACACAGGCCGTGAGAGACTGAACTCGGCCAAAGGATAAAGGGAGAACTGTGCAGTTTCCTGGGGCTGTGCTGTTTCATAAAGGGCTTATCCAACATTGCAAGCCCCTCACACGCCTGACGGAAGAACATCGGCCTTATGCATGGTCGAAGGACGCCCAAGATGCTTTCCAGTAGCTGAAGAGAACACTTTGCAGTGCTCCTATTTTGGGATTCCCAAAACCAGGCGGCACCTTTATTGTGGACACCGACGCCAGCGACCATTGCACTGGAGGCGTCCTATCCCAAGTCCATGACAGTCACGAGCGAGTTATAGCCTACTACAGCAAGATGCTATCCATGGCAGAGAACTACTACGTTACCCGGTGAGAACTACTGCGATAACCTTGGAGCACTTCCACAAGTACCTGTACGGTCAGCCATTCCACCTGAGAACTGACCACTCCGCCCGAACCTGGCTGCTCAGCTTCAGAAACTTGGAAGGCCAGACAGCCTGTTGGGTCCAATGACTTCAGGAGTACGTCTTCACCTCTGAACATCGTAGAGGGAAGAGCCACGCAATGCCAATGCCATGTCCCGAAGACCCTGCCCAGAAGAGTGCGGCCAGTGCACAAGAGTGGGAGAGCAGCGTGCCGCAGCTGTCCGAGTAGTCACGGCAGTGCCTGCGGATGGATAGGATAGCGCAGGCCTGAGGAGGGAGCAGCTGGCGGACGCCGACTTGGGGCCACTCTTGAGGGAAGTGGAGGCAGGGACAAGACCAACCTGGGAGGACATCGCACCAAGAAGCGCCACATATAAGTCGTACTGGGCCCAGTGGGACTCACTGAAGAACAAAAATGGCGTGCTGTTCCAGGTATGGTAATCACCCGATGGGAAGACGCAGAAAGAGCATTTGGTACTTCCCCAGAGTAAGGTCCCGGAAGTCTTGGAGGAAGTTCACACCGGCACATCAGGACACCTGGGAGCAAACGGAACGATCGACAAACTCTGACAGCACCCCTACTGGCTGAGGGTCCAAGCAGATGCTGAGAGATGGTGCCGTCAATGTCACGTTTGCACGGCAAGTCGCGGCCCCCAGACTAGGAGCTGGGGTCACATGCAGCAGTACGTCGGTGCGCCTTTCGAATGCATCACTGTCGACATAGCTGGACCATTCTCAGTGTCTGACTGAGGCAACAAGTACCTGATGGTGGTCGTGGACTACTTCACCAAGTGGCCGGAGGTGTATGCCATCCCGAACCAGGAGGCGTGAACCAAGAGTGAATGTAGGGGTAAACATTTAACTGCTTCAGCGCTGGTCATTTAAACCCTGCAGAGGCGAGGAACAAATACCCAATAAACCAAATGAGACATTTAAATTGTTAAATGTTGTAAAATTGCTTCGTAAATACACATTCGAATCTTCCACGTTTATTAAGTTATTTAAATGAAACAAAAACTGGTTTAAAACCCAATAAAGGCATTATCTACAATATCAATAAAGTAGAGACTATATTAATAAATGGGGTACTAAACTAGCAACGGAGCAGAACAGACGAACAGTACAGTTCTTGTGGAAATAAGGAAAAGGAAATAAGTGACATGGTAGCCGCAAAGCAGACGGGAGAAGTTATAAGAAATAATGGTTTAGCAATGAGATTTAAGCAAGAATGGAGGAAGTTGGATAAAAACTAAAGAGTTGGAGAAGGTAAACACCAAGATGGAAAAAATGGAAAGTATGGAAGACATCATGAGAAGATACAACTTAATAATTTCGGGAGAGAAGAACGCAAAGGAATTGGAGCATTTCAGGAGATACGAGAATTGTTAATGGAGAGGGTAGGGATGAAAATGAAAGGCTTCAAACTGTAGGATGCATTTAGAATTGGGAAATTGGAAGACAAAAGATATATATTGGTGAAATTCAGCAATACAGAACTCATAATGGAAGTATTAAAACAAATAAAAAAGGTAAGGAGAACATCTATCTATATTAATAAGCATCTTTCTTATTAACAAAGAGAATAAATGAGAAAGCTGATTGAAGAAAGGAGGACGGCGAGAAAACAAGGTTTCAATGCATTTATACGAAACGGCGAACTGTAGATTGATGGACAAATGGCTGAGCAGAGAAGCAGAGTTAGGAACATCCAAGATGCAGCCCATACGGATGTTGATGCAGCAGACTTAAACAAGGTGACATAAGTATCCAGTGTGAATGTTCAGAATGCCCCTGGAGTAAATGAAGTGTGCCTTGATGGAAGGAAAGTGATGAACAATGTAAATGGAGAAGAGGGGGAAATCTCATAAATGGGCAGTCAGCGGAGCAAAGAAAAAAATGTAACTGCACTACGTCAAGTACAGAGTGAAACAAGTACGGGAATCAAGGTGATTAAGAAAATGAATGAAAAGAGTGTGGGAATACAAGGGAACAGGGAAAAGCAGAGTGAAACAAGTGTGGAGGAGCAAGGGGTTAGAAAAGCAGTGAAATTGAGGCAAGGGATATTGACATGTGGAAACATATCAGCAAAGCATAAATATGGCTTTCATGGATCAACTGTAGAAAGGAAGAGATACAATGGTGTTGTGAGAGGTATAGGAACATATTTGAACAGATGTGATACAGCTGTACATATTTCGGAAAGTTGCTGGTGAAGTTAAATAATTAGTAATAGGGAAAGGGAATGCAAATGGGGTGATAAGTGAGAAGCATTGAAAAGTGAGGTTAAGTAATACAGACAGTGGAATAATAATAATAATAATAATAATAATAATAATAATAATAATAATAATAATAATAATAATAATAATAATAATAATAATAATAATAATAATAATAATAATAATAATAATAATAATAATAATCATAATAATCATAATAATCATGATAATGATAATAATGATAATGATAATAAAAATCATAATAATAATAATAATAATAATAATAATGATGATAATGATAATGATAATGATAATAATAATAATAATAATAATAATAATAATAATAATAATAATAATAATAATAATAATAATAATAATAATAATAATAATAATAATAATAATAATAATGATAATGATAATAATGATGATGATGATGATGATAATGATAATAATGATAATAATGATAATAATGATAATAATAATAATAATAATAATAATAATAATAATAATAATAATAATAATAATAATAATAATAATAATAATAATAATAATAATAATAATAATAATAATAATAATAATAATAATAATAATAATAATAATAATAATAATAATAATAATAATAATAATAATAATAATAATAATAATAATAATAATAATAATAATAATAATAATAATAATAATATGAAGCAAAATCGAGTGTGATAATTTACAGAAATAGACAAAAATTTGGCAAATATGAAAAATCTAGCACAGCATAGAAATTAAATGAAAAGCAATGATATTAAAAGGGGCAAACATATGTAAAGTATGTAATTGTGTTGATGGTCTGCCCTATTAGCAAAAGGGCCAGGGCCCAGCTCAGGAGTAGCCCAAAATGTACTTGTTTTAGTACTCAATAAGTCATATCATTTATTAATAAATTGTTGAAATTTAACTACTTTGTTTCACTGCAGCAATAGCCATTCTTTGCATTCAACACATTTAATATCTGAGTCATTTTGTTTTGTGTTTATGCAAATGATTATGTATAGCTGCATAAGCAACTTCTCTGGTTCAAGGTTTTAGGGTTTAGTTTATGCCAAGCAATAATTGTGTATGTTGTGTGAGATAAACACTGGAAAGAAATAAACCTCTTGTCAGCATCTGTATGTACCTCTTATTACAATATTCCACAACTGAAGTTTATAGTAGCCTTATGCACCTGTTTTCGTTCAGTATTTTAGTTATTTATATATACTCTCTCACAGTTCAGAGAGAATTCTCATAGCTAATCAAGAGTGAAATGAATAGCATATTTGAAATTATTAAATTTCAGTGTTAACCATGGCTTATCCCAGTAATTTAGCAAATAAATTAGCTTGTGTGGGATGTGCATGGGCTTCTGATGTCACTTTAGAAAATGTGGAGGACTTCCTGCTGTTTGACATGATTTGGATATTGATGGCGATTGTGAGGGAGGTTTTGAGGATATAGGCAGCAGTGAGGAAGAAATTGACCAACTTCCTTCAGGTGTTTGTGAAGAATCAACATTGAGCAGAGGTCAAAATAACTCGAACAAAAATAGACATATGAGTCATTCCAAGTCAAAACGAACAAGTTTGAGACATTACCTTTTTGTATTTTCTCCAAATTTTATTTTACTAACACCCAGAAGAGATTAAATAACCCGTCTATTTTGTTTTGGTGTGGCACGATTATTTAAATGTTTATTGAATATTATATTTTCTGTATATTTGCCTGCTGTATTCTATGAAAATCGTTGTAACAAAGATTATATGAATAATGAAATGTTAGTGTTTGAGACATTATGAAGTGCAAATATTGCAGTTTAATATGCTATTTGTTTAGGTTCAGTGAAAACAAAAAATTGAGACATTTAGGGGGGGGGGGGTAAGTTTTTAAAAATGTGTTTTAATTAGTAGTTTTTTACTTTATAAAAATGGAAAAAACAATTATAATCTTTGAAATATAGTGCATCGAATTTCATTGTTTTCAGAATGGGATTGAAGTAAAAAGCAGTGTTATAAATACTTTACTAGTGGCATGTGAGGTGATTCATATAGACCGAGAGTGCTGTGAATGCGTGGGTGAGCTACCATTTTACTTCCGCTGTTAACCGTTCAGATGCATTATAATTTGCAACCTCTGTATGTTGTCAAATGATATTTGTGTAAGTTCTGAAGTGTGGAAGTTGTTTTTCATCATGTCAGATTTGGTACAAAGGAGTTATTGTTACTGTTTTAATCCATTCAAACTAGTTAACCACAGAGTAGGACATAAAATGTTAAGGCCAGTAACCTCAGCAATGAGCATTAAACTCAAACTGGAAAGCGTAAACCTATCTCGCGATTTGAAAGTGTGTGACAATTGTCACAAGAAAATTTCAAAGCTTCCAAAGCAACAAAGTACAACTGAGTTATGTGCACCAAGTGCTAGCGAAAGAGCAATACTAGAAGAATGTGAAAATACAGATAGTGATAGTTTTTCCTCGTCCTCCAGTGATGCAGTAAGTGAGTGAGTGTGTGGTGTTTTAGGGCCCGTCGACAAGGTCATTTGGGCCCGTGTGATGCAGTAAGTATGGACACAAAAGATGCAGCAAGAAAACTGAATGAGAGTTTAGTGGCAATAGGAGAATTGCCTATAAAAAAAAAGAAAATTGTCGCATAAACGCTATCCTCGGGATAAGTTTCAGAAAATATCGCAGCCAATGAAGGATAAAGTATTTCATATTGCAGACTCCACTTCAAATGAAAATTCACATCATTCTGAAAAAATACAGAAACTAATAGATTTTTTTCCATGAAACTGATGACAAAACTCTCAAAATACAAATAGTCGATTTTTGACAGCTGGTCTTACAAGAAAATAAAACAACATTTTGATATATATATGTTTGGAGGAATTTAGTAACAGTGACGTCAAAATTAATCTCAGAAACTATTTGTAGTTGCTTTATTAATACTCGTCACTTACTTGTTTATATTTATGAGAGGCTAGTTTCAAAGGCATTTTGCCTCCATTTTCAATCTCTTTCCAACTGGCATCTGTTGTTGTCTGCTTTCTCTCTCTGGTGGTGGAATTATGAACTTCTTTGTCAAATTATCTACTGGTGGGATTTCAAAGTTCATTACGCGATCCTTATTTTTCCATATGAATATGTTCTCCCATGCTGTCAACTTATTTTGGTTTATCACTCCTTTTAATAATTTTGGATTTGGATCAATGTCATGGTTTTCATTCCAAAAGTGAAATGCTACTGCTGACTTAGCTTCTTGTTTCAATCTGATGTTTCTAAAGTGCTCTTTGACTCTGGTTTTTACATTTCTTTTAGTTTGACCTATGTAGCATTTTTCACAATTCTTACAACTTATCTGGTATATTCCGGATCTGTTAACTGATGGGATTTCATCTTTTGTTTTTGAATTTAGCAATTTTAAAATTGAGTGTCTATTAGTAGGTGCCAAGGTGATATTTTGTTCCTTGAAGATCTTTTTAAATTTATTAAATGTTTTTGGGTGATATGTGAATGAACTGAATATGCTGTTGCTTTCTTTTTCTTTTGTAAATGTGGTTGCTTCCTTAATGGTTTCCTTTAGTTTAGCTTTTCTAATTTTCTTCAACACCAAACTTTTGTTGTATCCATTTTCTTCTGCTATGTGTAGTATTGTTTTTTGTTCTTTGAAATATTCTTCTTTTTCAATGGGTATGCTGACTAGTCTGTGTGTAAGGCTGTTTATTTTTGCATGTTTATGTGTAATTGGGTTGTAGCTATTATTTTTTATGTAATTTTCTGAATGTGTTGGTTTACTGTAAATTCCAAATTTTATTTTTGTGTCATTCCTGATGATATTTAGATCCAAGAAAGAGAGTTGTCCATAGGGTACTCTAAGATAGGGAAATATCGGACACAGGGGTAAATTCAGACATGAAGAGTGTAATTTCTTGTCTTACGTTGGTATCAGTGAATGACAACTGTTATAAAATGCGTGTGCTTTCCTCATTCCACCTCGCACGTTCTTAAGCAGATTCACATATACACTGTCATACTTGGAAGTTTAGACTGTGGTTTATTGACAACCACTGTATACTGCACTGAAAAGTGTGAGTTATCTTTATGTGAATACTTTCTTCATTGTACTTGAAGAGAAAAAAGAGATAAGCATAATTTCCTTATAATTTACTTATTCAAATGTTAAGAAGGAAATGCTAAATTAGTCTTTCCGCGTATCTCACTTCCACCAATGCATAGTAAACTATTTACAGTTATCTGTACACATTGGAGAATATTGGGCAATGCCACGTAAGAGGCTCGATACTCTTCAGAGGCACAACTACGATCCTCAAAATCTTGAAATGGCAGTTGCTGCAGGAAAGATGTTGTACAGAAAGGCATCATGTAAATTTAATATTCCTTGTTCAACTTTAAAAAATAAGGTTAATAATACAAACCCTGGAATGATTGGAAGGCCTTCTGACTTGAGAACACACTGTTTCTAAAGAGAAATAATATAAGAGAATAATATTAAGAGAAATATTCTAAGAGCTGAGCATTGGGGTTTTCCTTTTACCTCTGATGATTTACGATATACACGATGTTCTGTGATTTTACAGTGCAAAATTTGACGTCCTCAATAGCATCACTGATGGAGCGAGTTATATACAATCCCCTACCAGCTTGCGATCGTATTTGATGTGCTGACAGCTGCTTTGAGGCCCCCCCCGTCTACCAGCAGGTAAATATACTATTTGAGATGTGGGTCCTGCTTGCGTAAAATAAAGGTGCGTAATTTTGCCTGGTGCGTAGATACAATAACTGTTGTAGTCTGTTTTAATGAATAAGAACACTATAAATGATGGGTAAATACAAAGACTATCTTGCAATTTGGTGTTTCTCTGTGAAGATTTATAACTTACTATAATTTAATCAAGGAATGCCAAATTAATAACAGTATTAGATTCAAAACATTTTAGTATGGAAACAAATTTTTTAGTCATTTCAACAGTGCACATCATATCGAACAATGAATGAATAGATGAATTAATGAATGAGTAAATTAATGAATGAAACAGGTGATATGATGCTCAAATGAGTCCAGGGTCCCTACAGCTCAAAGTTACCCAACATTCGTCTTTGTAGGATAAGAGAAAACCCTGGAAAAAATTTTATCCAGGTAACTCATCTTTAGCGAGATTCAAACTCTTGAGTGTGAGGCACACACTCTACCTCACATCAAGAAGCAGGCAAGAAACAAAGGTAAATCAAATGAATATAAGCTGCTTCTATATATTTATCGAAACAATGAAACCAATAATTGTTAAACATTAACTTCTGTGAACAGCCTTTCGAAAACTAAATAGCAAGAAATAGCTGAACACAAATGACACCTCAAATAAACCTGATCTTTGAGAAAGAAAACTAAATAGCAAGAAATAGCTGAACACAAATAACAACTCAAATAAACCTGATCTTTGAGAAAACCCCAGAGGAAATAATCCAATGGGGTAAGATCTGGAGATCTTGGTGGCCACACAGGATTGCTAATGAATCTGTTGAGGAGAAAACACAATAATTCAGATTATTCATGCTGAGCACATTCTGGAAAACATGATCTGAAAATTTGCCATCTTACCTCCTAGGAAAATGTCTTTCAAGGAAAGCAATTGTACCACTGGCGGTATGTGCAGGAGCACCATCCTGCTGGAACCAGCCATCAAATTTTTCGTTTTCATAGAGTTGGTCAATGAACTAGGTTAAAATTTCCTCCCTTTATCGACGAGCATTTAGTCTCCCTTTAAAGAAAATTGAGCCTATTATTCGCTGTCGTGATATGGCTGACCAGATGCCATCTTGAGTACTG
This sequence comes from Mantis religiosa, assembly GCA_030765055.1. NCBI lineage: Eukaryota > Metazoa > Arthropoda > Insecta > Mantodea > Mantidae > Mantis > Mantis religiosa. The sequence continues at coordinate 174,490,185 of CM060950.1, read as the reverse complement.
TGGGATTTCCACAAACTGATTTGGAGGCTCAGAACCCCATATGCGAGCATTTTCTGTGTTGACACAGCCTGTCATCTTAAACCAGTATTCGTATGAGGTGAAGAATGGATTGAGTTGCTCTTCATCCTCAAAATACTCAAGGAAGTAGTTGCAAAAATTTACACAGGCCGATAGATCTTGCTTATGCAACTTATGCAACCATGTGATTTTATATGGGTAGAGTTGCAGCACGTTCCTGACTGCTGTATGGCAAGAACAAATGGAAAGTCCCATCTCCCTAACTAACTGCCACAAAGATATCTGAGGCCTTTGTCACAATATTATTTATTTTTGCGAGTAACTCATCCTGTATCTTGGAAATGTCTGATGCACCTATTGGTTTTTAAAGACATAAGGATACCAACATTAATAGACAGTTTAATTAAGCATGAGAATGACAAAACATTTATATTGTATACTGATAAAACTTAAGACGTTTATGTTGCAAATAAAGGTATGTCAATTTGACGGTACCTGGACACTTTTGACAACTTTACGCTCCGAGGGACTTGTCTGAATGCTGGATAGCGTTGCATAAACTCCTCTATGCAGTGGTTTAAATTATAATTGCATGTTGCACCAATTTTGATGCCGGTATGAAAGCAACATTCAACCATGAAAACGGGGTGCTCTGTGTTCATATCCATGATGGTAACCTTTAGAGTAGAAGCGTACTACTTATACATATGTATGTACTAGAATGTTAATAACAATAACAGTAAGAGGGGTAAAAGGGGAAGCTGGTTGTATTAGTTATGAGCACAACCACACTCAAAGCGCTGTAATTTAATTACTGTTCCGCAAAAATTACTGCCACTTCTCCGTAGAGGGCACTATGATTTCAAGATAGACTGACCAGTCAACTATGACGTCATTCTTGCTCTATCAGAGGGCGAGAAATAAAGAATAAAAATAAACAACATATATAGTGAAAGGATATGTGGACAAAGAGAAAAACGCTTTTCTTATAACATGCCAGGAACAGAGTGGTTACATTCTTTCTTACAGCACCACTCTGATATACTAAGCACCCAGCTGTCTGAGAACACTGAATAGCAGCATGCTGAAGTGAGTTATCAAACAGTGACATCATCTTTCCAGAAAGTTAGTGAAAAGATGAAAAATATCTCCCCACAAAATGTAATTAATTATGACGAGACCAACCTGTGTGATGATCCTGGCAGAAAGCATGTGATAGTTTGAAGGATAACAAAACATCCAGAAAGAATCTTAGATGAGCAGCATTTCAGTAATGATGGCTGTCACTGAGAATGGAAAACTACAGCCTTATATGTACTCTAAAAATCGAAGCATTTATGGGACATATGGCAAGAAAGAGGTCCAAAGGGAACCCACTATAACCGTAATAAAAGTGGATGGTCTGATCTGCCTACTATAGCACTGGTTCATTACTATAGCACTGCCTTACTTAAAGTGAATGGAAGGGGAGAAAATTATGATAGGAGACTATCTCATTCGTTTTGTTGCCCCTAAACAGTACTCATCTCTTGCAGCCATTAGATGTAGCTTTCTTCAGACCTTTGAAAGCTATATGTCAGGCAGTGCTTACACAATGGAAGAAGTGTTCCTGTGGACCAATATTGAAAGATGCACTCCCCTCACTTGTGAAAGAAAACTGTTCAAAAAATATCAGCTACAGGAGACAATATAAGAAGCGCATTCCGCACAGTGGGATTAATTGTTTGATCCTGAAACAGTACTCAGAAAATTGCCTGACGGAGAAATTTCTCTAAACAGTTCTCTGGAAGCCTCATCTTCGAGTTTTGAAGAGATGTTTGTTTGGAGGAATTTAGTAACAGTGACGTCAAAATTAATCGCAAGAACCATTTGTAGTTACTTTTTTTATTACTCAGAAACTAGTTTCAAAGGCCATTGCCTCCATTATCAACCTCTCTCATTTTCAAATTGGAGAGAAGTTGAAAATGGAGGCAATGGCCTTTGAAACTAGTCTCTCAATAATAAAACAAAGTGACGAGTGTCAATAAACCAACTACAAATAGTTTTTACGATTTCGAAGAGAAGCTTCAGAATGTTCGATACTGTGACTGTGGGTTCGTAGAATTAAAAGTCCAATTTGCTGAAATTCTAACTGTTCTTTATTTCCGTAGAAATACACTGTTCAATTCTCACGTAACAACATTACGTCACACACACAACACAATCTTCCAAGGTCGATGACCATAACAAACAGCATTGGTTACCTCTGTTTACAAAAATCTTGTTACATACTTCACAGCAAAATCTGCCGTTCTTTTTTGTCACCAGAATTACAGGGGAACACCAAGGGCTGTCAGAATTTTCAATCACTCCCCTGGATCTCATGTCCTCCAGCATGTCTCGTACTGCTGCTTGTTCTACCAGCGGAACGCGTCTAGGTGGTTGCCGAATAGGCCGGGTGTCTACGGTGTCGATACAGTGAAGCACTTTGTCCGTGCGGACGTAGTCACTGTTACCTTGGCTAAAGATGCGCTGGTATCGCTGCAGCAGTTGTCGAACTTTCTTCAGCTGTTCTGCGGTCAGGTGGTCGGCCGCCCTCTCCCGTAAGCCTTCCAGCCAGGGCCCCAGGTGCTGCGTTAGCACTGGCTCCTGTGTCTTGTCGATTGCGGTTACGCTGACCACGGGCTCGCACGTCCCCAGCTCCGTTCCGGCCTGGACGTTGTGATCGGTATCTGCCAGGTTAAGCAGCCTCACTGGCACCTCCTCTCTGCACGGCAACAATGTTCTGGCTACACACAGTCCATGCACAGGCGTCTTCTGGTGCAGCATCATGTTCTTCGCTCGCTGGCCTTCCAGTCGTGCCGTCACCACCACCTCGCTTCTCAAGGGGACAATCATGTCTTCCTTCAGGATGACCCTGCAGATTCCATGGCGCTCTTCAGGCTGCCGGAGTATGACCTCTTCTCCATTGAGCCGCAGGACCTTCCTGCCGATGTCGACCGTCGCCTCCTTGCTCCTGAGGGTATGCAATCCCAGTATCACCTCCTCAGCCACCCTCTCAACGAACACCCATAGACGCACGGCACTCTGTCCCAAGGTCAACTTCAGTAGGGCCTCCTTCTCCACAGGCAAGGTGTCGCCCGATGCCGTCACTAGCTGGTATGGTCAGCTTGGTTTCCTGGACGGCAAACCCTTCGCCACGTCAGGTCTGATGATGGTCACGGCTGCCCCGGTGTCCACCAGCACGCGGCACGACCTCCCTTTCACCCAACCGTCCGCGATGAGGCTGTCATCCAACCGTCGGCTGACGGCACGCAGTGTCACTCGAGGGGATGGTGGTGATGGCACCGACGTGCCCCTCGCCACGACCGCCCTTACTCGTTTTCCGGCTGCTCTTCCTGGTGTGAGCAGTCTCTCTCCAGGTGTCCCGGCTGTCCACACTCCCAACACAGGCCACTAGGTCTTCGCTGGCGTCCCTCGACTGGTCTTCGGTCTCCCGTGTAGCGGATACTCCTGGTTCGCGACGTCGGCGTAGCTGTCACCCTGATCGCCTCCATCCTTAATGCTGCCGTTAGCGCCTCGTTGATGGTTTTGTAATCGCCGAGCATTAGGCGCTGACGAATCTCCGTGTCTCGTACCCCGTCGACGAAAGTGTAGGCAGCCTCTCGGGATGCGAACTCTGGTGGAAGGTCGAATAGGGCTTTGCTGGCCAGCTGATCAATTGCCAGGGCGAACTCCTGTAGTGTCTCACCTGGCTGCTGCGACCTTGATTTCAGTTGGCTTTGGTACGCTGCGGCTAAGCGGTGGTTTCCAAAGCGATTCTCCAGGGCCTCCCAGATGTCCTTAGGTGCCGCCGCTGTCTGGACCGCATTCAGAACTTCCGTGGCCCATCCCTGGAGGCTGGCTATTAACTGTGTGGCCTCTTCCTCTGGTGACCATTTGTTGTGCTTGGCCACTGCGTCGAACTGGCAGCAGAAGACTTCGAAAGTTGTCGCGCCGTCGTATTTAGGTTTGACGCGTGCCGAAGTTGTGTCGTGTCCCGGCGCGTTGGCCTTCAACCTCCTGCCAACGATGCCCTCTACCATGGCGTTCAGGGACTTGGCGTTACTGTCGGCCTTTTCCTCTAGGTCATTGAAGCGGTTCGCCAGGTCTTCGACGCGCTCGTCCACTTGGCCCATCCGCTTGCCCAGCTCCATCATGTCACCCCTCACGCCAGCCAACTGTTCCTCAAATTTGGCGGCGAGAGCCTCGTTCGCCACTTTCATATCCGTGGCCAGACTGTCGTTCGCCGCTCTCATTTCTGTGGTTAATTCGGTCTTCATTGCAGTCAGATTGGGATTTGTCATCTCCAACTTTGTGACCAGGTCGCTATTTGCCGCCTCCGTCTTCACTGTTAATTCGGCCTTCATTTCCTCCATCTTCTCAGTGATGTCGTTTGCCGGGTTCATTTCTTCCATTTTCTGTAGAATCTTTTCCAATGCAGCCTCCATGATGGTAATGTCCCGCTTCTAACACCAATTGTGACTTTCTGGGTTCGTAGAATTAAAAGTCCAATTTGCCGAAATTCTAACTGTTCTTTATTTCCGTAGAAATACACTGTTTAATCCTCACGTAACAACATTACGTCACATATACAACACAATCTCCCAAGGTCAATGACAACAAACAGCGTTGATTACCTCTGTTTACAATACTCTTGTTACACACTTCTCAGCTGTTTACTACTTCGACTCACTCTTGGCGAGTCGTCGCCTTCTTAAATACCTCATTGATAAGTTCGAGACTGTTCTGTACAATCACGAGATATTTCTGGAATAAACAAGACCTTGAACGTACTATCACTTTACAGAAGCGTAACTTAATCTATGCCGGCAAGTCCTTTATCACAGCTATCTTTATTTGCCGGCTCTTTGTATATACAAGCCGCGCTATCGTAGATAACAGCTTCGCGACAATATGGAACAAAAGCTAAAGCAAATGTCCAACGAAAGCGATAATTGAATGTTGCTCCTGGAAAATCCATTTGACCAATGATATAAGAAATAGAGATAATTCTGAATCAGTGCCTGAATTGGCTGTGAATGATGCAATACACACTGGTGAAGAAAGGACCGGAGTAGAGGAAGCAGCTCTAGAAGTGGAAGAGTTTGCTCTTGTAGATTATCCACATATGATTGGAAGGAAACAGCTAAATAAGCAGTTTGTCATAACAGGGAGTCATAACAGAAGTGAGTGCAAAAGAAGTGGATGTAAGATATCTGCATTCATATTAAGACAGCAAATCTGTGTTTATTTTCCCAAATATTCCAGATCATACTGTAGACAAACACCAAATTGTAAGTCTTACCGACTCCTACAGAAGAAAAGGTTCGCTGAGAACATATTGTAGATTTAAGATTTATGAAGAGTAGATTGTCATCATTAATCAAATATTTTCTTAATCTGTGTATCAAATGCTTCTGAAGTGTACAAAATTTTGTAACCAAGTGTAAAATCTATTCTAAACATGTAAAAATAATTTTTAAGCATGTGTACTTTTAAAAAAGGCAACTTTTATCTGAAATTACCCCATTAGAGGGAAATACGGAACTGTGGATGAAAATTCAATGAGTGTCCGAAATTACCCCAACATAGGGATAACACTGGAAAGTTTCATTGGTTAAGATCTGATTGCTTATACAATATTTTCGGTTCATGTTATTTGATGGGATTATTCTTCAATGTCATATCAAATATCTCACGCTTTTTGTCACATGAATTGAATATTCTTTGCAATGCTACCTTAAGGAACATTAAAATTCAGCCCGATATTACTCCATCTTACTCCATCGAATGAATTTATGAGACAAACCAATACTTACGCTCTTCAAAGTTACATTAATAAATTAGACATGGACAGCCTGTTTGACATGGTGGTTAGTAAGTTAGCTAGCAAATCAGGAGGCCCCAGGTTCATTCATGCATTATTTTCTTTGGATAGCATTATTCCTTATCCTTGCTTAGATTGGAAGAGTGAGTGACAGTGTAAATGTGCGTGTGAAATTATTGTTAAGATAGACACCCGCATTACAATATTAAAGTAAGTGATCACTATCAATGAGCATTACCCATTAGAGGCACAAAATATTTGATGAATCCATAATTTTTAAACTACTTTGGCAGAAAGATAATGCAAAATATCACATTTAAACAATTTTCATAAAGTGTGAGTAAAATGAGTAAGTATAAAACCAGCTATTCACGCTAAAATATATTATTCCACTATTTATAATGAGATATGCATATATAAACACTTTCATTTATACCAAAGAGGTATTGCATTGGACAATTTGAAAATGGGAATGTCCCACCAAATATTAACTCTGCTAAAGAGAGTTTCAGAATTATGACGCTATAATAACACTGTTTCTGACTGATGCAACTTGTTGCACATTCATCTTTTTTCTGCTCCTCCATCTCTAGTTCAGTATTTTAAGATTCCTGAGAGCACTCTTTTTACAGAGAGCTGGACCTGAAGATATTTATTTAAATTACTAAATTTAAAGATCAAAAAGCTATAAAACCAACATAGTTTTGAAGAGCAAACTTAATAGTCTTTAATAGTCTTAGGACATTTTAACAACCTTTTCACGCTTTTTATTTTAGATGCACAGAGATGAAACAGGTAAGAGAGTGACGAAGGGTCAAAGTTACAGAGCAGTAGGGAAAAAGTGGAAAACGAGCAAAAGGGAGAGCACACTTGAAAATGCAGCAAAGAAGGACAAAGAAGAAGGGAATAACAAAGAAGGAGAAAAATTGAGAAGTCCAGATATAGGTGACAGTGAGATAAGAGAGGAGGATGGAGAAGAAAAAAAGGGAGGATAAACTTTATGTGTGAAAGACAGATGAAGAGTACAAGCCAGACCTGGAGAGAAACAGTGAGGTAAAGATACTGAATAAGGGAGGTAGAGGGAAAGAATCCCTTGAGCTATAGTTTGCTATTACACAAGCAAGGTTGCCACTGTTCGGATTGTTATATATAAAACTTTCAATTATTTTGTTAATATCTCTGCAGATAGTGTAAATTTTAATAGATTCCTCTCTATAGATTTAAGCAAGAAAAATATGTTGTCTTACCTTTATTATCTTTGCTTCCACGATCCTCCTTGGAGGCTGCGATTCAAATCGTTAAACACTATTGCAGTGTCTGAAACAGATAACCGAAGTTTGAAAATTCTTTGCTTCCTAAAGCACTTAAGTTTTGTTTTTAATGAAATTTACTGATAATATATTCTATGATGAACTTTTTGATAATCATATGTCACAGACGTACATCACAGAAGTGTGGCTTGCAACCTGAAAGCTGTCTCCATCAACTACTAAAAGTCTTCTAACTCACCTATACGGAATGAAAGCAGCTATAAGAGACGAATTGGTACACTGCTATATTTTCCCCTGAATGCCTTTTGTTACGTCTGCTTTCGTGAAATCGATAGGTTGTCTGGTTGCGTGGGAATCCTTACAAAGGTAGTTAGCTATAGATCATAAGATTTTCTCTGGTTGCTATGGGTGATTCCTCTCCCACGTATGAAAAGAAAAACTGCGGCATGAGGTATATACTTACTACATACAGGTAGATAACTGAGAATATCTGTCATAATCTGTATGCATCACTGTACTTCCAGTGCTCAATCTATTACATTTAAAGTCGTTTAAAATTAATTAATTTATTAAAAACAATGAGAACTTCAGGGAATTTTACCCTTTAGTTACACAGTATTTTAGACAAAATGTTGAAATAATTTAAGAAAATAAAAGAGAAACACTTCCAAATTAAAGGTAGTGTGTGGTGGAGATATTTCTCTCATCGCATATTAAGAAGATACATAACTTAAAATAGGCATCAGAGCTCCTCTTAAATGAGATGAGTAACGCGCGGGCAAACACATACTCATCTTTATCTTAGAAAAATATGCCAATGGTGATGACTAGTAAGAAGCCTTATATTATTCTGCCTGTTAAATGCTTCTTGGGAACAAAATGCATTGCTTTCTCTCTTACCTTGTTATAGTTGAGTCAGCTGCTATTATAAATGGCTATATTTAAACTAATGCAGCATGTTAGTACAACGCATGCAGTGCATTCATGGAGAATATGCTATTGGGATGCATTGGTTTAACCGATGAAACAGATTGCGGCTCATCACAGCCAGCCCTCGTAGCCCTGGTCATTAGAACGCATCTCTCTAGCGTTCCACCGCGTAGAGGGTCGCAGAATCGAGTCCTGCCCTGGGCATGGGTGTTTATGTGTATAGTGTATGTGTGTGAAACTACAGAAAACAGATAGGTAATTAAACGGAAACAATTAAAATACTGTTAAATAAGGTAAATAAAAAAAAAATATATATCTATATATTGGTTTGTCTCATAAATTCGTTCGATTCTTGTTACGTGTTTACAACAAAGAACGCCTGCACTGTATGCCTGTATCACAAATACGGCAACGAAGTTGCCTAATTATGTAGGGGTAACCTGTTTACATACGCAAGGTCATCGAAAGTAAACAAGGCAATAAAATTTTCAAAACAAACTTTATTTTGTGCAGTATGCACCATTATTATCAGTAACATATCTCCATTTCTCAGGAAGCTTATCAATACCATTTTTCCAAAATCTTGCAGTTTTCTGGTTGACGAACTCTTCTACGGCGAGTCTGCAATCCTCCAAGGAAGTAAGGCGTTTGCCATTAAGGAAGTTTTGCAGCGATCGGAATAAATGATAGTCGGATGGGGCAATGTCTGGAGAATAAGGCGGGTGAGGTAACACATCCCAGTCGAAATCCAGTAATTTCTGACGAGTTACCATAGAAGTGTGTGGTTTGGCTTTGTCTTGATGAAAGACGACTCCACCATTAGATGCTAACTCTGGCCTTTTCTCTTCTAGGGCAACCTTCAGACGATCCAACTGAGAACAGTATTTCTCTGAATTGATGGTCTCCCCAGGAGGAAGAAATTCGTAATAAATAATTCCTTTCCAGTCCCACCAAATGCATAGCATAATCTTCTCAGAATGAAGCCCTGGTTTAGGAATTGAGAGTGGTGGTTCCCCTTTCTTATGCCATGACTTTCTCTTTCGGATGTTGTTGTACACAATCCACTTTTCGTCTCCTGTAACCAACTGTTTCAGAAAAGGGGCAGTTTCATTGCGTCTTATCAATGCGTCATAGATGGAAACGCGCTGAACTAAATTTTGTTCACTCGGTTCGTGCGGAACCCATACATCCCGAAGATTTACGTAACCAAGTTTCTTTAGGTGCCTGGCTACAGTTGCATGAGATAAGTTTAGCTCCTGACCTACCTCCCGAGTTGTTATTCTGGGGTTGTTCGTAATCATGTCCTTTATCCTTTCCTCATCCGTAACCACAGGTCGTCCAGAACGAGGTTTGTCTTTCACAGAGAAGTTCCCAGCTCGAAATCGAGTAAACCAATTTTGACATGCCCGATTCGTCACTGCATCTTCTCCTTAAACAGCACAAATTTTCCGTTGAGTTTGTGAGGCTGTTTTACCTTTACGGTAATAAAACAGCATTAAATGTCGACAATGTTCCTTTTTGCCTTCCATATTAACATTCACAAGTTACAAATCCACACTGTTGCATCCACAAACTGGTACTGAAGTTTGGTTACCAATTCTTACATAAGTTGACCTATTTACCTTTGGCCATGAGGTCGCTGTGGTTTGTGTTCATAGCATTCTTTTCAGTTGTTGTATTTGTAAACAAACCCCATATTGTTAGGCAACTTCTTTGACGTAAAAGTAATGGGGGCATGCAGTGTTCTCAGGAGTTCTTAGTCGTAAAAACGTAACAAGAAGCGAACGAATTTATGAGATAACCCGATACCTATCACAGGGGCTCACACTATGGGAAGATACGTACAATCCAAAAAGATAAACAAATAATGCTTCAAACACCAAGTTGCATTTTTTAAATGGAACATGTATGTTTATTCTAGCAAAATGACAACTAGAGCTAGAATTAGTGATAACACACTTGGTTCCGCTTTTCTAAACACATTTACTGGTGGCCTTTAGCCCTCAGAAACTTTATTGTTGTGCATCACATCCGGCATGGAAAATGTACCCACAAATCTCCAGTAGCATTTTGTCCGATGAAACTGTGTCACCTCAACAGATGTTCGAAGTACCCTCCATTTGCATCAATACACTTTTGGAATCTTGTAACAAGAGAGTGTTGCACGGATTGCAGTGTTTCTACAAATATTGCTGCAAATGCCGCAGTAATATGATGTTGCATATCCTCTACTGTTGTTGGCAGTTCTTGATACACTATCTTTCACTGTGCCCCAGAGAAGAAGTCTAATGGCGTGGTCTGGGGACTGAGCTGGCCATCGCATAGTACCTCTTCATCCTATCCACCTATTTGAAACCTTTGCATCCAAAACATCTCTGGAAACTTGTGCATAAGGTGCAAGACATCCATCATGCTGGAACCACATTGACAAACACGTTTCTAATCCCACATCCTCCATGAAGAGGGGTAGACTGTATTGCAGAAATGATGCATATCACTGTCCATTTAATGCTTCCTGATAAAAATAGGGACATAAAACATGGTTACCAATGATACCACACCAAACATTAACACTCCACTGTCGTTGAGAGCAACTTGGCGAATCCTGTGGGGATTTTGCATGAACCAGTAGTGCATATCCCACAGATTCACATGACCACGATTTGTAAATGAAGCTTTGTCCATAATGTATTACTTAGGAATGCTGGATTACCTTGCCAAATGCTGAAGTGCAAAATGACAGAATACAATGTGGGATTCAAAGTCATTCCCATACAGTTCATGGTGCAGTGAGAAATGGAATGGATGAAACCAATGTCTTTACAAAACTCTGCTCATACTACTGTAGCTTATTCCAGAACCTCGTGCAATCTGTCGTACACTTACCTCAGGATTGTGCGCTACATCAGCCACAACAGCAATTTTGTTTCCAGTGCTAGTCACTATTCTTTGTACGTTGTCGCTTTGTGGGAGCCCAGCTTCCAGTTTCCCTGAGTTTTGTGCAGATGTTGGCAATGGTACAATGTGAAGGACGCTGTCGATCTGAGTAGCATTCAATGTACAATACCATAGTTGCAACATTTGCCGTAAATTAAAATAATATCCAGGTTTTCTTTATTACTGTAGGCCGGCATATCGACTAGATAACTGCAACTGTTACATGCCACCTGAAAACACGGTTTAAGGTGTAAATATGGAAAGCAATATCCGAAATGTACGTGAATTACGTTACAGTATGACAGCAGACCAGATCAGGAGACACTAGTACACTGAAGCTAGAACCTGCCGAGATGATATCGGTTTGTTTACAGCAGGTTACAGGCCAGTGCAAGCAACCCCTTCTGAGCACAGAAATAATGCATTGCATTACATCAGAAAGGTGGCACCATTGCCATCCTCTAACTGCCACATATTTCAAAACGTATGATGTTTAGAAACGAGAAACCAAGTGTGTTATCCCTAACTATAGCTCTAGTTTTCATTTTACTAGAATAAACATACATGTGCCAGTTAAAAAAATGCAACTTGGTGTTGGAAGTGTTATTTTTTTTTTTTTTTACATGGACTGTGTATACCTTCTCATTGTGGGAGCCCCTGACATAAGTACATTACTGACCAGTTGGAATTTTCAAATTTTGTTTCATTTCGGAGATATTTGAGATCACAGTTAAGTGGGACAACCTGTATATAAGCTCCATATCTTAGTTTAAAAAATCTAAAACTGCAGCTAAATAGGCCCTAACAAAATCTATTTTCCTTGGTTCTACTCCCGGCCCAACAGAGGAGTAGTTTTCATTAAATAAGATTTTTCCTTTCTCTCCATAGACCAGAAATTGTAATTGGGATACACATTTCAAGAAACAAAAACAATAAATAATTCCTTTCATGGAAGTACTGAAAACAAAGTAAGTGTTGTTTAGTGCCATTAATCGACTCCCTTTAAATTTAATAAATAATAAGTTTAAGTAACTAATGTAAATAAACAGGTGGCAGCAGAAGCTGCTTCTGAATTTTATCTGCTGATATGATTTAGACAGTAAAAGTTACTAGTATGATCTACATGACTACCTTCTTATGATCACCCTGTTCCAGTTCACTGCTGCCACTCTCCTGACATTTTATGTCTACCTGTAAAGCAATTATACATATTGCTTCATTATGCACTCTACAAATCCCATTACATGCAGAGCTTCAATCAACTTTCTCTTATTTTGGATAAATTACATGCTTCTTTTTCCATAAGATATGATTTTCTACACTCCTTCAGGGTAAATCAGCGTTTCCTGTAAAAGAAAACAAAAGTTTCTCTTTACTACTGTGTAGCTATATAATGGGTGGCGCACAGTTGCACTTTCCGCTACAGTTCGATACAATAATAAGGGTAGCTCAGGGTTAAGCAATGATGTTTCTCTCAGGGTATGCGTGAGTATGTATGAGAAGGATAGTTTTAATGACACTGGAATGCCCGTTTCAAACTGATTTAATGACTGCTTCTTTTTATCATAACACCAGACTCGAAGTTGCCAACCAAGGGTTACCAATATCACTGTTTAGAGTTACTATATGTGAAATGCTTATTACTCAATAAAACTGAATTCGTTCTTCAAGTACATATGAACCGACAAATATCTTCTCTCACAGCTTCTGGTCTGCCCTCGACCAAGACAGAAGAAGAGGACTGCCCTAATCGGCTTCACGCCGAGGACTGAATGTCCACAGCTGCGCGTGGGTGTGTGTGACTTTCACTTTCTCGAAGCCCTTTATTCAACCAAAGATTCCCTTTGTGACTATTTTGTCATGCCATTATGAAGGGTCCGAAGAATACCCTATTCAAACAAAGTCAAGTGCTACCCTTTAGAACTCTGCTAAGGACGCTGTTTCTTACGTTTCTTTTGTTAAAACAACTATTCACCCCAACTGCTATTCGGCTCAACTGCCCCTGCACATGTTGTAACAAAGAACCAACATTCCTTTGAAATCCATCATGATTCTTTACTTATGTCAATCCTTTAATTTCGGTATCAACTGTATCAAATAAAAACCAAAAGTTGGTGGTTTTCTTAAATGGTAAATTTGTAAGAATAAACATCAAGGAGTAAAAACTTAATTTACTTTATGGAGTTAAAATGAACTTATTAATTTGCTATTAAAATAACTTACAAATTAGATTTTAAGTCATGACATTCCAAACAGACCTCTAGGATACTGAACTCCTGCAATCTTTACTAATCAAGTACTCATTCCTCCACCCTCAAAACAACCATCATTGATTATACCACTCAGAAATACCAAGTGATACGAAATTTTCATCTACTACCATACCTTCATATCATGCAGTGCAAAACCATTAAACAAAACAGATATTGCAGGTACATTTCATGTATATAATTCAGCTTAGGCATAGTTCATATCAGTTGGAGCAGGTGATGCGGTCCGTGTAGGACAGGAACATTCAGGCTATAAGCAAAAATATCTAGTCTCCAAACATTCTTTGACACTCTGGTTCCCACACCCTAACCTGACCGGAAACATTACCCATTGTCTGACTAAGCCCATGGCAGTGAGAGGCACCTATCCCTTCCAGTCAGGGTTCCTTCTTACAATTCGCAAACGTGATAACCACAAAAGGCTGCAGGATTTAGCCTGGGCATGTGCAAACGTTAGCTGGCATAATGTATCTCACCCTGAGAAAAGCTACTTTTAGATTAGGTCCAAAAATGGAACATTCGAACATTAATTGTAAGTGAGGAATAGGTGCCAGCCAATAGAAAATTAATACTTGGTCACGGGATGATGATGATGAGTATAAGGGCGCTCAACTGCAGAGGTTATCAGCACCCTTTTTTAAGAAAACTGGTCATGGCAAAAGCCAGATATAAATTGCTCTAAAAAACCATAAATATGTAAATAGACTTACAAATACATGCACATAAAAAACTATACAAACAAAAGAAATATATATCTAAAATGGCATAAATTCTCTTCGCTAAATCCTAAAGTCTAGTCTAGAAAAGAATCTCAAAACTTTCTCCACTACTGCGTTATCGTCCGCTAGCATTTCTGCAAAGCTGTCCGGCAGCTGCAGAGACATCCTAAGGTGTGCTAGGGAAAAACACTCTAGCAGCACGTGTCGCACAGATAACGCTTCATTGCAAAACGGACACAGTGGAGCAGGTTCCTTTTTTAAAAAAAAAAAAAAAAAGAGTAAAAAGCAGTGCCCAATATGCAACCGAGCCAAATTAACCTCCTCGCGACGAGATGACCGACAGGAGGTAACCCAGGGAATCGGAAGTTCTTTCACAGATCTAAGTTTATTATTGCAGAGAGCGGACCACTCCTCCTGCCAGCAGGTTTGCACAGCTCTCCGCAATACGACCCTAAAATCTTCCGATGTCACAGATGGTACTCGAACCCTGGGCTTCATGGTAGCCGTCTTGGCTGCCGAATCCGCCATTTCATTCCCCCGCAAGCCTACGTGACCAGGGATCCATGCACACACCACACTAACGCCAGAAGCGTGTAAAACGTGGAGGGCATCCTGGATACGCTGCACAATAGGGTAGTAGTTATACAGCTGCCGTAGACTTTGAAGTGCACTCAGGGAATCACTAGGATTAAGCAGTCCCCCAACTTTCGTCGACGTATGTGTAAAATGACCCAGTATATTGCATAAAGCTCTGCAGTAAAAGTGAAAGTGCTAGTGTGGAATCCGAATGTATACGGTTCGGTTCCACACACATAAGCACAACCAACACCATTTGAGTTCTTGGAGCCATCAGTATAAATTATAAAATGGTCCTCGTATCGCGATAAAAATTCTAAAAGACATGTGCGGATACTAGACATAGACATGGTAGATTTATCATATTTAGTCATGCCCAGATCAACGTGGGATGCTCTGCACAATCAAGGAGGGTATGTCCTCTCCCCCCTAGGATACATCTTGGGCATTTCAGTATCAAGATGTCTAAGGAGCTCCCGGAAACGAAAACCAGGTGGCTTTGGTTTAATAGAAGTGTTCCTATAACGCAAGTCCATGAAGGTGTTAAAGAATGACGTAAACGATGTATGTGTGGGCATGCAATTAAGTCCACAGCCATAATTTGCTAATTACATGTTGCACCTGTACTGCAGAGGAGGTTCTGCAGACTAGAAATACAGGCTTATAACTCGGCTCGTTGGAAATGCCCCAACTGCTATACATATGCCACAATTATGGACTGTGTCTAATCTCTTCAGCACAGATGGTCATGCTGAGCCATAAACGATACTACCATAATCTAATTTGGAACGGATGAGTGCGCGATAAAGTTGCAATAACACTGTACGATCCGCTCCCCACGATTTTCCACTTAGTACCCGCAAGATATTTAAAGATCGGTCACATCATGCTTTCAGTTGTGCTATATACGACGACCAACTAAGTTTTCTATCAAATATCAATCCAAGGAACCTCGTCTCATCTACAAAAGGTAGTAGATCAGCGCCTAGCCGGAGCCTTGGAGGTAGTCGACTCTGCTGACGTCAGAAGTTAACACAGATTGTTTTCTCAGCAGAGAATCGGAAGCTGTTCTCTAAACTCCAACTCCTAAGGTTGTCTAAGGTGGTCTGTAGAGGGCGCTCTATAAATGGTGTGTGCTGAGATGTACAGTAGACGGCAAAGTCGTCTACAAATAGGCATGACGAGATCCCCGGAGGTATACATTTCGAGATAGAATTAATCGCAATAGCAAACAACGTAACACTTAGTACCGATCCCTGTGGTACACCGTTCTCTTGAACAAAAGGATTCGAAAAAACCGAGCCAACCATTACTCGGAATACACGGTCTTTCAAGAATTCCTGAAGGAAGAGTGGTAGGCGTCCAAGTATATTCCAGGTGTGCAGAGTACGTAGCAACCCTGCCTGCCAACACGTATCATAAGTCTTTTCGAGGTCAAAAAATATTCCAACTGTTTGGCAGTTTTTAAGAAATCCGTTCATAATCTGTGTTGACATGGACGCAAGATGATCCACAGTTGAACGGCGTCGTCGAAAACCGCATTGGATGTTATTCAGTAGGTTCTGCATTTCCAGCCACCATACCAACCGCCCATTTATCATGTGTTCCATTACCTTGCATACGCAACTGGTGAGGGAAATAGGGCGGTAGCTAGAAGGGAGGTGACGGTCCTTGCCAGCTTTCAAGATAGGTATAATGGTGGCTTCTCGCCACCTGTCAGGAAACGTGGCATCAACCCAAACACGGTTATAGACCTCGAGCAGGAATGCCTTACCTTCAGGTGAGAGATGTAACATTTGAACGTGGATTCCGTCCGGTCCTGGTGCTGTCAGTCGCGATGATGAGAGAGCGTGTTCTAACTCTGCCAAGGTGAAGAGGCGGTTATAATCTTCAAGCTTTCTGGAACTAAACACGAAACCTTGAGATTCTACCTGAGTCTTAATCGAGATAAACTCAGGAGAATAATTACTTGAGCTAGATACCTGGGCGAAAGCACAGCCGAAGGTGCTAGCCACGACAAACGGATCAACAACTCCTGCAGTTGTTTTCAGACCAGCGATTGGCAAGTGGGTTGATTTTCCAGCCACGCGTCTTAACCTACCCCATACAACAGATGAAGGTGTACATCTGTTAAAAGATGATACAAAATTGTTCCTTGAGGTCTTTTTGCTATCCTTAATTATTTGCCTAGACTTTGCACGCGCTTTCTTGTACTCAATTAGATTACTTAGAGTAGGATGTCGTTGGAATACCCTTAAAGCATGTCTACGAGCACGAATAGCATTCCGGCAGTCCTTGGTCCACCATGGGACAGGAAATCGACCGGGTTGGTTAGCCGAACGTGGAATAGACTGTTCTGCAGCAGAAAGTATTTTCTCTGTGAGAAGATCAACTAAATAATTCACAGAATCGTGCTCGTTGTAATCAAAGACAGCCAACTGGGTGTAAAGGTTCCAGTTGGCACGATCAAAGTGCCATCTAGGGATACGTGAGGGAGACACATCTTGTGCTAAGAGACTAAGAAGACATGGGAAGTGGTCGCTGGAATGTAAATCAGAAATGACATTCCACTGTAATGAAACTGCTAACTGGGATGAACACACTGCCAAATCGATGTGCGAATAGGTGTTAAAGGCGTCTGAAAGGAACGTTGGCTCTCCAGTGTTCAGGAGAACCAAGTTATTGCTCTCCAAGAATTTTGCAATGAGGTTGCCTCTCGAAAATGCCCGATTTGAGCCCCAAAGTGGGTGATGGGCATTAAAGTCTCCCACTATTAGAAATGGTGTTGAAAGTTGGGAAACCAGATCTTCAAGGTCAATTAACGAGAGGTCATCTGATGGCGGTACATATACATTGCAAATGCAAAATTCGATTGATGGCAGCTTAATCCTTACAGCTACAGATTGTATGTCAGATTGTAGCTGTAACGGATCTACAAATCTGTCATCCCTGAGGAGCATCATAGTGCCCCCGTGAGCAGAAATGCCCTCTTCTGTTTCAATATCACACCTCAGTGGTGTGTAGCATCTGATTTTAAACTTGTCTTGTGGTCGTAGCTTAGTCTCTTGTAAGCATACCAACAAGGGGTTATGCTTACTGAGCAAACGTTCCAGTTCTGGTCGATGTGCTCTTAAACCTCGTATGTTCCATTGAAGGATAGCCATGGCGACAGTAATGGGATATGTCAAATAAGTACGCACATTACGTAGGTTTCAGCGGTGGTCGGATCAATTTGCCCGTTTTCTTAGGTGTAGGGGTAGTTTCTGCAGGTTTATCCTGCCTCTTCTTTGCTGCAGATGCAGCAGCGTGGTCAGATATTTCCTGCTCAATATCTTCTATGGAAGAGGACCGTTTTCCTTCTACAACTTTCGGTTCGAGAGGCTCAAAGCGATTGGAAATTGCAACCGACGTAGATGACTGTCGCCGGTCGGAGTCCTCCCCAGAAGAGGACTCCGACGATGATCTCGGAGATGCTCTTGAACTTCTTTTCTTGGACTTTTCTGGAGCAGGCTTTGTGTTTTCTTTCAGGAAGGCAGTTCTATCATACTGAGTCTTGCACTTTATCTCTGGTGCTTGTTACACAATGGGCAATTTTGTCCTGTTGCTAGACGTCGATGCTTTGTCAGGCGACTTCACAGACTTGTTCTTATTTTCAGTATTGTTAGGAGGTGTTCTCGGAGCTTTACTTGGTGTTACTGATGCTCTTGGTGCACTAGAACTTTCTACGATATAGTTTCCCCGTTCATATCGGATGTCTGGGTACCAGCCTCCCGTTTTGGTGACGGAGTAGCCGCCACAGAGCTGTAGGTACAGGAGGTAGTCAAAAGGGCTTGTGGATACAAAGAAGTTTCCGGGCTTCCGAAAAGGATACCTTTTCTTTAACCCAGATCTCCTGAATAGCTCGCTCTTCAATATAACAGGGGCATTCTCGTGAACTTGATAGATGTTCACCGCTACAATTAACGCATGCTGGAGGTGATGTACATGCATCTTCATGCATGCCATCTCCACAGCTGACACATGTAGGTATGCCTTTACAGAATGCACTAGTGTGACCAAACCGCTGACATTGGTAGCATCTCAAGAGGGTTAGGTATGCATGGTCTAACCTCTATCACTTCATACCCTGCCCTGATCCTTTGAGGGAGATCTACCCGATCAAAGGTCTAGAACAGGGTACGAGTAGGAACCATATCCCCTCGCTCTCTCCGTTGGACACGATAGACTGCTGTTACGCCTTGTTCCTGAAGGTTCTCCTGAATATCCTCGTTGGACATTCCATCCAACGCGCTAGTGTTTACAACACCGCGCGAGGAATTCAGGGTCCTATGTATCTCCACTTGGACTGGATAACTGCCCAGCATGTTGGCTTTCAGTATCTTAGCTGCCTGGGATGCTGTAGTTGCTTCCACCAGCAGTGTGCCATTTCTAGATTTTGTACATGATTTAACAGCACATGCTATTTTGTCAAGACCTTTCTGTATGATAAACGGGTTAACCGTTGAAAAAGTTCTACCTTCCTCTGCCCTTTTGATAACTAAGTAGCGAGGACCACACTCAACTACTTGTTTGACAGTATTCTCAATAATGTCCTTTCCAAGTTTAATATTTTTTGGGGGTGTAGGTGTACCATAATAGTTGGTCTAAGTTTCATCCCCCAGTGCTCCCCACCCACCACAGAGCCCAACAAGGGGTCATCCCACTGGGATGACAGGGCTACACAGGGGATACAGCGAGCTCGCCGTCCCACTCACCCTGGAGTTCGGTACAATACCTAGTCCTGGCCGATTGATTAGGGGTGGGTTAGTCCCTAACCTCCCGTTTAGGCGAAGCAGAAGCCAAAGTAGTGTATTAGAAATGCGCACCCTCCCCAAATTCAGAAGAACACTGTTACGAGCTCAGGTACGCATCCCTCAACCACCAGGACAAACCTTTCCACCGACACGGGTCTCCACGCACGGCCTACATGTGGGTGGGCCTGTTGACCGTCTCCTTCAACCACGAAGAGGAGCCCACACGAGGGAGACTGTTGGCTCGGGACCCCGGGAGCGCCAAACCGTACCTACTGGAGTAGGCCCCTGGGGCGTTTGGTCACAGGATTTTATTTCAAACTCCAACAGTACCTAGAGAGGGGGAAAGCCAGGAGATGGCGGATCCGTGATTTTGATAGCTGGGTCACTCTCTCTCGCGGTCGGGGCGTGATGATGATGATGATGGTGATGATGATGATGGTGATGATGATGATGATTGTGTTTTAGGGCGCTCAACATCTGGATCATCAGCGCCCTTAAACACAAGTGGGCTAAAAGCTAAATCAAAGTCTCAAACACTAGAAATCTACACAATCAAATAAAACCAATGTAAAAACACCGCCATAACGAGGAGGCCTTATTTAAAGTAGAAGTTAAAATCGTAAAAACAGGATAGGGATAAAATGGCCATAAAAAACCCAAGATACTTGAGGTTAAATTCTAAAATCAACAGCTGAAACAAACGCTAAAACTTTGCCCACTGCCGTTTCATCAACAGCGAGGATCTCCGCCAAGCTGGCCGGCAGCTGGAGAGACCTGCGGAGACGTGCCAAGCTAAAACAATCTAAAAGCAAGTGACGGACAGTCAGGTCAGCACTGCACAGTGGGCAAACGGGAACCGGGGTCCTATTCAATAAAAAGCTGTGGCTAAAATAACAATGCCCAATGCGCAACCGAGCCAAAATCACCTCCTGATCGGGGCGTAGTGAAGTCACGTTGTACATAGCAGTGGGGCAAGAGTACCTCGAATACACAAAACATGGATCCGTGAGTTTGATAGCAGAAACACTCACACTCTCTCGATTACAATCATGAATAAATCGATCCTGGAACAGTCGAGGTGTTTTCTTCGCTAACCCCACCACACCCAGTCAGGACGTATCCAGACCCTGGAACAGAAGAGAGTCCATGCAGAGCGAACCCCGAGGAAATCCCCGACCTGTCCAGTAAACCTCCTACATCCGTAGCTCTCAACCGTCACCTGCCCTACTTTATGAGGGTTGAGTGCTGGGACGACTCAACCAGGTTCCTAACTGGCAAGGACCCCCACACAGGCAAAGAAAAATTTTCCTTCATAGTCTGACATGTTATCGAATTTAACATGTTAAAATTCAGAACAAAGTACCAAAATCAAATGTTTTTGTTTCATCCAAAAAATATCCTGGCCTGAGATACAAGGTGTCTAAGACAGTGGATGTCTTGGGCACCATTTCTCCTGTGTGATATTTGGTAGAAAAATAAAAAACTATATATCTGGAACAGTTTTGGGTATTTTTTTGTTTTATTATTTGATTTCAGTTTAAAATGCCCATTTGGAAATATACATATCCAAATTCCTTTGCTGTAGTCTCCTAAAATTCCTTTTGAAAGGTAAAAAATTGTCTTTTTAAAAAATGCCAATCTCAATAAAATGTCTTTATTGCTGGTCGGTACCATCGAACAAAACATTCCCTTGAAGAGGAGTACTTGACTTTTGAGTTTAACAGGTTTTACAATCAACTGAAAATGTTGCAATACATTAAAGCAGTTTCTGTTGCCAATTCACATATCTACTTCATAAAGTCAAAATCTAGTGTTATTTGAAAGGCTTTTAATACTATATAAAGATAAGTAATACACAGACACAGCTTTCAAAATATACGTGCAAGTTTCAAAATATATTACAGCTTTCAAAGCATACCATTTCTCTGCTTAAGAGCTAAAATTAGCTATTTGAACTAAAAAATTTGCTCAGCTGTCTCAATATCTTTCTTTGATATTAGTGATGGCTACAACTGAACCAATAGGAAATGGGGCATCCTTGATATTTTAAACATTATAATTTGGAAGCACTGGTGATGATGTAGCTCTTTTGCAGCTGGAAATCTACATCAGGCAGCCAGTACATGATAGCACGAAGTTCACGACTATTCTATTTCATTTATAACTGACATCCATACTCTCTACCCTCCACCAGACAGTGTCAGTAATAGTGTCTGGGTGGTGCAAATTCTTAGGTATCAGATGCAAAATAATATGCAAAGCAAGTACAGGATTACAGCACATAATACAAGAGTAAAAATAGTAAGAAAAAAGTATATATAGTAAACAATAAAAAAACTCAACAAACAGCAGTTCCACACCACAGAGAGAAAGATGGGGGGGGGGGGGGGGGCAGGAAAGTCTTTATGACACCAAAAATTAAGACTGCATGTTTCTTTCGCAGAAAAGTTACACCCAACTCTCTACACTCTAGGGGTGCAACATTTCGAGAAAGTAATGTAGACGGCATTCAATGAAGCGGGTACAGCCAGAACTACTACAAGGAGTGATACCTGCTGGTACATTCGATACCATGGGATTAACGGTAATAACAAACAGAATAACACTCAACATGGAGCCTTGAAACACACTGTTCTCCTGACAAAAGACCGACAGTAAAGAAGCCATTCGCACACAAAAAGTACGGACATCCATAAAAATGCTACAGAAACACCGGAAGATGTACCTGAACGTTCCAACGGAAGAGCTGGCAGAGGATATCCATATATCAAGCGGCAAGCATCACCGATGTCCCTGAGCCGATCCCCAGTTGTCTACACTCCTGATGCTCAAGAAGGGAGCAACCACCTTGTCTGTGAGTTACTGCCTCCTCCCTAGGCCGGTGCTATCCTTTCCATTTATAAGCACCACTCGTTACTTGAATCCACCTTCCTGAATGTTAAGCTTTCCACTCAGCAACTCCAAGATATTAACACGTTGGCCAAGATCTTCGTCTCTTCCCCTGGGTGCTTCCACATTCTTCATGCCATCGATTTTTGCTAATGGCTCCAGTTTCATCTCAGACATTCCTTTTTTCATTTCTTCATTTAGACCTTTCATTTCTGCCTTCATCTCTAACATTGCGAATTCATCGGCTTAGTGTCACTGTATTTCAATCTTTATTCCTGTCTTCATTTCTACCATCAAGGAATTCATTTTGTCCATTCCAGCTAATAATTTTTAAAACACTTCCTCCATTGCAGCAACTTATCTGACACCAATGTGACAATACAATAAAGTTTAGATAGGTAGACTCAGAATGAAAAAAAAAAAACAATGCCATAACCAAGACTTCAACCACGGATCTCCCGATCTTCCTCTGATTGCTCTTAATCATTGAGCTACCATGACCACCGAGGCAGTTGGAGAATTTAATGTCATGGTGGCATATTAGCAGTCAAAGGGATTGTGGGTCATCCTTAGTCTGTATCAATAAAGATCCATTATGTTGCAGGGTACAATTCAGTACTAAGCCAGCAATAATGTCCAGGGTAACCTGAACCATGAAAAGTTTCAAAGAGCTAAAAGGTGGGTATTCTGGCTTAACGAAGCACATGAGACAACACATGTGTCACACTGATCAGATGCAGCAGCAGTTCCATCCAAAGAAAAAGTGACCATACATCTCTTCCTAGACATGACAACATGAAAATCAGAAGCAGTGCCTTTGCTGTAGTGGATTCCATACATGGAGAGATGCCACTAGCTCCATCTATCCCAATGCCAGGTGAAACCTCTAGGTGGTTATTAATGTGACTAAGCTGAGACCTGCACCTCCCTAGCTATCCTCCAAAGGGTTAGGAATTGTAATGTTTTACAGCTAGGGCTGTTAAACCTAACCCAATTGCAAAAAACCTGGATTGAGGCTTAGGAACTGAGAGTACTAAAACCTGCACTTATCAAAGTAAGCCCCAAGGGATACCAGTCAGTGTTAACATAGGACACAAACATCCTTCTTTGTAGGTTATGAGTCTGAATATACCCCTGCCATTTCTGAAATCTGGATTACACACCACAATATCTGTTTACAATATTTGTTTGTCACAAACTGATCCAACAACTTCAAAAACTACAGAAAAGAATTATATTACAGTGGATACCTGCACATTGTGGAATTGCTGGAAATGAATCTTGCCAAAAAAAGGTGCAAATTTAATTCAGAACAAAAGTAAAATCTTACCCTTTACATCCATAAAAAGATTAATCAAAAGCAAATATAAAAACAAACAAAACCAATCAATATCTAACAAAGCCAAAGATAACAAATGGAACATTTTAATTAAAAATCCAGAAATTATTCCAGAAATCCCACGTAAAGCTGCAGTAGCAAATTTTAGATTACTTACGGAACATGATTATTTGGCCAAACACTTACACAGAATAGGAATTTATACTAGTTGAAATTGTCCTCTGTGCAACAAAGAAGAGAAATGACTGAAGAACATCTTTTAACCTGTGAAGCCCTACCTGCCGGACCCACTACACAGAAATATTGGAGAGCAAGACAGCTAATGGCTTCATTGCCAAAGACTAACATTTGAAAACAACAACAAATCTGTTTACCCATTACTGTGAGTCCAGACATGTTTCTTCTGAATTTCTCCCACAGAGTTATTTTTTCATACAAATCTATTTTCTACTGGCAGAATTCTTGAATTTCCTATTGAGCAACATGATGAGGACAGTGATGTGTATGATTTCACCACTGTTTTAAAACCTTTGGCATTCTGAATTTAGCCATACTTGGGCTGGAGAGATTTTGTATGTGGTGCTTCAGCAGGCCTCTACCAATATTGCAAGGCCTCTTTCCATGGCCAAAAGCACTGTATACCCATTCCATTAGCTCAAGCGACAGTCAAAGAGTTGGTAACAATTTTCGAAATGGATACCATTAGAAATAATCTTTTCTGCCTGCATTTGTAGTTGAATTTAAATATTGCCAGTAATATATGTACTGAGTTGTACAGTATATTATCTCATACAATTCCACACTTGTGATTCTGTTTTGAAAGCAGGCAACCCCTATGAACATTGAAAATTGCTCATACTCCAGTGATACCATTGTACACAGAACAGTGCTTAGCATAATGATACTGAAAAACTTAACATGATTGCTCAGCCTCTACACATCCCTTCATATCTGCTTATGTTGTTGTGTTACTATAACACTGGTCGACAAGGTTTTTTTCACAAGAGATCTGAATAGTGAATCTAGTGGCATTTTCCATCCTGAATTCAGATATGTAGTCAGAATTTTCCCATCAGGCATAGTTTTTTTGTAAAAGCTACTTTTCAAAATATGATTTTAGCGTTTTCTTTGACCTGTCATAGGAACCGTTACCTCATATGTAGCTATTTTACTCAAGCTGTATTATTGAAATTATTTGCAATGTCATGCTGAAGCGCAATAAAACATGACTGTGCAGGTTCATTGTTGTCGTTTAGACATGTTCAGACCTGTTTAGCAATGTGATGTGTCAGTATTGAGCTGACTGTGAGATTGTTGAGTAGTGAAATATTTCCTTCCTTTCTGTTTAGAAGTGTATTGTGTATGTTGTGCATGTTGTATTTCTGTGCTTTATCTTTTCATCATGCCAAGAAATTGTGTAAATCATGCAGATAATTTCTGCTATATTTGTGGTGAGCTGACCTTCAAGTCTTAGAGGCGAAATTTGACCCCACTTATGAAGAAGTGTTATAAACTTTACTTTGGCTGTCAAGTTGGTGATTTTGATAAGAGCTGGGCCCCAAATACATGCTGTGTTTCGTGTGTTAGACTGCTGACTGGGTGGAAAAATGGTACACATCATATGCCATTTGCAATTCCCATGATTTGGAGGGAACCGAAGGATCATTTAACTGACTGTTATTTTTGTTTGACAAATATTAAAGGAATCACATCTAAAACAAAATATACAGTTAAGTATCCGAATTTGCAATCTGCAATGAGACCTGTCTTACACAGTGAAGAGTTCCCCGTACCAGTATATGCAGATACGACCTTAATTGGTAACTCTGGTTCTGACCTGACTGAAACTCCAAATGATTCAGATGAAAATAAAAATGATCTTACATATGAAGCCAGTAGCTGTTCATCAGAACCATACTTTCCCAATCAGCAAGACCTTAGTGACCTGATTCGCGATTTATATCTGTCTAAACAGCAAGCGGAAGTTTTAGCTTCCAGACTCAAAGGGTGAAATCTACTCCAAAAAGATGTAAGTATTAGTAGATATCGTAGCCGCCATAGTGTTTTCAACGTATACTTCTCTGAAGAAAATGGTATTGTGTTTTGTAATAATATTTGTTCAGTTATGGAAACTCTTGGGCTTCAACACCGGCCAGATGAGTGGCGATTGTTCATAGACTCCTCTCAAGTAAGTTTGAAGGCTGTGCTGCTACATATTGGCAATAAACTTCCATCAATACCGGTAGCGCATGCCGCTGATATGAAAGAGACATCTGAAAATATGAAACTAGTTTGAGAGAAAATACAATATGGAAAATATGAATAGAATATCTGTGTGATTTAAAGGTCATTGCTTTATTGCTTGGTTTGCAATTTGGGTTCACCAAATTTTGCTGTTTTTTGTGCGAGTGGGACAGCAGAGATAAGAAGTCTCACTACGTTAGAAAGTCATGGCCAAAACGTGAATCTCTTATCCCTGGCCAGAATAATGTGGCATGTGTCCCTTTAGTGAAGCCTGAAAAAATATTTTTACCTCCACTGCATATTAAGTTAGGAGTTATGAAAAATTTCGTCAAAGCTATGGATAAACTTTCTGATGGATTCTTGTACTTGAAATCGAAATTCCCCAAAGTCAGTGATGCTAAATTGAAAGAAGGAGTTTTTATAGGACCACAAATCCGATCATTAATGGCTGATGAACATTTCGAGGGACTGTTAAATCCACTGGAGAAAGCAGCCTGGCAGTCTTTCAAAAGTTTGTGTTGCAATTTTCTTGGAAACCATAAAACAGAAAACTATCGTGACATAGTGGCTGATCTTTTTTCTGCATTCTTATAAAGCTATGGGATGCAACATGTCTTTAAAAATTCACTTCTTGGACTCTCACTTGGACTTCTTCCCCGAAAACCTTGGAGCTGTCAGCGATGAACACAGTGAGCGTTTTCATCAGCAAATTTCTACAATAGAGAAGAGGTACCAAGGCAAGTGGAGTTCCAATATGCTGGCTGACTACTGTTGGACTAAAATGAGAGACGTTCCAGATGCAAAATATATCTGAAAATCACTATCTACCACTTTCTAGGTAAGTCAGAATCAGTAGTTATAATTTTGAGTTAGATAGCTAGTTACGGATTTTTTGGAATATAAAAAATTCAAATGAATATCACACAAAACTCCTGCCCGATGGGGAAAAACTGTAATTATATTTGAATTCAGCACGAAAAATACTTTCAGAATCTGTTATTTTAATTCTTGTTAAAGAAAAAAAGTTAAATTTTGTCGACCAGTGTAATTGAACAATCCAGTAACACCCCCCAGTCTACAGATTGTGTCAGATTCAAGATGGATAAATCACCTGCATTCTACTTATATTTGGTCTTCACTACTGAGGCATCCAATGAGGTACCTTAAAGAGAAAGTGGGCTGGTCAGTGGGAAATGGCCCATCAATAAAAAGAAAAAGTTAATAGGATCATGTTTGCATTGTAACAACTCAAACACTAAAACCCTTATTCCAGTTCTGTACAAGATATGTTAAAGAGCACAGACTCAAGATGATGAGCAATTGTTCTCCATGTAACATAAATTAAATTTTAAAAAAATACTAAGCCCACTATTTTCTCTGCAATCTTCAATTGAAATCATTTTTATTTTAAAAATCAATCAATGAGGAACTCATTTTCCTTAAACAGATAGATGGGGGAGTGAAAGAATTAGATACTCTAAAAATTATCAATTAACTAATAATAATAATAATAATAATAATAATAATAATAATAATAATAATAATAATAATAATAATAATAATAATAATAATAATAATGTATGAGAAATGCTGTCACTAAACAATGCATGGTTTTAGAAGGCATATGAGCTAAACCAATGCACTGCTGCCAAGCATTGCATTTGCAGTAAGCAAGCAACAGAGATAAGGGTAAACAATTATTGAGTCAAGAATCAAATTTACCGTACACTTGTGCACAAAACATTATAACTTGTGACATTCATTATTAATGCGTTTGTTTAGTAAAATTAACATACCTGGCTTTCTTACACTGACCTATTGCAGAGGTGTACGCTCATCATCCTCCTTGCATTCTGCCTCAATATTCCCATCAGTTAATTTAGAATTGGCTTCCTGCAGATTTATAACTTAATTAGCACAGTGTTATCTAGAGCCACTTCCTTATGAAACTCTTCCTGCAGTTCTTCAGTGCACCACACGACTAGTCCAATTTTGTATTGTCACTCTGTCTAGTGCAGCTTGCATAAGCTTTTGAAAACCTGCAAGATAAAAAGCAGTGTTCTCTTTTGCAACTTCTCCCTTTGCCTTAACCCAATTTTATACAGTCACACTGGCAAAGATAGGGAAAACAGCAAACAATTTGGTGTCCCTTTTTCAATACAACTTGGTCTAACTCCTATTTTTTTCCTGAAGTTTACTTTGTCCAAAAATTTTGCTCTCACTTCATAAGAGCAGAGTACCTTTGGTCCTCGAATACCAGACAGTCCTGAACAACCATTTTTTGAGAATTTGTGGATGGAGGTTTGTCTGTGATTTTAAAATGGTGGCTAGCATCATCCATGATAATGATTTACCAATTTTCTAAAAAATTTAAAAACCTCTTTGTGAACCTTTCTGTTAAAGTGCCTGCATTCATTTCAGACTGATAGTCAACATTTTAATTTCCTAGTCTGAAGTGCAAAACCCATTGAATTTCTGGAATAAACCTTCCTTGTGCAGAACCCACATGACAAATTTTAATCCCTTTTCTATAGGGATTTTGAGTCCACCCTCTTCCTGCTCAATTCTGTCGTATTACTTGCAATGGCTCTGATTTATCCATTTCTTATCAAAATATAAAATTAGGCACGTTATCTTCAGATGCCTAAGCCTGTGAATAGTTCTTAAAAATATTATATTTGTGGCCATTACATCCTAGCAAGAATTACAGCCATCAGTATTAAGCACTTGGAAGTAGAGGAATCTTTAAAATCAATTTTCCCCTCACATTATAATTAGCTTTTTAACAGAAGGGTATTCTCTATTGTCATTAATTTCATATGTTGTATTATGAAGTCATTAATTTTCAAATTTGAAGCACTTTTTTTTTTTTTTTTCATTTTGGCACGTTTTCCTATAGTTCTAAATAAAGGTTTGTCAATTTCTGGAATAAAAGTTTTGCATGTTACATAATATGTGACACTATATGCACACTCACATTAAATGCTTAGGCCATATGCTCCCGGTTTTTATCAGGCACTTCTTTGCATGATAATTCCTTAAACCTACTACGGTGTTTATTTTGCACATGCACTCAAGACATATGGGTAAAAAAAGATCCAGTTGTTTTTCCTATTTCTGATAGGTATATTTTTACAAATGCATGTATTGAAATTATAAATAAAGTTATTATTTAGATTGTTTAATGAATCATTTCAAGCTGCTTCATAAAATGGTACAATACAATAATTCAAAGTAAAAATAAAGTGTGTACTGATTTTACTACCCTATGGCTAATATTCTTTAACAATTATTACATATGTTTGTCAGGTGTTCTTTGCAAGTGAATTTTGTTACATTTAGATACTGTCGCCAGGCCATTGTTGATCAAGGCGGCAAGGCATTCAAAGGGATGCGCAGTGCAGTGTGTAGATAAAAGCTCGCCGAAACAGCAGGGTGGAAGGAGACGGATTTCTCGAGAGTTCGCCTTTGTTCTAGCCGGATCTCGACTGTTTGAGAAATTTCTGGAATGTTAGTAAACTATTAAAAAGGCAGCCTGCCCGCCAAAGAGGAATCAGTCAGTAATTGAACACATGCGGGTAAACAGCTGTGTTTGTTGACCTTGTATGTTGTATTGTGTATGTGTACAAAGCGTATTTCTATGGAAATGAAGTGCAATTTTTTGTGTTGTAACCTGGACTTTTGATTTCACAAACCCACAAAGTCACAATTCTTTACTGTAGTTTTATAAGTTTTTGCACATAGATAACTGACTCTCTTCTTACTCCTATTATTTTCTTCTGATGTGGAGTGCAGATTCAAATAATGGTCTTTTCCGTACAGCTTCTCTTGGAGCATTTTCTGTTGGAAGATGTCCTTTTCTCTAATTCCCCATCAATTAACTGCTGACCAAGGGCTTCTAAGAATAGTCTTCTTTGCATGTAGCCAATATCTTTTGAACCATTCTAATTGAAACTTTGAAAATGGGGTGAACTTTGTATTCAACCCATAAACCTTCAGTAGACTCATTATGTGACATAAGCTGCTGCTAATAAGAGACCTATCTAAGCCTTTAGAACAAGAGCATTTAATTTTTTACATCTATCTCATATAAAGGTGTTCCTTCAGCATCAGAATGAGTGAGTATAATGTTTTCAATTGATGGAGGAAGGAAGAGTTTGAAAGCCGAGTATTCATTTGTAATGTAAGAAATGCCATACCTCAATTGTAGTGTCAGGTGACTACGCTATAAACATGAAGTAATAATGAAGTTTGCTACATGTAAAGATGTAACTATGGGCTCGCACTGGCTACTGCAAACATTTTCATGGAGAACTTTCAAAACACGGCTTTGGACACCTCTATTTACAAACATAAAGCACTTTCTCAATATGTCAATAATACCTTTGTTATTTGGCCCCTGGCGAAGAAAAACTTGCTCACTTCTTCAACCACCTCAACAGCCTACATTCGAATATCAAATTGAGCATGGAGGTAAAGAATAATGGCTAACTTCCCTTTTTGGATGTATTTGTGTACAAAAAATCTAGATATTGGCTTTGGTCACAGTGTACAGGAAATCCACTTACACCAACTGGTACCTGGATGCTGCAAGCTTCCATCACCCCAAACAAAAGAAAGCGATCATCTTCACCTCGCTTTTGAAATAACAGATGATAAACATTTAAATCAGGAAATATAATTTTTGCAAAATATTCTGAAACAGAACAGGTATACAAACCATGATATCAAGAAGACCCACGGAAGAGTTATACAAAATAGATCTAATCCACCAATTCCTATCAACAGAAAAATGACAGCATCAAGGCCTTTATATCTAAGGAGCCACCACTAGTAAGATTTCACACATCCTATCCAGGCGCAACACCGAGGCTTTCTTCACAGCCCCCAAGAAAATTCAGCAATATTGGAGACCAGTTAGAGATCGCCTGGTGCTCAAGGTTCTTAGAGTCTAGAGCATATCATGTGAATGTAGAAAAGTGTAAGTTGGCCAAACCAGATGGGCCATTGAGGAATAAAGCGAGAAGCATCAAAATAGCATCAGACATCTGCAACCAGAAAAATCGGCTTTGGCACAGCAAAATATTGAGAACGTACACATAACACCAAAGTTCTTGACCACTCCAACAAATACTTTGACTCATCAAAGACTCTGTAGGAATTATATTACATCCATCACATTTTAAGAGACTCTGGATGCAAACTGAGCATGGCTTGGACACCATTAATGAAACACATGATCATAGAATCACTGGCTCACCCCATCACAGGCAAGTGGCCAAATCACTGCGCTCTCCGTGCTCATAGGATGATAATAATAATAATAATAATAATAATAATAATAATAATAATAATAATAATAATAATAATAATAATAATAATAATAATAATAATACTTTATTATCACCTTATGTTTTACAAGCATTGTTGAAAACAGGCAAGTCGTCAATTATATACAATTAAAGTTGCTGGATATATATATATATATATATATATATATAGATAGATATATAGATAGATAGATAGATAGATAGATAGATAGATAGATAGACAGATAGATAGATAGATAGATAGATAGATAGATAGATAGATAGATAGATAGATAGATAGATAGATAGATAGATAGATAGATAGATAGATAGATAGATAGATAGATAGATAGATAGATAGATAGATAGATAGATATAGATATTAGAAGAAACTAAAACTTATGTGATGTTATTCTAAATGTATAATGTCTTGTACACCTAATACAATGTCTAGGTTTTAGTCTAAGTATTGTAAAATAAGAAACTAGCACTCAAACGATAAATTCTGAAGTTGTAGTCTTAGTTTAGAAATTCATCAAGTGAATAAAAAACATTATTAATTAAATATGATTTCAAGAAAAATTTGAATTTTGTTAAGTTACAAGACACTTTAACTTCTGCTGGGAGTTTGTTATATAGCTTGCCTCCCATGTAACTAGGCAACTTGTCACACAGGTGGAGTCTATACATCATAGTAGTGAAATTATTCTTGTTTCTTGTGTTGTGGTCATGAATATCCGAATTTGTTTGCAATGGGATGTATTTTATCATATATAAAATTGTTTTGCAGATGTACAGGCTTGTCAGCGTCATTATTTTTTGCTGACGAAACGCTTCCCTACATGATTCTTTAGTTTTTAAATTAGATATATATCTAATTGCTCTTTCCTGTAAAGTAAAAATTTTGTGTAAATTTAATTTCGAAGTATTGCCCCAGATCTCCAGACCATATGAGATGTGTGACTGAATGAGGGAGAAATAAATCATTCTAATAGTTGCTTCTGGGACATAGTTCTTTAGACACTTTAAAAGAAATAAAGTTTTACTTAGTTTTAATGCTAATTGGTCAACATGAGGTGTAAAAGATAATTTTTTGTCCAGTGTGACCCCAAGTAGTTGTAGATTGTCAACACTATTTATCAAGTTGCTGTCAATATTTAATTGTACAGGCGCATTCAGTGTCTTCGAGCCAAATGTTATGAGTTCACATTTTGATGCATTTATACTTAAGCTTAATGTAGAAAAGTACTGCAATCATTTTGTAGTTGTTATATATAGGGTATCTTCTAGCATTTTGCTTGATGTATTGCTGGCTATGACAGTGGTATCGTCTGCATATTGTATTAATTTTGTATTGTTATGTACATATTCAGCTATATCGTGTAGGACTTAACAAGCTCCACCCATCCTCTTTTGTGTGTGTATATATACACGTGAGTTTTCACCCTCTATTTCGTTCCAGATGAAGGCCATGGAGTATAATCTGACTGAAGGCTCGAGTTAAATACATATAACATGGCTGATCACCCTGAAGCAAGTTATAAGTAACATTTGCCATAAAAGTTTCAAGTTCTTGCATAGTTCCATTGTGACAAATTGAATACCATCAGAATTTGCTGTAATAATGGAAGGTTAAAATACGTAAAATCCAAACAGTCCCAAACAGCTTAAGAAATACTATAGCTGTGTATGTCAAACTAAAGCTCCAAGAGTTCTTTTTCTGTCAGAATATACCTTAACCACTTAAGTGATGGCCAGTTAAACCCTGCACAGGCCAAGAATGGATACCCAATAAAGAGAACAAGACATTTAAATTGTTAAATGCTGTAAAAATGCTTCTTAAATATACATTCCTATCTTCCACATTAAGTTATTTAAACGAAACAAAATCTGGTTTAAAACAAATTAAAGGCACTATACATCCACAGTATCAACAAGTAGAGAGTATGTTAATAAATCATTGAAATTTTACTACTTTGTTTCACGGTAGCAAAAGCCATTCTTTGCATCAAGTGCATCTAATATTTGAGTCAGTTTGTTTAGTGTGCATGCAAATGATAGTGTACATGTATAGCTGCATAATTCTCCAGTTCAAGGTTTTAGGCTTTTTTTGTGTGTGTAATTTATGTCCTCCAACGTTAAATCATATCAGACAATGAATGAAATGGGTGAAATGATGCTCAAATGAGCCCGGGGTCCATGGAGATTAGAGTTACCTGACTCTGGATAAGGACTCAGGATAAGGGGAAAACCCCGAAAAAACCTTATCCAGGTAACTCACCCTGACGATTCGAACCCGGGACCTCTTGAACATGAGGCAGACATGCTACTATCTACGCTACCGAGGTGGGCTTTTAGGCTTTAGTTTATACTAACCAAGCAATTATCATTGTATGTTTTGTGAAACACATGCTGGAAAGAAACAAACCTCTCTGTCAGCATTCTGAGTATGTATGTGTGTATGTGTGTGTGTGCGTGTACTTTTTTATTTAATATATAGCTACATGCCCCGTTACCTTGGTAACATTACATGTATGTATGTATGTATTTCACAACAAAAGTTTATGCTAGCAGCTGTTTTCGCTCAGTATTTATTTATCCTGACTAGGTATTCAAAATGATTTCTTATAGCTACCAAGAATTAGATGAATAGCATATTTGAAATTGTTAAATTTCAGTGTTAACCATAGCTTATCCTAGTAATTTAGCAAATAAATTAGCTTGCATAGGATGTGTATGGGCTCCTGATAGAAAATGTGGAGAACTTTTTGCTGTTTGATATGATTTGGATATTGATGGTGATTATGAGGGAGATGTTGATATAGGTCGCAGTGAGGAAGAAAATGACCCACTTCCTTGAGGTGTTTGTGAAGAATAATTGTGTAGTGATCAAAATAACTCGAAAACATTGTCAATAATAGACAAACAGACATACTTTCTGGTATACAGCTAACTTCTGATAGCCAACCAACTGACATTTAGAAATTTTTTTTTCTGCTGACTTAGCATCTCTCATTGTTACGGAAACAAATATATATGTGAGTAGGGTGAATGAAGCCCTGACCTATAAAGGCAATTTAGGGCCTATGAGGAGAATTTAGAAGTGGACAGCGTACATGTTATTTGTGAGCCTACATTAGACATGTACTGGTCTACAGATTGCATGATAGCTGGTCCATTTTTAGGGGAAATAATGGGTCAAATATGAAAGGGGTGGATAAGTTATTACAAGCTATCCCTCTTTACGAAAAACAGTTAAATATTATAAAAAAGTATTTTTACACCAGCTGGATGTCACCATATACAATTGTTTAGTAATTTGCAGAGCTCTAAACCCATGCAAGGCAATGACCTACCTGGACTTATGCATATCAACTGCTCGTAATCTGAGTACTATAACATTCAGAGGCCTCTTCATAGTAAGAGTAAGAAATCCACCGCTACAGCATCCCTCATACTTGAGAGAAAACACTTCATAAAAGGATACCTCTCACAACCAAAAGAGTTGCAACCATTTCAATAATTCCTAGTGTGTTGCGAAAAAGAAGTTTGCAAGGAAACCAGTATTATTTGCCGTGAATCTGAAGATGTGCCCTTGTGTGTTTATCCAGGTGTTGGGTGTACCATTCAAAAAGAAACATTTAAGGGTAAGTTTTCATCTCATATAGAACTAATTTAAATTTATTGCAAAATAGGACGAGTAAAATAATTGGCATTAAATAAGCATTAAATGCATGTATGCGCAGGACGTCTACACATGTACACATCGGTTTGGGGCATTTTCAATTGGACGTCATTTTTTCTAAGGACATCCTCAGCAATGTTATGTAAGACTTCCCTACAAAACAATAGGTCTCCAACATGCTCTTTCTCATGTCCGTGACGTACGAAAGCTAACAAATGAGACTTGTCAGTGAAATCAGTACATTCCTCAAGTTGTAAAGCATACATTGTTGTTTACTTTAACCTCATAATTAGCTGGTCCAGAACATTGAGACATATCAACAATTCTACGTTTAACTGAATCATTTGATAGTGGGACTGTGTTCCGCTCTTTTGCAGCTGAGTCACCTTATGCTACACATATTTTTAGCTGCTGGCAAAATTAATTCCTCTGCAATGTTATAAGTAGGGCCCGGATTTTGATAAAAAGTCATCTTTTTTCTGAGTAGTCACAGACGATGCTTATTGAAAATAAGTGCATTCTGGAACAAATACGTTAGATATATATGGTTTTTATAGGTCATCAAAATGCATCTTTTCCACACTTTTATAATACGGTCATTTTTCAACATTTAGATGCATTTTCCGGTCATTTTCCTTCTTTTTCACAAATTTATTGGGCATTTTCATCTGTAGCCCACATTCAGGAGCCCGGGTTTAATTCCCATGGTCGACCTGACCCTGACCCATGGGCTTTTTTTTTTTTTAATCTGTGATTAAAAGTTCATTTATATCATAATCTTTTATGAAATAGTAACTTTGTAAGTGTGGTAAACATGTAATTAACATGGGTCAGCGTCCTATGTGAATTTATGACGCATCAATTTGAGAAATCGCTGATTACATCATGCAATACGTGTGGATTGTATCAGTCAGGACTTCAGGAGCTAGAAGTATCACAGTAAGGAGAGTAGTTTGTGAGATGTGTAAATTTGTTGTGTTGTGGTATTGAAATACCGAAACAAATACAGTCAACTGCGTCCTGTTTGAAACAGTATGTTTCAGTGTTTGGCAGAAACATATTCTCTACTGATGGAACTGTATTGATCTATAAAGTGTATGAAATTAAAGTCACTGCAGACAAACGGTTCACCGTACAACATGTTGGGCGCCAAAAACATTTGCGAGCTCTTTAAAATGTGAAAAAAAAAAAAAAAAAAAAAGATAAGCGTCTCAGTTACTGTTAAAAGAAACGGCT
The DNA here is from genome assembly GCA_030765055.1 of Mantis religiosa. NCBI lineage: Eukaryota > Metazoa > Arthropoda > Insecta > Mantodea > Mantidae > Mantis > Mantis religiosa. The sequence goes on along the minus strand of CM060950.1, from coordinate 174,454,121 downwards.
CGACGTCAAGTAACAAGTCATCTTACTTTTATAAAGAATTGTGTGAAGTGTTTGTTAGTGCAAATATTCCGCTAGGAAAATGAAGTAATTCTAAATTACGAGATTTTCTTGAACGTCACACTGGTCATTCAATTCCAAATGAATCAACTTTGCGTACAAGTACGTACAAAATGCTATGAAGACATGTTAAACCGAATACGTGAATATGTGAATGGGGAAAAAATTATGTATCAATTGATGAGACAAGCAATTTAGAAGGACGTTATGTGGCCAATGTAGTGATAGGTACGCTAGAAACTATTAGTGCCGGACAAATGTTTCTTCTGACCTCAGAGGTTATGGAAGGTGTTAACCACTGTCAGATATGCAAAATTTTTTATAAATCCATGTGTTTACTGTGGCCTAGTGGAATACAGCATGACAACGTGCTCCTCTTCCTAACAAATGCGGCACCTTACATGTTAAAGGCGGTAAAATCGATCCAATCATTTTACAATAAGACGGTACATGTTACGTGTTTGGCCCACGCTTTTCATCGAATTGCAGAACAGGTCAGATCAACACTAATTTCCACAGTAAAGAAAATATTTCTGAAAGCGCCAACCCAAATTATGTATTTCAAAGAAAAAGCCCCTAATATAGCTTCGTCCCCAGCACTAATTTTAACATGTTGGGATACATGGTTAACTGCAGTGAGAGAAGTAGTGAATAGTTTTGATAGGGTAGATACAAAGGCAATTGAGAGTGCACAGGATCTGTTTTTTGATACTCAAATCCAAGGTAAATTAGCTTTCATTAAATAAAAATTTGCATTTTTGACAGATACCATAACCCGCCTTGAAGAACGTGGCATGAATTGGATAAGTCGATTGAGTTAGTGAGGATTGCGGAATAGGGGATACAAAATGTAAAAGGTAAGATTGGGGACAAATTAGACAGACACTAAAATCTGTGTTGGACAAAAATAAAGAATACCAGTTTTTCAGATTGCCGATATCTTGTCAGCAGAAAACTTCAGAACTGATATTTTTTTAACAGGATTTAACAGGCAGTGATGTGTTTTTCAAATATGCATCTATAACATCTGTGTAAAGTGGAGAGAAGTTTCTCAAAGTATAAAACAGTTTTAACTGACAACCGCCATTCCTTTACTTTCGATAACTTGAAGGTGGTGTTTTTTTTTTTTTTACATCCTTCAATGTTAAGTCATATCGGACGGTGAATGCGATGGGTGAAATGATGCTCAAATGTGTCCAGAGTCAATGGAGCTTAGAGCTACCCGACATTCGTCTTTAAGGATAAGAGAAAACCGTGGAAAAAACCTTATCCAGGCAGTTCACCCTGACCGAGATTCAAACTCAGGACCTCTTGAACGTGAGGCTTACACGCTACCATATACGCTACCGAGGCGGGCAAGAAGGTGGTGTACTGCAATGCTAAGTACGTTTTGGCCAGTGGCCAATTTAATTTATTTATTATTTTGTAGCAATAATTGCATTATTTACTAAGAAAGTTAATTTTAAAATGTGGTTATTCGAACCATATACTCATTATTTGTCTGACATTAATTTATTATTATGAAAGAAATTCTTAATTTTTATTCGGTCATTTTTTTACATTTTATGTGCATTTTTTTTATATTTTAAGGGCATTTTATAGCTCATTTTTAGAGAATTTTTAGGTCAACAACTTCCAGGCCCTTGTTATAAGGCTTGCTACTTATAGCAATGAGTAGCGCTAATACATAGGAAGCTAGTGTTGCTTTTTCACCACTGGTTCCAGTAGAAATTTTTTCTATTCTAGATTTACTCATTTTCATCTCTTTACTTTATATTTTAAAATAATCAAGTGTCTTACCAATGCAATCCGGATGTTTCGTCTCTAAATGACTTTGCAGCTTAGCAGGCTTCATTGCATCATTGGACAGTACATCATAACACAAAACACATTGAAGTTTCTATTGATCTTCAGTTCCAGCTCGAACAAAGCCGAAACTTAAATATTCTTCGCTGTATTTTCGCCGTTTTACTTTTCGCAGATAGGCAGAACAGCAACTAGTTAAACTAGTAGGCTCGCTACTACAACTTCCCTCTTGATCGCCAGTTATTGTAGGCTTACATTTAAGTGATGCAGTCTGTAACCAATGATTCATGTTGAAAGACGCGAATAAATGCTCACAATTCACAATTACAAATTGTCAGGACAATCAAACACTATCATCATTGGCTTCAATGCAGTGAGAACGACTGGTCTGTCGTGTGTGCATACGTGCAAATGCAAATGAGGATGAAATCCAAGAAAGTGACATGGCAGACCAAAAACATTGAACATAAGAGGAGCAGAGTAAGACAACTCTTTAAGAAGGGAAAAAAACAAAAAAAAACTGAATACTGGGGGAGTATTATATAGCCCAAAAAGATTATGAAGTACGAGGGTTGGGGCATAAGTCATGGCAACTGTGTGTGTTTATGAACATAACAGCGTGAGTGGAGAACTCGAAATATAGTAATGAAAGGTGGAGGAATGGGCAATGCGTATGGACATACAAGAACACTCCAATATTTAGCTCACATATTTATTAAACTGGTTAACATGACAATACAAGTTGTGTGTGCCAATTAGGAGTGCTGGATACAAACATTCTAGAGGCCCTCAAAATAGTACCCTGCAAGGTTGAAACATGCTGCCAATGGTGTGGGAGGCACTGTATACCATCTGCTTCACCATTTACCTTACCATGTGTGCATTTGGTCATCTTTTGTTGCCCAGCAGTTTTAATGTCCTGTCGTGTTGCCAATCACCTTCCACAATACAGCTACTTTACCTTTTGTATGAGATCAAGGTCACACAGGGACAGATCAAGGGAGTATAGTGGGTGCTCCTACTCTTCCCAACCTCAGTGTTTCAGTAGCTGCTTTACACATGCCGCTTTATGCGGTCTTGCATTGTCATGGAGAATGATTACCCTGTCTGTAAGATCAGGATGTTTGTTCCTAATGCCAAGTCATACCTCTCATAGCAGGAATTCTCTGCAGTAAACTCCTGTCACAGTTCACTTGTGCAGAACAAAGTGGCACACAATGATGCCCCTGATGTTTTAAGTGATGATCACCATCAATTTCACTTGGAAGAATTGTGATAGAACTTCTGCCTTCTTGGTGATCCGGCATGTCACCACACTGCAGACTGCTGTTTGAGTTCCAGTTTGTATGCATGGGCCAAAAATTCATTGATGGCGATTATTCACAAAAGAAGTGGTCACCTTCCTGTTGCCATCATGCTAGAGCATATTGCACTCATTTTTCAACTTTTGTCAGTTCATGAGGTGCCCACTTCAATGTGGTTTTCAATAGATGCAGATCTTTTGGCAAAATTCTGTGAATGGTGCATTTCTCGATGTACTTTTCCTCTTCAACTCAAGTAACAACACCCATTTTCTGTCTTCCTCAACCAGGTGCTTGAGTACTGCACATATTACTCACAGGTCATCAGTGTGTTGCTGTTCAATGGTTGCAACATGCTCATGTCAAAACACTAACCACCTCTCAACCATCCTGCATAGAAGGGTATTATTATTCCCAACAGCTTCCATCAATTTCCTATGGCATTTCTCCAATGGAGAACAGCTATTTTAACGTATGAGCACTGCTCGACATGAGTTACTTCTGTCTTATAAGACAGTAGCTGGATACTGATTTCACACTGCTTTCTGAGCTAGCAGAGACTGTGTGAAATAAGTTGGCAGAAAGAGATAGTGATACTGGTTGGAAATGTCCTGAGTTTGCTCCCCTGAGTACAATGAAGAACCCTCACTAAGGGAATAGCTTTTCCGATCAAAATCATTCTTGTTGTCAAATCTCTTTCACTGTGACATCTCTCACTCAGTATTGCCTAGTTAGCAATGGCGGTGTGTTAAACGTGGATAGTGCATTTCTTTCAAGTGTAAGAATAATTTCAAACTTGCTTTTGCTGTGATTTTTAACATCTTAAAATTGCTGTGGTATGCTTTTATTTTTGTTGCATCTCTACCTTCGCTAGTGTTTGTGATGATTATAGCTGGTGTTGGTACACAAGGCAAACCTCTGCAGTCAGACGCGAGAGAAATTGTTTGCAATATACATAATATTTTTGGTAAAGAATTTAAGCCTTAAAATATCAACATTCAACTATGCCTGACAGTGATATAAAAACTGCTGCAGCAACAGGTTGCGACAGTCGGGGTGAGTATTGCCGCGCAGTTCAGCTCAATTATTTGTCAGGAGCTTGACTCCCAGGGTTGTCAGCATCGCTAACAAAATTTGACGAATATCGATGTCCTCGGCTGCTCTCGGAGTCATCCTAATATTTATAAATATAGGATTTTCGGCAAGGATCTCTTGATACAGGGCATTCTGGGTGGATCAATCAGGGTACTTGGAAAGAAACACAGGTTAATTCTCTTGTGACGATCGATTGTATTTCATTTACTCTCGAAATACATGCTAATTAGGCGAACTCTGAATGGTAGGTTTCGCGTTTGCATGGTAGCACTCCCGTGTATATAACACAAGTCGTCGGATTAGAACACTGCTATTAACTAGCTTTAATCGAACGTGATTTCTTTAGCTTGCTCGCCCGTTCCTTAAAGAACACGCTATCTGACTTCGTGCTGGTTAGCACGACACTCTCGCTCGACTCCCAGCCACCGACTGATTTCAGATATCTGTTTGTTCCCGGCTAGGCCATATGACACTTCGCTTCCCCCTTCAGCTCATTATTTTTAATTAGTTGGTCGGTAGAAAACATATGGAGTCCCAGTTACGAGAATCTCACACACAAAGACCACCTAAGACGACTCCTTCCTGTCAACTATGTTTGAAAGGAAACGCCGGCTGTGACCCATCAAATTTATGGCTGCGGTTAACTTTCTTAGGGGAGGAAAAATCCTTACCGTTCAGAGCTCGCAACAATCTTGACATTTTACACAAAATATTTCTTTCAGTACACGTATATATATTCCTTTAACATTCAATTAATCTACAATCCACTCAAGGAAGAGAGTACCGTTTCAAGGTGTATCTTCTCGCACGATTCCTAAAACCATTAATGAAAAAAAAAAAAAAAAGTCCTAAGCTAGTGGAACAGTACTGCGAACTCCCAGAAAAATAGCGACCTGGTAAAATGTCCCAGAAAACAGCTGTAGATTCCTTTACGGCTGCTGCCATAAGAAAAATTATACATTCTCTGTATAAGGAGTAATTTATTCCCAGTTTAAATGATGTAAAGGATGCATTAAAGAAAGCAGTTATCTTTTATAGTAGTAAGGGAGCTTTGCGCCAAATATTAGGGAATAATCTAAAATTAAGTTATCTTTCCAATAATAAAGGCTGCAAATATTTAATAGAAAGAACCGATGTGTTTAAGAGGTTTCATTTTCTAAGGACACTGAAGAATTTGCATTCCACTGGTTATATAATTTATTCAGACGAAACATGGATAAACGTAAATCACACCAAACGTAAGATGTGGAAGTGTGGGGCACCAAGCTATGACTACAATATCTCCTAAAATTCCCATTGGTAAATGATAGCGATCCATCACTGTTCATGCTGTATCCTCAGATGGATTTTAAGTGTTTTAAATCAAAATCCATGCCAGATTATCATGAAGAAATGGACGGTGATGTATTTAAAGAGTGTTTCACCAGGCAACTTCTTCCGAATATTCCCAGTAACAGTATTATTATCATCAACAATGCATCGTATCATTCAAGGGAACTCAACAAAGCACCAATATCATCTACAAATCAAGCAGATATGCAGGCATGGCTATGAGGTAAAAATATTGAGTCTGATCCTTTCTCAACAAAACGTATGAACTGATTAAAATGAATAAAGATGACTTTAATATGTACTAAATAGATGCATTGGCTAAAGATAAAGGACATGACATAGTGTGGCTGCCAAGGTATCATTGTGATTTTAATGCTATAAAATTAATATGGGAACAGATTAAGGGAGATGTTACACAGCACGATCTAACTTTCAGGTCTTCTGACGTTGAACATGCTTAAAAACTACTAAGGAAAACAGTTAAATGCTTGTGAGCATGTAAAGAAAGTGGAAAACTATTATTGGGAGAAGGATGGCTTATTAGACGAAATGCTAACTTATACTTGGAAGGCCACGAAGAGGAAGAAGAAATAGATGAATTCACGCAGAAAGATTAGAATGCCACCGCTGCTTCACAAGTCCAGATTCCTGGAGTCAGCCCACTTCCTTCTTCCCCTTGAGAGGATCATCACAACAGTGCATGCAAGAGGGCGAATACTGCTTTCTCTTTCTACATGTTGACTGCCAACTAATTCCGCACGGACTCTAGTGACACACTCAAAGCTTTCAGTTGTGAACACACACTAAGGCATCTGTATATTTCAAATCCTCCACCTGTGCTGGTATTTTCACAAATGCACACAATTGCATTGACTTATGCCCCAACCCTCACATATGTATGCAAGACAAAATAATCTTCCTAGCATATCCTCTTTCAGAAAAGGTCTAGCCCATTAGAAGCACTTAGCCTACAAAGAGCAATGACCCACAATCTAATAAATCAGGTAGGAGCAATATAAGTGGGATTTGTGGTTGACAACATGGCACTGGAGTGGGTTTCCTCCGGTTTCCCCCGCCATCATTCCACCAATTGATCTATAATTCATCTCATCATCATCCCAGGCGTTGGGCTGACCCATCAACCCTAGTATCTCAGGTCAAATGCTTCAGCTTCTTCGCTTTGAGGAACCCATGCGACTCCTAGCACCAGTATTGGTCAGGAAGGGAGAAAAAGAAAAAAGGAACAATATACAAGCATACAGGTGGTATTTCATGCTCAACTTAAACACTCTGCCCTATTAGGTTATTAGATTAATTTCCATTGATTTCTACTGATTGGTCTAATAGTAAATTAAACTAGAATCCTGGGGCTAAAAGTACTTAGACCATTTTCAGTCACCACTAAGCTATGTTATCTCATATGAATGAGATCCCCTAATGGCTTACTTGTAAAGATGCAAGTCAGATGGAGCATTTAATGTCATGCTGGCATGTATTAAGTGGTTAGAACAAACAGACAGGAAACAGAAAATGCTGTGGTTCAAATTCCAGCTATGGCACTCAATTTTTCAGTCCTGATTCTACCTTTCCAAACCTTGCCCTACACACAGCAAGTGTGGAACAATTAATTTTCACTGATTGACCTTATAGTAGGTTAAACTTGAAACCCCTTTAAATTTAATTTATTATAACACTGTCTTCAACACTTCCAAGAAAGGAATTGAAAATATTATATATTATGCTTTGTATTGAACTTTATAACATAAGGTGATATTCTAATTTAAATATAAGTGTGCCACTTTTTACTAGTAGTACTGCACAATTTTTTAATATATTGCATTTTTAAAAAGTAAGGAGAAGATCATTACTTTGCTTTTGTAATCCACAGACAAAATCTGAAGTTAATCAGTGGCACAATGGTCAAATTTTGTGCCAGCTGACATGGAGTGACTATTACAGAATTAGCTCTTATGCACCTTGTCTGCATTTAATTCAATGCATGGAACAGTAGACTATCTCTAGAACGTACAGAAATAATTCTACAACGGGACTTTATGCATACTCAAAAGACTAAATGGAGTAGTCTACAAAATATTCCTTCAGCATATCCTACCCATATTTTCTGGAAGATGTGCCACTGATAATTTGAGGACTTGTCATATTAACATGATGGGGCACCAGCACATTTTGCAATAAACATTACGGAATGCCTTAATGAGCAATTCAGGAAAAGATGTATCAGTCCTGATCATGGCTAGCTGAGCCACCAGATCTGACCTCTGTGACACTTTCTTTTGGGGTCCAGTGAAGAGTCAAGTATAAATGACTCCTGTTGAAACTGCAACCACGAATTAAGTGCACCAATCTCCTGGAATATCAGTATATGCAACATTACATGAGGCACCACTGTGAAGTTTATCGTAATCATGGCAGTCAAAATTTGGAACAATTACTTTAAACAGTGTAATGTGAGTTGTGTTACAATTTTTGGCAGATCATAAAGAAAACAAATTCTACAGTCAAAGTTTGTGTTTTGTTTGAAAACAATCATATTTCGAAGTAATTGATAAAAAGATGATTGATTTTTTTTACAAAACCAACACAATTAAATTTCTCAGTAATAAGCTCCAGAGTGCATGGGTTTCTTATATCAAAAACATATTCGAACAACTTCTCAAAGTTTTTCATACCCCTGCCACTGAAACATTGCACTTGACAGCTAGAGATTAACTTAGTACACTTGCAAAATAAATAAAGTAAAGATAAAAAGAGTTACCTCTTAGACTTTGTAAACCAATCATAAGGCAGCATTGAGGTTTGTCAATGACAAAGCACAAACAAAACTGGAAGCGGCTCTGTTGGGCTGTAGCTATTTTTCATTTATAGCTGGCAAGTTCATATTATTTTGTTTCTGTATTGTAGAAATGCATAATTTATTCTAGATATGTTGCAAAATGGATGCTGAGTTGTTAAGTCTGCTATTTACGTACACTTTTGTATGAGGGTTTGACATGACAGAAAGGAGAACAATCAGCTGTTGGTTACTGGCCACTCTGGCAACACCACAATCACAATATAGCCAATTTTATGCAGTCACACAAACTGTCATATGCAACATTTCAGCAGCAGGGTTATAATTAACTTCAGATTCATCCTGTAGAACTAAGGTATATTTCCATCAGATTTATAGTGAACAGAATACTAAAAATTTGCAGAAATTACTATAGTTTGAATATCAGGCACAAAGTCACAAGATTCAGAATTCATTAAAATATTGGTAAAAATCAGTGGTGTCTGTAGTGGCAGGACATGTGAAGTGCCTCCAAGCCCCTGAAGCTGGACCATGAGTGTGGTCAGTTGCATGGGCATGGATCGCTCGGACTTGCATAGTAGTATTGATTGATCAATGAATGTAGGACTGTAAACCAACTCCCCAAAACCAAGTTGCTATACATTTCCATGCCAAAGAGGTGCATAGCACATAGGAGATGCGTAGACAACAGAGCCTCTGGGATACCAAATGCCTTTCCGGAGTACTTTACCTCGCTCCAAAAAGAGTGATCTGCAGGGTTTGACTTTCTTTCCTTCATATTCATGGGACTTAAAATGTGCTCAGTAAAAAAAAAAAAAAAAAAAAAAAAAAAAACTGAAACTGTTCAAGGAGTTCTAGAAGAAGACTTAACACTACAAAACATCTTGGCACCATCTGTAGAGGATCTGGCTGCAGGCATTGCGAAAGAAGGACTATTGGCAAAGAAACTCTCAGGGACTCAGAAACTTGAAAGTCTCTTTTAAATCCATAAAGGCCAAAGACTCAGGTGATGGCACAGTGCCCGCCTCGGTAGTGTAGATGGAAGTGTGTCTGCCTCATGTAGAGGTCCCGAGTTCGAATCTCGGTTAGGGTAAGTTAACTGGATAATTTTTTTTCCCGATATTTTCTTTATCCTGATAGACGACTGTCGGGTAACTCTAAGCTCCATGGACCCCGGACTCATTTGAGCATCACTTCATCCATTTCATTCATCCAATATGACTTAAAAGTTGGAGGACATAAATTACAAAAAAAAAAGATGACACAGCAGGTACATCTTCAACACAGTAGAGCAGCACCAATCACCCAGGAACCCTAATATTACGAGGTCCGTTTTTTTTTCAACCTCCGATAGGCTATAAATAAAACACAAGTTCATATAAAACAATAATTTTATTACCAAAAGAATAGTACACTTATGGTTACTTTTCGACATAATCACCGAAGAGATTGAGACATTTGTCATATCTGTGGACAAGCTTTTCAATTCCCTCTTCAAAGAAAGTTGCCGCCAGTGAATTCAAGTAGTCCTTGATGTTCGTTTGAAGGTCCTCATTGGTTTGAAATCGCTTCCCACCAAGCCACGTCTTCAGTTGAGGAAAAAGGTGAAAGTCATTGGGTGCTAACCATTCTGTCAACTCGTTGAACAAGGTCATCTGAAACGACAGATTTGCGTCCTTGACCCCCTTCATCATGCACATCATTACGACCATCTTTAAACTTTCGACACCATTCACGAACAACACCATCACTCATGAAGTTTTCGCCATACACACGACTCATCCTCCGATGGATTTCTGCAGCACCATGGCCTTCAGCCTGTAGAAAACGAATTACACTTCGCAATTTGCACTTGGCGGGAGCATCAATAATGACGGCCATGTTTACGTGGCTGTAGCACAACGCCGACTGACAACTGAATGTCAACAATGGCGGAGTGTGTAGTGCGAGAGCTGCGCAGTCGCCGACAGCGCATACCCGCTTTCTGCTGCCCGCGTAGCATCAGCATGGAGCGATCGGAGGTTGAAAAAAAAAACAGCCCTCGTACAAAGGGGAAATTAAAGTCTTTAAGAGGCTGGCAGAAAATTTATACAGAATGGAAAGGAATCCAAGAACCTGCACCGTAGTTAAAAATTACTTTAATATCCTGCTGTTAATAAATCTATTTGAGACCTTACAGCAGCCACAGTAAAATCAACTGGGGAACGTGATCTGTGGGAGCATATACTTGGATCAGTCAACCTTCTATTTGGGAATTAGAACAATTCGTAATTAGCTGATGATAAATATGATCACATTATGCGGAAGAGTATAGATACAAATGAAAGAAGCAAGACTTTTTATATTGCCGCAAACCCATTATTTACTATAGAGCAGCCTGTGTACACAAAGAGCCTGTAGATAAAGATAGCGCAGAGATAAAAGGCTGACAAACACAGATTAAGTTATGCGTCTGAAACGTTCGGGTTTTGTCTAATGACAGAGCATTCGATTTCTTGTTTGTTACAGAATATTCCAGAAATATCTAGTGATATCAGTGGTGGTATATACAACAGGCGACACGCCAGCGAATTAGTCGTAAACAGCTGTAAACAGTGTCGTAATGAGAGAGCGTAGTCAGAACTGAATTGTGTGAAAGCTTTTGTTTGTGGACGGTGACCTTAGAAGATTGTAATTGTGTATTTGACGTAATCCTGCTACTGTAAGTGTATTTCTACGGAAATAAAGGACGTTTTGAATTTCTGCAACTCGGACTTCCAATTCTACGAACCCACAAAGACACATTTGGTGTCAGGAGTGCCACATAACCCTATGGAGGCTGCATTGGAAAAGATTTTAGTGGAAGTGAAAGAAATGAATAAGGCTAACGACATCACTGAGAGGATGGAAGAAATGAAGGCCGAATTGACCATAGAAATGAAAGTGGCGAACGATAGCCTGGCTACCGAAATGAAGGCTGCAAACGATGCCCTCGCCGCCAAATTTGAGGAGCACTTGTCCGGCGTAAAGGAGGGCGTCATGGAGTTGAGCGAGCGCGCCGAAGACCTGCCAAGCCGCGTTAACGACCTGGTGGGTAAGGCCGACAGCAACACTAAGTACCTGAAAGCCATGGTAGAGGACGTCGTCAGCAGGAGGTTGAAGGATTTAAACGTCGACGCGCCGAGACGCGACACATCCGCGCGCGCCAAACCGCCTAAGTACGACGGCGCGACAACTTTCGAAGTCTTCTGCCGCCAGTGCGACACGGTGGCCAAGCACAAGTGGTCACCGGAGGAAGAAGCCGCACAGTTCATAGCCAGCCTCCAGGGACGGGCCGCAGAAGTCCTGAACGCGGTCCAGACAACGGTGGCGCTCAAGGACATCTGGGAAGCCCTGGAAAACCGCTTTGGAAACCACAGCTTAGCCACAGCGTACCGCAGCCAGCTGAATTCAAGGTCACAGCAGCTAGGGGAGACGCTGCAGGAGTTCGCCCTGGCAATTGAGCAGCTGGCTAACAAAGTCTTAGTAGACCTCCCACCAGAGTTCGTATCCCGAGAGGCCGCCTACACCTTTGATGACGGGGTACGAGACACCGAGATACGTCAGCGCCTAATGCTCGGCGACTACAAAACCATCCACGAGGCGTTAACGGCAGCACTGAGGATGGAGGCGGCCAAGGTGACAGCTACCCCAACTTCCAGAACAAGGCGTATCTGCTATAATGGAGACCGAAGACGAGTCGAGCGACGCCGACGAAGATCATGTGGCGTATGTTGGGGGTGTGGACAGCCCGGGCACCTGGAGAGAGACTGCCCACACCAGGAAGAGCAGCCGGAAAACGAGTAAGGACCGTCGCGGCGAGGGGCACGTCGGCACCATCACCACCATTTCCTCGAGTGACACTGCGCGTCGTCAGCCGGCGTATGGATGACAGCCTCATCGCGGACGGTTGGGTGAGAGGTAAGCCGTCTCTCGTGCTCGTAGACACCGGGGCAGCTGTGACCGTCATCAGACCTGACATAGCCAACGGTTTGCCGACGAGGAAGCCCAGCCGACCATGCCAGCTTATGAGGGCATTGGGCGACACCTTGCCTGTGGAGGAGACTCTGCTGACGTTGACCTTGGGAGTGCCGTGCGTCTGTGGGTGTTCGTCGCGAAGGTGGCTGAGGTGATACTGGAATTGGATGCCCTCAGGAGCCACGAGGCGACGCTCGACGTCAGCAGAAAGGTCCTGTGGCTCAATGGAGAAGAGGTTATACTCCGGCAACACGAAGAACGCCTTGGAATCTGCAGTCATCCTGAGGGAAGACGTGGTTGTTCCCGCGAGAAGCGGGGTGGTGGTGACGGCAAGACTGGAAGGCCAGCGAACAAAGAACATGATGCTGAACCAGAAGAGGTCTGTGCAAGAACTATGTGTAGCCAGGACATTGTTGCCCTGCCGAGAGGAGGTGCCGGTGAAGCTGCTCAACCTGACAGACACCGATAACGACATCCAGGCTGGGACGGAGTTGGGGACGTGCGATCCCGTGGTCAGCGTAACACCAATCGACGAGACCCAGAAGCCGGTGCCGACGCAACACCTGAGGCCCCGGCTGGAAGGCTTACTGGAGAGGGCGGCCGACCACCTGACCGCAGAACAGCTAGAGAAGGTTCGACAACTACTGAGACGATACCAGCGGGTCTTCAGCCAAGGCAATAGCGACTACGGCCGCACCGACAGTGTTCCATCGCATCGACACCGGAGACGCCCGGCCAGCCACGTTCCGCTGGCAAAACAAGCGGCGGTACAGGACATGTTGGAGGACATGAGATCCAGGGGAGTGATTGAAGAGTCTGACAGCCCTTACTGTTTCACTGTAGTTCTGGTGACGAAGAACTACTGCGTCAGCCGGCGAGAGTTACTGGCGGTAGTAAAGACCTTGGAGCACTTCCACAAGTATCTGTACGGTCAGCCATTCCACCTTAGGACTGACCATTCCGCCCTAACTTGGCTACTCAGCTTCAGAAACCTGGAAGGCCAGACAGCATGCTGGGTCCAGAGGCTGCAGGAGTACGACTTTAAAGTTTAAAATACAAGTTTAAAATAATATATTGCAACTTACACCAGTGAAAGGATGCACACCGAGAATGTGGCACAAAACATAAAACTAACACCATTCATTCTGTTATTTCTTAGTTCACGGCATGGCCTCTGCTTTTCTTCTTGTTGGGAATAACCACGTGCTCACGATGAAGCATCCAGCAGCAATTGCCCATCATCTGAACATCCAAGTACCCTGGTATTGCTGTATAATTTCTTTGATATTCTGGTATAATATTTTACCCTATTCCTCAATTACAATAACCAGGTTGGGTGGGAAAAGGTCAATGTGCTGATTTAAAAGATAAAACTTTAAACTCAATGAGCATCCCAGCATTCTCAATTTTGTCAGTATGTTCTCAACTATGTTGAATGTACTCTGGGATAAGACTATTCCTGAAGAAGTTTTGAACCACACACTCACATTGACTTGAACGAGGCAATCCAGGCTTCTCACTGAATGAAAGAAATCTTCATCTAGCATTAATTCTGAATATTGGAACCAGTGACAAGTTGGGGAACTGTGACAAAGGGAAGTGACAAAGTGAAACTGTTGCCACACTTAGGAAATGCCCTGACGAACTGCTTCATTATGGCCAGTTTGTGTGCATAGGTAGCAAGAATATTCTGTCCCTTTCCACTAGTGTCACACTGAAATTTTTGCCCTTGGAACCAATACCAACCTTCAGCACTACTGTTTTTGTTTCCAATGTTTAAACACAACCAACTGTCACATTTACAGGAGAACCTGGTATATCTTGATTATTGTGCTAGAATCATCACCAACAATTTCAAATCGCACATACCATACAATTGTAATACTCATAATGAATGGTAGTACGAACAACCTTAATGTCATGTTTCCTTCAGTTGCACAGAATGCCTAACAGGTAATGAGGAATACATGCCTGCCTTCTTTTAACTGAGTCAGTCTGCAGACACCTAATGCATATGAAGTGCTCAACTGACTCGTATCTTGTACATCACTGCAGTACACATCACATTATTTTGAGCAAAATATTGTATGAATATCAAGTCCATTTTTCTGCAAAATGTAACATATACCAGCTGCTAAAATATGTATCTCATGCACTCTTAACTTTAGGAACTTCATTATATTCTCAATCAGTCACAGATCATGGACTAATTCATTCATATCTGCCTGAGTGAACAGAAAAAGGCGTTTATCTAAACCTAATTAAAATTCAGTATCATTTGTCTCCTGCATGGTATCTGCATCATTATATCATCTGTATGTAATGTCTATAAAGACTGTGACATAACTGCATCTGGGCCATATGGAACAGAACAAATTACTCAGTAAATGATGTTCAGATACTCTTTACTTTTTTTGTTTTCCTTGTTGAAACCTGTAACCTCGCAACAGCAGCAATAGCAGTTGTTGGTATGATTCTATTGCTCCTGCTACACCATAGGGATGCCAAATCGTAATGAATCCTTATTTGCTGTCACCCACTGTTATAAACTTTCTGTGTACACAACTCACATGACCTGTGGAGCCCATGCTTTTTTTATGTCACATAGTTTCACTCTGAAATAAAACTTTCTCTAAAGGCTTAAAGGCTCTTAAAATTTTGTAATTTTTCCCCCACCATTTTACCTCTTACAAAAGCAATTAGAATTTACACAGGCTCGTTTAGACATTGTACTCTAACGCATACTTCCTTGTATAAGCACAACGCAGTGACGAATAGGCAGTGCCATTTGCAATGTTAAAATTTGTTGTGCTGCTAGGGGTGCAAGTGTTGAAAAGTTGAAAGCAATGAGCCACCTTTGAGCTTATATGTTTCTGCGTATCATTATTGCAAAATATGCATTAACTGTGGGTGATATGTTTTCAGTAACATGTTTTAATTTAAGAAGTGCAGATGTATAAAGAATACCTAAATTTTGCAAAAAATGTTTTTGTAATCTCGCAATTTGTTTAATAAACTGTTCTCTGAAAACAAGAAAACAGCCCCTAGTGAAATCAAGACCTTGCAAGTAAAAGAAAAAAGGATTAATGGATAGTTTATAGCAGATCACTGAGGATATAATGAAGCCTTGAGAAAGGCTAAAAAGGACTCCTGAAGAAAGTACTGTGAGGAAATACAAACAGCTCCAGAATATGCAGACTTCAAAACCCTTTAGAAAAGGTCCACAAAGCTTTATTAACAATCTCCAATTGCAAAATAGAGAATATACTAAACCACAGGAACCAATAGCAAGAACTTCTTTTGAGTTCACTAACCTGGACTTGTTATATAGTCATTAAAACTGTAACAGTATTTTTGAGTTATGTTCGGAGGAATTATGAAGGCATTACGAATGTATAAAAATATATGTAGTTGTGTGATTGGCCGAAGTAGTAGTGGTGTGACGTGGTATGACGTGATGTGGTGACGTGCCATTGGATCGGCCAATCACAAAATTAAGTAGAAGTAACGTTAGTTACGAGAATTCAATAATCTTGAGGAGAGTGATATGTTCTTCAGTCTTGTTTAGTGAAGATATAACAAAATAAGAATTCATCAAAATAATTTGACTTCTTTATTCCGAACCACGCCTTGAAACACATGTCTCATGAATTATTTAGAATTCGATTGATACTTCAAAATAATCATGGAAGTGAACGTATGAACATAATTTTGGAGCTGATGTTGGCGTGGATGCCTTGTACAAGAGGATCCAAGAAAGAAATCAGAATTAACTACGAATAGTCCAACAAATTCCTGTTACAAAACATAATTAAAACATCTTGATGGCTCTAACCACAGAGCAAGAAAACCAAGTCAAAGGAAAAATGTTGCCTTTAGAAGCACACTATAATCCTTTATAATACTGGGTGAACAATTCTTCAAGCACTCATTCTCACACATGTGAACTGCTGAGAAAGCTGGCTGCTGTATCAGCAATGCAGATTAAATGAAATCTGCAGTAAACATAGTATGGCTTGATGTGTAAATCACTCCTAGCACATATAAAAAGGAAAGTAACTTACACATTAAGGAGATGTAGGGCCTGCCTTCATAACATTCACAAAATAACCATCAAAAGACTCACCCTAAAGACAAGGAACCTCTGCAAGTTAAAATATATATATAAGTGTTGTGTGCTATTAGTTGTGAGAGAATATTTTTTTCTCCAGAAATAATTAACAATAAGAGGTACCTTTACGATCAATTAACTGAGAGGGAACATGTTTTCACGGCCTTTCAGCAGGACTCTATGACAGCACACACAGTTAACTCCTTACTGTAGGAAAATCATGATGTGTTTCAAGATAAGAGTTATCACTAATATATGGCCCCTTCACTGTGATTTTTATCTCTGGCAGAGGGAAAGCATAAAAAGAGGTGTACCAAAGCAATCCACAAAATTTAGAGGAACTTAAAAATAGAAGCTAATACAATTTCTTAACAGAGTATAATAGTATGTTCCTAAGCAATTGTCAGAAATGCTTCAACAATGAAGAGACGGTAACATCTTCTTGCTTAATATACATAATGCATTTTCTTTTTAAAGTGTTTATGTTTGTGTATTGGAAACTCATTCTAGAACAAATTTTCAATCTTTCGATAATCTTTCAACTGTATAGTTGATTGCAACAAGTTTCTGCTGGGCTGGCCCCGTAGTTCAGTTGGTAGAGCACCTGCCTGCCATGCTAGGGGTCCCGGGTTCGATTCCTGGCTGGAGGTGGGGATTTCTCTCCAACCATGATGATTCCCCATCTTGCCCAGAATCTGGAAGTATGAATGAGAGTGCGAATGTGTGCATGATCTAATGATATAACCCAGCATTTACGAGTTAACACCATTAATATGTTCCAAAGGAGAACAGCCACCAATATGCCCACTGCAGTTAAAGGCAGGGTATAAGTGGAACAAACAAAAAAATGTTTCTGCAATAGTACACATAGCTACTGAATCATTAAATGAAATAGGAGAGATGTTTCATAACAGAATTGTAAGTGTTAATCTGTGAGCCCAGATTCCTCAGACCTTAACAACTTGCAATTTTTCTTTATGGTGCTCTTTGAAAGAAACTGTATCATTCTAACCCTCGTATACTACAGGGATTTAGTGAAAACAGATGCAAGAACTGACAAGAATTCCTGCTACTCAGCTTAAGTGGAATGAGTGAAAACATATTTATGAAATACACTGCCTGTTTGACAACAGTATATCAATATTTTCAGCATCTACGATAAGGATTTTAGTGTGCATTTAATACACCAATTTTCCTGGTGACACTTCATTCACTTCGGGAGATTACTGCATGTTTTAATGACCTATATCTGATAAACCTGAGGGAGAGGAGACAGTCTTGGAAAGCAGACTCTAGGGCTGACAGGGAAATCACCAAGAAAGTTATGAAGTATGAACAATTAAAATGGATGAACTCTTATTTCAATCCTTGAAATCTCCAGGAATAATCCCCATTATGCTTCAGTAAGGTTATGGTGAACTTTCACAAAATTTAATACAAATCCTAAGAGCAAGTTCTAATTACATAGAAAATGAAGTTCTACCTTAAATACGTACTCATGAACTGAAATTATCTTAGAGTGGTGTGCATACCAAGTCTAAGGATACTTTTGTCCCTGTTTAAGTTCATAAGACCTATCAGTTTATTGTCATTAATCCTCTTCTTCTTTAACTTTCCTAGTTTTACCACTATCATGGTGTTAGGGGATTCTTCCTTCCGCTCAACTACGGCGGTCATCAGCGCCCTTTAAAAAACTAGTCATGGCAAAAGCCAGATATAAAACTTTCCATAAACTATACAAGTGTAACAAAACCTACTAAAAATACGCGTACATAAAAAACATCAATCAAAACCTACCAAAAACCTTGTTCACCAAATCCCAAACCAGAAAAGAATCTAAAATCCTCCACGGGTCTCCACGCAGGGCCTACACGTGGGTGGGCCTGTTGACCGTCTCCCTCAACCACGAAGAGGAGCCCACACAACCCACACAAGGGAGACTGTTGGCTCGGGACCCCGGGTGCGCCAAACCCATACCTACCGAAGTAGGCCCCTGGGGGTGGGGGATTCTTCCTCCCTCTATTCCTAATGCCTTTAGGTGTCGGGTTGAGGAACGGAAACTCTGGATCAGGTAGAGAACCCAGGATGGGTGATCAGCCCAATGACTGGTATGAGAGTGAGAGAAGATAACAGAATGAGGGCAAAATGAATAAAAGGAAAGATAATGGAACAATTGGTGGAATGATGGTGGGAGAAACCAGAGAACCCAGGGAAAATCCACCTGCACTGTGTTGTCCATCACAAATCTCACATGCAGTCGCCTGGGATCAAACCCGGGATGCCTTGGTGAGAGTCAAATGGTCTAACCGCTTGTCCATGCCATGGCCAGCAATAATTCTCAAAACTGAGAAATTAACAGATAAGCATATTAGAGGAAATCCTTTGGAGATTTATCCTTTGCACCAGAATCAGCATAAATTGTTCTTTTCAGATTACTTATAAAATGAAAAATAAAATCCAAGGAAAGGAGGTGGCACTTGATGCCTTCATTTATATTGAGACTGCCTTTTATAACACCACCTTTAATGCAGTAACTAGTGCAGAAACGAAACAAAGAATTGATGAAACTATCGATTCAATCCATGCTGAGAGGCAGATTAAGTGTATATGTCTCACGGAAAGTAGCTTAGCTGCAAAGGTCATAAAATGGTTGTTAGGTTATTTGTTCAAGCAAGTAGCCTAGGCTTTGACATCATAGGCTATTTTAATTTTAATTAATTGATGGAAATTAATCATTTTTCCACACTAGCCTTAGTGGCTATGGCACTCAATCCCGGCTATGGCAGTGAATTTTTCATGTTGACTCTATCCATCATAGGCTATGTTGATGATATTGTTAAACTTCAAGGTAAATACACAGTAACTGCTAACTTATGCTGTCAGCGCAGCATGAGACAAAACGGGCTGTGAATGAGGGCTTAACTTCAAATTAAAGTCACTCATAGTACCACTTACCAGAAGAGATAAAAAGGGGTTAGGATCTCTGTAACTTCAAGATAAAGAACTTAAAATGTCTGATGAAGTTGAACACTTGGGAATCATCTTTTACTCCAAGATGGACTGGAATCAACATTTCAAGAAAACAATAAAATGTGGGGAAGGAACTTAGTTGGTGGTTTGACACCTCCATGGTATAAGATACATAGTTCTGCTATAACCTATTAGTTATATACCAGGCTGATCATACATTTGATAACCTGTATAACCACTATGCAGGAAATTCTCTCAATCCCAAACTACCCTCTTCTTGGTTAAATGTGTATTTTCATTTCTAAAAAGTCTAATAATTTTTATTGTTCAAATATTTCCACGAAAAATTATATATAATAAATTTCTGCAGACAACCTGTTAAGTCCCCTTTATTCTGACTGACTTCTGTATACTTTTGAGTAATCAGGAAACTGTAAAGATGCTTCAAATGTACAACTTGAAGCAAGCAGTTCTTTTCGTAGCATTAGCAGTTTCCAAAATACTTCTGTATTGTCTGATTGTACCGTTTCCTTAAACTGCATTATAGATAATATGATTATTTGCATAAGTTACTAAATAAGTCATAGATGTAAAGAATTCAGATACTGTCCTTTTTTTCCATTTACACATGCAGTAAATTCTAAAATCTCACTCAGTGCAAAACAAAGTTCAGTAAACTTCAAACTTCATGTGCCATCTTAAAACTGAAAAACACTAGAATAGAAAATTACAAGGGCCTAAAGCTGCAAAGTGTAACAGAGAGACTGAGGTCCCTAAGTTACAAAGCATATCAAAGTTGCTTTTTTGGGGGGGAGGGGGGGGCAAAGTAGATCTTAAAGCAGTTACTGCAGAATGACAACGCACAGCCATTGGAACTGTGAAGCTACACCTCAATAATCCAAGATGTTAGTATTCTAAAGTGGTCACATCAACTCTAAAAGCAAATCTTATAACTATTCTGATTTTATTCACATTCAAATACATTTTATTCAGTTTTAAGAATGGACATAGTCTCAGAAGCCATATCACGAATTTTCATGTACATGTTTCACACTTAATTGCTTTCACTACCAAGTATTTCAAAATGATTGCAGTTGAGAACACTAACACACCAGTAAAAAAATATTTCTTCTGTTGTACATTTCTTAATGCTCTTCCCGAACACTACCTCATTTAATCTATTCTGTTTTGAACAGTGCAAAAAAGCCCATTTTTGCAAGACATAATCAACAGATAAATAAATACTATTATTATGATTTATAGGACTTTCCCTATTTATTACATATTCTATATATTGGCCTAACTTCTATCAATTTTCCTGTACATGTTTCACACTTAATTTTTCCCATCACCATGTGTTTCAAAATGCTTATATGATTCAAGATATTCATAACTGACAGCCTTATTTAACTGACCAGTAAACAAACATTTTGTTGTTATCAACTTTTTCAAACATTTCGCGAAATACTTTTCTCGTTTTGAACAGCGCAAAAAGAGCAATTTTTTTCACGGTGTTTAGAGCAGTAACCGTTAAATAAATAACAAACTGAATATCGTCATTATTATTTACAGGAATTCCCCCTATTTATTCCAACTATATACATCGATTCGCTCTACACAATGTATCTCAAATGGCAAAAACCGCTTTTAGCGGGATTTAATCGCACTCTTCTCTTTCAACCACTATTGATACTTAAGTTATTTTACCAAACTAATCATACGGTAAATATGAAGGTACTAACACAAAACCTGAATTGCCATCCCATAAGTAATTCATCACACGTATAGAGTTGACAGCGTTGATAGTTTCTTTTATTTAATATTTTGATACAAAACCTACCTTTCACTGATTCAGTAATCACACAGCATTTAGCAAACATTGGAATAGTTAATGCCCACAGAACAGCTAAATTTGTAAGTACATCTCCCATCTTAAAGGTGAAGAGTAGATGCCACAGAACATATATTTATGCTCTCTGTATATGGGGAGCACTAGTGTAGTGTATCGCGAAGGCCGATTGGATTATTCAATTTGGAAATTTGTAACTATTGTTGGAGTTTTGTGAGTAAAAACGGCCATCTTGGATTCTGGTAAAAGAAAAATTCGTTTGAAAATCCAGCAGAATAAATCAGAGAGGTAGCCATACATTTGTGTTATTTTTTCTTAAACATATTAGTGTAATGTTGGCGTTTTATTGACGTATGGGTAGCATTCGTATCGATGAGTTAGACGGACGGGGTAGACGATAGATAAGTTTTATAGATTATTTCTAGTTTCATGGTATATAATAATGATTAATCACAATTGCATTAATCTTCAGTTATTCATAAAGAGTGGGATATGCCTACTATTTACATTTTTTGCAACTTTGTGTGTTTTAAGTTCCGAATGGGAACTTGAATCCTCAAGGTACGTTATTATTTATCTTAAGGAACATAAAAAGATAAGTATGCAAAGAAGGATTAAGTTTTTAAGAGCTTCTAACTGTAACAGTAATTTATATTGTCCTGATTGTATTGTATATATTTAATCTATTAAAACATGATCATATGTTACGACACACATTATTTCCAGGTATACCAAGTCATCCAAAGTGGAGTATGTCATTCATTTTGTTGTTTGCATTTCATAATGTACGGGTCGGACAGAGAGATCCTATTAAAATAGGTAAG
This sequence comes from Mantis religiosa, assembly GCA_030765055.1. NCBI lineage: Eukaryota > Metazoa > Arthropoda > Insecta > Mantodea > Mantidae > Mantis > Mantis religiosa. The sequence continues at coordinate 174,431,968 of CM060950.1, read as the reverse complement.
CAAAAAGTCAACGCAAATTAAGTACCATGCCAGTATTTAAACTTTTTTAGTTACAGATAATGCAAGTAAAATTCTTGTGCAGTTTGAAAATGCAGGGTTATCAGCTACATAGGCTGCAAAATGAAAGGTGTAGTGTTTAACGCCCTTTTTACTACATACGGCACCGCAGGCGGTACATAGGTTGTAGGTGAACTTATCTGCCCACACAGGTGTAAATGAACTGCATGGAAATATTTTCAGAGCAAGTGGAGATATCTTAAACAAGTAATTTGACATATGAGGCTTATGGCTTGTTGGTTCAAATGTGGATGTTACGGCTATAAGTTTCTAAAGTTCCAGTATGCCACTGCTAATGATGATATCGTTTGAGTGCACAATACACGAAAATGAAGAGACGTATCGGAGTACTCCCTCTGGTACAATGGTTATGACTAGATTCTGGATTTTCTGTAAGTACATATTCTGTTCTTTTATATGTTTTCATAATAAAAGCTAAAGTATCGACGAATTACACTGATAGAACCCTCATTCCTCCTCCTCCTCTTCCTCCTCCTCCTCCTCCTCCTCCTCCTCCTCCTCCTCCTCCTCCTCCTCCTCCTCCTCCTCCTCCTCCTCCTCCTCCTCCTCCTCCTCCTCCTCCTCCTCCTCCTCCTCCTCCTCCTCCTCCTCCTCCTCCTCCTCCTCCTCCTCCTCCTCCTCCTTCTTCTTCTTCTTCTTTTTCTTCTTCTTCTTCTTCTTCTTCTTCTTCTTCTTCTTCTTCTTCTTCTTCTTCTTCTTCTTCTTCTTCTTTAACTTCCCTAATTGCACCACTATCGTGGTGTTAGGGAGTTCTTATTCCTCTATCCCTTTTAAGGTCGGGCTGAGTAACCGAAGTTTTGGATCCGATAGAGAACCAGAATAGGTGATCAGCCCAATGTCTGGTGTGGAGGTGAAGGAAGTGGATGATATATATGAGGGCGAGATGAATTATAGGAACGATGATGGAGCAGTTGGTGGAATGCTGACGGGAGAAAGCAGAGCACCCGGAGGAAATCCAGTACCATGTTGTTCACCACAAAACTCACTTTGCGCTCACCTGGGATCTAACGCAGGCCGCCTTGGTGAGAGCTAAGCTCTCAGCCATGGCGCAGCCAAGACCCTCATTCCAACGTTTTAAATTACATATTTTGAACTATGATACATGTTTCGTAAAATCTGTTTTTTTAACGTGTGTGCAGTTCCCACTCAAAGGGACCTCAAAGGACCTGACCTTTCCGCCCACTAATGACCGTCATAAATCTATCTCCACACTTCAGAAATGGAACACTGACGTTGGGGACCAATAGCAACCCCGATTTTCTGAAAATGACAGTTGCATGTCTACTCCGCGTGGAGTCTCAGTTGCCAAAGTTCCAACTTCCAGTTGTTCTGTTTCATTAAGTGCAAGACATTGATGTTAAAATGTTGCAACCTTGTAGAGAGGACCGTCAGGAGGAGGGTCCATGTTGTAAAACGATTATGAGGGTTCCTCAAAGAAAGCGGCCGCCGTGCACTTGCGTTGAGTAGACAGACTTTACCATGGTATATAATTTTACACATTTTAATTATACTGCTGATCTATTATACAGTTTATTCAGTTTTAGTAATTTTAATTGCATAGCAACAAAGTGAAGAAATAGAAACAAACTGAAAAATTCAATGGCATAGCTGGGATTTGAACCACGGATATCCTGCTTGCCATGGTATTGAGTTTTTCAGTTTCACTCTATCTATCCAGTACCTTAGCCTGTACACGGTTAGTGTAATGAAATGATTAATTGCCTTCGATTATCGTAAAATAATAAGGGAAGAAATATTGCAAGTTTTACTATTGTGTTCTCATCCATTGCCATCAGTCTTATACATTGTCGTTATTGTTACGTCGCTATGTTGCTTAACCCGCGGCTCACTTTGTTTCTTCGCCGCATTAAATACACCAATTCAGAGCTACGGCGGTTATTGCTGTTTACTAAAAGCATTCAAAGCAGAAATGCGCGTGTCCGATGTGAACAACACTGACATTTTAAGTGTGCGAGAAAAAGAAATACTTCAAAATTTCTAATTCAGTTGCATGTAAGTTAATCATCGCACCAGTTGAATCTTCACTATCATCATAACTGAAGACGCGGATTTATGTTAACGATGATTTAATCACTAATAGTAAAACAGTCAACTGACAAACTTGAAATGTCAAATTGGAGAGCATTTAAGAAGCAATCTGATATTACGAATAAACAACGTTGTTTTTTGGAAGAAACAGGCACCACTTACACATTACAAGGGCATTCTACCTCATCTAACAGTGTGTTTTACAAGGAACTGTACATGGGATTAGTAGCAGGCAACATACACCGGAACAAACTTCAGGTGCCTCAATTTAAACATTTCTTACAAAAATACTGTCGGGGCTGACAAATATATAGACAAATCACCTGCATGGATTTCTGTTGATAAGAGGGCTGCTGGGTGATTCATCACAATTGTGGACAACTTGGACTCTGAAGTTGGATCAAAACTCTGTTTAATTTACTGTAAACCTTTAGAGACAACAAATAGTTAAGCAATCGCTAGATTTATAAACGGTGGATTTAACAAACTATGGCTATATAGCTTAAAAGAAGAGAGGGTACTACTGTTGTACACAGATGCAGCTCCATACATGTTTTAAGTGGGAAAACCGCTTACTGTAAATTATTCAAATTTTCACACTAGCCGTATACAGGCTAAGGTATTGGATTCATAGAGTCCATGGAGGTATATAGAATGATAAGGACATTTCAAGAAAACCCTAATGGTTTCTAAGAGCGACTGGACGGAAACCAGTAGATCCGTGGTTCAAATCCCGGCCGTGGCATTGAATTTCTCATGTCAACTCTATCAATCACTTACTGCATTTTATCCGAACTTCACGCATGTTACATGTGTGGCCGACGCATTGCAACGGGTGGCAGAGACAAAGGTAGTTTCCCAGAAATATATGCATTGATATCACCAATGAAGAAGGTTTCTTGAAATTGCCTTATAGTATATAACGCCACAAACAGCAGCTACCCTACATATCTCTGCTTCCGGAGCCCGTGATAAGTTGGGCAACATGGATTGAACCTGTGACTTTCTGCAGTAAGGATCTCGAAGCTATGAAGTCAGGGGTGTAGAAATTTTCTTCGGACCAAGCAGTATCCGTTAGTAGATCCTTGTCAGCATTATGCAGTTCTAAAGTGCTCAGTTCAATTTAATACATCGCAAGTCACTGCAGCTGGCTTGTCGACAGTATCAACAAATTGGACATGTACAGGTAAGCCTCTCCAAGGAACTATGGGAATAATGGAAAATGCGGTTCAGAAGGTGAGTGTTGTGCCAGGTGAAGTGAGTGGTGCAGTTTCCACTAAACTGCAATCTGTGCTGAATAGGAGCCCATGATACTCAAATCCTGCTTATTTAATAGTGGTGAAAATCCCCCTGATAATATTATTCCTAGCACAATCTCTATGTATAAATATGCACCTTTAAATTTTTGCAAAGTTGAGCGATCTTTTTCAATTTATAATAACATTGTCACACAGAAGACTGTGCATGACAACAGACCATTTGGAAAGGTGTATTTTAATTAACTGTGCATACCGTTCTAATGCTTGGAAATGCTTGCTCATACCGTTCAATGGTTGAATGGAAGAACTTGTACTTGGTAGTGAAAGTGAACTGATTAACAGTACACATAGAGATTCGACTAGGTTACAGGTGAGTTAATGCTTTGCAGTAAAGAAATAAAACCTTTAATGGTTCAAATTTTTGTTTCATTGCAACTTTGGTTACATGTATATGTACATATTTCTTAATTTCATATTACATAAAATCTGGGTCATAGTTATGACATTAGCTTTTAAATGAAAATTAAACGAGTCCAAGCCTCTTTCACTTCTTTGTCATCTTTTGTTTACTTTTTCTGTTTGGTTGTTTTTCCTTATATTGTTTGGTTGTTTTTCTTAGTTTTGTCTATGTTTCTAATTCTTTTATAAACGTAGGCGTTTTACGAAGAAATTTCACCTTGTTAATGCAATTAATTACAATTCTTTCAAACAACGGTTAAATCCTGCGTAATACTTTCACATGCTGTACGTCTAAATGGGAGGTGGTTTAAACGGTGTACGATACTAGATAAAATAAAAAGACAGATGTTACTCTTCACGTCAGGTTTTTGAAACCCCACAAAATTGCGACCTGTGTTTTGAATGCAAAGTTGACAGTGGCAAGGGAACGACAGTCGTACTTTGTTCAAAATTTCTTGTGCGTGTGTATGTGTGTGTCAAATAACTTCACGTGCTGATGTTATTAGGGCAGTTAGTTACGAATCACGCCATTTCTTCCTAATATAATTTACGTATTATAGAGACCAAGACAATCATTAACTATATGACAGGAATCGATCCTATAACCTTAGGAACACCAGTTTCCGGAGGTACAATTGGGCGACCACAACAGTTGTGAAGGTACTACTAGATATGCTACATGATGCAAGAAGGCAGTTAATCGCTGTTTAGTGTCACAGTGGCAGGAGATTATTACGAGATTTGAGAGATCTTTGAGGCATTAAATCTTGAGAACACCAATAACAACCTAGTAGGAATCTCGAGAAGCAGTTTAAAAGACATTCTAATCCAATATTTTCAGCCATCTTGTTTAATCACCAACTTACCAACAACTGATGCCAATTAGGTTTAACAAAATTAGCTGCGTTATGTTTAGCCGCAAACCATGAGCTATCTCGATTTAGACTATCGAAGATAGGTTATCTCCATAGCCTACGGCCACGTCGTGGCTCAGTGGTTACACCGCTTGGCTCTCACCAAGGCGGCCCGGGTTGGATCCCAGGCGACCGCAAAGTGAGATTTGTGGTGGACAACGCGGCGTTGGGGCGGGTGTTCTCCGAGACCTCCGGTTTCCCCCGCCATCTCATTCCACCGGTGCTCCATCTTCATCTCATGCATCATCAGTGTCACCGCCTGCGGTGCTGTATGTAGTAAAAGCGGGCGTTAAACACTACACACTACTCCATAGCCTAACTCGACTTAATTATATTAGTCACGTCTATAATCGCTGAAATTATTTCGGTGTAGTTCATTAACAATCTGTATATTTATAGTAGCAATAATATCGTAAGGCTTTCATGGTTGTGGCCAAGTTTTGCGAGCATTTCAAACTCAGTTGGCAATTGTGAAAGAGTTGTGGTTAAACAAGATTTTTTGCTGTCCTGAAAGGTGACACCTTTGCTATTATTTACATCTGGAAACAAATTATAATTATCTATTAAGGATAGCTAGTCCATAGCAGAACAATTTTTTCCCAAGCGAGGAAGACCGCACAATTGAAATTTTGAAATACAAAAGGAAGAGAATTATTTCGTATAATCAAAAAATTTTCACGCCTATCATTAATTTTCTTCGTTTTAGGTATGTTTTCGAACTGCCACTAAAATTCCAACTTTTTAACTGGATGTGTGTATAAAATATAAATTATGGAAACTTTTAGTTAGTTGGTGTCTATATAATCTCACAGTTGTGCTAAAAAGCATTTGTTTCTATAAAAAATTAGCAAGTCTCTACTGTGAGCAAAACTGATGAATTCGTTATAAGTTCTAGGGCGTTGAAATTCTAAATGACTGTTTTGTGATGATGCGATAACAGTCCCTTAAAAAGACATGCAGTAGTAATAACATTTTTAGGATATTGTATGAAATGTGTATTTAAAACCTTACAGGAGTATATTAGTTTCTGTACCAAACACACTGACTTACAAGTAATCGGCACATAATACTTCGGTGAAAATTCTGTTTTATTTGGGCACAGATCAAGTGATGCTCCGCGCCCTACCTCATTTGTTTACACTTTAAGCTACATTACAACCTCAGAGCTGCTCTCATAGCCCTTAAGAAATTTGGCATCCTTACGTGAATAAAAAGTGATTTACGCCCTAATCTGCTAAGCATGATCGAGGTATGTCCTTTATAATATCGTAGGGTTGCAACTGGAAAGCGATGACTCTAAAACACAAGTAGCCGATTTCACGTCCTCCGTTAGGTTAAAACTGCAATCCTAGGCATGCCCACTATCGACACCTTGGAATGCTTTGTTTTGACTTTTCTTTCATAGAAACCAGTCAGAATAGAGAATATTGGCAAGTGAGTGGCGTATCAAGGCTTTATTGGAAAAATAACAAGTATCGGTACTCACCTAAATCGTTAATACTTTCCAAATAGGTTCGAATGGATGTTCCTCTGTAGTCGTATTTATTTAAAGACGGGAGACTTCATCTGCTGATCATTGTTGAACCATCATAACACGAATAGTACATTATACTATCCTTAATATTCTCTACTCATTCCATAGAAGCTGAATTGTCTAAGGATGGGGGTAGTAACGCTACAAGCTGCTTCACTCTCTAGTTTAATCAAATCCAAAGATAATTGACAGTGTCCTCCATAGACCATTTCAAAAACACCCCTAGTGTCTGGTGTTTTCTTAGTGTTGGAGATTCATGCATCAATAGACATATTCTCCGTTTTTATACAATATGACTCCCCCTTGACTTGTAATGGGCTTTTATATACCCGCTTAGCGTGGCAGATATTTTAGGTAACGGATACTTAACGAAACACAGTCTACAAAAGTCTTTTGCCAGTTCCGCCTCAGCCCCATGACGTCAGCTCGTGACTGGTCCTGAAGATGTGCCACTTCCCTACTACCAACTACCAAGCAACGACAGGATTCCTCTAACCTCGCTTATTTGGTGATGGCGTCTAAGTTGCCCGCTCCGACTTTTCCCTCCAAAATTACTTCGCGTTCCCCAATGTGACACTGCTCCCTCCCGAAAGCTGGTTGTCTTAACCAGTACTGTCTTAGGTGTCAGAGGATCTCTAAGCCATTGGTCCTCTTCGCCACGCTGTATCGTCCTTGACATAGCTGTTGGAATTGGGGCAAAGGTCTTTCTCCTGTTAGGGCAATTTAGCCACACCAGATCACTCTGCTGGCAAGTGACTCTGAGCCTGCGGATCATAGGGGTGTTGATCCTTTCACTCTCTGCTTGGATGTATTTACAGGCTATCTTGTGTGCACCATGCAGGACATCCACGAGGTTCTCTAAATAGTCGAATTTTGGCAGTTTTCTGCACTAGTAGGTCGCAGAGCACACGCAGTTTCCTGCTGCAGATCAAACAAGGTGGCTTTAACCCAGTGTCGTGCGTAAACGAGTGGTAAGATTACACAAAATTGGGCACCCTAACATGTGCTCTGCAAGCGTCTTGCCGTATCGCTCGACCATTGCATCGAACTGTGAGATCCTCCTGCGCGTCTTGTGTACTCCAGGAGTGGTAGTGCTTCTCTCATCAAGTTTGACACGAATTTTATGCCCAGATAACTGAAGTTCAGATGGCATCCAAAGCGTCAGAACAGCTCTTTCACAAAGCGGTCCGAAATTGTCTTGCCTAATGGTTGGGAATGGCGTACACCTATGATTTCTGAGATAAGTAATCCATCAGCATCAGCAGATATTTGCTATCCCTGCAGGTAATGGCCCAGCAATGTTGGTAGCGATGAGCATGGAAGGCACTTCCACGCTATATTACTGGATGCGTCCCCGACTACTAATTTGGAAACCTCAAAATGCCACACACACATTTGATCATTTCTCGGCATCTGTTCATAGCTTCAAAAAATTGCACCCGGTCGTATTTTGACGATCGTTCGATTAAATCCAAGATACCTTCTGGAGGAACATGCAAGTTCTTTTTCCAAGACCTCCGTAATCTGCTACGAGGAAGCACCAACTGATTTCTCTAGGTTTACTCCCATAACCTGTATAATACGCCACCCTTGATCCTCAGCGAGTTCCAATGGGCCCAATAGGACTTACAATAACGAATCATCTGCACGATGTCTATCAAGTCCTGTCTCGTTCTTGACTCTACTTCTCGGAGGAGTATCCTCAAGTTAGATCAGCCAGCTGCTCCGTCCTAAAAACTGCATTATCCCATTCATTCGCTGGCGCTGAGTAAAATACGCCTACAGCTGCAACATGCACCTGGGCTGCCAGCTTAATGCAGCGGCCCCACTTCGCCGTGCAGGTACTTCTCGACAAAGGATCTGGATTGGAGGCGCTTGCTCCCTTCCAATGTTCAGATGTAAAGATTTACTCTTGAAGCCTCTGTAGGAAACGAGATATCTGGAACTGTAGGTTGTAAAAACTTAATAAACAGGTTAAGGCAAAGTGTTCGGCTCTCAGGAGGAATCATGGTGCTTGTGGAAATGCTCTGCCGCCTTCGAAACTACCAAGAGCATAAATAGAATAACTTAGCAATTATTTTCTTTTCCGGAGAGAGTCTTATTGTTATACACTATTACTCGCCTATCTCCGTCCTGGATCTGGGATATTATAATCGCAATACCGTTGCGTCTGGCGTCAGTATCTACAAAGTCGTTCCCACCCGATTGTGGGAAACCTACAGCAGAACAAAAATGATGACTTGAGCGCCTCAAACGAGCCTTCGGTCTTTCTATGTGAGGCTGGCTTTCTTCCGTCAGACATCTAAGGGGCTTCATAGAAGCCCCGCATAAACTATCTGTAATAGCTGCACAGACGCAGAAAACTGCGCAGTTCCCGCTTACCTTGGGGCGAGGCAAATCCCTCATACATTGAGCCTTATCTGTATAGATAACCACGCCATTGGGTTAAATTACGTGATCCAAATTGTGAAAATTCATGCAGAAAAATTGGCACACTCCTTCCTTCAGAATCAGGTTGTATGCCTACCGTCTGAGTGGTACACTTCCAGATGGCTTTCCAATGAGCTGGAAAGTACAATAATCTCGTCCAGGTTTAGCAAGCAGGCGTCGTTAATCAGGTCCCTTATGACCAACTTCATAACGTTATGCAAGGTGACCAGCGAATTTTACAGACCAAAAGGCATAAACGGTAAATTACTATAGACCTTGGCTGGTCGAAACCATGATCTGCTCCTTGTCTCTAGAATCGGAGTTCTCCTACAATATTTAGATTTCCAGATTAATGTTCAGAACTTCTGGGAAACGGCAAGTGTGTCCAGGGGGTCGCCGATTCAGGGTAAGGGAAAGCAGCCCCTCCTAGTCACAACGTTGAACTTTATGTAACCTACGCAGACGCCTAGCTCACCATTCTTCTTCTTCACCACGACCATGGCAGAGCATCAGGAACCATCGACCCGTCGGTAATTCCTCTAGATATCATGTCCAGCAATATATTCTGTAATTCAGACTGCATTGCTAGAGAGACGCGTCCAGTGCTGATATGATGACATACTCGGTCGGTGTGGCCGTAATCACAAAGTTCTTGGCTGGAAACTCATATTAGCGTCCAAGTGAACGCCAGATGCATTCCAGTTCGGCGGCGTTTAGATACTTAGAAGCCCACTTCAGAATGGCTCCCATTCACGGTTTCAGGTATGAATACGTTGCTGACCACACGGGTCGATCGCATGATGTCATACTCCCAACTGGCTCACATTTCTCCATCTCGGTTTTAGCCTGTATTTTCTGGTCGTTGTTTGAAGTGTTCAGCCACCTCACAGGCACTACTTCCCAACATGGCAATAATACTCTGCCGACTCCTAGTCCAACCACGGTATCTTCCGGTACATTTCCATGTTTTTATCTCTGTCCCGGAAGCGCAGCTTCATGGCCACATCTCTTCTTCAGGCACAAATAGGTTCTCAATCACCGTCACTGTGTATCCTCCTGGGTGGCCATTGGGGCTTCGGAGCATTAATTCGACTTGGCCAAGTCGCAGTACACTCCTGCCGATGTCCACAGTCACGTCGTGGCTTCAGATAGCGTTCAACACCAATATCACTTCCTTAATCACCTTCGCGAACAACACCTACACACCCAAAATGTTCGGCACATAAATCAGTTCCAAAAAGACCTGTTTTGCAAAGGTATCGTGTTGCCCGGAGGCATCATTTGCTGAGAAGTCCATTAGGTATAATTTTACGACAATCCTTTTGCCACATTAGACCTTATCATGGTTAGGCCTACACCTGTGTCTAACAGCCTCCGATAGTTCCTCCCCTGCAACCAACTGTCTGCAATGAGGCTGTCATCCATCCTGAGTAAAGTAAGCAGCTTCAATAGTGGTACAGTGATGACGGCCCCAATGTCCCCTGTCACGCCAGTGCTTATTCGTTTCCCTCATGCTCGTTGGTCGGATGTGGACAGTTCTTCACTACGTGTTCCAGCGAGCAACATACCCAGCACACGTCACGGGAAGGTTCTCTACAACCTCCTTATGTGGAGCTTCTATACTTGTTGCGAATTCTAGTCTTTAGCATGGAAAGAGCTTCTTTCTTGGCCGTTTTCATCCCCAACGCGGCCCTAAGTAACTTTTGGATGTGCTTCCATATCTCGGCGTTGCTGACCCAGTCCCTGAAGGAGTCGGCACGTCTGAGACACGTTACTCATAGGGAGTTCCACAAACCCCTTTCTCCGCCTTATACGAAGCCAGCGTACTTTCTGAATCCAGTCTCTAGAGCCTCCCAGATTTCTCAGGACACTGCCGATGTTGGAGGTGCGTTCAGAACTTCTGATGCTCGTTCCTGGAAGCTAGCTATTAGCTCCGTGACTTATCTTCCTTCGATCATTGCTTGTGGGTGGCGATGGAGACGAATTGGTGTAAATGTGCACACTGAAACTTCTTTATTTTCACTTAAATTGTTAGCTCAACTCTAAAGTGAAATCTATCTCTGTTTTTTTTGTTTTGCCAGCCTCGGTAGCGTGGTGGTAGCATGTCTGCCTCACGTTCAGGAGGTCCCGAGTTCGAATCTCGGTCAGGGTAAGTTACCTGGATAAGCTTTTTCCGAGGTTTTCCCTTACCCTAAAAGACGCATGTCAGGTAACTATAAGCTCTATGTACCCTGGGCTCATTTGAGCATCATTTCACCCATTCCCTACATCGTCCGATATGACTTAACATTGGAGGACGTAAATTACAAAACAAATAAGTAAAACACATCGACACGACCCTGCAGTGTCTAGCCCTCAACATTTGTGTTGCTATAGTCTATCTGATGTATACGAAGGTCCACCTTTTAACATGGAGTCACACGCCGATTCAGAGCACAAGTCCTATATTCGCACATAAACTGTTTCGCTGCCGGTTGCACAGTTTGGGGTTCTTCATACGAAGCCTCACTTACCGAACTGTCAACAGCTTTCTGCAGCATTTTATGACCTGTCGACTGCTTACCGTACAGTTTTAAATGCAACAGACTTAGCTCAAAGCACCACACTGCTCTCATTGCTATTACTCTGTAGTCCTATCAGGCTTAAAGTGGGGACGCACATAGACATTACAGTTTGTATATTTCCGCAAAGAACACGTGATGGAAGTTATCTGCCGTCAGCTGTTTACATATGACTCATCGTCAACCATCATAATCTTTCACTGCTGCAGGGCTCATGGTAAACTATTAAATCAACTAATTAATGAAACTACTAAAGAAAAGTTCAGAAGTACAATTTTGTGAGGGAAAACTTATGTTAATCTGATTTAAAACCCCTCATAAAGGAACCCGTTATGACTGTCAATATGCAAAATGCTGAAGCGCTTAACTTTGCCAGTTGCATTTGCTTAAACCTCTATAAAGCCCAAAAATGCAACTTTTTTACTCTGTGTTTGTCCAAGCTTTTGAAGAGACACACCCCTCATTGACCAAGGTTTCGTCTAAGTAACGAATTGTGTGCCATTCTACTATCCTCCACAGGAGAGTTAGTCTCCTAGGCCTGAGACGCAGGGGGGTTGGCGAAGGTTCCCACACCCTCCCTGGACAGGTTTATGAAACCCCATGTCAGTACAGCTACATACCATTCAAAAACATTCTGACGGCTTCTACTTTTGTGAATGAATCTTCTCGGTTTTAGTGTACAGAGTGAATAGGGCGCATGTTCTTTTAACGGTCTGCTCTTTGTGTAGCAGATATTCTCTGCCATACACATTCGCTGTCCTTTTCCAATTGTGTAAGGCAGCACATGCCTTTCAGGGACCTTCTTTGCGTTGCTGGAAAGTACACGAAATTGTCTCACCGATCTCTGGTAGCGTCTTCTCCACATTACAATGCCTTCACGGTAAATTACCACGTTAATTTTGTTTCTATTTGAACAATGAGATCCGATATTTTTCAGTCAAGTGTGGAAGGTGCTTTTCTTAAAATTTGGAAGATCTGTTCACTAAACCAACTTATCTATAGTAGAAAGCTAGTTCTTTAAAATGAAACTATGCACTTTAAAGTGAACAGCACTCTTAACAAAAATTTCCACTTTCCCTAGAACTCTACCTGGCCTTTCCCTTTTCTTTTTAGGTATTTTACAGTTCCTGTATGTTTAATTTGGGTTCTCACGTTTGAAATTGTGTTCACAGATACACCAGTTTCTTCATACGTCAATTTATTCCGCTTTTCACAGCCAGGGTGTCATACCGTCGCAAGAAAATGTCAAACACGCTAAACACAACAATCTTTTCGTCAAGTTTAGAGGGTTTCCACTTTTTATATTTCTGTGCACTATTCTGAGGAGCTGAGCACTACGTCATATTAACTCTAAGCGCGCACGCGCAATACTGATAGGACGAGTAGGAAAGCATTGTTTCACTGCATTGAACACAACTAAATCGGGGAAGTATAAACACCACGTGACATTAAATGGAGGTGAAATGTGTAAGCTCGTATTCAAATGTTTTAAAAGCTAAATTTCGATATTTATTCACCCCGTTCATTATTTGAATGCATCAGATAAGCGATAATATAGGCAATTAAGTAACGAACCGTTTCCATTGGAACTTCACCTTTTCACTCGACAAAGTTTACATCCCATTGTTGACCTTATGGCCGGGTAGAGGCCTTGTATTACACCACATTCACTCACTGACTACCTCTTGGCTTTGCATTGGGTTTCATACACCTCTTGGGTGCAGTAGATTTTTGTAGTAAAGAATCCTTCTGGGATCACGATATAGAAAAGTATTTTACATAGTAGGAACGCAGTTGCGCCGCGATCTCATGTTATGACGGGACTGGCCTTGAAGGCCTGTCACTCACTTACTGCCAACCAATAAGAAACGAGGTGATTCTCCTACTGTCTCTTCTTCGTGAAGGCGGCAAAGGTGCCAAACTAGACCATTTGTTTTCAAAATAGCTTCCTTGCGCCAATGACACAGTACGACTAGCTGAGCTAGATAGCTATGCAGATATCAAATAGCTGCCACAAAGTAAACATTTGGGATTGCGATTTTTTATTGTTTAGTGCCATGCCTCCTCCCAGTTCGACGCTGCGATCGCTTTGCCAACTATTATTAGAGAGCAGCACTGCTAAAATGTGGTTTTCTCTGGCTTCCATATTAAATGTTAGCACAATGGTACCGGACAGGTCACCAGCACTTCCTCACAAATAGTAGCTACAGATTTTTAACAAAAGAAAATGCTATATATATAACTGTAAGTAAGTTTGTATAAATTTGAGTACATAAAAACATCCTAAATATTAATTAAAATGATTCCATTATATTTATATATTGTAAAATAATTAAAAGTAATTGATATTATAAAAGAATGGGATTTAATTTATTTAATAAAATTGAAGTGATTTGAGGTGATCTTTTGCCATACATTAATGCGGCACGTTGGAAGTATCTGACATTTAAATTTAAAATTAAATAAGATAGTCTTGAATTCTTTATGACTTTATGTGGCTAAACGCTACTGTGAAAATGCTGGATTTGCCCTAGAATGGCTACTTTTGCATCACTTTTGCTGAAAAATAGTCATGGCGCAGAAAAACATTCCTTCTTTCCTACAGAGTACAGCTCACTGCTCAGCAGGGTTGCCAGGTCGTGAAATGTAATGGTTATGGTACACAGCTACCTTCTCAGAGCTAGTCGTCCTAAGGAGCCCATTATCGGGGCAATCGCGGAACGTAATAAACTTCACGGCTGATTCTCTTTTTAACATAATGTGGCCCTTCGCTGAGTGCAGCATGGGGCAGCACCTCCTAGTCCCAGTTGGGTGACTCATGTCATTCCTCACGAAACCGCTGTTGAGGCTCGCTGGATGTAACGGTCTTCTTCCGGAAGTCCTTCAGTTGAAGTATCACACCTTGCAACACCCTCGCAACGAACGTCCACAGAGTAACAGCACTTCATCCCAAGGTCAGTTCAGCAAGGCTTCCTCCTCCCAGACAAGGCGTCGCCCAATGCCATTACTATGGGATAGAGCCGATATGGCTTTCTTGATTGTAAATCACTCGCAACGTCGTGTCTGATCACGGTTACTGTTGCATTAGTATCCACTAAAACTCGGTACTGCTTCTGCTGTATTCTTCTGCTTGCGACAAGGTTGCTTTCTGCTCCCGTTCCCAAGGTTTATATCTTTCTAGGAGACGGCTCTGACGTGCCACGTAACATGCCAGGCAGTACTCGTTTTCTCCCAGATCGTCTCTGGAGCATCCCCTAAGTTTCGGAGCTCATTGTCTGTTCCTATTATCTGTTTCAAGCAGGATGATGTTTGTCCTTGAGCGCTGCTAGTGAGCAACGAATCAGAGTCCTGAGTGTTGTATGGCATTCCCCCTAAGTGATGTGTGAAGAGCGCCAACCAAATCAATCTAATAAATACTATCCACGCTAAGACAAAAATTCAGATTTTGCAAAAACTGATCCGTGCGGAAGGTAGAGAGTAATGTACTTAATATAACGGCAAATACTCCATATTTTTGGCTCATATTGCTTTCCTAATACAAATAAAGTACTAGACATTATATTATAAAAATTGCATTGCGTCTTAAGCAATGTGTAATTACTCAGAACTGAAACGTAAGCGTTTGACACGATGTGATCAAAGAATTACTTTGAATAAGCGAACGTGTTTGTTAAATTCGAGCAAGAGGAAAGAATACACTTCCTAATGGCCTAGTAGAACCAGTTTGTTCACATTATATCTTTGTTTATGAATGGTTTCGTAATCTCTATTTACTCTAGAGAGTTCAAAGCAGTACTATTCAGTTGTTCTTCCGTTCAAAACCAGGGAAAGTGTATCAGATGGACCAGCTCGCAATTGAAATGAGACACGAGGTATTATAAACCACGTTCCCCATTATCACTGCCAGAACAATCCAGTCGAATTAATGTGGGCTGAAATGATGTATGTTGCAGACAGGAATAATACTTTTAAACTGACTACAGTTGAACGACTAATTCACGAAGAAATTGACAAGAAACACAACAAGTCTGGGAAAATTTTGTGAGACATCGGATAAACTACAGGAAGGCGACTTTTGGAAAGAAAGAGTACGTGACGGGATTTTGGAACCTATCATCATAAGTTTGCAATATGGATGCAATACTTGCAATATGGATGCACCGCTGGCATTTTCTTTAAAATAAGTAATTCATACACTATAATGATTTTAACCTATATAAATAAAACATGCGCGTAATATACGAATTTCCATTGTAATTGCGATTTAAACAACTGCGTTATTATAAAACTTTGGCAGATTCAGTTTGCGTTACCTTACGTCTAGCGCCAAGAAGACCCGCAAATGTGCGAGAGAGAGGGAAATATTAAAGGAATAGGGGTAAAGAGGTGGAAACACCGAAGGCTCTAACGCTTCTGATTCGCTATAGGTGAGTACTCTTCCCATTTGAAACACATGATAATGCACTAAATAGTTCTGATGCACAAGTTGGTATCAGTCCTCAACTTGTCCGTCAGCTACTCCTTCTAGCCAGCGATATTCACTCTATCTGCTACCAAAGTCCATTCGTCGATTCCGCCTAAGCTGTCTAATCATATCATCCCGCACGTTAATGTGTTGGCCAAACTTTCCTCCTTTTGCCTTATGCTTTCACGGCCTTCAGTTGGGTATTCATCAATTTTGGTCTCTGTCTTCCCCATTCCGGATTCAAATTCAGTCTTCATTTTCTCTATCCAAGATTTCATTTTCGTCGTCATCTTCTCCAATCAGGAACACAAAAATTTCAGTTCATTCATCTCCTCGATCCGCAATTCCCAGCCTTAATTTTACTTCCCACATTGTCCATTCTAGATTTCACATTTTTCATTTCCTTAAAAAATTGTATTCTTGCAGCGTGGCTTCCTATTCCGCCTGCGGACACTAGTCTCACCACACTCATTTTATCTGCCACTAGAATCATTAACCTAATGCTAACTTACCATCACTTTCACTTTTTACAAACACAGGGATGCCACGTTCCCTAGCTCAGTCTTTTCTGTTCCTCAGTTGTAACACCAGTTCGTGCTGACTGTCACTTCCCGACGCTTATTAAAGACACCATTCTGCTTGCCAACTCTAAGACTTTCAACAATAATCACACAACTACTTCACTGATACTCATATGTCACATCCTAACTAGCAACTCTTCGAAGCTGACTTTTGCACCCATACTTATAATCCGTCGTCGTGGCAAAGATGCTCTGGAATCCGAAGTATCTCGAATCAAAGAAATGGATCATTTTTAAGTCGACTCTTTTAGGTCTGTCGAAATGGATCACACAACTACTTCACTGATACTCATATGTCACATCCTAACTAGCAACTCTTCGAAGCTGACTTTTGCACCCATATTTATAATCCGTCGTCGTGGCAAAGATGCTCTGGAATCCGAAGTATCTCGAATCAAAGAAATGGATCATTTTTAAGTCGACTCTTTTAGGTCTGTCGAAATGGATCACACAACTACTTCACTGATACTCATAGGTCACATCCTAACTAGCAACTAATCGAAGCTGACTTTTGCACCTATATTTATAATCCGTCTTCAAGGCAAAGATGCTCTGGAATCCGAAGTATCTCGAATCAAAGAAATGGATCATTTTTAAGTCGAATCTTTTAAGTCTGTCGAAATGGAAAAGTCTGGAACACACCCGCGTAGTATAATAGAGACTAGCGCTTTTGCGTCATGAATGAATGTGTAGTATTTTACGTCCGCTTTTACTATATGCGGCAGCGCACGAGGTAACATTGATGATACATGTAACGAAGATTTAGCGTGTGCGGAATAAAATGGAGAAGGAACCCGGACATACCGGAGAAAACCCAACCCAGCACCGTGTTGTCCACCACAAATCTCTCATGCGGTGGCCTGGAATTGAACCTGAACCACCTTGGTCTAAGCGGCCCATCCAATTGGTCATGTGCGGCCACCGGTACCGTGAAATCATGTAGTGGCTGTCCTTGAATATTTTATTTTTTTCTCCTCACATGCCAAACAGTACAACGGTGGAATGGTGTGATTCAAACGTAATTCCTTTACAATAGGCATTCTCTTTTGTTTAAATTTACGTCCTTCAACGTTAAGTCATATCGAACGATAAATGAAATGGGTAAAACGATACTCATTTGAGCCCAGGTTCTATAGGGTTTAAAGTTACCATATATTGGTCTTTCAGAATAAAGGAAAGCCTAGGAAAAAATCTTGTCCGAAAAGCACATCGTGACAGAGATTCGAACTCAATACCTGTTAATGGTGACGCAGACACTCTACCAACTACGCCACCGAGGCCGGACGATAGGCATTTGCTCCCGCCCTGACATTACGGAAGTTAACTTCTTCCAGAACTCTCCTGGCGGTCCATCAAAGCTCCCGGTAATTTTCCTCTTTAACCTCCTTAATCATAGGTTTATTTCATATATAGTAATTTCCACATCTAATTTACCATCTTGTGGTGACTCTGCGTGCCAAATCCATTTTTAAAACCTAATCTTTGGTTTCTGACCGATAAAATTTGTAAATTATTGAACCCACTCCGCTGGTGCTAGCTTATACCCCCACTTACAGAACATAAAAAGGCTGCTTCAGGCTTAAACTGGGGAGCGACAGTCACAAAATCCGAGGGTTTCCAGCTTAATTTTATATAGACTGTATGCATTTGTATAACATAAAACAAACATAAATATAAATAAAATGATAGTGATATAAGTTATTTAAAATTTATTTCCAATCTCTCCAATTTATCGTGTATTTGTATTTGAGCTCAATGCGCCGATTCTTATAAAAAATCAATGTCATAGTTTTCAAATATTGCTTGCTGTTGCCTCTTAAGTATATTGAGCAGCCCCTTTTCCGCTATATTAGCGGAAGGACAGAGATGGAAGTCTGTTTTGGTTTGAGTGTTTCTTAGATAAGTGTGTATTTTGTGGAGCGCTGAAACACATATCTCTGCTGATACACTGGTCAAACGTAATTCATAAAGTTTAAACGCCTGCTGCAGGTTCTTTTAGTCCCATAACAGACAACTCATGGTTAACTTCGCAGACTGCTTTGTTTCGAAATTCAGAGGAAGAATACAAATAACACGTTTCGTTTCCTAGTCGCACTGTGTTGAAATACTGCCATAATAAGTAAGAAAACCCCTTTATGCACTCTCTGGAAAAGTCTTTTCGTATTCTGAGCACGAAGCACTCTCCAACTTTGAAGGAACTGTAGTTGGTATAACTCAGAGAATCTGTTGGTTATTTTGAACAAGTAGCGCATCTATGATCTCATAAAATATTCTCGATACGATGATTTTCTGTCTTTTCTCCTTTTCTCAATCTCTTTCAACGTATTGGTGTTTCGGAGCAATCTTGATCATATTCTATCGGTGACCAAATTAACTCGCCAAAAATTTCACGCAGTTCTTTTATACTGTTTCTTAAGTAACGTTTTTTGTTTGTTTGCATAACGCAATATAAGATATTTTTGACGGGTGCTAAATAAAGGATAAGATATAGGAAGTACAAGTGAAAACACCAAAATATTATTCTGAAATCAAAGTTTAGGATGTTCCCGACGCACAAGCCCTTGTATCAGCATTCCATTCATCCTCATTTTCTACCATTAAATTAAATAGGGCGGCAAGTTTAATCTTAAAGCTGAAAATGACATAATTCAGTTTTTGTAGTTTTATCTCATGACTGAGACTGCTGGCATAATTTTTTTCACTTCAGTGTCTAAAGCTCCTGTTCTTGTGGGTAATTTTGAGAAAAATGTAGACAGTCCTGGCTCTGTTTGAAAAATTACTCTACATTTCTTTATCTGACTATTTCATTGCTGCAAAGCTACATTGAGCTTGTGGGTATAACAATGCACAAATAAAGCTTGTTGATATTTCCCTCTAATAACTGACTGTAAATCGTCATGCTCTCCAGTCATCACGATGGCACCATCAGATGTTCGGGCTGTTAGTTTCGCGCCAAATTTGTATTCCTTCGTGAGTTCCTACAAATGTTTGGACAAACTGACCACTGTGCGGTTGCTACTGATGTGATTAAACCCTATAATGTGCCTTCAAACCGTCTCTCTGATATAACGTTGTACCGTTTCCTACAGGAATTAATAACATTAAAACTATGTGTGACAGTGTCGGGACATATTGTTAAGGGAAATGGCACTAAAGCATACTAAGTTCGTTTTAAGGATCTTTTATTTTCTGCAAAATTCCAAACTTAACAATTTTCAAAAATATAACCTTGCCACCGATCAGAGAGTGATTTTTTTTTAGAGTTTACTTTAATATTTATAACTGTGCACTAACCCCGAGCAAATTCATAATAATTCACGTGAGAGCACCGGGAAAAAAAATTGGAGGAAAATTTTTGAGAGTGTCCGAAAACTCACATTGAAAGCGAAGAAAAAACTTTTGTCCCCAACATTCCTGCGAAAAGAGCGGCGAGAAAGGTGCGAGGTTCACTGTGCCATAATCAGAAGTGAAGGTACTTGTACTCCGCCCCCCCCAGGGATCCTCGGAGCCTCTGAGCCCAGTCCTCCTGGCAGTGGCGGTATTCAAATATTAGATTTCACTTCCTCTGCTGGCGACAGTGGTGCTTCCTGGCGCTAGGCGGCAAAACTTGAAGATGGCCGAGAGTAACGAAGGAGCATAAGCGGTGAAATAAGAGCTGTCAGTAATCTAAAATACTGCACAGCTCGGCTGCAGAGGTCGTTACTCAAGACGCTTGCATTTAAAGAAAGAGTGGGTGCAATACTTCCCCAACCGACGAAGCTGGAGCAAGCAGAGAGGGAGGCAATAGCCACCCAGCAACCGGGAAATGAAATGTGTAGTGTTTTACACCCGCTTTTGCTACATACGGCACCGCAGGCGATGACACTGATGATACATGAGATGAAGATGGAGCACCAGTGGAATGAGATGGCGGGGGAAACCGGAGATCCCAGAGTAAACCCGCCCCAGCACCGTGTTGTCCCCCACAAATCTCACTTTGCGGTCGCCTAGGAACGAACCCGGGCTGCTTTGGTGAGAGCCAAGCTGTCTAACCACTGAGCCACGGCGCGGCCTTCAGTAACCGGGAGGCGGCATGCAAAACTAAGAGCAGAACAGCATCAGCCCACAAGCAGTAGTTGCACATAGGAACATTGGAAATGAGCACAAATAAATAAAATACGAATGCCAAAAGTAGAAGTTAATGAACTTCAGAGAATACAATAAAATACAAATACAAAAACACAAATAAAGGCAAGGCAAATTGAGAGCACTTAATAAATATCATATATCCAAATGTACACACAATATAAAAATAGTGATATATAAATTGTAATAGAGACAAGATACAAGGAAAAGGAACTCCAAAAGAATAACTACAAACAAAAGGTGCACAATAGAAGCTTCTTACAAGATATAAATATAAGTGTGGATAACTCTTTTTTAAATATGGATATACCCGAGCAAAAGAAGAGGCTGGTCAGTGGTAGCGCAATAAAACAAAAAACAGCTACATAAAAAGGGAGAGACAGTCCCGATATAAAAAATAAAAGTCACGTAAGAAAAGGAAAGGGAAAGGTAAAACAGGGGACAGGAAAAGCACCACACAAAGATTGACAGTGAAAGGAAAATAATGCGGAATGGAGCCACAACATTGAAGGAAAATACCAAGTGCCTGGCGAGAGAACGAGAAAATGAAACAAATACAGATGCTTGGTAAGAAAGATAAAAGGGTTACATGCCCACAGAGGAATCTCGGACATGCTGAAACGAAAATGGATTAATCAGATGGAGGTACCTAAGTTTTGAGTTGTGATGCATGGGCCGTGGTGACACGACCGGTGACACAGTGATTGAACTGATAAGAAACATTACGTAAAACTCGCTAACCTGAAATTGTCCAGAATAGCGTTCGGCGAGTTCAGCAAAAAACGAATTACTCGCTTTGCTCAGCGGTTAATTGCGAAGAAGAACCTAATCCCCGACAGCAAAAGGAGCCGTCTGCCGGTCAGCATTATAGCGTGAAGCACGGCGATCGTGATCATGCGACAGATGTTTAAAAACGGTACTCCAAAGATGCTGGATTGCCTGCGCCGGTGGCTTATCAGGCAACAGCAGAAAAAGAGACCATTTATTACTCAATGTGGTAGATGGTGGAAAGCGAAACATGATTTCAAAAGGAGTATGCTGGTGCGCCTCGGGTGTGGGAGAATTCAAGGCAAGTTGAAGTTCTGTAAGAGTCGTGTGCCGAAGACGATGATTACCAGAATGAAGCGTTATCAAGGCATTCCGCAAATTACGATTTACTGGCTCTGCCAACGAAAGGCTCAGGTAATACGGGAAGGTATGTGTGAACTCGATACCATACTCAAAAAAGAGTGTGATAAACGCGGGTCTTAAAATAAGAAGCGTTATGTGAAACCAAAACATGGGGAGTTCCAAAGGCATCAAAAATGGTACGCAACACTGAAATTCAATTAAAATCTGTAGGGACTCGGATGTGAGAGAAAGTCAGATGAATTTAGAAAAGGCATCAATGATAACAATCAAATAGGTGTGACCAGAGGGAGTACGGGGTAAAGAACCGATAAGGTCAATAAACAAGCGATTTATTGGATAAGCTGCGATGTTAGATTGCAAAAATCCGAGTTTGGTGGTTCGAGGGATTTTGGAGGTCTGACAATCATGACATCGACTACAAAGTCCACAATATGGTGGCACACATGATGCCAAACAAAATACTGACGAATTTTGCATTTGGTTTTATAAATACCTAAAGACCGCCGAAAGGAGAGGAATGAAAGCACTTTAATACCAACGGAGCTAAACTTTTTGATAAGAGAATACGAAAGGTGCCAGATTTAGGCAATTGCACATAAATAATATCATTTTGAAAAAGGTATCCAGGTGGTACATCATCATTCTCGCACTGACGGCGTAAAGGATCTAAATGTGGATCAGAAGCCTGAAGCAAGGAATGAAACGGAGCTGGGAAATCTTTGGTATAGGTAGGTAACAGACATACAAATGCAGCAGAAGAAGGGGAGGGTTCAGAAAATACTCTAGATACGTCTGCAACGCTATTATCAGAGCTGTGGATATGAGAAACAGTAAATTGAAAAGCACGTAATTTCAAAGCCCAGCATGCCAATTTACCAGTTTTCCGTACATGCGAAAGAACCCAGGTGATAGACTGATTATTGCACTCCAAAAAGAAATGGCAATGTTCCAAAAATGGTCGAAATTTGTCAAAAATCATCAAAACTGCGAGGGCTTACAATTAATAGACTGAGTAGTTAGGTTCAGTGCGGGATAAACAACGCGAAGTGTAATAAATAGGTTGGCGAACATTGCCAAGGTGTTTTAATACTCTTTGGAAAGATCGCACTTGGTCAAATATTTTCTAATGACGGTACAAAATTCTGGAAAACCCATTGTTTAAAAATTTCGCTAACCATTAAAGCAGCTTTTTGTGAGCTTTAGAGGATAGGTAATGATTCTCGTCTCACATTTTTCAATGCACGGTAGTTTTTAGATTTTCCTATTATAAGGAGAGTAAGTTTGTGCTTTTCTCACGCATTGCTGCAAGTTATTGTGGCTAAATGTTCTTTGGCTTTTAAGACTCTTTCGCTAAATCTTCTACTTTTGAGATTACCGTTTTACTCGGTAACATACGGTGAAATATGCCGGATTTATTAGCATTAAATACTTGATTTGCCGTCAATACGTCCTTTTTAATTGAGTGTTCAAACTCTTTTTTAAGTTTTTCTGTCACTTCAAAATCACCTGACGAGCTTTCCCTAGTGATTGTAAGTTAACGCATTTCTAAAAATTAAAAATCTTTTAAATACAAAAAATAAACATTAAAATTCTTTAGTTGTTCTTATGCCCTTTCTTTTATCTGTCCAACCATCCCTTTCTAGCTGTAAAACTTGGATCTCCATGTGGTAACTGTTTGTTCAACCATAATGCTTTCTGTTGGATGATGGATTCAGAAATTGGCAAACCACATTCTCTTTCAGCACAAAACCACGCAAACAATCAGTCATCGAGAGTTTCTAGTTTATCAGTTTCTGCTTTACATCAATTTGCAAACTGTCCTTAGAAATAATTTTGAAACAATGGTCTTCAATGCGTCTTCTGTTCTTTTTCAAATCAGATAGGGTAGCTGTTCCTGCTCCACACTCAGCGGCAATGCTCTTTAGCGATTCTCCCTTAACAATTCTTGTCAGTGCTTCCATGCTTTTTTCATACTCACAACAGTGTTTTTAGGTTACATCGTCATCACAGAAAACGAGCAAAAGAAATAAAACTCGTCCGATATGACTTAACGTTGGAGGACGTAAAATGCAAAAAAAAAAAAAAAAAAAAAAAAAGACAACGATACCGTACCTCAACCGTGACGCTAAATTTCACGAAAAACTCGCTTACGTTGTTTCTTAGTCAATGTTCAGTGCAAAGCGCGGCTAGGGGAATAGGGGAAGAGGAGTGTTGAGTCATCAGTGTGCTGAAACGCAATTCGAGTATAGCAATGTATCGTCTGTAAAATAAATATTCACTTATTATGCTAACCAATATACTTTATTTTTTTTTTCAAAACGTTCCGGGTTAAAGATGTCTGGGTTAATGCGATTTTATTGTATACGAGAAAATGTAGTTGTTAAGAAATTAGCGATAAAGTAAAATATAGGTTATAATCATGGCTTAATGCATGCCTGCAAGATTGGTTCGGTTATCTGAACCTTCTCCCTCTTCATTCAAGTCTTATGACTTCCTCTTTGCTCTATTATTATACTGTCTAGCATTTAGTTATTTATTTTATTTTCAGCTGCATTTATTCTTATATGATCCATAGTTTTCATTGATAATGCACAGTTCACTTCTACAGGTGTTACAAAAAGTTACGGCCAAATTTTCAGGAAACATTCCTCACACACAAAGAAAGAAAATATGTTATGTGGACATGTGACCGCGGAAACGTTTAATTTCCATGTTAGAGCTCAATTTAGTATTTATCTTTAAATGTAAATTGAAATCATTCGTGCTGACAATTGTCAAAATACCCCATTGTTTCCTTTGTATGTACTGTACTTCCTCGATTCACCGCCAGTTAGCCCAATTGAAGGAAGGTAATGTTGACTGCAGTGCCTGTGTTGACATGCGACTAATTGCTCTACAGTACTAGCATCACGCACATCAGCAAGTAGCATCAACTGGTTAGTGTTCATCACGAACGTGGTTTTGTAGTCAGTGCAATATTTACAAATGCGGAGTTGACAGATGCCCAACTCAAAAACAGATTCGGTGACCAGTGGAATGGTAAAGGTGGACCAATTCCATTGCCTCCACGCTCTCCTGACCTCAACCTTCTTGACTTTCATTTATGGGGGCATTTGAAAGCTCTTGTCTACGCAACGCCGGTACCAAATGTAGAGACTCTTCGTGCTCGTATTGTGCAAGGCTGTGATACAATACGCCATTCTCCAGGGCTGCATCAGCGCATCAGGGATTCCATACGACCGAGGATGGATGCATGTATCCTCGCTAACGGAGAACATTTTGAACATTTCCTGTAACACAGTGTTTGACGTCATGCTGGTACGTTCTGTTGCTGTGTGTTTCCATTCCATGATTAATGTGATTTGAAGAGAAGTAATAAAATGAGCTCTAACATGGAAATTAAGCGTTTCCGGACACATGTCCGCATAACATATTTTCTTTCTTTGTGTGTGAGGAATGCTTCCTGAAAGTTTGGCCGTACCTTTTTGTAACATTCTGTATTTTCATTCCCATATACTTGAGCGCTTCACAGTTTACTATACTTCCTCTATTGAATGAATCTGCTGCTTCATACACTATAACGTGTAGTGTATTCATCTTAGTAAACACATTTTTGGATGACGGGTCCCTCTAACAGATGGAACGATTCATTTCGATATTGTGTTGCACCATGATGGCATTTTTTACAAAGCTCTGGGTCTGATAAATCCTTGGAAATTTGTTTCACCTCTTTCATATAGGGTAATGGGAGATGGAAATGCTTGTGGTGTTCGTATTCGTTGATATGAACGTTTGAATGTTACACGTTTATGTCATTATGCTGTCATTTTGGTACAGTTTCTTACAGTTGCAATACTTGTTAAAAACTCTAAATTAAATATTCTATATTACGTGTTGTACATCATTTTAATCCTAAAAATTTGCAGAATAAGTTGAAATTAAACTCTAAATGTTGAAAATTTGACCACTTACGATCATTCTGAACCCCGTTGAGGTACTCACAATATATGTTAGGTACCTGTGCACGATAACATGTTTTTGTTATTGTTCCCGGTGGTTTTACTGATATAATTGTTACACTGTTTTCAGGGGCGCTTTACCCTTAAAATTTAAAACTAAATATATTTATTATATAACTAGTTTACCTATGTTGTAAAAATTGTTTATTAGGCGGACGCGAATTCAGATTTTTACCATACTTGTTAGTTCCATGTTCCAGTCACAACAGTGTTTGTTAAGGAAAGATTCGGTGCGATTCCATTTTTCTGAGTTGGCGAAACTGATAATAACGCATATATTTTGATAGTGAATGTGTTTGTAGCTTGTGACAGGAACAGGAATGATCGAACTGAACCTGTGAGAATATCACTGCTACTTCATATGTTAATTTCAACCTCATGCTGTCTTAGTAACCGGGGTTACCTAACCTTATTGTTTGACTTTTGCACAACAACTTGACCTGGCCTTGGTAATATGGCAAGCACATGTGGGGGTCAAAATTATGTAGATAAAGTATAGTGATTGCTGCTTGCCAGCCGTTCTTGTGTGTTCAACATAGTAATCTCTACTTGAAGGTTAAAGCAGCGGAACATAATGGACGAAATTCGGTAATTTTAATTAAATTTTAGCAGCATTTTTTGCACATAGGTGAATTAGTTTCCATTCACATTTGTAGCACAATAAATTTAAGGATTTACAAAACAGGAATATATAGGATTATTGATCAAAAATAAGTCTTGCTTTATCTTCAGTTAGTGCGGAATTGAAATAGTGAGACCCATTAACTTTCATTTGTGATTTTATGTAGTGTTTTACGTCAGCCAAATAACTACTACTTTCCATAATTGATGAAATGGTTAGGGTAGTGCACCTGAGAAATTTCAACAATTGTGAATTTAGGAAAGAATAGTTCATAATAATTGAATTTCAAATTTTTAAGAAAGCATATCGTTTTTCCCACTTTCCGCATTAAACTACCAAATTACTGTGGCTATAAATGGACAGGGGCATACCTTTTAACAGTAATAAAATAATCAAGAATCCTTTAGCCATTTGTATATATATTCACTCCCCATATAATATGAAGGAATTCTTCAGTTTGACATCCAACAGTTAAATTCATTTTTTCTAACTCAAATGCTTTTAGGCAGTACAAATCCTCCAATTTTGAGAAACCTATAAACTTTCTGAAAAAATAAGAATTTTTGAGAGTAAGAAATAATTTTCTTTAATTATTAGAGGTTAAAACGAGTGATCTGATAACCTTTCTGGAAAGTTCATTTAAAACCAGAATAGTTTATGCAAATATTTTAAAAAAATTAACTTTTTGAGCAGGTTTATTAGAACAAATTGACAAACGTTAAATAATAATGCAACCTAGAATTTTAAAAACTGTTAAGAACTTTACCATTACTATGTGTAATAAGTTGCATAAATTTCAACAAGATGTCTTACATATTTGAAATTTTCCAAATTTCACAGATGCAGTACTTTAATGCCTTTTCATAGGAAATCCTATGAATAACAAATATGTTACAGTGGCAAGCAGGTGTTTACATAGGTTTCATATTTTACTTTTCAGTGAGGGCCTAATTTTAGGCTTGGGTAACCCACTTTTGGATATATCGGCTACAGTGGATGAAGAATTCCTTAAAAAGTATGATATGAAGCCAAATAATGCAATTCTTGCTGAGGAAAAACATAAACCTCTTTATGATGAAATGATTGAGAAGTACAATGTGGAGTACATTCCAGGTGGTGCGACACAGAATGCCTTAAGAGTAGCTCAGGTGAGGTGTACTTTAACATTAGAGTGCAAGCATTGTGTGATGCTTATAGTAATGATATAATGGTTTAACTATTGGACTTTAATTGGAATTAGCTCTAAGTGGTTGCAGACAAGAATTGCATGATTTATTTTCTTGATTTGTATAGGGTCTTTTATGGTAACCTGTTCTGGAGGTGCTCTCCACTTTGTGAGGGAACCAAGAGCTGTCAGGAAAATTGTGTGACCAGGGGTGCACTAAAATGCTGAAAATGTTGATTTGTGGTCTCAAATAGGCAGCACATATTCAACAGGTGTCCATGTTTGCTTGCCTAAGCTCAACAGCAGACTACATAGATACACCAAAACTAATTTTTTTTAAAAAAATTGTTCTTATTTTGCACCTTCTTGAAGTACTCACCACTGCACTATATATACTTCTGCATTCACTGAAACCACTTCTGAAAGCAATCTTGCCATATGTTTTCTTTGATTTGCTGTTAGGTCCCTTTCGTAGATGGAAACATCTTCAGGGGTTAAGTCTTTTCCATTCATGCAATGTTTTAGCATAAGGAACACAAAAAGAAAGAAAATTGCACAGACCCAGGTCAGAACTGTATGGTGGATGAGCCTTAAGTTTAGCTTCTGTAGACTCCGGGAATTGAATGATGTTGGCTATGTGTGCAGATGCATGGGAATGATGGAGAATGATCCCTCACAGTGCCATGTGTGGCTGCTGTTCTTGAATTTTTGCAAGACATTTTGGCTGATAAACTGTGTATTACCAATTAGCAGTAACCATCTTTTGCTGCTCCAGCAGAATGACCACATGACCATGCTTTGAGAAGAATGAAGACACCATTTTTTCTTGCTGACGCTTTGGGGATGTTTCAGTTTGGTTGGTGGATTGTCACCAGGAAAGATCCACATAACTAATTGCTGCTTGGTCTTAGGATCAAACTGGTAAATTCATGTTTGGTCACCAGTGACAATATCAGAAAGGGATTGCCACCAGGAAAGATCCACATAACTAATTGCTGCTTGGTCTTTGGATCAAACTGGTAAATTCATGTTTGGTCACCAGTGACAATATCAGAAAGGGATTGCCACCAGGAAAGATCCACATAACTAACTGCTGCTTGGTCTTAGGATCAAACTGGTAAATTCATGTTTGGTCACCAGTGACAATATCAGAAAGGGATTGCCACCAGGAAAGATCCACATAACTAATTGCTGCTTGGTCTTTGGATCAAACTGGTAAATTCACGTTTTGTCACCAGTGACAATATCAGAAAGCTGTCTAGAGTCCCGTCCTTTAAATCTTGTCAACATTTCCTCGCACTGTTCAAAACAGGTGTTTTTGTTCCTTTGTCAAATTGTAATGTGCTCACCAAGATTAGACCTTCATGATACAAAGGAATTCATGAAGAATTTTCAGGACTGTTGATAAGCCAATCTGGAATGCTGCTTCAATTTCTTGAAATGTTAAGTGATTATTTTTCCAAAAGACTTTCTCAGCAGCTGCGATACTTTCCTCAGTCACTGCTTTTGCCAGTTGCCTCTTCTCTCCTCAACTCTTAAAGATGTTTGGTCACTTTTAAAATTCACAAAGCCACCAGAAAACTGTCCCAGAAAGGAGCATTGTCTCTAAAAACGTGTGAACATTCAAGTCTTTGGCACTGGTTTAACACATTTTTAAAATTATTGAAAATCATTGAGCGAAAATGCTCCCTTTCCAGGTCCATTACAATGACCCGTAGTGCACTATGGGTTCTTCATCCTTGTGCTGTTTGAATATTTGAAGGTGAAGGTCACTATTTGATAAGTTTACTCAAGAAAGGAGGGCACTCCCCCAACCTGGATTCAGTTCCAATATGCCGGCTTTCACTTTCTCACATCTCAAAACTGTAGTGTCCCTTGTAACACCCATCACTGATCATGTTACACCTGTTACTTGTAAATTTATATACGTTTATAAAAATATATTAAATATTTTTAGCACATGTTCCACATTGATATATTCTGAATTTCACATGGTTTCTAATATATATGCCACAGGTGCTACTGCTTTTATTTAAATATGTGGTTTCCACGTAACGTTTTGCTTCCTTACCTAGGCTACTTTGTGCCTCTTCCACTTCATAGAGTTTACATTGAAGAGCCACCAATATTTAATTGAAAAACAAGCACCAGATTGAAACCAGAAACAAACGTGAGTTGAGCCACAGTAAAACAACAAGGTCCCATGGTTTTAAAATTTAGCCTAAGGTTAGGTGAGAGAGAGCTAGCCAGCAGAATTCAAAAACCGTTTCTCAAGAATTACATTGAGATTACATTATGATTGGACTGACAGCATGCGGTAATAACAAGATGGGAGTACTTTGACATTTTGTGATCATGTTATAAAAGAAGCTATCTCAAAAAGGAATGTAATAGGCTGTCCAAATGTTCACATCTGCTCTTCAAGTGCCCCTCTATTTGTGGAAACGTAGAGTCAGACTGAAAAATTCAATGCCATAGCCGGGATTTGAACCACGGATCTTCCTATGGCCAACGTGCCGATATGACATTAAATTCTCCAACTGACTCGTATTTTCCCGTTCTCATAAACACATGAGACAACTACCTTAATGGCGACTTACCATATTGTAAGTACTTTAAGGCCCGGGCTTCATATAGTAAACCACTATTAGGTTAATTAATGGAAATTAATTATTCTTTCACACTGGCCGTGTGTAGGCTAAATTGTGGAAACATAGAGTCAGACTGAAAAATTCAATGCCATAGCCGGGATTTGAACCACGGATCTTCTATTAATTAACCTAATAGTGGTTTACTATATGAAGCCCGGGCCTTAAAGTACTTACAATATGGTAAGTCGCCATTAAGGTAGTTGTCTCATGTGTTTATGAGAACTCCTAAGTGGTTTACCGGGAAAATACGAGTCAGTTGGAGAATTTAATGTCATATCAGCATGTTGGCCATAGTAGCACAATTGTAGTGCGGCTGGACGGAAACCAGAAGATCCGTGGTTCAAATCCCGGCTATGGCATTGAATTTTTCAGTCTGACTCTACGTTTCCACAATTTAGCCTACACACGGCCAGTGTGAAAGAATAATTAATTTCCATTAATTAACCTAATAGTGGTTTACTATATGAAGCCCGGGCCTTAAAGTACTTACAATATGGTAAGTCGCCATTAAGGTAGTCGTCTCATGTGTTTATGAGAACTCCTAAGTGGTTTACCGGGAAAATACGAGTCAGTTGGAGAATTTAATGTCATATCGGCACGTTGGCCATAGTAGCACAATGGTAGTGCGGCTGGACGGAAACCAGAAGATCCGTGGTTCAAATCCCGGCTATGGCATTGAATTTTTCAGTCTGACTATACGTTTCCACAATTTAGCCTACACACGGCCAGTGTGAAAGAATAATTAATTTCCACTAAGCCCCTCTATTTGTTGAACTTTTTGTTTTAATTACTGGTGCAACATTTCTGCCCATAGTTACATTTGTGATGAGGGTGGCTTTATTTAAGGTTTTTAATGCATGCGCTTTCACTTAATGTTTTATGAGAATAATGTCCTAAACTCAGTGACCTTTTATAGCTGAATCAACAAGGTACAGAAAATCAGATTCACTTGCTACAACATTAGGGTAGCTAATTTGCCAAATTTTAAAATTAATTTATTATAATATTCTATATTTATAATTACTATTGTTGTATTGAAAACCCAATATAATGTGTCAAATACAGAGAAATGTTTATTATTCTTCACAGTGCCACAATGTTTGGGTAACTATATAGAAATAAATGTCCTTCAGTTAAAAGTTTTTGGCATAAATATCAGAATGTAAAATTATATTTGTCAAGAATTGTGTAGTAAATAAGATACTCATTAAGTTTTCTGAAACATCCGGTTTGAACAAAATCCAATCTTGCATACAAAATCATGTAAAACATTCATGTGTAAAATGAAGCTGTCTTGACAACTGAAATGGATGGCTGAAGTTAAAGGAGAGACTTCTGAAGGAAAGGTCTGTGGTTCAAGTCCCACCAATGATCCACCCTGACCTCTCTCTCTCTCTCTCTCTCTCTCTCTCTCTCTCTCTCTCTCTCTCTCTCTCTCTCTCTCTCTCTCTCTCTCTCTCTCTCTCTCTCTCTGAGTCCTCATAACTGACAAGTGCTGGGGTGTACTCTCATTTCCCACCCAAATTAGCTTTCATAATTACCATTATCATCAATGACTAATGCAAGTATAAGAATGGCTGTTGAACACTATTGTGAAAACAAATTAAAGCTATGCAATGGAGTGCAGAATTAAAATTTTTCTTTTAATGGCAGTGAGGACTGTTTATGTTGGAAGTGCAAGCTATTGGAATTCACCAAAAGCCAACTGTGACATATTTTGCCCATTATAATGCTCTCTGGTTATTTTTTGCAACATTCAGCATACTATACCATAACTGCTCATAAAGCAGACTCAATAAGAGTAGACTGTAGTCAGGTTAATGCAGCTGTTATGTTAACACAAGCAATTCTGTAGGTAAACATAAACTAATCATATCGAGATTTAACTGTATTGGAACACCTATAGTGAAGCGAAAAATTATGAAATTTTAGATGAGTCGTATTTTTTACACATCTGCTTCACTTTCGTATTTTCGCAAATCATCGTTTGCATCTACGGCTCTTATGCGACTGAAGCTAGATCCAGCGGTGTGGGTAATTCTGGGGTTGTTGCTGCCATCTGTTGATTTGGTGATGAACTTAAATGTGGGATTCTCTTCTAGCGGGATTTCAAAGTTCATTAGTTGGTTTTTATGTTTTTCTATGTATATCCTCTCCCATATGACGAGTTCACTATGTTTTTGTACGTATTTTAGTAATTCTGTGCTATCTTCAATTTCATGATTTTCAGACCAGAAATGAGCTGCTATTGCGGACTTATCAATATTTTTGTATCTTAAGTGCCTGAAGTGTTCTTTCTTTCTAGTGCCTATGTTTCTTTTTGTCCACCCTATGTAAATTTTTTTCACAGTCTTTACACTTAATCTTGTAAATGCCTGACTTTTCCTCTGGTTTTATCTTATCAGTATTATTACTGTGAAGTAGGTTTTTAATGTTGTAATTGTTTTTTGGTGCCAATGTTATATTGTATTTCTTGAATATTTTTTGGAACTTTTTTGTGGCCCAGGGGTGGTAAGTAAATTTAGCAAATCTAATTTCTTGTTTTATTGGTGTGAGAGCTGTGATCTGTTTTAATCTCTTTTGAAGTTTGAATAATTTTAGTTTTTTATCTACAAGGTTTTTTCCATATCCATTTTAAATTGCAGTTTTTAAGATTTGATGGTATTCGTTTTGATATTCTTGCTGGCTGAGAGGTAGATTTACTAATCTGTGTGTGAGACTGTTGATGGTTGCATGTTTGTGTGGAATTGGGTTGAAACTATTTGCTTTGATGTAATTATCTGTGTGTGTTGCTTTTCTATGAATGCCAAATTCTAGTTTTTCATTGCTTTTTTTGATTTTAAGGTCTAAAAAAGGTAGAGTACAGTCCTCTTCAGTTTCCACTGTGAATTGTATGCTGGGTTCTTGCAGGTTGAGTAGTTTCAAAGCATCTATTAGTTTGTAGGGCACTATTGCAAAGATGCCATCTACGTATCTGTACCATGTTTTAAACATATGAGGGAAGGCTTTAGTTATATATGTTTCGAAAAAGATCATGTATAGATTGGCCAAAAATGGTGATAGCGGGCTTCCCATAGCTAGTCCTGAAATTTGTTTATAATATTTTCCATCGAAGACAAAATAATTTTGATGTATACATAATTCAGTCATTGCCAAATATTCTTCTATTGCATTGGCATCCAGTTTTATAGAATTTAGCCATTTTTTCAGTTGAATCAAAAGTTTGTCTAATGGAATGCTAGGGAAGAGGGAGCGGACATCAAAGGATACTAAAGTGTCATGAGGTTTTAGTTTAAGATTTTGAATTTTTTCTACCAGGTCTAAAGAGTTTTTTATACTCACAGTATGGAATTGTGGAAAGGACTGAAATTTTTTGGATAGCCATTTTGCCAGAAGGTAAGTAGGAGTGTTTATATTATTTACAATGGGTCTCACGAAAGTGAAGCAGATGTGTAAAAAATACGACTCATCTAAAATTTAATAATAAACTAATCAAATTATCCTTAAATGGCTTTATATTCCATGGTTGCATTTCTTTGGAACCATTTTAGCCAACAGAGCATGTATAAGTGTTCCAGCTTTACTAATTGTTTTTAAAACACAATTTTTGCTTTATATGGAATGGTTTTTGTTTTGGTATTATTTACAAATGATCCATCGATCCTATTTGCTTTTTCAATGTGCGTGTGGTGAAGTAGACTGAAGCTTTTTTAAAATATGTATGTGTAATTGTGGGGCTATAAGTCATTGATAAATTTGAATATGAAATACTCTTCCTTTATATATCTGGTAAGTGACATATATTGAAAATGAAGTTTATGTAACTTTAACTTTTCTAAATATTAAGTCATTATATAATCCATTTTATGTTTCAGAGCTGTTAAAATGGGTTAGGTATATAAAAGTGTTACTTTGACTGCTTTGTAAATAGTATTACTCATTGTAGTTTGGGAGCACTTCACTTTAACACTTTGCCCTGCCACAGGTACTAAGAAGTTTTCTTCTAGCTAGGCCACTGCTTTAGCAGGCATAAATGTAATCGGAAAAACTATTTGTAGTCTATTTTATTGAAAAAAAAAACAACTAAAAACTATTTTATTGAACCAAATTCAATGCAATAGTCATAACCTTGTCCTACATATGGCTTGTGTGAAAGAACAATTACTTATTGTTGATTGGCATAATGGATGGTTAAGCTATGAAGCCTGGCACTTATTAGTTCTTATGGCATAGTAATTCACCATTGCAGCAACTGGATGGAAACCAGAAGATCTGTGGTTCAAATCCCGGCCATGGCATTGAATTTGTCAAGTTGACTCTTTCTATCCAAAACCTTAACCTATATACGGCTAGTGTGAAGAAATGATTAATTTTCATCAATTAACTTAATTTCTAGTCGGTGTATTGACACTTTGTCACTTACATTTTTATATTATCAAGGTATTAGTTTCGGAAGCCATTGTCTCCATTTTCAACATCTCCAACTAGCGTCTTTTGTTGTCTGCTCTCCTCTCTCCGGCAGTGGAACTATGTACTTCTTTGTCAAGTTATCTACTGCTGGGATTTCAAAGTTCATTATGCGATCCTTATTTTTCCATATGAATATGTTCTCCCTCGATATATAAAAACGTAAGTGAAGAAGTGTCAATAAACCAACTAAAAATAGTTTCTTCCATTAATTTTGACGTCACTGTTACTAAATTCCTCCAAACATGCATATTTAAATTTAAATCAACAGAGCCTGCTTGAATGCAAAAATTTCTATCAACATAGAAATGACCAAATAATTAACTTATTTGGATCTAGTTAGAACAGTGTGATTACTTTTTAAATTAAAAATTAATTTATATTATACATTATTATAAATTATATTTCTGTGTATATTTAGGAATATGTTTTAATACTCACTATGTTTTCCATTTGTAATATTAATTTGAAGCCTTCTTTTACAGCAGTGAAACTCCCCTTTTTTTCCCTATTGATATCAACAGCATGTTCCATTGCTTACAATACTTCAATACTACATGCTATACTTACATTGCTTTTTTGACTATTTATAATTTGCTTGCTATACCTTTACATCATAGTCTTTGCAGTTACAATAATTACACTTTTCTGTATTAGTGCTTTTCAGTGCACCAGCCTATTCTAGTTATATTAAAGTTAAATATTTACAATTTTTGCGCATGTTTTTGAGTTTACAGCTTCTGTCCATACATTTACTTTCCTTGCTAGCAATATGGCTCTATGCCTATCGAGATCCCATTCTTAATACTAAGTATATTAAACAGTTGCTCCATATGCATATGGTTTATCTTGTGAATTACTACCTACTACGTACCTAGCACTAACTTATTACTATTCTTATAACTATGAATATTTACAAAATTTACAATTTACTTGATCAATGTTTTGAATGTTACAATGTTTTGAAGTCTATTGCTTCTATAAATTTTTTAAATTGTTTACAATATTTTGCAATCAGTTTATCTGGTTTAACTGGCCACTTTTCACATTTCACTGCTATTTGTTTTAGGGTGTCCCTCTGGTGTTGTAATTTTCTACATCTGTAGATTAGATGTTCAACAGTTTGGGCCTCTTGAAGACAGGAATATGTAGTATCATTTATAATCCTAAATCTGTGGAGATAGGATTTTAGTATGCCATGCCCAGTAACCATGGCTGCAAAGGAAGCCGTCATATTGATCTTTTGTTTCATTCTCTGATGAACCGATGGGAAGAAGGTCTCGCAGACAGCCCCTTTGGTTGTACTCGTTCATTACTGCTGCCATTTCCTTAGTCCGTGTTCTTTGATTTTACCAATAATAGCGGTTTTTGGTTTTTTACTGTATATGAAGTCTCTACATTCCTCTTCAGCTGTTTCCCTCCCTCGTTTTGCAGAAAGAGTATATACAAACATTTTAGGATACTTTCACTCCTTACACTTAATAATTTATTATTTTCTCTTTGCACATTTAACACTTCCATCCCTCTTTCATGGTGATAGTGGCATAATGGAAAGTTACATTGCTAACACTTGTGCTGTGTTTTAATGCCGTGCCCACATTGAGTTCCATGCTTTTTTGCTGTGCAAGCAACACATGTTTTTACTCGACCCTGGATCTTTATAAAATTAGGA
This sequence comes from Mantis religiosa, assembly GCA_030765055.1. Taxonomy (NCBI): domain Eukaryota; kingdom Metazoa; phylum Arthropoda; class Insecta; order Mantodea; family Mantidae; genus Mantis; species Mantis religiosa. The sequence continues at coordinate 174,395,786 of CM060950.1, read as the reverse complement.
AATAATGAAGGGGATGTTACAGCATTAGGTAAACTCTTCTGTCACCACTCTGTTTGTGTCATGTAAAGTTACCGATCAAGTAAATTATACAGTTTTCCTGTATTGCAGTAGTCGGTTTTCATGCACTGTTCTAACAGTTGCTCAAGTAATAAATGATAGCATTTACAATAGATACATTTACAACAAAGTAAAACAGATATGGATAGAGTCAACATGAAAAATTCAATGCCATGGCCGGGATTTGTACCACGGATCTCCTGGTTTCCGTCCAGTCGCTATAACCCATTGAGCTACCATGGTCAGCGTGCCGTCCTGACAACATCCTGACGTTGACCATGGTAGCTCAATGGGTTAGAGTGACTGGATGGAAACCAGGAGATCCGTGGTTCAAATCCCGGCCATGGCATTGAATTTTTCATGTTGACTCTATCCATCAAAAACCTTAGCCTATATACGGCTAGTGTGAAGAAATGATTAATTTCCATCAATTAACTAAAATGAAACAGATATTTTCACTGTTTTTTTTTTGCTGGTCTTTCCACCCCATAGCATTGCCTTCATTGATCCACCAGAACAGGATAATATAAACATAAAAAAAAAAAAAAAAACGATTTAAAGTAACATCTCCAGATATATAATCTCTATATAAAATACTCCCCTATGACTTGTAGCTAATTTGTGACAGCGTTATTCTATGGGTCTTTACCGCTTTTTCTTACCAACACACCATTTGTTCTTGTATCTGAATTTATGGAGTGGGAAACCATCTAGATCTTCATGCCAAGCAATTGCAGTGACTCCCTCGTTTTGAAGTTTACAAGATTCACTTCAGTTTTAGACATTTAGGTATGCTGTTTGTGTTGTACCACAAGCATAATATTTTTTTTCTAACAATTTTAACAGATTTTAACAGATTACAGAACATATCTATCAAGATTATTGATTTTCCGTTACTAACGTTACTCCTATATTAATTTTGTGATTGGCTGATTTAATGCTACGTCACCACATTACATCATACAATTATTACTACGGCCAATCACAAAATTACATATATTTTTACACATTTTTTTTATAAATTTATAAATTTTTCACACCTTTTCTAAATATAAATCGAAACTACTGTTACATGGTTCTGCATAGAGGTAACAATTTTCTTCACATTGTAATGGGTGATGAAACATGAATCCATCACTACACCCCTAGGAGTAGGTGGTTGCCAGTGGAATGGAATTGCCCTCCTCTCTAAAGACAAAGAAGTTTAAGGCAATGCCATCTGCAGGGAAGGTAATGGTCACAGTGTTTTGGAAAAGGGTTACACATTGACAGCTCACTGATACTGCATGTCCTTAACATGATAGCATGAAGCAGTCAGGAAGAAATGGCCATGACTTCTCACTGAAGCAGTCATCTTCCTTCACAACAATGCACTACCTCATACGCCCAGAAGACCACGCTGTTGAAGTAGTTTTGCTGGAGCTCTGTCCAAGTTATTTCTACTGCTTTTCTTACTTGGAGGAGAGTGTAGGAGGCCGACGATTCACTTAAAACAAAGAGGTGAAACACTTCAACAAATATTATTTGAAGCAAAAGGTTAGAAACAGTGATGTATTTAACATTTGAAAGTAATGAGTCGGTAATTAAAAAACAAACATCACTTAAATTATCCTTATTTGAACATGTTTCAGAGAACGGTTTGTCCCCATCGTCAGCAGTTTGGGGGATGGCACTTCTTAGGTATGCCATGCGTACCTTGCTGCCTGTCAGGGGTAAACAATTTCTTCTGTACAATGCTGTATTACTCAGATAACTGCTGACGATGGGGACAAACTGTTCTCCGAAACATGTCCAAGTAAGGATAATTTAAGTGATGTTTGTGTTTGAATTACCGACTCATTACTTTCAAACTTCAAGTGCTTAAACCAAAATGGAGACATGTTGAAAAATAATCTAACCTTTGTACTGTCATTTGGCTCTGTGTAATAAAATAAATCCTTATATTTTAATGGGTCAAATTTTAACTGTATTATACTTCATTATATTTTAAATCCTTATTTTTCACTTAAAAATATCAAATTTCATAAAAGTACTTATAATTCACAAACTTAACTCGACTTGCATTGGGACAGCAATGTAGTGACAAAGTGTAAAAAAGCTGCATGTTTCACTGCAGCCTTTGTAACTTGAGTTTCTGATCATCTCTCATTTAGAATAGTTACCCTGTTTTAAAGGAATACATTAGTTATATCAATCTGTGATGTAGACTGTGCCATCAAGTTTTACATAATATAGCAAAATAGTGAGAAAGCTCTGTTATCGCAATGTGAAAAAACAACTAATTGTGCAAATATGTCACCAGCATATTTGTGTGCATACTGTTTTTCTTCATAATTAAAATATGCATTTAAGTTTTTAAGTTGTATGTGTTTAAACATTTCTGCAGCTCTTAAGTTAATGTCTGTATGGTATACTACACGTTAATAAGTTTTGAAGTTTATTATGGACTTGAATAGCATCATAATGCTTACAAGGGAACTATCACTGTACTCTCACCTCTACACACCTGAATATTTGATGGTATAGTGCCTGCTGTTTATAAACCATGTGTACCAAAAGTATGCTGCGGAGTAGAGCCGCAATGTCCAAAACTGAAGGCTGGAAAGTGCTGCCTGCGACCACTTGCAAGTAGCTGCTGGACATTCGTCAGCTCTTGTCTGTGTTTGGGGGATGGCGCTTAGGTATGCCATGTGTAGCCTGCTGCCTGTCAGGGGTAAACAATTTCTTCCATACAATGCTGTGTTATTACTCCTGTATGTTCCTGCATATTTGTGACTTACTTTTGGGTACTTATAGTATACTCTGCACCTGATTTTTGGCACACAGGCCCCAAATAGTTGCAGAGATGATGCCATTAAACTCTCAAGTGCTTACAGATGTGAGCGTTAAGGATTGTAATTTTATATGCAAAAATTAATTTCATTTATTTTTTACACATCAAAAACTACTATAAGATAAATACTACTTAAGATAAATTCACTAAAAGACAGATAATTTCTTTCATTTTCTATAATAGAACAATTTATAATAACAAAATAGTGTTTTAGCAACTCAGCAGTAATGAATTGATGTAACATGTCCTTGAGTTGAAAATTCTCTAGGGTTAGAGAGCACAAACCTGTGTTCTCTCCAAATTATATGTTAAGAATCTCTACCTATTGTCATAGAGAGTGCTCAGTGTTGGGAGAGTGATCATTCTATGTCACTCTGCAAATTTGATAAGATGAATGTCTATCTGTAGCACTTAAACTCTTATTGTTTATTTGATGGCCTTATTGGGTTGTTCACTTCCATTTGTGGTGAAAGTACTTGGAAATTCCTTAAAAAGCATCCATAAATAAAAATTTAGTTTCATTGGACAATGCAATGGTGAAATTTAGTAAAAAATATTAAACTTTTTTTTTTTTTTGTTTTTTTCCCCTCCATTTTTATATTTGTACTTCCCTGCTACACAGCTGCCTTTTTTTTAATCAATTTAAAATCATAAATGTGTATTTAATTGATCCTGTACCATTTAGATAAAGGACTGTACTTTATTTTGAACTCCATTTTTACTAGTTCTTTTTTCATGATTTTTCAATTTTCACAATGTTCCTTGCTCGATAGTTTATGATTAGGACCCGCATTTTTATGTACTAAAAGCTGTAAAATATTTCATTTGCGGATGATTCTAAAAATTTGTTCTAAAAACTGAAAAATATTTTTAAAAATTAGAACAAAAGATAAGAAAACATCTAGCTTATAGACAATGAATAGAACTTACTAATTTGCTGCTAGACATATTTAATCAGCTAGGAGTTACACTGCACAACAAATGTCCTCCAAATTATGCATCACTTAGCCTTGCCTATTATCTTCCAGTAATGCCTTATATTGGGAAAAGGAATGTTCTGTAACACGTCAACCTTGTATATTTGAAGAGGGGAGTATCACAGAGAGACACGTTTTTAAGTTTACTTATGTGTTCACCTTCCAGAATTTGAGCCACTTTTACTCAGCGTTTGGTAGCCATTGGTTTTCTTAAACAAAGCCTGAACTTTTTTTCTCACAACTTCTGCTTTGGAACTTGATATAGTGTAAAGTTGTTTTACAACAAACTGTATTTCTTCATTACTAAAATTAGGCAAATGAGTCAACCTTGTATATACTTTTCTCCACTTACAAGTTTTTTGTTGACTAGTTTCTGGGAACCTTTTCCCTATCGTCAGTTCTGTGAGTCAACCACAGAACTGATGATAGGGAAAAGGTTCCTTCATCAAAAAACTTGTAAGTGGAGAAAAGTATATACAAGGTTGACTCATTTGCCTAATTTTAGTAACAATGGCACTCCACTTTCTGAAATACTTCTTTTTATTCTATATAATGTATTTCTTCAACTAAATTATTAAAGTCCAGTAGTTTCTAGTTTGTTTAGAACAAGTGAAGATATCAAAATTGAAAGATGTGAAGGCCAAGTCTAATTTTAAATTAGCATTTCATATTCAATTCTGGATAATCTCAATTGCAGAAAAATCTTCTCTGTCCAGTTCATGTACTACAGATTTAAATGCTTCAACATGATCTGAATAATATACCACCCCTTTAAGCCACATACTCCAATGCATGAGTACCAGTGTAGGAGGTAATGGAAGATTGGTATTAATGTTTTTGAAAGTATCAATCCATGAGGGGCTTTTTAAAGTTTTTTCCCATTAAAGACTAGCTTATCCACGTACAAATAAAGTATTTGGTAAACAACACTTACTGTGGCCAGCTTTCTTCATATATACATTATATTTAACACCATTTGGTCATAAGGTTTCCAAAGCTTCATTAAGGGGAGGCATTGGTGAAACATTGTCAAAAATGACAAAAAATACAATTTTCTGTGTTTACCCTAAAATTATATAGAAACATTGTAGTTTCAGAATCTGCCATCAGTTACGCTGTAGTGCAATTTAAAGAGCTGTTACGTCACGATTTAAAGGTGGGCATGTCTACTTAATCACCTTTGTTAGTTTATCTGAACGAAATTGGTGGAATTTTCACGTTTTAAACCATGCAGTTAGATTTCAATTCTTTCTGGTAATATGCAGAGACATTCTTAACCATTGAGCTACCATGGCCAACATGTCGTCGTGACATTAAATTCTCCAACTGCCTGGTATATTTCCCGGTATAAACCACTGGGGTCTCGTATATAATGAGATACACACTTTTTTTTGGTGACTTACTACCTCTGTAAGTACTTAATTCCCAGGCTTTCCACACTAGTCATGTGGAAGAATGATTAAATTTCCAACAAATAACTTAGTGGTAACTATAAAGCCTTGAACTACTTAGAGTTAGTTAAGTAGCCACAAAAAGGTGTGTATCTCATTGTATATGAGAACCCCTAGTGGTTTACCGGGAAACCTACAGGTCAGTTGGAGAATTTAAAGTCAATTTAAAGTCATGGTAGCTCAATGGTTAAGAGTGACCGGACAGAGACCGGGAGATCCGTGGTTCAAATCCCGGTCATGGCATTGAATTTTTCAGTTCGACAATGTATTCATATCCTAGCCTACACATGGCTAGTGTGGAAGAATGCAAATTTCTAATCCATACCTTGTTTGTTTTGGTGCATATAAAAGGTACATATCTTAATATGTATAAAACTTGAACTTTTCTTAGGTTTAATTTTTTAAATTTCTCTCCTTAGTGCTACATAAAAGTGTATCAGAATGGGTAAACCAGATAAAAAAAGGCAAGCAAAGAGATCTCTTGCAATAAGCTAAAAGATAAATGTCAGGTGAAATCTTAAAAATCTCAAACAAGCACAGTTCCTACAATAGTTGGTAAAGCTGATCCAAGTGGGAGGGAGTTAAGGAACTTCTGCAAAGACAATGAAAATGAATTTGGAGGTACCAAGCCCAGATTATGTACTTATTCACAGAGAAACTTAAAATAAGATATTTAATAGTTTTAGCTGTATGAATTGTGGATTTAAGCTTTTGTAGGTAAAATTTAATGAAACCATTGGGTTTGAAATAGCAGTGGCTGCAGCTGTTAGTGAATTTAATATGGGTTATAAAGCTTCAATGTTAAGGGAAAATCTGCAACAAGCAATGTAAGCCAAGTTAGCAAGAAAATCAATGTTAAAGGCAAGCGAAGGGTAAAACAGAGTGCTCAAATGTAGAATAAAAAGAAGTATTTCAGAAAGTGGAGTGTGCCATTGTTACTAAAACTAGGCAAATGAGTCAATCTTGTATATACTTTTCTCCACTTACAAGTTTTTTTGATGAAGACTAGTTTCTGGGAACTTTTTCCTTGACGTCAGTTCTGTGGTTTACTGATGATGCATCCGGTGTCTGCATCTGGCTTGGTGTCGTGCTGCCATCTTATGTTCTGATAAGTTTGATGATGTCATCTATGGCGGGAATTTCAAAATTCATCAAGAGGTCCTGTTTCTTCATAATAAATATGTTTTCCCAAATCTGTAGTTCCAGAGGTTTCTTTGCCTGTTTGATCAGTTCTATTTCTTGTTTTATGTTGTGATTCTCAGACCAAAAGTGATGTGCTATGGCCGACTTGTCCATGTGTTTGAATTTAATATTCCTGAAGTGTTCTTTCATTCTTGTTCCTAGATTCCTTTTGGTCTTACCAATGTATATCTTGTCACAATCCTGGCAGCTCATTTGGTAAATGCCTGATAATTGAGTTTTCGGTGTGCTATTTTTAGAGGGTAGTTTAGTAAGTTGCGGATGTTGTGTTTGTTCTGAGGGGCTAATTTTATGTTGAAGCTCTTAAATATCTTTTCAAATTTTTTGAAGTATTTTGGATGAAATGTACATTTGCCATATCTGGTATTTGGGTTTTCTAGTTTCTTTAACGTAGTAATGTCCTTTAAGTTTTTGTTTCTTTTGTGTCTGTAGATCAATTTTTTGATGAAATTTGTGTTATAGTTGTTCAATTCGGCAACCTGGTATATGTAAGTGTACTCCTGTTCATATTCTGTTTTTGTTAGCGGAATGTTGATTAATCTGTAAACCAAACTATGGAATACTGCATATTGATGTTGTACTGGGTTAAATGGGTTGCATTTAATGTAATTGTCAACATGTGTTGCTTTTCTGTATATTCCAAATTGTAATCCTGTTGGTGTTCTAATGATTTTCAAATCTAGAAAAGGTAGCCATTCATCCTGCTCTACTTCAGTGGTGAAAACTATGGATTTTTCTTGTAGGTTTAGCAACTTTATAGCATCCTCGGTTAGTCTTCTAGGAACTATAGCAAACACATTGTCGACATATCTATTTTCAAATGTTGGGAAAACATTTATTACGAAGAAACAGGACCTCTTGATGAATTTTGAAATTCCCGCCATAGGTGACGTCATCAAACTTACCAGAACATTAGATGGCAGCACGACACCAAGCCAGATGCATTGTCAGTCAACCACAGAACTGACGATAGGGAAAAAGTTCCCAGAAACTAGTCTTCATCAAAAAAATTGTAAGTGTAGAAAAGTATATACATGGTTGATTCATTTGCCTAATTTTAGTAAGAGTGCTCGAAGTTCATTATGCACACAAAAATCTGCAAGGAAGTAGTCAAAAGTAACCAAATTAAAAGAAGATAGTTAAATACTTGAGTGGCTTTCGCATTGTATAGGAGGCTTTTAAAACAAAAAAGAACTGTATTTGTTTATATTTAAATCTTCTAACTAGATTTTTCTTTGTGTCCAATTTTTAGCATTTTTTAATACTCAAAATACTCCAGACAATGAAGTTTTCCATGGATTTCATTAAGTTTTGCATATATGTATATTCCTAGATAAATGTTCAATAAAACTGATATTATTAGGGCTGTATATGAAATGGCTTAATTATTGGTATTGAAGGTAGAAAATTGACCAAAATTCAAGAAAACTTTATAATATTCAATAAATTGTCTTCTCCAGAACCATTAGACATAGGCAAATGAACATACACAGTTTTGTAACTGTTATCTAAAGAAACCAGAATCCAAAGTTTCAATTATATTTATAACAAACATTGTAAAGAATGCAACATTGTTCCTAAAGTAAAGAAATTGCAGCAAAAAATACAATAATTATTATTATATAATTTTTTTATAAAGATTATTGTAGTTAGAAGAATCGTTAGGAAATAGCTAAAGGTAACTAAATTTAAGAGAAAGAAGATAATAAGATGGCTGTAGGAGTAGGGGAGGGTGGTCCACAGTGAGACACAATATTTTTGAAATCCCATACTTCTTGCTATTTTGGTGTGTTGTGAATGCAAATAGGTGACATGTTTTCATTATTCCTTTATTAACAAATGCAAAACATAAAAACATTGATTTTAATAATCATGAACACACACTATGCCAATATTCAAATGAATGCAAATCGTCTCACCCTGCCCCACAGTGGGGTACACTGAGACTGTGGATGGTCCAGACTGAGACAACCTACATTACATTAAGATTACCAAATTTAACTTCAAAAATCAAGTAATTGTTTTGTCATTTTGTTTTGCCAAGCAATCGTGGTTGACCCAACACTATTTTTACATCAGTTTCATTTACTGAAGTTAAGTCTGGAACCTCCAGAAACACAAACTTGTCTGTATTTTTCACTTTCCACAGGAATGATATTTCCATATCTCCATCTGCATTCTTCCCCTTTATGACTTGTACAATGTAATATGTCACTTTTTATTTTACTGCAAACTCAGCCAGCACAGTCATCCACAGTAGGCTCTCTTTCCTGCTATTCAAAACCAGAAAAAATTCTTCTTCATCCATAACTGAGGATCCAGAAGATATTTCTCCATTGTCTTCTGAAAATTCTGGTTCTGTGTATAATTTTCTTCCTTTAAATTTCTTTGCTTACCTGCAGGATTATTTGGTTAACATTTCAATGCCCTCTCCTCTAGTTCTTTTTTTCGGGTGTATCTTTGGCTATCACTGTAATCTATTCATAGTCGATAGGGAGCTTGTCAAATCCTCCTGAATTTCAGCATCAGGATTTTCATGACACTGAGAGCTTCCTTGTGTTGGATCATTCTCAACTTCTCCGCCAGTATTTACTGAGGGTTCACTTTCTCCCAAGACAGTTTCAGAACTTACATTTCTGGCGACATGTTGTGCTCCAATTTTATTAACTGCTGAGTCACATGATCCTATAGTGTTATCTGGTAGTTGTCTGTCGGTTACACTACTGGGTAAGAACTCATTATCTGTGAAAGTATTCCTATCGAATGGGAATATTCCAGTCTTATGAAAACCTGCAGTAATGTTTGTTGGCATCATGCTTTGCTTAAAGCCAGGGATGTTTCAAAACAAGGTCCACTGCTTCCCTCATGCTATCAATTGAGAATGTACCAATTTGAGCCTTTCTTTGCCTGTTTCTAGCCATTCTGGAAGAAAACAAATTGTGAGTTTAATAAATTTCTCAATTTAAGTAGTGTCTCACACTGCCCCACCTAGCACTGTCTCATTGTAGACCAAGTGCTCATAAAGATATTTTTATTATTTACATAATCTTAAACTTCAACCCCACTGTCCATTATTTAATTCTGAAGAAAAAACCCACTACTTTTAAGAAAAGCAAAATGCATAATGATATAAAGAAAGAATAAAACAATATGATCTAATAAAGTACACCCTGAAATTTTTACTTTACTCACCTGAAAATAAAGATTTGCATGTGACCAGAAACATTGCTTACAATTCTGGATTTAAACAAGTTTGCCGGCTGCAACTTTATTTCCACTATTCACAACCAGAGTGCATCACTTCTTAACCTACACACATATTTAAAAATTGTAAGTGTCTCACTGTGGACCATGTCTCACTGTGAAATGTGTAGTGTTTAACGCCTGCTTTTACTACATACAGCACCGCAGTCAGTGACACTGATGATATATGAGATGAAGATGGAGCACCGGTGGAATGAGATGGTGGGGGAAACCGGAGATCCTGGAGAAAACCCGCCCCAGTGCCATGTTGTCCACGACAAATCTCACTTTGTGGTCGTCTGGGATCGAACCCGGGCCGCCTTGGGGAGAGCCAAGTGGTCTAACCACGAGCCACGGCGTGGCCGCTATGTCTCACTGTGGGCCACCCTCCCCTACATATGATGCAGAGGAATTTAAAAGTAAATAAAGTAATATAATTTCCATCTAAAACTTTCTTAAATTTTTTGTAAAAAATCATTTTTCTCCACTTGCGATTTTTCAACATTTTTGTATGGTCAAAATGCTCCAAAACTTGCAATTTTCAATGAATTTGTTTGAAACTTTGCATACATATTCCTAAATAAATGCTTAATAAAAGTTAATACTATTTTGGTTGTAAATTGTAGTTTATTTATTATTATAAACCCTTATAACTGCCAAAAATTTAAGGAAAATGTAATATATTCACACACAAATATTTTTTTCTCCAAAACTACCTGATACACACTAAAACAGTATAGAAACTTTTATAATTGATGTACTTAGGGAAAGTTTCTAAAAGAAAAACTGTGTGACCAGGGCATTTTATATAACATACAAAAATCACACTATAAAAAGGAATATTTTTTTAAAAAAAAGACTATTCAAGAGAGGATAAAATTTGGAAGCTTAACTAGATTCCCTTTGACCCACTTAATGACAAAATTTCATGCAGCTCTGAAGTAAACTCTGGGTTTTAGCATTTTTCACAGGTGCCTCCCTTTAAACAGGATAGCAAGAACTTTGGTTGAGAAATTTTTTGGTCATTTTTCAATACACGTGTGATGGCTTGCCTACTTTTCTATCACTGGCAGCAATAGTTTCATCAATGGTGCCCCAGATTTCCTCATTTTAACAAATATGCCTTATGTGATTATTGTCTTATAGCAATTTGAGAGATCATTCTTCTATACTGTGTATACATTGGTAGGATGTATAGTTTTGTATATTTTATAAGAAACTTTCTGAGCTCAGGATTTTTCACCTTATAAAGGGGAATGTCAGTTTAAATAAATACTATACATAAATCTGAATAAAATTCTGAATGTTCTGGTATGCCAGAAGAGGATAGTGTTTATTCTCCTATAAGAAATTGCCTTGAAGCATATGATGGAGCTGCTACATTCTTAACCAGTACTGAGTGTCCAACTTAAGGTTATTCAGGCTTTATCTAGTTCTTCTGCTTTCTGCCCTGCATTTAAGTTGCAATATGTAAGTCTGTTAACAGGAAGTCTATATTTTTATAAATAGCTTACAACATATGCTGATCTGCAACTGTAATATCTGGAGTCGATCCTGATTTATTGTAAAAATGTTGCAACTTGTTTCAGCTTTCCCATATAACTTTATTTTTCAAGTTTTCAGTTCTAGATACCTAACTTCACTACTTTCTCCCTACCCTATTATGATCCGGTTCCATTTCTGAATCTCTGTAATAATTCCTTGTTCCATAACTCAATGTTTCTCAGATGTCACTTAGTCTTTATTCAGTAAAAGTAAGCTGCCATTCGCTGTCAATGTGATATTGTCCTTTGTACCACCATCACTACTCTGAGGCCATTCCTTCGTTCCGCTCTCCTTGGTGTCAATTTATTTGTTTTTGTTTCTCTCTTTCTCTGTCAAATTCGTTTCACATAGATAAATGTCCATTTATTTAAAATGTCCATCTTCTCCAGCTGTTCCTTGGGCTTCCTGTTGCCTAGGCTGCCAATGCATAGAGCTGAATCATTTCCTTTTGCTGCAGTCTGTTATTCTTTATTTCACTTTCCTGCACAGCACCACCCGCCTAATCCACAAACATAACATTATGAATAAATAAATGAATGCTTGTTTTCGTTCTAATCTTGCCATTTTCAAATTAATTTCTTCTTTAAGTACTTCTTGTTCCACTGTTGAACCTCGAAGACATCAGTTTCATTTTTTTTTCCAAAACTTCATAAACTGCACAGTTGTAAATCTCACAACTGTCATTTTTGTTCATTTTAGTCTTCTCACTCTGAAGGCTTCACCAATCTCCTACCATATAACACCATCCTGCGGTTTCAGAATTTTCCTTTTAAAATTTTAACTTCTTTCTCAGGCCACTTTCTATGTCTCTTAAGATGGCTAGGTTAAATCTAAGGTGTATCAAATGTCAATAGTAGTTAGTCATGCAATATAAAGATTTATACTACTAATGTATGTAAATTATTGTACAGTTCTTATTTATGTTTAATGTATTTCTGACGAAGCCTTGTAAACATTTTTTTGCAAATGGTGAATAAAATCTGAATCTGAATCTGAATCTACTCCATACTATCCATTCTTTTTTGATGTCACCTCTGTTCGTACATCATTTATGTCTTAGTGCTTCCTAATTTCCATTAAATCTATTTCAAACTCATTCAATTTGTTTCCTGTTATCTTGTCCCACGTTGTTTACTCTGGAAGAGAGAGAGAGAGAGAGAGAGAGAGAGAGAGAGAGAGAGAGAGAGAGAGAGAGAGAGAGAGAGAGAGAGAGAGAGAAAACCAATTTCTATGATAGCTTGATTACCATTAAGTCCATGTTTGGCTTCAACTACACAAATTATGAAATGTATACAAAAAAGAAATATGGCTAATGTATCTTTTATATATACTAGTAGCACCTAATAAAAGAAGTATTTTCATATCTCTTTTTATTTTCTTTTAAATTCATTCCAATGTATGCTACTAAAGGTTCCAATTCTTCCTTATACTTAAGAGCTCACTTCCATACTCCAAGAGCTACTCCCTCTACTCCCCATCCACTGTGGGCATAGCACTCTCCTAGAATGTTTATATTGCCAAATGGTTAAGTTGTTGCAATTGTAACAATATGTTTATAGAAATACAGCATACTGGAGTAGATAAACAAATTCTGAATGCCAATATTTATATATTAATATTAATTATATATTAATATCATCCTGGCATGTTGGCCATAGTAGCTCAATGGTTAAGAGCGGCCAGATGGATACTGTAATATCTGTTTTAAAACCCAGCTATGGCATTGAATTTTTCAGTGTGATTTGACCTTTCCATACCTCGTCCTACACACATTTAGTGTGAAAGAACAATTAATTTCCAATACTCATAAAGTTTATTTTTGTATATAACTTTAAATGAGTAAGTGTGAACTCTATGCAATGTTTTACATCATAAAACATTTTCAAAATCACTACTTGTTTTTTTTTTTGGGGGGGGGGGGGGACTTGAAATGGGCATATATCTAGCTTCATTAAGGTTGAAGATTAACTATAAAACCTGTAATTTTCACAGTGGATACTGAAACGTCCTAATGTTGCTACATTTATGGGGTGCGTTGGTGTTGACAAGTACAGCAAGATCTTGGAAGAGAAAGCTAAGCAAGATGGTGTAAATGTGCAGTACCAGTACACAGAACGAGAACCCACAGGTATGTGAATAATTCTTGTATTATCAACTTGGAAATAGGATTTTCAGTTATTTCTTTGAAGCTCATGTGAGCATTCTTGATCCACAATATTGTTTCAGTTTACTGCTGATACAAGAGGGAATGTTTGAATGAAGTCTACTACTAAATTAATACAGAAATTCACAATGTATTCCTTACGACGTGTTTTACATATTGGTTCCATAGTCGGAGGATTACATTTGTGAAGACATGTACATGTTATACTCCATGTAATCACCAGTACTATGGCATGTATTATTAGAAACAGATATGCAGACATCTACACATAAAATAATTCAAGAAATAAAATTTATTGAAAATAGTAATATGTTAAAGTTACATCTAAATTAAAATCTCATTAGTCAAACTGCAATGTTCATGGTACCATATAAATATGTGTGCTCAGTTGTTCCCCATCTTTGTTACTTTAGCTACATCTTTCTTTGTATTTCTGACTTTCCTTACTTTTGCCTTTGTACCTTTGATGAATACCTCATTGTTGAAATTTCTATTAGCCAGTCGTTTTAAACACTGTGTACGAAATATCCTGTAGCCAGCGAAAAAATGGTAACTCATTACTTACTATTATTATAGATGGTTATTGGGAGCAGGGCAAACAGATTGAGAAAGTTGTTTCAAAAACAGCATTACCATTGTGATAGCATTTAGAATGAATGATACCTAATACTATACCGATATTCTAAAATGGCTGCATGGTTAAAATGTGTAGATGTAGGGTTTCAAGATGACCTGGTTTTGTAGCGCATATTAGAAGTAGGCATTTAGAATTTTTCTCAAAGTATAATTAAGTGCACTTATGAGTAAGAAAGTACCTTGAAAAAACTATCTGTTGTCTGTTTTTTCACTTACATAAGGTAAGTGATGAAATGTTAAAACTGACTACAAATATTTTTTTTAAATTAATGTAAGAGAAGTGTTACAGATCAACTGCAAATAGTTTTTTCAATTAATTTTGATGTCCCTGTTACTAAGTTCCTCCAATCGCGTAAAAAATGACTCAAATTCAAAATTACTAAATGAGTTGATAAAGCACAACAAACCGACGTGGGAGAGCATATTCATATGGAAAAATAAGGACTGAGTAATGAACTTTGAAATTCCATCAGTGGATAATTTGACAAAGAAGTTATAGTTTTATCACCAGGGAGAAGAGAGCAGACGATAACAAACGATAGTCTGACCTTCGAGGTTGATAATGCAATGGTTTCCAAAACTAGTCCCTCAATAATATAAAAATGTGAGTGATGAAGTGTTAAAAACCAACTACAAATATTTTTTTTTCAATTTTGATGTCACTGCTACTACATTCCTCCAATCACGCATGAGTAGGTACCTGCCTAAAAATTATGCAACATGAAAGTAGCAGTCTGGTCTAAAGTTGATTGCTAGGATGGTTAACTAGAAAAGGGATGAAGCATTATAAAAGAGTGCTGTTTTTGCCAGTTTCAATGCAACTGCTCTAAGCTAACTTAATAATCTTAGCATAATATGATGCCACTTTATCCACTCACTATATCCCATATACAACTAGTTGTTAGTGTTTAAAATTTACTGTTTTAAAGCACAATTGCTTTTGAAATAGTACTTACATATATAATTTACTCACTTTGTATTAGGAAGGTGGTGGAACTTCCTTGAATGAATGAAATCAATGACAGATTCCTTCAGGTTCTGTAAAGTTGTTTCATATTTTAATCACTAAGTAGATGCAGTTTCTTATGACTAGTTGATATTTAGGAAATAATCCAACTCTTAAATTGTTTAAATGCCATGAATGACAAAGTTTCAAGATTAGAAATATTCTGAGAAATTGAGTGACACTTTTTAGAACTGTTGGGTTTTGACACTTACCGCTGTTGTGTCCTATTAAGTCTCTTTTTATGCAGAATTTGGGAATCAAACTACATTTACAGATTTACTAAAACAATTATTGTGTTTGCATTTTGGACCTTATGATAACTACAGTTTACAACCAACCTACAGTAAATTTTCATTCCAGCCATAGACCTCACAATTAATTCAGGAAGCTTTCCTAAGAAAGTATAATAAAAAATTGGTATGTTCCAACTGATACAGTCTAAGAAACTAATCGCCCTTTAAGAAGCCACTGTATCAAATGCAAACAAATCAGAAGTGCCATCAGATTAACTTGCAATACAAAGACTGCTTGCAGAAAGACATTGATAAACAAAATGAAACTCACAAACTAGACTGAAAGAAATCCTAATGGGAAATAAGCTTGCTAAAAATGCGCGCGCGCGCGCGCGCGTGTGTGTGTGCGTGTGTGCGTGGGTGTGGGTGTGTTTTTTTTTTTTTTTCAAACCATTTGCACAAACAATTTTTACAATTTTATTTACTTACACACTACTTTAGCTGCTGTTTTATCCCTTATTCTGCCATACATAATGCCGTGGCTATTTATGCATGGTGGGCCTTAACTTAATTCATATTTTCTTTTCTTTAATTTTCTTTACCATATTTCCCTTGCTCTTCCCATAAATTCCCCTAGCATTTTTATATTCTCTTTTGTAGCTTCATTATCCTAATCTTTAGAACTTCTGTATTAATATTCTCCCGTTTTTTTGGTAAACATTTTTCTCCACAGCTGTTTCCTCAAAGTTTTAATACCTGAGATGAAGCTAGCGAAAGAACAATGAAAGCATTTGTTAGAGGACTTTCTTTGTATATTGATGGTGTCCAGCAGGATATGGGTTCAGCAATATTTGACACAGGAATCATGTATGCAGGAAATGAGAGAGTAGAGACTCAAATGAACGAAACATGCGAGGTAACGTAAAAGAGAAGACTAGTGGGACAAGAATGGAGGGTGACCAAATGGGAGCACAGTCTTATCAGGAACTTTATTCTTGAGCATTACTCAACAAATGAGGACAGACCTTCAAAGCGTGTCCAAAATGATATGTGCTACTAAAATGTCTAAGTTTGACTTGGCAATATTTTATGTTAGTACTTAGGTTTAATATGAATGTTTTAAGCTCTCGCGGATTTTTAATCATCTTTTCATTACAACCATACACACAATATTGCAGAATTTTACGTAATTACTGTTGAAAGCACTGTAATTTTGCTATGTACACATTAAATCTCAAATTATTTTGCACCAAACTGCCCCTTCTGTTTAGTAAACCAAGCTTAGCAATAGTGACTGGAATTGCCAAATATACTTACGATACAAATACCCCTAAAAGAAACGTTAAGAATTTTCAGCATCATAGCACTAACATTTTATCAAAGTTTAATACCCCACAGCAATTAATAAAATCTGATGACATAAACAACTCATCATGAGTGCAATTTTATTACAAAGTGGAGCTTACGTCATGGAATAGACTCATGAGTAGTGTTGAGAAATATATGCACTAAAAGCCTGAAAATATGCACCCAAATATGCATAAACTAACAAAATGTGCACCCAAATATGCACTAGCCAATGTTGAATTTTGGTGATATCGGACAATAATAAAAACTATTTAAATTACTGTACATCTATGTACATTTATTGCAGCTGCATCAGTATTAGCTAATGTCTAAAAATATTTGAATCTGTTTACAGTGATTATCTTCTTCCATTAAGAAGTATTGTGAAACAATTATTTTTTCAATGTTTTTTTGGAAGTAATCAATTTCTCTTTTCAGTAAAAATGTATTTGTTGAGAGAAAAGGCTCTCTCCACATCACAAGAAGTAAGGGGTCAAAACTTAAATGATGACAGCTCAATTTCTACATTAGCGCAGTTCCCCTTGCAGCACTTTATAATCGCTCTCAACTTTAATAGTCCCACATTTTTGGATAGGTGGAGTCAGATTGAAAAATTCAATCCCATCGTAATTATTTGAACCACAGATCTCCCAGTTTCCATCTGGTTACTCTTAATCATTGAGCTACCATGGCAGCATGCCAGCATGACATTAACCAACATTTTCTAAACTTTGTTACATGAACCAGAAAACAGTAAGACACAAATTGGGCAGTGCACTACACAATACACCACAGCACAAAATAGAAGCAGAACAGCTAACACCTTAACTGTTGTGCAACCATTAAATAGGATATGCCCTTGGAGATGTTTCCTATTTAAAACACTGTCCGCCTCAGTAGCATAGATGATAGCGAGTCTGCATCACGTTCAAGAGGTCCAGAGTTTGAATCTCAGTCAAGGTGAATTACCTGGATAATGTCCTGAAAAACAAATGTTGGGTAATTCTAATCTGTGTACCCTGGACTCATTTGAAAATCATTTCATTCATCGTCCGATATGACTAAATTAAAAAAGAATACTCTTTCCAATACCTTAACCTTGGTCAGTTCAAAGGAAAGAAAGAGAAAACGCTGTAGTTATCTCTTTCTTTACAATGACAGGCATAGGTTTAGACAGAAAACTCTTTGCACTGAGCCTAATGATTCCAAGGTTAATATGTCAGTGAGATGGAATAGGAACATCCAAGAATGTTAACCGTAGGTTAGGTGCATGGATGACAAGTGTCATCCAGTGCTTTTCTCTTAAGCATTTTATGAAATCTATTAGTGCTACGCATACCTGGCTCTGTGCACCTCTCAGGCAAATGTTTAAATATAATTAAATCTAGCTAGAGTGTCCTGGGGGTTATGTTCATGTACACAGTACATTTGATTCAGCACACAGTTTTCAAACTCTATGGAACCAATACCTGTTACAGACATCTTTACTCCATTTTTAGCAGTTTTTATTTCTTCCGCACAATGTTCCAGTTCTGGTATACAGTTAGCCTCATTTACCATATGAGTGGCTGCACCACTGTCCACTATGAACTCAAAACAATTATTACTGACTTCTGCTATGTTAACTTCAAGACTGTTTACATTAACCTCTACATTCTCACAGAAAAAAGCAATTTTAGCATATTTGTTATTATAGTTACTACCATTTTTACCCTTATTTCTAAAATAACAATCTTCCTCTTAGTATAAACTTGAAAGAAGCGTAGGGACAGTGAAGCACAAATTAGTACATAAGTGAATCGAGAATATATTGACACATTGCTTCACTCACACTGTTTATTCACAGGACATGTTTCAAGAGCTCTTGCTCCTATCCTCAGCTGATACTCGATTAGTGTAAGTTGTAGTGGTTTCTTCTTTCTCCGTATTGTCAACAGATGGCGTGATGTACTTGTCAAAGATGTCCGGTGGTGGAGTTTCAAAATTCATGACTCTGACGATTTTTGTTAATGAAGATTTTTTCCCATACGGAAAGGTCTATGGGGTGATTAACATATTTTATTAGAGATGTTTCCAAATTGATGTCATGTCTAGTATTCAAAAAATGAAAAGCCACTGCTGATTTTTCTGTTTCACCATTTTTAATGTTTCTTATATGTTCTTTAGTTCTGATGTTAATATTTCTTTTTGTTTTTCCTATATAAATTTTAGGGCAAGTTTCACATTTGATCTCATAGATTCCTGGTTTTTCTTTGGTAGTGATTGAATTTTTGGGAGGGCCTTTTAACAAATTTCTGATATTAAACCTATTTTGAGGTGCAAGAGTTATGTTGTGTTTTGAGAAGATTTTTTGGAATTTGTTATAGGCTGATGGGTGGAAGGTGAATTTTTTAAAAAGTTTTTTCTCTTTTTCTCCTGTAGGTTCTATGGTGGTGGTTTCTTTTATTTTCTTAGCTTTGTTGAGTCTGTTAACTGTTTTGTCTACTAAATTTGGGTTGAAACCGTTGGATATAGCTACTTTTTTTATGTGTAGGTATTCTTCTTGATAATCTTCTCTGTTTAGTGGAAAGTTGACCATCCGAAAGATTAAACTGTTGAAAATGGCATGTTGGTGTTGTTTTGGGTTGAAACTGTTGTTCTTAATGTAATTATCTGTGTGTGTCGGTTTCCTGTAAACAACAAACAACAACAAACTCACTTTTGGTATTTACAGGAAACCGACACACACAGATAATTACATTAAGAACAACAGTTTCAACCCAAAACAACACCAACATGCCATTTTCAACAGTTTAATCTTTCGGATGGTCAACTTTCCACTAAACAGAGAAGATTATCAAAAAGAATACCTACACATAAAAAAAGTAGCTATATCCAACGGTTTCAACCCAAATTTAGTAGACAAAACAGTTAACAGACTCAACAAAGCTAAGAAAATAAAAGAAACCACCACCATAGAACCTACAGGAGAAAAAGAGAAAAAACTTTTTAAAAAATTCACCTTCCACCCATCAGCCTATAACAAATTCCAAAAAATCTTCTCAAAACACAACATAACTCTTGCACCTCAAAATAGGTTTAATATCAGAAATTTGTTAAAAGGCCCTCCCAAAAATTCAATCACTACCAAAGAAAAACCAGGAATCTATGAGATCAAATGTGAAACTTGCCCTAAAATTTATATAGGAAAAACAAAAAGAAATATTAACATCAGAACTAAAGGACATATAAGAAACATTAAAAATGGTGAAACAGAAAAATCAGCAGTGGCTTTTCATTTTTTGAATACTAGACATGACATCAATTTGGAAACATCTCTAATAAAATACGTTAATCACCCCATAGACCTTTCCGTATGGGAAAAAATCTTCATTAACAAAAATCGTCAGAGTCATGAATTTTGAAACTCCACCACCGGACATCTTTGACAAGTACATCACGCCATCTGTTGACAATACGGAGAAAGAAGAAACCACTACAACTTACACTAATCGAGTATCAGCTGAGGATAGGAGCAAGAGCTCTTGAAACATGTCCTGTGAATAAACAGTGTGAGTGAAGCAATGTGTCAATATATTCTCGATTCACTTATGTACCAATCTTCCTCTTTATGATTTTTCTTACAAATGCTACACATTTCATCTTTTAAATGACAATCTTTCTCGGAGTGAGTTCTTTTGTTACATATTGAACAATGGTTTTTCTTTGGACAATTTGTTTTAATATGTACTACCTCATTACATGAGTAACAAATGATTTTCTTTTTACCCCTGACTTTTGAATTCAGCTTTAAAGGATACATTTGTGTCTTCTTTGGTGCACCTTTTTATCATGTCCTCTTCCAATGTCAGTCTTGCAATAAGATTTTACCAGGGTTTTGTCAGACTCTTGAGTGGAATCCCATGCACTGCTGAAATGTTTGAATTGTTCTGGAAGTACTGTCCATTACCTTGGAGATCACCATAGATTTTGTTATTTCTTCTTTGAGGCACTTAAGTTTGCAGATCACATTTTGAAGTTCACTGATGTTGGTGTTGACACCTTTGGATTTTTGAAACTTGAAGTTGTAAAACTCCTGTAGCAGTTAACATTTTTGTTGACCAGTTTCTTTCTTGTATATCCTCAGTATAGTGTCATACATTTCTTTAGCAGTTTCACATGACATAAGATGTACTTTTACACTGTTTTCTACTGTTCTGAGAATTACATTCTTGGCTATCGCATCTTTAGTTTTCCATTTTTCCTGGCTTTCATTATCACCTTCAGCATCTGTCAGTTGCTCTGTGCCATTTACCACACTCATAAGTTTCTTTGCTGTGAACAGGATTTTGATCTCAAATTCCCACATAGGAAATGAACTTGCCTTCAAGTTTTTGCCTACATGCAACTTCTTCATTTTCAATTTTTGTTAGTGCCATCTTGGAGCACACTATATTTTTACTTTTTAGTTTTACCTCTTTAGTTTTACTTTTAAAGAGCAAGGTACTGGGCCCATAACCTGTTGTTTCTTACTTCTAAATGAGAAAATGTTGCAAACAACTTTTTAAACTGTATAACACATTTTATTGCCATTATGGATAACTTCAACCTTGCACTGACATTTGCTTAGCTTATTGCCATAGAATAACAGACAACTAAAATGTTCCCAAACTTTGATTGCATCTGGGGTTTGAACCAAGAACAGCTGGCCAGATCTTTCTTTGTCATCAACACTAGAAAGATGGGTGACTTGTTTAATGGTCTGGTATACAAATCTGAGTAATATTACAAGTGGTTTTAACACATTGAAAATTGCCCATGGATCCTTCTTACACTTGCATAATGCTATGACAGCTAAACGATTCTCTTTCACTGACCATTCCACAATGAGATAAAGGGCAATACTGAAAGCTGAATGGGTAAACATTTCAACCAAGGCCCCCCAGGGGCCGACTGCAATAGGTACGGGAATTGGTGATCTTAGGGTCCTGAGCCAAATCTCTCGCTTGGGTGCCTCTGAGTGGTGAGAGAGCTAATGCCAAATGCCCAAAGAAGGTCCACATCTGTGTTTGACCCTAACCTCCCTGAACACAAGTCTGATGGATACCTAGTTCGACAAGCGTAGGGGTGACAAGGTAATGCATAAGTCCCAGCTCCTGGTTATCATGTAGGACTGTGTTCATATCTGCTGATAAAGGTCAGTCCCAGGGAGGGGCCATTGCATGAGCTGTAACACTCCTGAAGGCGATTGGGTCCCCTCTGTCTATACATTGGGAGGTGACACCCTGAGGTGAGCAAGGTCTAGGCCAGGACTCTCACCTAAGCCGGGGTGGCGCCCAGCATGTGAGCACACCATTGGAGATGTTTGCAATGGTTGAGGATAACGTTGCAATGAGTACGTTTTAAAAAACACAACAAAACAGTTAAGAACAGAGTAAAAGAAGTAGTTGAGTGTGGTCCTCGCTACTTAGTAATTAAAAGAAGAGAGGAAGGTAAGAATTTTTCATCTGTTAATCCGTTTCTAATCCAGAAGGGTCTTGACAATATAGCTTGTGCAGTAAAATCCTGTACTAAATCAAGGAATGGCACGCTGCCGGTGGAAGCAATTTCAGCATCCCAGGCAGCTAAGACACAGAGAGCCAGCATGCTGGGCAGTTATCCTGTAAAAGTTGAGTTGCATAGGACCCTGAATTCCTTGCGCAGTGTTGTAAACACTAGTGCGTTGGATGGTATGTCCGAGGATATTCAGGAGAACCTTCAGGAACAAGGCGTTACAACAGTATATCGTGTGCAAAGGAGAGAGCGAGGGGAAATGGTCCCTACTCGTACCTGTTCTTGACCTTTGATCGGGTAGATCTCCCACAGAGGATAAAGGCAGGGTATGAAGTAATATAGGTTAGACCATATATTTCTAACCCTCGGAGATGTTACAAGTGTCATTGGTTCGGTCACACTAGTGACTTCTGTAAAGGTGTACCTACATGTCATCTATGGAGGTGAAATGCACGTAAATGCTTGTATATCACCTCCAGCATGCATTAACTGTAGCAGTGAACATCCATCTAGTTCACGAGAATGCCCCCGTTATATTGAAGAGCGAGCTATTCAGGAGATCCAGGTTAAAGAGTAGATATCCTTTTCAGAAACACGGAAACTTCTTCATATCCACAAAATGAATCCACGTTCAAATGTTACAACATCTCTCACCTGAAGGTAAGGCATTCCTGCTCGAGGTCTATAACCGTGTTTGGGTTGATGCCACATTTCCTGATATGTGGCGAGAAGCCACCATTATACCTGTCTTGAAACCTGGAAAGGACCGTCACCTCCCTTCTGGCCACCATCTTATTTCCCTCACCAGTCACCTGTGCAACGTGATGGAATGCATGATTAATGGGCGGTTGGTATGGTGGCTGGAAACGCACAACCTACTGAGTAACATCCAGTGTGGTTTTCGACGACGCCGTTCAACATTGAATCATCTTGTGTCCATGTCGACACAGATTATGAATGGATTCCTTAAGAACTGTCAAACCGTCAGAATATTTTTTGACCTTGAAAAGGCTTATGATACGTGTTGGCAAGCAGGGTTGCTACACATTCTGCACACCTGGAATATATGTGGATGCCTACCACTCTTCCTTCAGGAATTCATGAAAGACCGCCCTTTCCGAGTAAGGGTTGGCTCGGTTTTTTCGAATCTTTTTGTTCAGGAGAATGGTGTGCCACGGATCGCTACTGTGTTTTAGGTTGTTTGCTATTGCGATTAATTCTATCTCGAAATGTGATCCTCTGGGGGCCTCTTTTCTATTTGCAGACAACTTTGCGGTCTACTGCACATCTCAGCGCACACTGTTTCTAGAGCGCCATCTACAGACCACCTTAGACAAACTCAGAGATTGGAGTTTAAAAAATGGTTTCCGATTCTCAGCTGAGAAAACCATCTGCATTAATTTCTGGCGCCGTCAGAGTCGATTACCTCCAAGGCTCTGTTTAGGCGCAGAACTACTACCTTTCGCAGATGAGACGAGATTCCTTAGATTGATATTTGATAGGAAACTTAGTTTGTCATCGCATATAGCACAACTGAAAGCACAATGTGAGCGATCTTTAAATATCTTGCAGGTACTAAGTGGAAAATCGTGGGGAGCGGATCGTACAGTGTTACTGCGACTTTATTGCACACTCATCCATCCCAAATTAGATTGGTAGTATCATTTATGGCTCAGTACGACCATCTGTACTGAAGAGATTAGACACAGTCCATAATTGTGGCAGATTTATAACAGTTTGGGCATTTCCAACAAGCCCTGTTATAAGCCTGTATGCTGAATCTGCAGAACCTCCTCTGCAGTACAGGCGCAATGTTATTAGCAAATTATGGCTATGAACTTAATTGCATGCTCACACATTCAACGTTTACGCCTTTCTTCAACACCTTAATGGACGTGAGCTATAGGAACACTTCTCTTAAACCAAAGCCACCTGGTTTTCGATTTCGGGAGCTCCTTAGAAAGCTTGATACTGAAATGACCAAGATGTATCCTAAGGGGGAGAGAGAGCATACCCTCCTTGGTTGTGTAGAGCGTCCCACGTAGATCTGGGCATGACTAAATACAATACCCTCCTTGGTTGTGTAGAGCGTCCCACGTAGATCTGGGCATGACTAAATACAATAAATCTACCATGTCTATGTCTAGTATCTGCACATTTTTTTTTTAGAATTTTTATCACGTTATGAAGACCATTTTTTAATTTATAATGATGGCTCCAAGAGCTCAAACGGTGTTAGTTGCACTTCCATTTATACTGCAGAGCTTTATGCAATATACTGGGCCATTTTACATGTACGTCGACGAAAGATGGGGGACTGCTTAATCCTGAATGATTACCTCAGTGCACTTCAAAGCCTTCGGCAACTGTACAACTACCACCCTATTGTGCAGCGTATCCAGGATGCCCTCCACATTTTACATGCTTCCGGCATTAGTGTGGTGTGCGCATGGATTCCTGGTCATATTGGCTTGCAGGGGAATGAAATGGCGGATTCAGCAGCTAAGATGGCTACCCTGGAGCCTAGGACTAGAATACCATCTGTTACATCGGAAGATTTTAGAGCTGTATTCTAGAGAGCCTTGCAGTCCTGCTGGCAGGAAGAGTGGTTCGCTCTCCGCAGCAATAAACTTAGATATTTGAAAGAACCTCTGATTCCCTAGGTTACCTCCTGTCGTTCATTTTGTCAAGAGGAGGTGAGTTTGTCTCGGTTGCGCTTTGGGCACTGCTTTTATACTCATAGTTTTCTGTTTAGAAGGGAGCCTGCTCCAGTCTGTCCTCTTTTGGTAGTATATGTCCTCCAATGTAAAGTCATATTGGATGGTGAATGAAATGGGTGAAATGATGCTCAAATGAGTCCGGGGTCCAAGGAGCTTAGTTACCCAACATTCATCTTTCAGGATAAGAGAAAACCCAGTAAGAAACCTTATCCAGGTAGCTCACCCTAACCTAGATTCGAACTCAGGACCTCTTGAAGGTGAGGCAGACATGCTACCATCTACGCTACCAAGGCAGGCTCTATCCATTTTGCAACAAAGCATTATCTCTCCGACACATGCTACTAGAGTGTTTTTGCCTAGCACACCTTAGGATGTCTCTGCAGCTGCCGGCCAGCTTTGCAGAAATTCTAGCGGATGACAACAAAGTAGTGGAGAAGGTTTTTAAATTTTTTTTAAGTTAGATTTTAGAATTTAGTGAAGAGAATTTTTTGCTCTTTGGCTTTATATTTCTTTTTATTTTATTTTTGTTTTGTTATGTATATGTATTTTTTGTAAGTTTATTTACACTTGTATACAGTTTTACAGCTTTTGCCATGAACGATTTTTAAAGGTTGCTGATAACCGCTGTAGTTGGGTGCCCTTATACCCATCATCATCATCATCATCATCATCATCATCATCATCATCATCATCATCATCATCATCATCATCATCATCATCATCATCATCATCATCATCATCATCATCATCATCATCATCATCATCATCATCATCATCATCATCATCATCATCATCATTTCAAGGAAGGATGCTGATGCCCGAACTGCTGCGCAGTTGATTGGTCAAGAGGGATAAGGGGAAATGTTGATGACAGAACTTACGATAAGACAAGGCGATTTATTCCAAATAAACCAGCAAAGTTTGGTGTGAAAAGTTTGCCCTTGTGGATGCAAAAGAAGCATACACTGTAAATCTTAAACTATATGAAGATGTACAACCTGAAGGTCCCTATCAGCAAAACAATAGTTTTCAAGAAATTGTTTTGCAATTAGTTGAAGCTATCAGTGGGACAAATAGAAATATTATTGGTGATAATAGATTTTTGATTGTCCTTCTTCCCAAAAAGTTGCTCAGAGAAAAGAAACTCGCACCTCAGATTCATGAGGAAGAACAAGAGAGAAATCCCAGCAAACTTCTTGCCATATAAAGAAAGAGAGAAAAAACTCATCTCTATTTGGGCTTCAAAAAGACATGACTGATTTCATATTGCCCAAAAAAGAACAAAACTGTTATAATTTTATCGACTATGCACCACGACAGAGAAATACATGAAGATACTTGTGACAAAAGGAAAACGGAAATTATGACATTTTAAATTATGACTAAAGCTGGAGTTCACTGGCTATGGCAGCATTACAGTGTTGCTAGAAATAGTAGATGTTAGCCCATGGTTATATTTACCATCTCCTCGACATTGCTTCAAGCCCACCATCCAGAAGAACAAATAAACAGAACAGATTTTTTACAAAGCATTGCGTGGAAGATGGGGATGCCTCAAATGGAAAGAAGAGCAACAATGGACCAAATACCATCTGAGATAAGAAGGTGTGCAAATGTTTTACTTGTAAACTTTACAACTCTGGCATTGCCAAGGGAATGTCAAGGTGACAGAGGATACTGTTATCTATATGGGAAAAGCTGGGACAAGACAACAAGGAGATGGTGTTCTAAATGTAAGAAACTGCTCATCTGAAAGGTATATGTATAAATTGTTTCAAGCTCTACCCTAATAAGTTAATACAGTTTGAAAAAGTTGTTGGTTTCATTGGGCTGACATATATATATCTGAGTTAATATATACCTTATTTACTCAAAAGTAAAACTTCCTCGATTATAAGACCTGCCAAGTTTTGCGAGCAAATTATAGAAAAAGATATGCATGCAAATGTTAGACCCAGTCCATTAAAGAAACGAGGATTTCTCATTTTAGATAGGTAGTTTCTGTGGCCTCCTTGAAGATTCTGTGAAGTATCAAATCAATGCAATACACACAAAGGCTGCAGTAATTCTGGGAGTACAAAATTGAATCGAGAATATATTGACACATTGCTTCACTCACACTGTTTATTCACAGGACATGTTTCAAGAGCTCTTGCTCCTATCCTCAGCTGATACTCGACTAGTGCAAGTTGTAGTGGTTTCTTCTTTCTCCGTATTGTCAATAGATGGCGTGATGTATTTGTCAAAGATGTCCGGTGGTGGAGTTTCAAAATTCATGACTCTATGACGATTTTTGTTAATGAAGATTTTTTCCCATACGGAAAGGTCTATGGGACATCACGCCATCTATTGACAATACGGAGAAAGAAGAAACCACTACAACTTGCACTAGTCGAGTATCAGCTGAGGATAGGAGCAAGAGCTCTTGAAACATGTCCTGTGAATAAACAGTGTGAGTGAAGCAATGTGTCAATATATTCTCGATTCAATTTTGTACTAGTTTGTGCTTCACTGTCCCTACGCTTCTTTCAAGTTTAAACTTTGAATTCTGGGAGTCCTCACTTCTGTGCTGCAGCCCTTTTACATAAGCATAAACAAATCGTTCATGGACTATCTGAAGAAATTTTACACCAAATAGATGGCAGATGGTGATCACACCTTCACCAAGAATGGAAAAATGCTGAAACCTTCTATAGAACTTCTCTGCATTTGCATAGTCAAAGCCTGGGAGAAAATTACTCTGATTACTGGCATCTCCTGCTCATTGGAAGGAACAGTAGATAACCTCATATACAATTATTCTGACAACCAGCAGAGGATGAGACTGGCATTGATGATAGTGAAGATGAGGATGATAATGAAAGCAGCAATGACTCCAAGTGAACAACTGTGTTCCAGATATGCAAAAACCAAAACAATGCTTTTTTAATTGTTAAAATAACAGCAATTGTTTCAAACTGTAAATTCGTAAATCATTCATATTATTTTCATATATACTGGTAAGTCTGAACTTGAAAAACAACCAGGCAGCTGATGTCAAAAACGACATCCTTAAATAATAAGATCCTTCTGTCTGTGTAACTTAGAATAGTCAATGTTTAATAAAAAATAAATTGTATTTAAGTAATATTTTCCGAAGTATGCAATTGTAAGACCCTCCTGATTTTTCCGTTATAATTTGGTTTAAAAAAGGGGATCTTATTTTCGAGTAAATATGGTAATTAAAATTATATAATGTAATGTACAAAACTACTGTGAATAGTTAATTCTGGATGTAAAAAAGATTTTTACAAATAGAATTGATTAATATAAAAATTATTTGTGGTTGGTTTATTGACACTTGTCACTTACTTTTTCATATATTTATGAGAGACTAGTTTCAAAGGCCCTGGCCTCCATTTCCAGTTGGAAAGAGATTGAAAATGGAGGCCAGGGCCTTTGAAACTAGTCTCTCATAAATATATGAAAAAGTAAGTGATGAGTGTCAATAAACCAACCACAAATAATTTTTATATTAATTTTGACGTCACTGTTACTAAATTCCTCCAAACACACATCTAGAATTGATTAGTTATTCTTATATACACCTCTCAAAATGAATTACAATACCTGGATCAAGAGGTCTCGAGTTCTAATCTCAGTCAGGGTGAGTTACCTGGATAAGGTTTTTCTGGGGTTTTCCCTTATTCTGATAGATGAATATCAGGTAACTCTAAGCTCCATGGCCCCCTGACTCATTTGAGCATAATTTCACCCATTTCATTCATCGTCTGATATGACTTGACGTTGGAGGACACACACACATGCACACGCACACACATGCACACAATACCTGGATGATACATGTCCTCCAAGTACCTAAACACGTAAGTGAAAAAGGTGCAGCTATTGCAGGGTTAAGAAGCAAAACAAAAGGGACACAGGCATTTACCCTGTAGTTGTCTCTTTCTTTGCAATGGCGGGAATAGGTTTAAAGCTCTGTGCATTGAGCCTGTGCATTTAGTGACTTGGGACAGAAACTAGCCTTTGATAAAAATGTCAAGTAGCAGGAAAGAAAGTTCACCCTATAATTGTCTCTCTTTACAATTATGGGAAGAGGATGGGAACAGGTTGAAAGCTCTCCGCATTGGCAAGCCTAATGGTTCAAAGTACAATACAGGTTGAAGAAAGAGATGTCTTTTTTCAAGAATGCTGTTATCCAGGTAATCTGACACAAAAATGGGATAGATTTTAGACTAAAACTAAGAAATATGCCCAAAATAGGCAGTAACACCTAAAATATGCATCCTCTTGGCATGACAGCCCTGTGAGGGCCCTAGCCTTCTGTAGAAGCTTTCGCCATTTCTTCCCTCACCAAAGCCGTACTTCTCAAATTCCTTATTTCCAGGATTTTTATATCCCTTCTCACATCCTCCTCCCATCTCAGCTTTGGTCTTACTGCTTTCCTTGTGCCGTCTGGGGTTGCATTAAAATTTTCTTGACTGTCCGATCTTCTGCACGGAGAACATGCCTGATCATTGCAGTCTCTTGATCTTAATAGCTGTCACAATATCTGGCTCATCAAACAATTTATAAAATTCAAAACTGTAAATTTTCCTCCATTTATTCTGTTCCTCTTTAGGGCCAAATATGAGACACTATACCTTTCAAATATACAAAGGGCCCTTTCATCCATTTTTGTCAATGGCCATGTTTCCGAAGCATACATTAGGACTGGTCTTAATAGGACTTTATACATTAAAATTTTAGTATTTTGGATATTAGTTTAGATGTAAGATGTCTTCTTATTCCACGGAGGCTTTTATTAGTTATAAATATTCTTCTAATTTCAACACTGGTGTTATTGATTTCTGTGCCAAGATAAAACTCCCAACAGGCTCACATTTATACACCTAAAATATGCACCAACACTTAAAATATACATAATTATGCAGAAACAACCATGTTCAAATCTCCTTAATTTGCCATGAAATAGATATTTTCAAAGTTTCATTGAGATATGACCTTTCATTACAAACATGCATTTGCATATTGTGACTTTGTGGGTTCGTGAAATGAAAAGTCCAATTTCACCACTCAAAAATGTTCTTTATTTCCACCGACTTACAGTTGAACTCTTGCCAATTACACAGAATTACGTGCTGCACACAATTACAATTCACCAGTTCGTCCGTTACAATTTCACTTGTACTCGCGATTACGTCAACTCCGATGCACTTACACAGTTACGTAAAGTCTTCCGTTGCACAATCTTCTCGTTCATTAACACAGCGTTCCTTTGCTAGCACGTCACTCACTCACACTAAACTTCTGACTAGCTGCAGCCCTTTTTATAGGCATCTCGCCGTCTTCTCGGCTTGTGGCTCGGCCGCCCCCTGGTTTCCTCACAGCTGTGCCGTCATACCTTCCGCTAATTGGGTGACACTGCTCCCTCCTCAAAGCTGGTCGTCCCGAACAGCACCATCGTAGCGTGCCAGGCGGTCCAGGTGTACCACCAGCATCTGCTCGGAGTCTCAGCCAGTAGTAGCGCTGCCATAGTTTGTGAATCGTTCGGTTCGCTCCCAGGTGTCCTCCTGAAGTACCGGCGTGCACTTCCTCCAAGACTTCCGGAACCTTACTCCGGGGAAGTACCAACTGTTCTCTCTGCGTCTTCCCATCGGGTGATGCCCATACCCGGAACAGCACGCCCTCTCTGGTCTTCAACGAGTCCCATTGGGCCCAGTATGACTTGTAGGTGGCGCTCCTCGGTGCGATGTCCTCCCAGGTTGGTCTCATCCCTGCCTCCACTTCCCTCAAGAGTGGCCCCAAGTCTGCGTCCGCCAGCTGCTCCCTCCTCAGGCCTGCGCTATCCCAGCCTTCAGCAGGCACTGCCACAACTACTCGGACTGCTGCGGCACGCTCCTTCTCTTCCACTCTTGTGCACTGGCCGCACTCTACTGGACAGGGTCTTCGGGACATGGCGTCTGCGTTACCGTGGCTCTTCCCTCTACGATGTTCCGAGGTGAAGTCGTACTCCTGCAGCCTCTGGACCCAACGTGCCGTCTGGCCTTCCAGGTTCTTAAAGCTCAATAGCCAGGTTAGGGCGGAATGGTCAGTCCTCAGGTGGAATGGCCGACCGTACAGGTGCTTATCGAAGTGCTCCAAGGTCTTTACTACCACTAGTAACTCCCGTCGGGTGACGCAGTAGTTCTTCTCTGCCTTGGATAGCGTCTTGCTGTAGTAGGCTATCACCCGCTCATGGCCGTCCTGGATCTGCGATAGGACACCTCCAATGCAATGGTCGCTAGCGTCGGTGTCCACAATGAAGGCGCCACCTGGTTGTGGGAGACCCAAAATTGGAGCACTGCACAGGGTTTCCTTCAGGTGCTGGAAGGCGTCTTCGGCGTCCTCCGTCCACACATAAGGTCGGTGTTCCTCTGTCAGGCGGGTGAGGGGTTTGGCGATGTTGTCGGCCTTTTCCTCTAAATCATTAAGGCGGTCGTCTACTTGACCCATCCGCTTGCCCAGATTCGTGACGTCATTCCTCACGCCGGCCAACCGTTCCTCAAACTTGGCGGCGAGGACCTCGTTCGCCACCTTCATTTCCGTGGCCAGACTGTCGTTCGCTGCCCTCATTTCCGTGGTCAATTCGCTCTTTATTTCTTCCATCTTCTCTGTTATTTCGGCCTTCATTTCCATCATCTTCTCCAAAAATTTTTCCAATGCCGCGTCCATGGTTGTAATGTTCGGTGATGTTATCTTTCCGCTTCCTGACACCAGTGTGACTTTGTGGGTTCGTGAAATGAAAAGTCCAATTTCACCACTCAAAAATGTTCTTTATTTCCACCGACTTACAGTTGAACTCTTGCCAATTACACAGAATTACGTGCTGCACACAATTACAATTCACCAGTTCGTCCGTTACAATTTCACTTGTACTCGCGATTACGTCAACTCCGATGCACTTACACAGTTACGTAAAGTCTTCCGTTGCACAATCTTCTCGTTCATTAACACAGCGTTCCTTTGCTAGCACGTCACTCACTCACACTAAACTTCTGACTAGCTGCAGCCCTTTTTATAGGCATCTCGCCGTCTTCTCGGCTTGTGGCTCGGCCGCCCCCTGGTTTCCTCACAGCTGTGCCGTCATACCTTCCGCTAATTGGGTGACAATATATTTCTCAACATTACTCATGAGGCTATTATTTTCAGACAGTATTTGAAAATAAGTAGACAAAAATAATATACTAAGCTTTAGTTTTTCATTATAAAAAATATAAAGCAAATAAAAGTACAGTTCCTGCAATCACTCACACATTTGAAGGTTATTTTATTGTGGCATAAGGCTTTACTGCTCTTACAGTCTTTGATATTTTGGTGCAGCAATCACCAATTAATTTTACTGCAGGCCTGTACTAGAAAAATCAAATATGCCTTTATTTATAATATTCTCTTAAAATGATAATGATCTGCTGTTTTCAGAGCCTTTTACATTCTGAATGTGTTCATGGAAATCAGTGCAGCTCCTCATGCATTATCTTATTAATTTTCCTACAATGTAGTTTAGTTTATGTATTACATGGAATTACTTATTTTCATACATTTAAAGGTTCCCGAAAGATAAAAATCAAATGACATCATTCATAAAAAATTACCTGTGATTTATGCATCTTGTCCATCTAATATCACTTTGAAAAAACAAAAATATTGCTGGTATCAGGCTCATGCATCATACCAAGTTGCCTTTAAGGGGGGAGGGATAAACCCTGTACTAAATGACTCCTATTTTTAAGCCAAGGAGAGAAATTTTGAATGTTTCATTTAATCTTTGCCTCTTAAGAAATTACTGATTATTATATATGATGCTCAATTGTGCAGTCATGAGCAGAAAATGCCTGCCTTGGTAGTGTAGATGGTAGCATGTCTGCCTCACGTTCAAGAGGTCCCGGGTTCGAATCTCAGTCAGGGTGAGTTGCCTGGATAAGGTTTTTTCCGGGGTTT
This sequence comes from Mantis religiosa, assembly GCA_030765055.1. Classification (NCBI taxonomy): domain Eukaryota; kingdom Metazoa; phylum Arthropoda; class Insecta; order Mantodea; family Mantidae; genus Mantis; species Mantis religiosa. The sequence continues at coordinate 174,362,862 of CM060950.1, read as the reverse complement.
TCCCTTATCCTTAAAGATGAATGTCGGGTAGCTCTGAGTTCCATGGACCTCGGACTCATTTGAGCATCATTTCACCAATTTCATCGTCCGATATGACGTAATGTTGGAAGATGTAATATACCTCTTGAAGGACACCACAACACCACCTCTTTAAGTGAAGCTAATATTTGTTACAGGAAAGTGAACATGGATAAAAAGGCCATCATAAAAGGCCTGCTGAAATTGCTAAAATATTAATTTTCTGCTCAATATTTGTTTAAGCTAATTTCTTGACCTAATGAATCTTTAACAGTTTTGATTTAAAAAAGTTCTTTGGCATTGCAAAGTATGACTCAAAATGTCAACTTTGCGATGGCACAGAAGTTTTTAAGCTGCATACTCATTACTAAAACTAGTCTGTAGAAATAATTACTACACTACTTAAAAATACTGTGTATTTATTTTTTGTGTGGTGCCTCTCTCAAACAGCAACATTAAACTGAGACATAGTCATGTACACAACCCTGAAGACTTGAGTTATAATTAGGAAGGAGTTGCATTTGAACTGTCAGTATCAACCCTTAATACATGCAGGGATTTAGCAAAATAACCTCTCTTTAGTATACCAAGGCTATTACTAGGTTTATAGGTCTGGAGAAATAATTGATAATGTTGCAGTGCAAAGCACTTGTTCCAAGCAATTCTAACAAATGATAGAATGTTTTACGTTGATGTTAATCATTTATGCATTTAAATGAATAGGTATTCATTAATATTTTCATATCTCCATACAAGGTTGATGTGTGTTAGTATTTTAGTAGAAAGAATGCTTGTAATTTGACATAGTATGCTTCTATCTTTGAGAGTGAATAAATTTAGGACATTCTTTTTCTTTCCAGCTTATGCCCATAATTGTTTAGAATGTTAGAAAATTGCTACACATTACTTTCCTTTTTCTAAGCAAAACAGGAGTCAACACTTTGCTACTAGAGTTATTGTTAACACTTTAATGTCCACATGTCTTCATTTTTTCCTACATTTCTAGTGTTCTTATTGTGATCTTTTGACGAATCTCATTCCACTAAGTTATGAGTGAAACCATTTAATAACTGATATTGGCTTTTATGGTATACATTACCTTATGATAAGATTACCATGAGGATGGCAATGGAATTAGGGATCTTCTATTATGGACTCCAAACCAATTTGGGCCTTGGATATAGGAAGAGGTGGGAGAAGTGTTTATTTTCCAATAATTTTTAGCTTCACTGTGGTGTTCCAATACAGTTAAATCTCGATATATTGAAGTGACGTCAAGTCAAGAGGAACACGCGAAAGTTAGATCCAGCCAATAGGTACGAAAGTGAAGCAGATGTGTAATAAATACGACTCATCTAAAAATTAATAATTTTTCACTTCACTGTGGTGTTCCAATACAGTCAAATCTTGATCTTCTCAGTATAATTAAGGGACAGCTGTAAATTTATAGGAGTTCAATTTCATTATCTGCTTATGACTATATGCTCACTGTGCAGAAACATTTGTTTTCTGTGCTAATTTCTGCATTCATTTGGTAGGGCTTCTTAACTTTACATCTAAAATTTGGTTCAGTTTAGCTTGTGTTAAAAGTTCAGGCCTACTTTTTTTCGGAGCATATGTGCAGATCCAATTTCACGGAATTGAGTAATTAAATTTCTCACATTATTTCGATGAGGAGGTACCGAATGTGGAAAACGTTACTTAAACTATTTTTTACACTTTCCGAAAACTTATCACCATTGAGGAACATGTACTCAACTAAAACAGCCCCTCTTCTATGGTCAACCTATTGATTTACTTCTCAAGTACAACACAATGCTAACTTCACTTTACAAAAGCACCCTTCTTTATGTGCTGTAGAAGTGATAGGAGGAACAACGGATGGTCTCTCCTGCTTTAAGGTCAATGCTGCTTCTCCAAACTTCCGCTGCCAATTTATCCACATCTGCATGCATCCGAGTACACTACGGAGACTAATTTGAGACACTTGTTACTAAAACTTTTGAATTTTGAGTCTTAGAGTAATTTCTGCATTTACAGTATAACATTTCCATGCAGTTTCTGCTTTTTAAATTATGATCAGCAATTTTAGTTGCACAGCGTGCAGTGTAAGAGTAATTTTATCGCGAATCCATTATTATGACTGGCGGCGTATGCGCACAGAGGGTTCGGCACGGAGCGATAACAGACAGTTAGTGCAGTGTGGAGATAAAGAGCCAGCAAAAACAGATAAAGATAGCCTGGAGGTAAAAGACTTGCCAACACAGATAAAGTTAGACGTCTGGGGAACGTTTGTGTTTTGTCTGGTGACGTCTTACAGAACATTGGATTTCTTGTTTGTTTCAGAAGTCTTGAATTATCAATGGAGGTATATATAAGAGATCGCAACATGCTAGTGAGTAGTCGTAAACAGAGGCGTAACGAGAGTTGTGATTGAAACTGGTGTGTTTTGAAAGTGAGCTCTTTGTTGTGGTCAACGACCTTGGTAGATTGTAATTGTGTATGAGACGTAATTCTGCTACTGTAAGGATTGAACAGTGTATTTCTACGGAAATAAAGAACATTTTGAAGTTCTGCAGCTTGAACTTTTAATTCTGCGAACCCAGAAAGTCACAATATATATGTTAATATGTTCATAAATTGTTTCAATTTTTTTTCTTTAAAAAAAGTGCCTCAAAATAAATATGGCATAAAAAATCTATATTACATTTTTCTAAAAAAGACAACATTTCAGACAACAAAAAATCTGGCATTTATCAAGTTAACTGTTTCTAGTGTGATCAGATTTACATTGGTAGGACCAAACATAATTTAGAAACCAGAGTGAAGGAACATCTCAGATATATTAAATATAAACAGACAGATAAGTCAACAGTGGCTGATCATTTTTGCTCATCTAAGTATGAAATAAATCCAGAAGTTAAATTATTAAAACAATTGAATGGACTGATAGATTTAATGGTTTGAGAGAAAATATTTATTTTGAAAAGTAAAGATTGTGTGAAGAATTTTGAAATCCTGCCAATAGATGTGAAACAGTTATTTTATGTTGTCCCCAAAGAGTTTCAAATATTGTATTATGTGAGGTTATGTAGAGTGAGTCACGCACAGAGAAGCTATGTAAGTGGAAATGACGTCACAAAAGTGTGGAATAACAAACTTATTTGTGATTGGTGTGACGCGTATATCGTAAAACGTGGACCAATCAGATATAGAAGATTTTACGTTGCCATGGAGGATATTCAATATTCCTCTAGAGGGATCGAACTATTAGCGAAATGCTAATGTGTAGAAGAAGCGGAACTGGTCATTCTTCTCCTAACAGTCGCCGTGAACGGATGTAAGGTTCTCTTCTTAAACGCCGTTGTGTGCGGAAGAGTATAAGTTTATTCTCGTAACAATCATCGAGTATAACTAGATAATCTTTACATGAAATATCATCGCTAGAAGACACAATTTAATTATTATACACGGTAGTGAACAAACGTATAAAACTTTTGATTCTTGCACGCATCCAGATAAACGCGTCACATCAAGTGAATCTTGTGTAAGAATAGTGTTATAAATGTTGTATCATACATTTTGTTCGAACTGGTGTTAATTGAAGTAAGGAAATAAAAGTTTCTACATTATTTAATACAGAGGAAAATGATTACTCATTTTACGTAAAATTTCCTTCCGCCGTACCACCCCTGTAAAAGAAGATATCTTGCTCAACCGACTGAAGCCACGCCGAGGTAAGCTGGGACTTCAAGAACCATCAATTCCAACCCTGTTCCAAATGGTCACCTCAACGAGGGGCATAATTCGTCATCCATCAATACGATACGACGTAAAACCAGTTTCAAAATGGCGCCCAACTGTATGGCTCGAATAGGCAGAAGGAGGATTACACCACAGGAGAATAAATAGTGTAATGGACAGGTAACTTCGAATCAAGAAAGAAGAAAGAAGAAAAGTGAGTACGGAAAATCTTAATAGATAATTAATAGAAAAAGTGACAAAATTATAATTTTCATTTTTTTATGTTATTAAGAAAGGGAAAAATATTACCTAAAATGGAAGGTAAAAAATTAACAGACAATAAGAATAAAAATGTTGGGGAAGGAGTGGAAAGACTAGTTAGTGATAAGAGAGCAGAAATACAAGAAGTCAGGGAAGTAGTGGAAGGAATGATTAGTGATGATGCAGGAACAAGTAGAACAGAAATTATGCAGAGTAAAGTTAATGAAATGATAATAGACAGGTTAGAGAAAATGATGAGTAATTTTGATGCTAAAATGGATAATTTAAGACTGGATATGAATCAAAATTCAGAAAATTTAAATAGTTTTAGACAGGAAATAAGACAGGAAATAAAACAGAATTCAGAAAAGGTAGATCAAAATTCAGAAAAGGTAGATCAAAATTCAGAGAAGTTAGAAGCTAGGATAGATCAAGGTTTAGGTAACCTAAGAAATGAAATTGAGAAAGGAAGAGAAGAGTGTAGAGAAGGCATAAAATCTTTAAAACAGAAAATAGAATCTCATGATGGAGAAATGTCTAAGTTAAAAGAGATGTTTCAGGAAATGAAAATAAGTCAGGAAAATGTAGTAAAAGATATAAGAAGTGAATTGGCTAAGGAGTCAGAAATCCTTAAGCAACAACAAGTAGAATTTGTAGAAAAACAAAAAGTAGAAATAGGGGAATTAGAGAATAGAATAAGACAAGAAATAGATGTAGTCTTATTAGATAATTCACGGAAATACCATGAGGAAAATATTGAAATACAGAATAATTTTGTAAGAGAGGTAAATAGTATCAGAAATGATGTTAAACTAATTGCTACTGAGGTGCAAACACAACAAGATGAACTAAAAGTTAAATATGATGAAGTCAGTAAGTTGAATAGTGAAATGATTACAAGAATAGATTTGGCACAGGAAAGTTTTGAGAGAGAGAAAGAAAACATTAGCAAGCTGAATCAAGTTGTGGTTGCATTACAGGCAAGCAAAATTTCTGAGAACCAGAGGGTAATAAAATCTAAGAATATTACATGTATTGACTCACCTGGTAATTCAGGTAATATTGTACAAAACTTAGAGAATTATTTGGAGAGTGACGATACAGAATCTTTGTCACCTGATTGTGAAGTAAATGGTAATGGACAAATACAAAACATGCACACACATACACAGTTACACAGTCAAGGTAACACAAATTGTACAAATTATTTGTTGCATGACATAAGTCCACCTACTTTCGAAGAAGAATCGGGAGACAATCCCAAAATATTTCTAAAGGAATTAGAAGAATATTTTAAAATTAAAAAGATTCCAAATGAATTTAGGATGATGATTGTTAAAAGGTGTTTGAAGAAAAATGCTTTAGAATGGCTGAGGTTAACACTAGCATCACATGAAACGTATAGTATGTTTAGGAATGTGTTTATAAATAGGTTCTGGGGTCCAGAAAGACAGAGAAGAATTAAAGTCGAACTGGCCACTGGTAAATTCGAGTTCAAGAAGGGTGTGTCCATGACAGAATATTTCCTAAAACTTGCTAACAAAAGTAAACTTGTGAATCCAGATATGTCAGAAACCGAGATCGTGAATATGCTAATACGACATTATCCACCGCACTTTAGAAACCACCTAATTGTGGCTAAGCCCGTCGACTTTACTGATATGATTGAGTTATTATCAGAATTTGAGGCTCATAACCTTAATTCTGATTCTACTCATAGTCAAGTTGATCCTGACAAGACTCATATAGAACAAAAGCAAGTAAATAGACAGGAAGTAAGACCAACATTCAGGGAAAATCACAACCATACTAACCAAAACCAAAATAGTTTTAACCAAAATTGGGGCGGGGCACGTTCAAGAGACAACTATGAACGAAGAGAGTACAACCCCAGAAAGACATATGAATCGGTAGTGCCAGGTATAGGAAGGAGAATTCCAAATACTCCTAGGAGGAATTATAATAATGACCAACCTGTGGGAAATGTGAGGAGTAATCAGGTGAATCAACTGAGGTTTTACAGGGGAAATAACTTAAGAACGGGTTATCAAAGTAGAGGAAGAGGAACTAGCATCGAAAACTCTTCATTAAGAGATTTTGGGGGTCCTAGGTTTGAAAGGGCAGACAATAACCTAGAAAGGACACCGACTCACGGAATAGAAGGAGAAATAAATAACGGTAGTACCAACCCAACTGCTAGTGTAACTACCGACCGCACTAATGCGGAAAACTGAGTACCAAATCATTTTGTGCCTTGGAAAGTGGTTCGGTAGAAATGACACAGGGCAAAATCAAAATTCAAAATTTACCAGAAGATAAGCTCACTCTCTCCAGAAGTAAAGATCGGGAATTAGTAAATCCACCTCAGATTAACCTTCGTATAGGCGATAGCGAATATAAAGTATTGATAGACACAGGAGCTAGTTCATCAGTAATAAGTGAGAACTTATTCAAGGAATTACTATCCAAGTTTAGGATTGAATATTTAAACGTGTGTAATGTATACTGTAGCACAGCTATTGGGAAAAAGAAAGATAAAGTTAAATATCAAGCGTTAATTCCTGCGCGAATAGATGATTGGAATTTCAATTTTATCGTATTGGTAATACCAAACTTAGCTCGTGATATTATTATTGGCAATGATGTATTGTATGGTTGGCAAAGTGTGATAGATTTCGAAAAACATGAAATGAAGGTCAAAGGAGATAATGAAGTAATAAAAATAAATTTGTTAGAAGAAATTATATTAAAAGAGGATGAGAAGGATAGTATAAATAATGATAGGTTTTTTGTAGAAAATATAATATTATACGAAGAAGATATAATAAATAATGAAGAAGATGATAGTGGTAAAGAAAATTTACTTTTAAATAATAAAGAAAATGAGACGTTTGACCTTGGAGATCATTGTTGCCAAATAAACACATTAAATACCGACACCGAGCGAAAACAAGAAGAGGAAGAAATGATATTCCAAAGAACTTTGAAAGAAAAGTTAGGGAAAACATACAATTTAAATCACGCGCAAAGAGAACAATTGAGGTTATGTATACTAAAGAACAGGAACGTTTTTAGTACGAAACCTGGATTGTGTAATAAGTACATACATACATTTAAGGTGAACGACATTGCTCCTTATACTCATAAAAGTAGATCTGTGCCTCTCGCTATTAGACAACAAGCATCTGAAGTAATAAACGATATGCTAGAAAATGGAATTATAGAGATTTCTAATTCGCCTTACCTAAATCCTTTGTGCTGGGTACATAAATCGAACGGAACACTGCGTATGACGATTGACGCAAGAAAGATAAACTCACTAACACAACCCGATCACTTCAGACCTCTTGGAGTTGATGAGGTATTATCAAAATTAGGACATGGAAAATATTTTTCAAAATTAGATTTGGTTTCATCGTATTGGCAGATACCACTAGATGAATCTGTTCGAAAATACACAGGATTCAATTTTGGAGGAAAAATATACCAATTCAAAACATGTGGTTTTGGATTATCCACTAGCGGAAGTGCATTACTTCGAGCGTTACATAATATTTTCGGAGATACCATAGAAAATTTCGCTCTACAATATATTGATGATTTTCTTATTTTTGATCAAAATTTCGACGACCATATATCACATCTAAATTATATATTTACAAAATTTTCTGAAAGTGGTATGACAATAAATCTGGATAAATCGCAATTTATTGCCAAAGAGATTGAATTTCTAGGTTATATTATATCTGAAAAAGGCATGACACCGAATCCAGAAAGAATCAAATCGATTGAAGCTATCCCTCCACCAAAGAACATCAAGCAATTAAGAAGATTTATGGGAATACTACAATATGAGAGTAGGTTCGTTATAAATTATGCCAAAGAGCTTAGTCCTTTGAGGGAACTTCTTAAGAAAAATTCAATTTGGAAATGGACTGAAGAACATCAACAGGCTTTTCAAAACGTGAAAGAATTATTTAAAAATGCTATTCTTTTGGAAAGACCCATTCAAAATAAACCATTCAATATATATTCTGATGCTAGCATTCAAGCTTATGCAGCTGTACTAACGCAGATTGATGTATCTGGAAATAATCACGTAATTGCTACTGCTTCCAGAGCATTGCACAAAATAGAAGCTAATGCTTGCATAACCGAATTGGAAATTGGAGCTATATATTTTGCTTTACAAAAATTTAGGCAATATGTGTACAATACCAAAGTTATTGTGTATACAGATCACATTAGTTTATTATTTATAAAGAAATGTAAATTAACTAGCTCAAAAATATCTCGTTATATTCATGAAATTACTTCGTATGATATTGAGATTAGGCACATTCCAGGAAAAGAAAACATCTTTAGTGATTTATTATCAAGACTAAGATGGGAAGGGGAAATTCCAGAAACATTATCACATCCACATCATGAGATTAAATTGTTCGAATTAAATTTTAAATGGAATAAAGACCTAACCCAAAAGTTTAAGAATATTTCGGAAACCCAACAAAATGATCCAAAATTGTCTTTATTGCTACAACATGTTCCAGAAATTGGAGAAAATATAAATTGTAACATAGCAAAGAAAAATGGTATTCTTTACAAATTACATGGGGATGTAATACGAAAATGGAAAGTGATAGTTCCGAGTAGTTTGGAAGAAAATGTAATAATTTCTTTTCATCAAAATTTAGCACATTCAGGATGTGAAAAAACTGCTATGACTATAAAAGAACAATTGTACATTAAACATATTGACAAGAAGGTTAGGAAATTAATTTCAACATGTGAGTTGTGTCAGAAAGCTAAACCAATAAACGTCAGATATGATTTTGAACCTCAAACTATCATCAGGGATAGAAAGAACGAACTAGTTGCTATTGATGCTCATGGAGAAATGCCAGCTAGTCAACACAATTGCAAATACATTTTTGTAATGTTTGATATTTTTTCTAAATTCGTAAAAATTTATCCTGTACAAAATATCAAAAGCAGAACGTGCGTAAATAAAATTTTAAAAGATTGGGTACCAAAGTATGGGCCAATAAAGGCAATATTATCAGACAACGCAACGGTTCACCGGAGTAAATTGTTTACTTCAGAGATGAAGAACAATAATATTAAGATGTATTACTCTTCAGCATATTTTCCCCAAGGAAATCCTTGCGAGAGAGTGATGCGTGATTTAGGCTTGTATTTCAGAATTCTGTGTCATTCTAACCACCGAGGCTGGTACAAATACTGCCATATTATTGAGAAAATCATTAACAATACCCCAAACTCTACTACCAAATTTTCACCAATCGAATTAATGACTGGACTACAACCTGAACCTCTAGTAATAAAAGCACAAACAACCTTAAAAGTAGATGAAATGGAATTGAATGAAGAAGAAAAGTGTGCTGAAGCATTTCGAAGAATAAAAGAAAAAGCAGAGAAAAGATTATCAAAGATACAAAGAAAAGGAGCGAAATGGAATCCTGAAATAAATGATAAAGTTCTCGTAAAGACATTTAATATCTCCAGTTCTAAAATCAAATCCTATTGGAGAATGAATTTGTTATATAAAGGTCCATATAAAATAGTAAGAAAATTTGGGGATCATACGTACGAATTAAGAGACGATGATAATAAAATGATAGGAAAATATCACAAAACACTTTTAAAACCATTCAAAAGCCTTGACACTCACAAGAATAAATGATTTAAAAAAAAAAAAAAAAAAAAAATAATAATATGTTTATGAATTACTGAAAAATGTTTTGTTTATTATTATTGTGTTCGAATAATTTCTGATTTTATATTGTTATTTTAAATTGTATTGATTGTTCATTGTTGTAATAATGTTTAATTATTGGGGCATTCTTCAGAATATATGGAACAATATTATTGGGAGATTTAAGTTAATTTTCCATATATTCTGAAGAGGGGCATCTGAAACAGTTTTTTATGTTGTCCCCAAAGAGTTTCAAATATTGTATTATGTGAGGTTATGTAGAGTGAGTCACGCACAGAGAAGCTATGTAAGTGGAAATGACGTCACAAAAGTGTGGAATAACAAACTTATTTGTGATTGGTGTGACGCGTATATCGTAAAACGTGGACCAATCAGATATAGAAGATTTTACGTTGCCATGGAGGATATTCAATATTCCTCTAGAGGGATCGAACTATTAGCGAAATGCTAATGTGTAGAAGAAGCGGAACTGGTCATTCTTCTCCTAACAGTCGCCGTGAACGGATGTAAGGTTCTCTTCTTAAACGCCGTTGTGTGCGGAAGAGTATAAGTTTATTCTCGTAACAATCATCGAGTATAACTAGATAATCTTTACATGAAATATCATCGCTAGAAGACACAATTTAATTATTATACACGGTAGTGAACAAACGTATAAAACTTTTGATTCTTGCACGCATCCAGATAAACGCGTCACATCAAGTGAATCTTGTGTAAGAATAGTGTTATAAATGTTGTATCATACATTTTGTTCGAACTGGTGTTAATTGAAGTAAGGAAATAAAAGTTTCTACATTATTTAATACAGAGGAAAATGATTACTCATTTTACGTAAAATTTCCTTCCGCCGTACCACCCCTGTAAAAGAAGATATCTTGCTCAACCGACTGAAGCCACGCCGAGGTAAGCTGGGACTTCAAGAACCATCAATTCCAACCCTGTTCCAAATGGTCACCTCAACGAGGGGCATAATTCACCATCCTTCTATACGATTCGACCACAACCCAGTTCCAGATGTCATCAAGTTTGTGTTGGCCCCAGTAGATGCCACTAAGATAGCGAGCTATTCCTTAACTTCCAGAAATAACCAAAGGTTATTCAGTATACAGGCTGAGGATGTAATGGATGTGTTACGAAACTGGTTCGGGAGGATTTTACAAACATAGTGATTAGTGAAGTGTGTTGCTAAAAGTGTTGTAGTTCATTCATAATGTTTCGAATATTTAATAGAAATTTGTAAACAGTTTATATTCCATATGACCTGTTGAGTCTCTCTCCTTTTTTTTTTAAATTAATGCCCTCCATCACTAAGTTATATTGGACAATGATTGAAATTGGTGAAATGATGCTTAAATGAGCTGAGGGTCCATAGAGCTTAGGGCTACCAGGTGCTAATCTTAAAGGATACTGGAAAACCCTGGAAAAAACCTTATCCAGATGACTCACCCTGATCAAGAAACGAATTTGGAACCTCTTGGGAAGATGTAATGTGGCGGCAGCGTGTGGAATGGTTACGAGAAGCAGGGTGCAAAAAACGAGTGAATATACTGGTGAAAATAGTGAAAATGTGGTAAAGGAAAGAACTGGCTTAAAAATAGTTGAAAAAGTAAGTTGTAAAAATAAAGGCAACGTAAATGGAAATCCTGAAACGGGAAGAAACCGAAATGAAATTATGGCGCGTAAACCAACGTCACGTGAAGCCGAGGTGATAGCGTCGCTTCAAGTAATTGTCGACATGTTAAACAAAGACTTGAAAAGAGCACAGGAAGAAATCTTATCACTGAAACAAGAAAATGAACAACTGAAAACGGAAGTAACAAATCATCACCAGGTTATAGAAACATAGGCATTAGTTATGGGAAGAAGATCAAACAAAGCTACAAGAAAAACGGAGCCACATGGTTACGAAATCGAAACTGCAGTTTCAGGGATCTAGGCGAGCAAAATGATGGAAGCCCTGAGAATTATAGAAATTGGTCGGAAAAGGAACCGTAGTGCATCAACAAGGTAAATACAAATATAAACAAGGTGATGGTATTTGGGGACTCAATCCTAAAATTTTCCGGGGAAACGTGTAGAAAAGCCGGATACGAGGTCCGCTGCTATCCGGAAATTCGTGTGGAAGAGCTGGGCCGAGAATTAAAAAAAGCAAACTTAAAGGACTTAAAACCAGATGTTGTGGCCATACACGTGGGCACAAATAACATAAGAAGAGGGGTAATGGCAGAAGAAATTATGGGCGACACCATGGATATAGTAGACCAAATACGAGCCGAAACACCGAAAACAAAAATTGCGATAAGTGGAATATTGTGTAGAAGAGATGTAACGAAACAAAAAGTGTGAAGAATTAATGAAGAGTTGAACTGGCTGTGTCAAACACGAAAATGCATGATGCTAGACGGAAATTGGCGAATAGGAGAGGAGGATAAAGCGAGGGATGGTGTACACCTAAACAGAAGAGGATCTGCGAAATTCGGAAAGCTTCTGTATGATGCAATCAACAGGTGCCAGGGAAACTTGTAAAGCAGATGGTGGATGCAGTATCAGTTGACAAACAAATCTCCAGGAATCCTAAACACAGTGAAAAATTAACTAACATAGGGGAGCTACCATCAAGGGGAGATGCAGAAAAATTAACTGAAATGCAAACCCATGCAGGTAAGGTAAAGGATTGTGTAAATCTGTGTTTAGAGGGCAATCGAGGAGTAAACAGGGGGCAGGATAATCCAAACTTAAAAAATAAAGAATATCTTAGCATTTTTCATCAAAATATTCAGTACATCGCAAACAAAAGAGCAACAATTGAGCAACTGATCCTTGATTTACAACCAAATATTATCGTATTTTCAGAACATGGGTTAAAAGATAGCAAAATGAATGCAAACTGCTATGAAAATAACGTCCTAGCCACTAGTTACTGCAGAGAAACTCATAAGAGTGGGGGGGGGGGGGGGTTGTAATATATACTAAGAAAAATACAAAATTTAACAAAGTTGACTGTAAGAAATACTGTGAGGAAATGTGTTGTGAACTGTCAGCAATTGAAATTATTCTAAAAACAACAAAACTTATCATACTAGGGGTTTACAGTCCACCAAGAGCCGACAAAATTTTTTTTTTTTTACAAAAACTTGAAACTTGCCTAAGTGACGTTATAAAAAATAATACAATCATTGTAATAGGAGACTTTAATATAGACATCTTAACAGAAAGTAAAAAGAAAACATCTCTGTTAGAGCTAATGGAAAGGTGTAATTTGAACCTAATAGAATCAGGACCAACTAGAGTTACTCAACATACATCCACTTATATTGACCACATATATACTAACCTAAATAGGGAAGACTTATACTTATCACTAACAAATAGAGGTATCAGTGACCATTTTGGACAATTAATAGAAAGTAAAACCTTAAACAAGCAAACTTTAAAATTCAAACAATTGAGCGAAGTAAAAAGAATTCTAAATAAAGATACATTAACAATATTAAAAAATAACCTTAAACTAGCAGCGTTCAGAAATGTACATGAAGAAAAAAAAATAGATGAAAAATTTGAAATCTTTATGAATACTTTAACAATGTGTTTAGAGCAGTCAGCACCATTATGCAAGGTGGTATGTGACAAGCATAAACTTACAAATTGGGCTACCAAAGGGATAAATAAATCAATGAAAAGAATGAAATTCTTAAACAGTTTAAAAACTTTCAAACTAAATGAAAAATCTCCCAGATATATAGATAATTATAGAAATATCTTAAATACACTAATTACTGAAGCAAAAAAGCTTCACAACAAAAGACTTCTACAAAATGCCAAAAATAAAATTAAAAAGACGTGGAGTATTATTAAATCTGTTCATAAAGAAAGCATATCAAAATGGGTAGAAAATTTACAAATTGTTAAAGATAACTGTTAGATCCTGGACCCAATAAGTGTAAGTAATGCGTTTAATGACTACTATATAAATATCGTATCCAATATGGGAATTAAGAAAATAAATGACCAAACAACAAATGAAGGAAGCATATGTAACTTCATGGTAGTGAGAGAAATAACAAATGAGCAGGTCATCAAACAGATAAATATACTAAAATGTAAAAAATCTAGTGGGTTAGATGAATACTCTAATCAAATGATAAAATATTGTAAATATGAAATTGTGGACACCTTTACTCACATAATAAATTAAAGTTTCAACCAAGGCACATTCCCAAGTAAACTAAAACAAATAGTAGTTAGACCTATATACAAAAAGAAAGGCTCCAAACAACTAATGGAAAACTATCGTGCTATATCGCTCTGCTCAGTATTTTCAAAAATCATGGAAGGCCTTTTCCTAGAACAACTACAAAGTTTTTGCAATAAATTTAATATCATCTCAGAAAATCAGTTTGGTTTTCAAAAAACTAAATCTACAATACATACAATTAGCAAAGGAAATGATATAATCGTTCGTGCATTAGACAAAAAAGAGATAGTAGTAGCAATCTTTCTTGACCTATCCAAAGCTTTTGATTGTGTTAACATAAAAAATCTAGTCTCAAAATTAGAAAACTATGGGATAAGAGGCACCCCATTAGAATGGATAAGTTCATACCTCCACAACAGACAGCAATGTGTAGAGATAATATATAACATAGAAGGAAACTTGAAAAAAATTAAATCAATGTTAAAACCGGTAACACAAGGAGTCCCGCAGGGGTCTAAATTGGGGCCATATCTATTTATACTGTACATAAATTACTTGTTCAAAAAAATAGAGGATGCAGGAGAAATAGCTATTCGGTATGCGGATGATACTACCATAGTGGTAACAGGAAAAACAGCAGCAGAGGACCAAAATAAAGCAAACAGGTTATTAGAGATAGTTAGAATATATTTATCACAGCTAGGAATGTTACTAAAGACAAATAAAACAGAATGGATGCAAATTGGAGTAAATAATAAAATGCAGACAAACATAACTTTAGTAATCCAAAATGAGCAAATTCAACAAGTAATGCAAACAAACTTTTTAGGACTAGTTATTGATAGTAATTTAAAATGGAATAAACATATTGAAAAAAATTTGCAACAAAATAAATAAAGGCATATATGTGTTAAAGCAAGTAATACAAATCATGGATGAGAGTAGTGCCCTGAAAGTATATTATACTTTTATACACTCTCATCTAAATTATGGGATTATCTTATGGGGAGCAGCAGGAAAGAAACAGAGGTTAAGAATATTTAGGTTACAGAAACGAGCCATAAGATTAATTAAAAAAATTCCGAGAAGAAACTCATGCAGAAGTAGTTTTAAAAATCTTGGAATACTTACACTACCCTGCTTATATATATAAATCTCTTAAATATATAGTAAGAATGCATAAAGAGGAAAAGAATACTAATATCCACAGGCACAACACAAGAACAAAACTGAACTATTTTAGAAACAGACTAAGAGGCACGCTAGGTAACAAGTGTATTGAAAACAATGCAAAAGATTTATACAATAATTTACCTCACCTCATCAAGGAAATAAATTCAGAGGTGAAGAAAATTGAGGCAATTAAGACATACCTGTTAAAAAATGCCTTCCATTCAATTGAAGAGTATAAAATATCACATGTCAATAGTAGTTAGTCATGCAATATAAAGATTTATAGTACTAATGTATGTAAATTATTGTACAGTTCTTATTTATGTTTAATGTATTTCTGACGAAGCCTTGTAAACATTTTTTACAAATGGTGAATAAAATCTGAATCTGAATCTCTTGAATGTGAGGCATGCTGCTATGTATGCTACAGAGGCGGGCATTTCATTTGAGATGTTATGTATTATATCTTTAAATTGATCATGGTTTTTTGAATATTTTGTCAAGAGCTTTTTTTTTTTTTTTTTTTTTTTTTTTTTTTTTTTTTTTTTTTTTTTTTTTTTTTATGATTCCAGAATTTTCATTATTTGAACGTTATAATTTCCTTTGATCATTTGACTGTACTGGTTAAAATAAATGATGATCTGCGATTTTTCTAGAAGCATATTTCGGAATTTCAATTCCTCCAGTAATAATTTTGTAATACATAAGGTTTTAGTGGTAGTGAGGAGTTCATGTAAGAGTTTCGATGGACAATTTACCATGTTATTTTACTCCATTCTCATAATGCTGATTCTGTGTCATTCATCTTTTGAAGTTTTTATTCGTGATTTCCCACCCTCCAATAGAGTAAGAATGATGTCATAGTTGACTCCCAGGCGACCGCAAAGATTTGTGGTGGACAACACGTTGCTGGGGCGGGTTTCCCCCGCCACCTCATTCCACCGTTGCTCCATCTTCATCTCATGTATCATCAGTGTCATCGCCTGCGGTGCCATATGTAGTAAAAGCGGGTGTTAAACACTACACATTTCATTTTTCGTAGTCGACTGGTGAGTATCTTGAAATCTTAGTGCCCTCTACCTAAAAGAAGCAGTAATGTTTCCAGAACAGTAAGCAAATTAGAGCACTCTGAATGTGGTTGCACAGATAACTAATACAGCCAGCCTCCCCTTTCACCCCTCCTGTGGTAATTGTGATTAACATAATTGGTGCAACATATATAGTTAAACAGCTGCATAGAGGCGGTTATGCAATGCTATCTGCCATTCAGACAAGTCCCTCGGAGCGTAATGTTGTCAAAAGTGTCCTACTGTCAAATTGACATATATTTATCGAGATTTAACTGTATTGGAACACCACAGTGAAGCGAAAAATTATTAATTTTTAGATGAGTCGTATTTAGTACACATCTATTAAATTTTAGATGAGTCGCATTTTTTAACACATCTGCTTCACTTTCGTACCTATTTTGAGGACATGTTTCGCAAATCTTCGCTTGCATCTACGGCTCTTGTGCGACTGACGCTAGATCCAGCGGTGTGGGTAATTCTGGGGTTGTTGCTGCCATCTGTTGATTTAGTGATGAACTGAAAAGTGGGATTCTCTTCTAGCGGGATTTCAAAGTTCATTAGTTGGTTTTTATGTTTTTCTATGTATATCCTCTCCCATATGACGAGTTCACTATGTTTTTGTACGTATTTTAGTAATTCTGTGCTATCTTCAATTTCATGATTTTCAGACCAGAAATGAGCTGCTATTGCGGACTTATCAATATTTTTGTATCTTAAGTGCCTGAAGTGTTCTTTCTTTCTAGTGCCTATGTTCCTTTTTGTCCTTCCTATGTAAATTTTTTCACAGTCTTTACACTTAATTTTGTAAATGCCTGACTTTTCCTCTGGTTTTATCTTATCAGTATTATTATTACTGTGAAGTAGGTTTTTAATGTTGTAATTGTTTTTTGGTGCCAATGTTATATTGTATTTCTTGAATATTTTTTGGAACTTTTTTGTGGCCCAGGGGTGGTAAGTAAATTTAGCAAATCTAGTTTCTTGTTTTATTGGTGTGAGAGCTGTGATCTGTTTTAATTTCTTTTGAAGTTTGAATAATTTTAGTTTTTTATCTACAAGGTTTTTTCCATATCCATTTTTAATTGCAGTTTTTAAGATTTGATGGTACTCGTTTTGATATTCTTGCTGGCTGAGAGGTAGATTTACTAATCTGTGTGTCAGACTGTTGATGGTTGCATGTTTGTGTGGAATTGGGTTGAAACTATTTGCTTTGATGTAATTATCTGTGTGTGTTGCTTTTCTATGAATGCCAAATTCTAGTTTTTCATTGCCTTTTTTGATTTTAAGGTCTAAAAAAGGTAGAGTAGAGTCCTCTTCAGTTTCTACTGTGAATTGTATGCTGGGTTCTTGCAGGTTGTCTTCGATGGAAAATATTACAAACAAATTTCAGGACTAGCTATGGGAAGCCCGCTATCACCATTTTTGGCCAATCTATACATGAGCTTTTTCGAAACACATATTACTAAAGCCTTCCCTCATATGTTTAAAACATGGTACAGATACGTAGACGACATCTTTGCAATAGTGCCCTACAAACTAATAGATGATGCTTTGAAACTACTCAACCTGCAAGAACCCAGCATACAATTCACAGTAGAAACTGAAGAGGACTCTACTCTACCTTATGTTTTTAAGAGTAGTGATTTGTTTTAATTTCTTTTGCTTGTACTCCCAATTGATAATTTTTTTTTGGTTGTTTGGATTGAAACCATTTTTTTTTTGTGCTTTATTTAAAATATATGTAAATTCCTCACTGAATTGATTTTTATCCAAAGATATGCTGTTCAGTCTAGGGATCAAACTTCTAAGAGCAGCTAATTTATGTGACAGAGGATTGAAACTGTTGCATTTTATGTAATTATCGCTGAGTAGGTTTTCTGTAGATTTCAAATTTTACACTGTCATTTTGTCTTATGATCATTAAATCTAAGAAAGGCAATTGATTGTTTTCAACTTCCGTTGTGAATTTTATATGATGATCTTGTACATTCAGTAGTTTTAAGGCGTCAGTTAAAAACTTTTGAGGGACTACAGCAAAAATGTCATCAACATATCTGGCCCAGAATTTAAACATATATGAGAAGGTTTTAGTGATGTGTGTCTCCAAATTGCTCATATACAGATTGGCTAAGAAAGGTGGAAGTAGATTCCGCATGGCTAGGCCTTTTGTTTGTAATATTTGTTGTTGAATTAGAAGTAATTTTGTTCAATACATAGCAGTGTTAATTGTATGATTTGATCTACCTCCATATCATTGATCTTGATGGACTGTAGCCACGTTTTTAGTAAGTTTGGAATTTTATCTGTCGGAATGCTTGTGAATAATGACTTAACATCAAATGACACCATAAAATCATCATTTTTTTTATTGTAATTTGTTTCATTTTATCTATTAAATTTTGAAGGAGTTTAATTTCTTGACAATCCATTTAGCTAAATGGTATGTTGGAGCATTGATTTGATTAATGATTGGTCTAATGCTATTGTCATTTTTGTGTATTTTTGGTATGCCATACATCCTTGGTAAAATTGGATTATGTGTTTTTATTGCATATAATTCATCCTGAAGTACTGATTGACAGTTTTAAAGTTTTTTCCATTGTGTTTTGGCATCTAGTTAGGGGGTCCTTTGGAATTTCTGTATAATCATCATTTTCAAGTAATTGGATCATTCTTTTATTGTAGTTGTCTGTATCTAATAAAACTAGGGAATTGCCTTTGCCTGCTTTTACTATGGTTATTGCTTTTCCTTATTTGATCCATCTCACATATTTAGCCCACAGGCTACACCGCATTGCAGAAGAGGTACACACTCTTTCCATCAGTTAAAGTAATATCAAGTGCGAAAAAGGTGCTTTTAAAAGTGCCTGCTCATGTTTAGTTGTACAAAGTACATCTGCCTGAGGTGTCTCTTCAGCCAGAACCAGTTCTCACAAGATGGGGTACTTGGTTTTCTGCAGTGTCATTATACCAGGAGAACTTCAATAAAGTGAAAGCTGTAATCACAAGTATTGTACTGCTTGTAAGATACTCATACTGCATGTGTTCGTGAAGTAAAGGGTGCATTTGAATATGAAACTGTATATCAAGATATAAATTTTATCCATGCACATTCTTCTTTCAAAGGCTATTAAGGGTTTAGAAACTCATGGTGTACCCATACAGGAGTCTCAATTGATTGACAAAACAATTTCTTCTTTAAATGCTATCCCTGGTGTAACTGGGTAGAAAGTTAAAAATAAACTCAGTACGGTTTTGGACTCAATTTCAGAATTAAAGAAGATTGAAGATATCAACGAGTATTTAAGTGGAATCAGAAAGTCTTTGCCATATGAATGTTCCGAGCAGTCACTACCAGTGTATAAGTATTGCCCAGTCACATCTGTTGATGTGGAACATTCATTTACAGGGCATTAACTTATTCTATCTGACAATAGAAAATCCTTAACCCCTGAAAACATAGACTCTTGGTAACATATTGTGATTCATCATTTGGCAAAGAGTGACACATGTATTGGTGAATTAAAATAAAATATTTACTTTAAGTGCATATTTTGGACATTTTAATGCCTATTTACATGCATATATTTGATGTTTTTGTGCATATATATCTGGGTCCTAGTGTTAAGTTTAAAACACATACAAAAACATTGACGGGAGAAGGGCGCCACAATATATTTTATACCCAAATCACACCAGATAGATCGAACATGAAACACGAGGGATAGATGACAGTACTAGACCCAGGAATGAACAAAATAAAGTGAACAACAGCAGGATGCACTATGCCAAAAGACTGTTTAGGAGAATGAAGGTGTAGTGTTTAACACCTGCTTTTACTACATGCAGTACTGTAGATGATGACTGCTAATACACGAGATGAAGATGGCATACTGTTGGAATTAGATGGCAGGGTAATCTGGAGATCCCAGAGAAAACATGACCCAGTGCCGTGTTGTCCACCACAAATCTCAGTTTTCGGTCGCTTGGGATCAAACCTAGGCCACCTTGGTGAGAGCCAAGCAGTCTAAACATTCAGCCACAGCGGGGCCTACTGTTTATGAGAGAGAACCAAATTAATCCTGTACAATTGTGTAAAGAATATTCAGCGAATGAGAACAACCGAGGCAAACAAGAAATCATCTTGTGGGCAGTGAATCACAATACCCAGCACATAACGTGAAATAAAAGCAGTAAAAGCTCACTTTATAAGCTAAAATGTAATAGTAAAATGGAGCATGTATGAATTAAACTTAAAAGGTAAGGTCATTGGAAAACACAGTAAAACTAAATTAAAAGACTTTTAAGGAAATAAAAGAAAAAAAGAAGAAAAAATTAATGTTTTGGAACATAATGTTTGAAAGTTTTGTAATACAATGTAACTTGGTAATCAAGCTATCTGAGCATGCAATTCCTTTTAAATTACATGTGTCATATTGAAGATTTATTTCATTAACTTTTTTGAATAAAATGCTAATATTCCCTGATAAATATATATTAATTTAAGGAGGAAAAAAATTAATTTTCAGCAATACAGCTTCATCAAGAATGCGATAATTTAATTATTTTTAATGATGCATTATATGTTTTGATATATTTTGATATTTTTTATATTGAAGTGATTTGTACTACTACTACTACAAAGGAAATAATGTTAGTTAAAAAAATATATTTTTGATGGAAGATGATAAAAAAAGATGTGGTTAGAGTTAGGTAGGAAGAAATTGTAAGAGAATCTTAACTGTGAACAGGGTTGATGTTTATTGCAAATTAAATGTAAAGCTGTGACAAAGCATATATAAGGGGGATATTTTATAGTTCCTTATAAAACAATTAAATATGTGAATAAACTATTAGCACAGAAGCAAACAATGAAACTAAATATAAGCTTGTGAATAATTTTAAAATAAAATTGATACAGTAGGATAGTAAGCAATAGCAAAAATAATTAGTAAAGAAAATATAATTTAAAGGAAGTAAATAGGATATCTATATACATATATTTAGCATATCATTGAAGTTT
Organism: Mantis religiosa; assembly: GCA_030765055.1. NCBI lineage: Eukaryota > Metazoa > Arthropoda > Insecta > Mantodea > Mantidae > Mantis > Mantis religiosa. Next base: position 174,341,644 of record CM060950.1, on the reverse strand, counting down.
GGTGTATCTATATAAATGTGTAAAAGGTATGAATACATTAAAAATTATGTATATACACTTACCATAAGTACAAAAGAAGGGAAACATTGCTGTGGAGGAACATGAAAACAAAGAAAACACTGCTGTATGGAAACCATCAATTAAATTGTTTTGCATGGATTTATATGGGCAATGCTCAAATTAAAAAATAAACAAACAATACACAAGCAGTAACTACAGCTGTAGATGGGGTACACATATACAAATGTGAATAACAGTATTAGAAACCAAATATGACATAAAAGAAGATAAATTATCATTACATTTAAGAAACCAACAAATCCTTAGAAGTAAATGTAGCCTAAAATAAATTATCAAAAATGTAATGGTAAGGGGCATTTGAAGCAGTACTAATATAAGAATTATGTTCATTTTTTTAATTCTTAAAATTAAAAAATGTATTTAAATGTTTGTTGATTTGTATACATAATTTTACTCACATGGCTGGAACAAATAAAGATCATAAAGAATAATAAATATAACAAAGTGATAGTAAAAAAAATGACATAGAAGAGTGATAATAAGAAAAATGACATAGAAGAATAAATGGAAGTGCAAGTTGATTTGTCATGAGTACAGTAACCATAGTTGATAAAACTTTTTTATATAAATAGTTGTCAACATTTATCCTCGTCCTCAATGGTTGCTGATTTCCTCTGTAGTGTGGAGTATTCATTTAAAATTGAGCATTTTTTCAAAACTCAATAGAGGACAAAACGTTGCTTTTGCAGAATTTTTTTTTTTTTCTAGTACATAACCTTTCATTACACAAACTTTACTTTTGGCAATACTAAACATTATCATGGGACAATTTCAGAGAACAGTAAAACTCCTAGAGGATAACCATATTTTTTATAGTATTGGCCAATTTAAAAAATGCTTGTTTTTTCAAAACTCGATAGAGGACATGGACTATGAAGCAAGCGAATTTGACTGAACCATAATTTGCTACTGGTTTTATTGTGTTTATTACTGTTTCAATTTTATTTTCATTTCTTCATAATTTATTTTTATTTACAGTATACATATTTAATAAATGGCTAAATCAACATTGTTACTTTAATGAAATAATAGACGTGTATAAAAAGTTACAAAATTTCAAAATTAATAAATACTGAAATGTAAGAATACAAAGTGATTAAACTAATAAGTAATAATGAGTGCGCTTATTTTGATATCTTCTCCAAATCTGTCTCTTGCTTTATGGAAATTAGTCTCATCTTGCATGAGGAGCATGTATCTGTTTTGTCTTGATTGAGAGATTAAAACACTTATAAAAGATAAACTTGTTTTCGGATAAAGAGCATGTGGATAGTTTTTCCTATCAGGTCAGCAACGGATCTTGACAAGTGGCAAATCTTTTCAATTAGACTGTGCTGTATCGACTTTTGTAAAATTGCTGTGCATGAACTCGCTTGAGTTATGAAAAAATGCTCATGATTCACCATGCTATACACACGGCAAATATCGAGCTATGCAAAATATGATTTCACAGACCGATTGGTGGCATCGAAAACATATCAATACCATGTATAACTCAACACAAGTCATTTTGGAGAATTTAATGTCGTATCAGCATAATGGCCATGATAGCTCAATGATTAAGAGCAGCCATACAGAGACTGGGAGATCCATGGTTCAAATCCTGGCTATCGCGTTGAATGTTTCAGTCTGACTCTACCCTTTTATAGTGTGTCCTACAAACACTAGTGTGAAAGAACAATCAGTTTCCACTAATTGTACCGAATAGTGGTCTGAACTATAAAGCCCGGGCCTTAAAGTACTTACAGCATAGTATGTCACTATTAAAATAGTGTCTCATGTGTTTATGAGAACTCCTAGTGATTTCCCAGGAAAAACACGAGTCAGTTGGAGAATTTGTCATATCGGCAAGTTGGCCATAGTAGTTCAATGGTTAAGAGCAGCCAGATGGAGACCGGAAGATCCATGGCTCAAATCCCGGCTATGGCACTGAATTTTTCCATCTGACTCTACCCTTTCATATCATTACTTTGTTTCAAAATTGTTTTTGTCCAAATAGTTATTAACTATAGGTGTTTGCATTTGCTAGTGAACTGTATTGGATAATATTTGTACAATTCCAGGTACCTGTGCTGTGCTGGTAACAAATAATGGACACTGTCGTTCTCTTTGTGCCAATCTTGCTGCAGCAAATTGCTTTACAATTGATCATATATTGAAGCCAGAAAACCAAGCACATATAAAAAATGCATTGTACTTCTATATTTCGGTAAGTCGTTTCTTTCCTGTTTTTGTTTAGTTTTTAAGTTAGTCACAATAGGATTATGCTGCAAGAAAGCACTAAGTCTTCTGCCATTGGCAGACATGAAAGGATTAATTTATAAAAGTAAATTGAACTGAAGGTCATTAAAACACGGTAACCCATTTTTGGACTCTGTCCAATATGTGAGACAACAGAGTGTTATCGGCAGAATTGTGCCAGCAGAGACACACTAAAACCGTTACCTCATAAATAGGCAGCATATCTCCCATTGTTTCATTGAACAAAATGGATTCCATTTTTTTGGGGTGTTACTTATTGCACACTATACTCCAATTTTCACATTCTCTGTATAATTGGAATAGCACAGGTTTTTTTCTTTTTTCCATTATCATTGTCAGTATCACCACCGCCTCCATAGAAAAAGCTTTGTATCACCATTTAAAGACGTCTCATAACTAGACATGATTGTCTGAATAACCATCTTTATAGAATTGGACTTTTAAGATCACCTTACTACCATCTGTGTACCACAGAAGAAATTATGAATATGGAACATCTAAAATCTTCCCAAGCTTTGAAGGCGTGTCCTGTTATTGTCATGAAATACTGGGAGGCTAGAAGGAGAATGACTTGGTTGTCACACACGCACGCGCGCACACGCACGCACGCGCGCACACACGCACGCGCGCACACACACGCACGCGCGCACACACGCACGCACACGCACGCGCGCGCACACACGCACGCGCACACACACACACACACGCGCGCACACGCACAGACACACACGCACGCGCGCACGCGCACACGCACAGACACACACACACACGAGCACACGCACAGACACACACACACACGAGCACACGCACAGACACACACACACACACACATGAGCACACGCACAGACACACACACACACACACGAGCACACGCACACACACACGAGCACACGCACAGACACACACACACACGAGCACACGCACAGACACACACACACGAGTACGCGCACAGACACACACACACACACACACACACATGAGCACACGCACAGACACACACACACACACACACGCACGCGCGCACAGACACACACACACGCACGAGCGTACGAGCACACGCACAGACACACACACACGCGCACACGAGCACACGCACAGACACACACACACACGTGCACGCGCGCACGAGCACACGCACAGACACACACACACGCACGCGCGCACGAGCACACGCACAGACACGCACACACACACACACGCACGCGCGCACGAGCACACGCACAGACACAAAAAATCATTGATCATTTGTGAATCATGAAATTGGTTGGTCACACAACAATGGTTCATAAAAAAGACATTTAAACAAAGAAAATAACTATGTAACATACTAAATAAGTGGAAATAATTAATATATACACCTGGAAACTTGAAGTTTGTATAATATACAAACTTTATATATATATAATGCACTTTGAGGTTTAATTTTTTAAATTTTTCTCTTTAGTGATACAATAAATGTATCAGAATGGGTAATCCACGTAAGAAAAGGCAAACAAAGAGATTGCTTGTGACAAGCTAAATGATAAAGGTTAGGTGAAATTTCCAAAAATCTCACATAAGCGCAATAGTTGTTGATAAAGCTGATCCAAGCGGCAGGAAGTTAAGGAACTTCTGCAGTGATGCATGTGGAGTTACAAAGCCCAGATAATGCACTTATTCAGAGAAACTTGAAATAAGATATTTAATATATTTAGCTATATAAATTGTGGATTTGAGCATTTGGAGGCAACATTTTATGAAACCATTGCGTTTGGAAATTGCAATGGCTCTAGCTGTTAGTCAATTTAATATGGGCTATAAAGCTACTTTAAATTTAAGGGAAAATCTGCAGCAAGCAATGTAAGCCCTGTTAGCAAGAAAATCAGTAATTGTAGGGATAGGCGAAGGATAAACAAAATTCATTGAGCACCTAAAAATCTGCAAGGAAGTAGTTAAAATAATCAAATTAAAATAAGAAGAAAATTAACTACTTGGGTGGGTTTCATATAGTACAAGAGGCTTTTAAAACAAAAAATAAGGGTATTTTTTTATATTTAGAACTTCTAACTAGATTTTTCTGTGTCCAATTTTTAGCATTGTTTAATACTCATAATAGATAGATAATTTATTCATCTTGTAAATCATACATTGTAAAGTCTGTTTAGTTAACGCATGTGCAGTTGGCCGCTGCCTTTGACGAACACTTATAATCGTTTCACAACCCTGGCCCGCCACCTCGCAGACCTTTCCACAAGGTTGCCACCTTTCTCGATACGTCATGGGTATCGTACGAGGTTTCATCTAAATAAATTATCTTATGTCCATTACTGCAAAACTTTCTTAGTTTTGATGATATATATCGCCAAGCTACAATTCTACTGGATTCCATAATAACCCTTAAATTATTCAAAGTGCGGTATTTGAAACCCAGCTCCTTTAGGAGGCCGCGCAAAGTGCAGTGCCCATAAGGAAAATCACAAATTTCTTGCAAATGTGCAACCAATTCATCTAAGGTGGCCGCTCTCTCTTTTGCATAGAATCTATAAATTTCTCGACGAATTAAATCGTATATGAAATTATCTACTTTAGAGAAACGTTTCCTTTTGTTTTCACACTTGATCGGCGTCTTTGGTATTCCTTTCATCACAATATTTCTTACTGTATTTCTGTGAATACCCATAATTTATCACCATTGCATGACCCCTTACCAAGATTATTTTTCAGCACATATTTATGTGTGTTCAAAACTAGCGCTTGAATTTGCTTAGAAACAGTTCCCGTTGAAACTTTGTTTTTTGAGGCTTTTCCAGTAATATAACTCGGCCCAGTTATTCACACTATTGTCTTCACTTTGATTATTTTCACGTGACTGAAATTTATCTACTACTTCATTTGCATTTGCCACTGCATTTCCCTCCCATGATCTCCACATCGTGACACACAACGAATTTCTGCACATAATGAAACAGATCAACTGGAAGTTGGAACTTTGGCAACTGAGACTCCACGTGGAGTAGACATACGACTGTCACTTCGAGAAAATCAGAGTTGCTATTGGTCCTCAACGACAGTGTTCCATTTCTGAAGTGTGGAGATAGATTTATGATGGTCATTAGTGGGCGGGAAGGTCAGGTCCCTTGAGGTCCCTTTGAGTGGGAACTGCACACATGTTAACTAAACAGACTTTACATGAGTACTATGATATAAGACACGTCAAATTGTGAATTTACAGTGCAATTAAGTATACTTGTAAATTAACAAGTCACATCCAATAAGGACAAGTCAGTGTTTGTACAAAATAATGTTTTATAAAGATATCTCAAGAATTTTATAATATACACAGTTAATTCAGAAATGCAATAATATTATAAACTTTCCATAAATTCACTAACAGAATAAAAACAGTAGTCTAGCAAGTATGCCAAAACTGACCTTTTAAATGCTGAAAAATTGCAAGTGGTTTTATTGGCTATAGGCAGTTTATTAAAAAAAGTGATTCCTAGGTTTATTACACTGTTTTGATGAGCTCTTGTGTTACTTCTATTCACATGAATATCCATTCTCTGTCTAGTATTATGATTATGAACTGTGTCATTAAAGGTACAGTGGCCATTTCCTTTCATTAAATTTGTCTTTGTAAATTTTAAAATTTCAAAAATGAAAATACATGGGAGAGGTAAGATTTTAAATTTTTTAAATAATGGTCTGCACGTAGATGTTGATTTAACTCCAAGTATTCTTAGAATCCCTTTTTGCATTATGAATAATGATTTACAATGTGGCGAGTTACCCCATAATGTTATGCCATATTTTAAAATGGAGTGAGCACATGCAAAATACATGCTTCTGAGAGTTTTTATGCTAACTATATGTACCAGTTGTCTGAAATTATGAGAAATTGTACTCAGTTTTTTAATTAGATGATCAACATGTGTTTCCCACTTTAGGTTACTCTGTATCCAAAGACCAAGAAATTTAGTTGTATTTACATACTTAATTACTTTATTATTACATATTAATTGTCATATTATTCCAGACAGTGAAGTTTTCTATGAATCTCTAAGTTTTGCATAGATAGGTGTTCAATAAAAGTTTGTATTATTAGGGCTGTATATGAAACAACTTAATAATTATTGGTATTGAAAACAGAAAGTTGAGAAACATTCAAGAAAATTGTATTATATTCAATAAATTTTCTTCTCCAGAACCATTGAACATAGACAAATGAGCACATGTAGTTTTGTAACTATTATCTAAAGGAATCAGAATCCAAAGTTTCAATCATTTATAACAAAAATTGTAAAGATTGCAACATTGTTCCTTATTTCCACCTGTACGTAAACCCCAAGTGGGGTATCCCCGGGAGGAAGGTTGACGAAATAGGACAAAGGGCAGCCGATCCAAGGCGTCACAACAGCACTGAGGCACCTGCCAACACTTTTATTATGAAAAAGACTACCAGATGAGAGATGATGTGGAATGATAGTGGAGATGAAATGGGAGGGACAGGAAATTCGGAGGATATAGTTGTCCTACCCAGCATTCGCTTGGTGATCCGGAAAAACCCACAAATAACCCACAGGTAGGGTAGATCGGCCATGGGAATGGAAGCCCAGGTCTCCCGAATGCAGGCCACAGATGAAACTGCCTGAACCATCCCGCTCGGTTGCAATAATTAGTACTTTCTGGAGTGCCATCCATGACTACATAATATAGAATACGGAAATGTCGAGTCACATGTTTTGTGTGATCCATAACGATAACACCTGTGCCTATATTCTTTGTTCTCTGACACGTGTGTTTGCAAACTGCTATTAACGCTGCAGTGAAGCATGAGTTACAAGATGCTGAAAGTTTCTAACAATTATGAATGCCATAAGGAGTTTGAAGTATAAGAGTTCAGCTTTTTTATTCATGGAATAAAATATGTACATTTTTAATAGAGTAAAAGCTAATACAATTTTGAGTCGAACTAATACTCAATGCTCCATTTATTGCTAGTATTTACCTAGAACGCATTTCGTTAGGATCTTCCTAACATCATCAGCTGTTGTCGACTCAGCTGATGATGTTAGGAAGATCCTAACGAAACGCGTTCTAGGTAAATACTAGCAATAAATGGAGCATTGAGTATTAGTTCAACTCAAAATTGTATTAATTGTGTGCTTCATTGTATCAGAGTAAAAGCTGCCTAAAACGGACTCCTTATATGCCAGAAACCTGCAAAAATGGAAAATAGTCAATGATAATATTTAAGGTTCAATATTTTCTCATGGACAACTGACAACACTGCTATTCAGCAGATCATTTTGAATTGTGTTAGAGGTACCTCTCAATTATGTATGATTCCTGTATGTTATTTTTTCAATTATGATGTAATTCTCTACTGAAATAAATTATTTTCGGTAGAATACTTCTATATATCTTTGGATAATATATATCTATTCTTATACCTTTACACTGTCTTTAAAATTTGCAAACTCAGGTTGTATTTGAATATTTAATATCTCTACTAATGACAAATTGGTTTTATTATTCAAATTAATTTTCAAATTGTTACCCTTTTTTATTTGGATGTACAAGATTTTTCACTTCAGTTTAAGCCTATTGTTTTGTTCTTCAAACAACAAACACAGGAAGTAAGTAAAGTAAGTTTGCTTTATCATATCAACAAATCTAAGTAGTTTTGTTATAAATGTGTCTGTTAAAGTGTCTGGTGTAATTGTCTTGAATTTTCTAAAAGTTTCATTGCTCAAATTTCGTTTTGGATATGCTAGCTCCTCAGTACAAAATTTTTTTCTTAAGTTAATTTTGAAATTGAGCACTTCATTCACTTTGACACTAGTTAAGAACAAACTGAAAAACTTAAAATGTAAATGTATGACCAAGCACCTCTTTCTGCACAGTTTACATTACACATGTATGGAAAAAGAAAATGAGGCTCTTAGGTTGAAAATGTCACGAACGCATTGTTGAGGCGAGGCGGTGCGAGGGACGAATTCAAAGAGACGGGCAGTGCAGTGCGGAGATAAAGAGCATTTTAGCAACTATTCCCATAAAATTCTAGACAAACACTTGTCATCAAAAACATCTTAAATATATAGTAGTATTTTAATCAAAAGCAGTACTGTCATTTTTGGTAAAATAGATATTTAAAAAAAAATCCATCAATTGAATGCACGTTTTATATCTTCACATGGTTACGGTTACCGATCATCCATCCATTCAACCCAGATAAGCCTGAAAAACATTGTTAAGGAGAACGTTCTGGAGAGTGAGTAAGTTATAAATAAGGAAGCCATAGCTCGTCAAGGGGGACAGTCGGTAATTGGACGTGTGTCCGTGAACAGCTGTAAAAGTGAACTCTTTTGCAAGTGAACTCTCTTGCAAGTTGTATGTGTATGTGACGTAATTCTGCTACTGTAAAGGTTGACAAAGTGTGTTTCTACGGAAATAAAGAGCAGTTTTTAGTATTTGTAACCTGGACTTTTAATTTCACGAACACACAAAGCCACAATTATTGATGTCAGAAGTGACATTGCAAAAGATTCTAGAAGAGTTGAAAGAAATGAGAACAGCGAATGACAGCCTCGCTGCGAAGACGGAGGTGGCAAATAACAACTTAGCCGCAACGATGACCGCGATGAAGGCCGAATTAACCACTGAAATGAAGGTTGCGAACGAGGCCCTCGCTGAAAAATTTGAAGAACAGTTGGCCAGCGTGAGGGATAACGTCACGGGGCTGGGCAAGCGGATGGGCCAAGTGGACGACCGCGTCGAAGACCTAGCGAACCGCTTTAATGACCTAGAAGGAAAGGACGACAATAACACCAAATCCCTCGAAGACGTGGCGAGCCGCGTTTACAACCTAGAGCTAAATGCCGACACCAACACTAAGTCCCTGAACGTGATGGTGGAGGACATCATCGGCAGAAGGATGAAAGATTTAAAGGCCGATGCGTCGGGACGCGACACAACATCTGCGCGCGTCAAACCGCCAAAGTACAACGGCACGTCCACGTTCGAAGTCTTCCGCCGCCATTTCGACACGGTGGCCAAGCACAAGTGGTCACCAGAGGAGGAGGCCGCACAGCTTCAGGGACGGGCTTTCGAGTGACGCTGCGTACCGTCAGCCGACGGATGGATGACAGCCTCATCGCGGACGGTTGGGTGAGAGGGAAGCCGTGCCGCGTGCTCGTATACATCGGGGCAGCCGTGACCATCAGACCTGGCGTGGCCAAGGGTTTGCCATTGAGGAAACCGAGCCGAGCCGACACCTTACCCGTGGAGAGGGAGGCCCTGCTGCAGTTGACCTTGGGGCGAAGTGCCGTACGTCTGTGGGTGTTCGACGCGGAGGTGGTTGAGGTGATACTGAGACTGGATGCCCTCATGAGCCACGAGGCGATGGTCGACGTCGGCAGGAAGGTCCTGCGACTCAATGGAGAAGAGGTGATACTCCGGCAACCCGAAGAACGCCTGGGAATTTGCAGGGCCGTACTGAGGGAAGACGTGGTTGTCCCAGCGAGAAGCGAGGGGCTGGTGACGACGCGACTGGAAGGCCAGCCAACAAGGAACTTGATGCTGGACCAGAAGACGCTTGTGCATGGACTCTGTAGCCAGGACATTGTTGCTGTGCCGAGAGGAGGTGCCAGTGAGGCTGCTCAATCCAACGGACCTCGATAACGATATCCAGGACGGGACGGAGTTGGGGACGTGCGAGCCCGTGGTCAGCGTAACACCGATCGATAAGACCCAGGAGGCGGTGCCAACGCAACACTGGGGCCCCGGCTAGAAAGCTTACTGGAAAGGGCGGCCGACCACCTGACCGCAGAAAAGCTCGAGAAGGTTCGACAACTGCTGAGACGATACCAGTGCGTCTTCAGCCAAGGTAACAGCGACTACGGCCGCACAGACCGAGTGCTCCACCGCATCGACACCGGAGACGCCCGGCCTATTCAGCAACCACCTAGACGCGTTCCGCTGGCGAAACAAACAGCGGTACGAGGTACGCTGGAGGACATGAGATCCAGGGGAGTGATTGAAGAGTCTGACAGCCCTTGGTGTTCCCCTGTACTCCTGGCGATGAAGAAGAATGTCGAGCTGCGCTTCTGCGTGGACTACAGGAAGCTGAACGCTGTCACCAGAAAGGTCTGTTTCCCCTTACATCAGATTGACAGCATCCTGGACACATTTGCTGGTGTGCAGTGGTTCTCAACCCTCGACCTGAAGTCTGATTCCTGCAGGTAGCTTTAGCCCTGAGAGACAAGGAGAAAACCACATTCTCGACAGGCCAAGGGATTTGGCAGTTCGGTTATGCCCTTTGGCCTCTGCAACGCACCATCTACCTTCCAACTCCTTATGGAATCAGTGATGAGAGGGTTGACTTACGACGACTGCCTGCTATACCTGGATGACATCGTCGGCAAGACATTTGAACACCATCTCGACAACCTGACAGCAAGGTGCTACAGAGACTGCTGGCAACCAACCTGAAGCTAAATGTGAAGTGCCAGCTCTTCCATAAGGAAGTCAACTTGGGCCACATAGCCTCACCAACCGGAGTGGCCTTAGACCCGGAGAAGACACAGGCCGTGAGAGATTGGCCTCGGCCAAAGGATAAGAGAGAATTGCGTAGTTTCCTAGGGCTGTGCAGCTATTACCGCCATTTCATAAAGGGGTTCTCCAAAATCGCCAAGCCCCTCACCTGCCTGACAGAAGAACATCGTCCTTATGCATGGACGGAGGATGCCGAAGGTGCTTTCCAACAGCTGAAGAACACACTTTCTAGTGCTCCTATTTTGGGATTCCCACAACCAGGTGACACCTTCATTGTGGACACCGACACCAGTGACCATTGCATTGGAGGCATCTTATCCCAAGTCCAGGACGGCCACGAGCAGGTGATAGCTTACTACAGCAAGACGCTGTCCAAGGCAGAGAAGAAATATTGTGTTACCCGGCGAGAACTACTGGCGGTAGTAAAGACCTTGGAGCACTTCCCCAAGTACCTGTATGGTCAGCCATTCCACCTGAGGACTGACCATTCCGCCCTCACCTGGCTACTTAACTTTAGGAACCTGGAAGGCCAGACAGTCCGTTGGGTCCAGAGGCTGCAGGAGTATGACTTCACCTCTAAACATTGTAGAGGGAAGAGCCACGGCAACGCAGATGCCATGTCCCGAAGACCCTGCCCGGAAGAGTGCGGCCAGTGCACAAGAGTGGAAGAAAAGGAGCGTGCCGCAGCTGTCAAGAGTGGTTACAGCAGTGCCTGCAGACAGCTGGGATAGTGCAGGCCTGAGTACGGAGCAGCTGGCAGATACTGACTTGGGGCCACTCTTGAGGGAAGTGGAGGCAGGGACGAGACCGACCTGGAAGGACATCGCACCCAGAAGCGCTGCGTACAAGTCGTACTGAGCCCAGTGAGAATCGTTGAAGACCAAAGAGTGTGTAATAAATAAAATAAATAAATAAATAAAAATCTGAAATACTCTGTCGTGGTACCTAATTACTTAAACCAGAACGTATATTTCAAACTTTTAATTTAACAAATGCCTAAATTAAAATAATTTAAACATAATAATATAATTAACATTTTTATCATTTTAATTTTATATGTTACTACCATTCTTCAATTACTTAAATAATAAATTATAAAACTTCATAAATTGCTAATCAATTAATTATTTAATTAATTAAACTATTTAACTACTTTCTTATTTAACTATATCAATTATAAATTATAATTACTATATAACATATTATCTGAAATAAAACAATTTAAAATTTAAACAAACAACAAAACGATTCATAATATCTATTATTATTATCATCATCATCATCATCATCATCATCATCATCATCATCATCATCATCATCATCATCATCATCATCATCATCATCATTATTATTATTATTATTATTATTATTATTATTATTATTATTGATATTATTCATTGTCATTATCATTATTATTATGATTATTATAAATTTTATATATTTAAAACTATTAGATTAAAAAAACTCAGATTTTCATTAACTAAATTTCTATAAGCTATTAGTGCTGGTGTCCAGCACAACAAAACTGGTAACTGGTAAATAGAGGTACTGGTAACCAGTACTTATAAATACTAAACTAAAACTAGATCACTAAATTACAATAAAATTCACAATTATATAAAACAAAATTATTCACAAATTATAGAAATGGTGAAGAATTTTAAAGCATATTATATAAAGCTTTTATGATAAATAACCTTCAAAATTACACTGCCATTATTTTTTTTTCCCTATAGCAAACACTAAAATCTTTTCAATTCTTAAAACACTCTACTTATTAGAATATTTCATATCAACACCCACACTAAAAACACCATTACACTTGCACTATAAAAACACTTTTTCACTATTTAAAAAAAACATAAAAACAAATTTATTATTTCTTTTTTACTTTTTATTTATTTTTATTTTACGTCCTCCAACGTTAAGTCATATCAGACGAATGGAATGGATGAAATGATGCTCAAATGTGTCCGGGGTCCATGGAGCTTAGAGTTACCCGACATTCGTCTTACAGGATAAGGGAAAACCCAGGAAAAAACCTTATTCAGGTAGCTCACCCTGACCGATATTCGAACTCGGGACCTCTTGAACGTGAGGCAAACATGCTACCAACACGCTACCAAGGCGTGCTTTTTTACTTCTTCACTAGAACTTTCATATTTAATAAATAAAATAAAACCTAAAATTCACTATTATTACACTTCACTATTACACACTATTTTCATTCTTCATCTGCTACCTGCTGAGAGATTGCATCTGAAGACGGCATCCCCATTTTAGAAATTCATTTGTACCACCGCTGACCTCTGCCCCTGGGGACCCAGCCTCCTGAAGTCAACGCCACCAAACATTGCTGCTCGCTCCTAATTGCCTCCCCTTGCCGACTTATTGGATTAATTATTATCATTCTTCCTTTTCTTCTTCCTCTTCTTCTCGATTTAGCATATTTGATTAATATAGTATCATTCTCTTATTATTCTTCCTCTTTATCTCTGATTAGAATATTAGATTAATAGACATCCCGTCCTTCCTCTTCTTGCTCTACTACTTCTCTTCTAATCTTTGTCTATTTACCAATCTTTCACTCCTTCTGACAATTAACTCTTCCGTATGTGATGTTACTATAATTTCGGGTAATATAATAACTTCTCTCATTTTCTCACTTATTTTATGAGCCATGGACTCCAGATAAATACAAGATTCCTTATTTCTTAAAATGTTGTTAATTTGTAGACCATTTAATATAGATCTTTCTTCTCGAACAAATTCTTCTGTTATTTGACATTCAAATAATGCATGTTTCGGTGAATCAACTACTTTACAATGTTTACATAAATCATTATTCAGTTTATTAGTTTTCTTCCAATAAGTACTATATGGACCATGCCCTGTAATATAATGAATAAATCCCTTAGAGGGATTCAAATGCTTTAATTTTAATCTTTCAATAATACTGGGAAAAAGGTTATATATTCTTCTTCCTGCTTGTGTATTATCCCATTCATCTGCCAAACTGATTCTTATAATTTCACTTCTGGCAAAACATCTTGCTCCTAAAATTTCTTCAATTTTACTGGTCAGAGGGCACAGCACACCAAAGAGGGAATCACCCGATGGGAAGATGCAGAGAGAGCAGTTGGTACTTCCCCGGAGTAAGGTCCCGGAAGTGCATGCTGATAGTTAAGGAGGACACCTGGGAGCAAATTGAAAGATCGACAAACTCCGGCAGCGCTACTACTGCCTCAGGCTCCGAGCAGATGCTGAGAGATGGTGCTGTCAGTGTCACATGTGTGTGACGAGTCGTGGGCCCCAGACTAGGAACTGGGGTCGCATGCAGCAGTACCACGTCGGAGCGCCTTTCAAACGCATTGCTGTTGACATAGTTCGACCATTCTCAGTGTCTGACTGAGGCAACAAGTACCTGATGGTGGTCGTGGACTACTTCACCAAGTGGCCGAAGGTGTATGCTATCCCGAACCAGGAGGCGAAGACCATCACAGACTGCCTCGTGGAGCAAGTGTTCTGCCGTTTTGGGGTGCCCTTAGAGCTCCACGGTGACCAGGGCACCAATATTGAGTCTAACCTAATGAAGGAGGCACTGGAAAGACTTGGAGTGAATAAGACCCCCACAACACCTCTTCAGCTGCAGTTGGGCGGCATGGTTGAGAGATACATCAAGTCCCTAGAAGAACATCTGAGGAAGGTTGTGGCCAGCTATCACTGAGACTGGGACGTCAAGTTGCCACTGTTCCTGCTGGCCTACCGCTCGTCAACACATGACACCACTGGGTTGACGCCAGCCAGCTTAATGTTCGGCCGAGAGTTACGCCTACCTTGTGACCTGGCTTTTGGGAGTACCCCAGAAGCGAAACAGCCAGCAACCGAGTATGTGGAGAACTGGGTGTACCGTCTCCACGACATGCACGAGATGGCTCGTCAGAACATCTAGATGGCGAGTGATCGCATGAAGACCCGATACGACAGGCAAGCCAACAACCAAGGGTTCCAGCAAGGTGACTTGGTCTGGTTGTACCGCCCTACCCAGACGCTGCCTGAAACTTCAGCAACCATGGCAAGGACCGTACCGGGTGGCGAAGAGGATTAACGACGTGATCTACCGCATCCAGAAGGTGCCCTGAGGAAAAATGTTTGTGGTACACCTGGATCGTCTGGCCCGCTACGATGGTGCTGTTTGGGATGACCAGCCTTGAGGAGGAGTAGTGTCACAAAGGCATTGTTGAAGCGAGGCGGTGCGATGGACGAATTCAAAGAGACGGGCGGTGCAGTGCAGTGATAAAAGCTCGCCGAAACGGTGGGGGGAAGGAGACGGATTTCTGGAGAGTTTGTCTTCTAGTGCCGTCTTGTTTGAGAACATTCTGTATAGTGAGTAACCTATAAATAAGGAAGCCGTAGGTCGTCAAGGAGGGCAGTCGGTAATTGGACCCATGTGCGTGAACAGCTGTAAAAATGAACGCTTTTGTGGTCGATGACCTTGCAAGTTGTATGTGTATGTGACATAATTCTGCTACTGTAAAGGTTGACAAAGTGTGTTTCTACGGAAATAAAGAGCAATTTTTAGTGTTTGTAACCTGGACTTTTAATTTTACGAGCCCACAAAGCCACAGTATTTGGTTTGTTAACAATGCTGTTAATTGCTAGGATCATATCAGTACTACCAATGTGCTGGAATTTCATTCAAAAGGAGATTTTACACATCAGTAAATCAATTTACATGGAGTTGTGGCTTTGAAGCACATTTAAAAGCCATCATTCTGGATCACTGAGTTACCCAGACTGACATGTACAGATGTACAATGCAAAGATTGTATAAATATGATAAAACAAGGCCAAGTCACAGGTCAGAAAGGTTCATGAACACTTTATGTCCGTGCAACTGAAATCCCCAGGTATAGTATTCAACTTGCATGAAAAAATTGTAGAAACTATTTGTAGTCGGTTTATTGACACTCGTCACTTATATTTTTTATATTATTAAGGGACTAGTTTCAAAGGCCATTGCCTCCATTTTCAACCTCTCTCCAACTGAAAATGGAGGCAATGGCCTTTCAAACTAGTCCCTCAATAATATAAAAAAAGTAAGTGACGAGTGTTAATAAACCGACTACAAATAGTTTTTACAATTAATTTTGACGTCACTGTTATTAAATTCCTCCAAACACACATAATTGCATGAAAAACTTTTAAAATTCAATAAAGCAATATATATGTTTTGCTATAATTATTAATATTCTACATTGCTTGGTGATTTTGCACTGTGCAGTACTTAAAATATTCTGCTCTCTGAGGTAGACAAATATAAATCTTGTCCTGCATTTTGATTGCAATTTTTGGCATATAATTATTTGCTTCTTGTATTATCAGTATTTACTTTAACTCTTAGCTACAATTGCTTTTATTCTTCCTGTTTCAGGGCTTCTTCCTAACAGTTAGTGTGTCAACAATACTCAAAATAGCTGAAACTGCCTTAAAAAACAATTGTTTGTTTTTGATGAACCTCAGTGCTCCATTTTTGTCACAGTTCTTTTCAAAGCAAATGATGGAAGTGATGCCATATGTTGATATTCTTTTCGGAAATGAAGCGGTAAGTTGTATTAATTGATAACCTTGCAGAGCCAGAATCAGTATAATTTAAAATGCACTTAGCAGTCTTCAGTGATTAAAAATTGTACATAAACTGATTATTCTTTGCAGGAAGCAGAAGCATTTGCCAGATCTCAAGGATTTGATACAGATAATCTTATGGAAATTGCATTAAAGATAACTCAGTTACCCAAAAAGAATCCCAAAAGGCCAAGAATAGCCATTATTACACATGGACAAAATCCAGTACTTCTTGCAAAGGGTAGGTAGTGCAAATGATATTCCAGCTTTCAGTAATAGTGAAATAATTTTGTTTAAATAGTAAATTAATATCTAGAAAATTTAATCTGTAGGAGTAAAAATAAATTTAATGACCACTTAAGCAAATTCTGCTAATCTTTTCACTGTTTTGTGCAGTATGTTTAAATAGAAAAACTGCCCAATAATGTTTCCATGGTCAACATTTAAATGTGGTTTGGACTTCGTCCTTCATAGCTTTAAAATGGAAATGACAAAACTCAATATTCACTATGTTATAGAAAAATTGTATTCACAAAATATTTACAGGGAATGGAAGTGAATAGCAACTGAAATAATTCCTTTCATGGAAGTATTGAAAACAGTGTTGTAGTAATTCCTTTCTTGGAAGTGTTGAAAACAGTGTTGTTATGATAAATTAACTTTAAAGAGAGTCGAGAGCCGGCCGATGATAGAGGCAAAGCCTCAGAAACATGTTCCGGAAAAATTTAAAAGTAAGTGTTGTCTAGTGTCTTTAATCGACTCTCTTTAAAGTTAAGTGTTGTAGTAATTAAATTTAAAGGGAGTCGATTAATGACACTAAACAACACAAATAGCATTTCATTTATGGAACAAAAATCATGACATTGATCCAAATCCAAAATTACCAAAAGGAGTGATAAACCAAAATAAACTGACAACATGGAAGAACATATTTATTTGGAGAAAGAAGGACCGAGTAATGAACTTTGAAATCCCACCAGTAGATAATTTGACAAAGAAGTTCATACTTTCACTGCCAGAGGGAAGAGAGCAGATGACAACAGACGTTAGTGGAGAGAGGTTGAAAATGGAAGCAGTGGCTTCCAAAACTAGTCTCTCGATACTATAAAAATGTAAGTGACGAAGTGTCAATAAACTGACTACAAATAGTTTTTCCGATGTGACCATTTACTTGTTTCACTGTCATGATATACAACTTTGAACTGAAATCAATAAACATTATAAACATTTGGAAGAGACAGAATTGAAACTTTATAAACTTCATTCAGTTTTAACGAAAACGCTGGGAAACACGATGTGGGATAACTTTGAACAAAATTATTTGGCAATGCTAAGCAAGAAAATGAAAGCAAAAACCGAAAAACTAAAGTACAAATTGACCAATTTGATGAACATTTCTTCACATCGAAATCATACCGGAAAAAAGTTTAAGAATAAGAGACACACCGGAAATAGAAACTTGAGTCCAACAGCAATTAGTCCACACGCTAAATGCAAAACGGCAATAAGTAGCGTAAACGAAAATACATACATGCAAATATTTGAAAACGTTGTAAATCTATCTAATCAAAATTTCTTCACAAAAGAATTAGGTCTTCTAAACAAAGGATTAAAAACTTGTGTAAATTTTTCAAACGAAATTGAGGACTACATTGCAGATATAAACATTTCGGCACAGTGTCTACCAGTATCAAAACAAAATTCACTTAAAAGTCAATGTGAAAATATTTTGGAAGAAATAAAAACCAGATCCGTGCAGAAGCGCAAACAAAATATTATCCATTCTTTGAAACAAAAAACGTCATATACACCAAGGCAGACAAAGGTAACAAAATAGTCATAATGGATAAATCTGATTACCTTGAAAAAATGGAAGAAATGCTAACTAACAGTGAATATGAAACCATTAACAAAAATCCATTAACAACTTGCATACAATCATTTGAAAAAACAATAGCAAAATCAAGTATAATATCAAACAAATATACAGTTAAACCAGATAACCCAACCTTACCTAGACTTTATGGCTTACCCAAAATACACAAACCATACATAACAATGAGACCTATAGTTAGCAGTATAAATTCACCAACATACAAACTTGCAAAGTGGCTAATAAACAAATTCAACTCCTTTCCAAAATTTGATAGCCTAAGCATAAAAAACACCTATGAACTTACAGAACACATTAAGGATACTGAACTAAATGAAGAGGACACTCTAGTCTCATTTGAAGTTAAATCACTGTTTCCCAGCATACCAGTTAAACAACTCCCAACGTTGATAGAAAAATAGCTCAAATCACTTGGAATGTCATCACTTGAAATTTCAGATTACATTGAACTAACCAAATTATGCATACAACAGAATTTCTTCCAGTTTCAAACAAAATATTTCCATCAAACTTCTGGTTTAGCAATGGGCAACCCCTTATCACCCTTCCTGGCCGATTTGTACATGAGTGCACTAGAAATAAGGATCACTAAAGGTTTCCCATAGATGTTCAAACTCTGGCAAAGATATGTAGATGACATATTTGCCATAGTGCCAAAAAAACACATCAGTGATGCACTAAAACTTTTAAATATTCAAGAAAAAAGCATCAAGTTCACTGTAAAAGTTGAAAAAGACAAGTATTTACCATTTTTAGATCTAAAAATAATCAGAAATAAAAATAGAATAAACTTTGGCATTTACAGAAAACCAACACAGACAGACAACTACATAAAAGCTAATGGCTAAAATCCAAGATCCCACAAACAGGCAATCTTTAATAGTTTAGCACACAGACTGGTCAACATCCCTCTCACAGCAGAAGAATACAAAATAGAATACAACAAAATTATTGAAATAGCACAGAAAAATGACTTTCCCAAATCACTAGTAGACAAAAAAGTGAACTTAAAAAAAGAAGAAACTACTAAAGGAAACCACAACCCTCTCAGCTACAGAAACTAAAATGATCTTCAAAAAATTCACTTACCATCCATGGGCCTTTGATAAATTAAAAAAAGTCTTCAAAAAACAAAAAACATTCAACTAGCACCAGTGAACCATTACTCCTTAAAAAACCTAATTTGCTCAAACATCAAAGATGCCATTCCATCTAACAAAAAATCTGGAATATATCAAATTGAATGCTGTCACTGTAGTCAAATTTATATTGGAAAAACCAAAAGAAATTTAGAAACAAGAGCAAAGGAACACTTCAGGAACATAAAATACAAACAATTAGAAAAATCAGCAGTTGCCACGCATTTTTGGGAAAAAAAACCACAACATAAATCCAGAACCAAAATTACTAAAACATACAACAGGAAAACAAGAACTGTCCACATGGGAACAAATCTTTATTTCAAAAAATAGGAACAAAGTATTCAATTTCGACATCCCCCAGAAAGATTTGTTCAGCAAGTTCCTCGAACTGCCACCAGAGGAGAATGATGACAAAATATTGCCAGCTACACCAAGGAGAACCAGTCGATGTCCGGCTGATGATAGAGGGAAGGCCTCTGAAACTAGTTCCGGGAAAATTTAAAAGTAAGTGTTGTTTAGTGTCATTAATCAACTCCCAATCAATTTAATTTAAACTCTGTGTAGTTCCTTTAGAAATATGAGCAAAATAATCACACATGTTTACAATATATAGAAAATGATACTTATTGGGAGTGGTTTTATAGTGCCTAAAATAACCTAAAATGGGGTTGGTACCTATATCTTTCTTTTTGGCGTCAGTACTTCTTTAATTTTTTTTAATGCATTTCAAGATTGTTTAAGATTGGTGTAATTCTGTACTTAAATTATTTATTTTAAAATTTCTCATGTACAGAATGAAACACATTGTGTTCATAGACCGCAGGTGAGTTTGTCAGCAATAAAAAGCTTACTATTTATGGCTGGCTGCCAATAATTATTGTGTTTCTGAGTTATTGTGTAGTTACCATTTTGTTTCAATGACAATGAAAAAAAATGGGATTACATATGAATGAGAACATGAAATGTACCACACATATTCAACATTTAATAAATAAACTGAGTTCCATTTGTTATTTTCTTAAACATTTGAAAAGTTTAATAAATTTAACAGCATTGAGAAATATATATTGTAACTTTGTGGGTTAGTAGAATTAAAAGACCGAGTTGCAGAAATTAAAAATCTCCTTTATTTCCGTAGCAATACACTGTCCAATTTTCATGTAACAACATTACATCACACAATCTTCCAAGGTCGAGGACAATAACAAACACTTGCAGCTGATTACATTAGCTCTCGTTACAACAACACTTCCAGCTGTCTGGTTTCACAATAACTGTTCACCACTAACTGTCCTGCTAGCGTGTCACAATCCCTTTTATATCTCCATTCATGATTACCAGACTGTTCTGTCAATCACTAGAGGTTTCTGGAAAACAAGCATCTAGTTACTAAAATTAGGCAAGTGAGTCAACCTTGTATATACTTTTCTCCACTTACAAGTTTTTTATGAAGACTAGTTTCTGGGGACTTCTCCCCTATCGTCCGTTCTGTGGTTGACTGATGATGCATCCGGTGTCTCCATCTGGCTTGGTGTCGTGCTGCCATCTAAGGTCCTGGTAAGTTTGATGACGTCATCTACCGCGGGAATTTCAAAGTTCATCAAGAGGTCCTGTTTCTTCGAAATAAATATGTTTTCCCAAATCTGTAGTTCCAGAGGTTTCTTTGCCTGTTTGATCATTTCTATTTCTTGTTTTATGTTGTGATTCTCAGACCAAAAGTGATGTGCTACGGCCGACTTGTCCATTTGTTTGAATTTAATATTTCTGAAGCGTTCTTTCATTCTTATTCCTAGATTCCTTTTGGTCTTACCAATGTATATATGAAATACTTATTTTTATTCTGTATAATGATATGGTCTACAAACCAGAGAAGTGAAGATCGAACAAATGGTAACAAGATGGCAGAAAACGAGATAGGATCTTTTAGTTATTTCACTACCTTGCTGTACGGGAACAAAAAGAACATTAAAAGATACGTAAAACTTCAAACCAAGATAAGACAAATTTCGGCCAATATTAAATTCATCACCATATGCATCAGGGAAAGGTTATGTCCAAATTTTGTACGTAAATGGATAAAATTCGACAACAGTAAACTACAACGAAGTTTAGAAAAGAAAGCTATGATTTCCGAAAGATCTAAACAATACGCAACGTTGCAACAGATTAATATAGAAGCATACTACCTACACATAAAACTAGCTCAAGAATTTGGACACATAATTTGGACACATTTCGAAACAAAATTACACGACATATTGAAATTGAACATGAAAGAAAAAACACAGATTCTTAAATCGAAAGTACGGAAATTACGCTTAAGGAGACCAACAAGAAACCCACGCAACCAGTTCCGCCGTGTCACAGAAACACCAGACAATGTAGTCAAAATCTCTTCCCAAACTTTCACTGAAAAAGAGTTAAAATTTTTAAACAAAGGTTTTAAAACTTGTGTTGGCAACTCGGGCAATTTAGACGATTACATCGCTGACGTCACCATAACCTCGAACTTTTTGGAAAATGGTAGTGAAAAAACATTAGTTAAATCAAAATGCTAAGAGATTCTCAAGGGGATGACATTCGGACAGGAAAATAACTATAAAGAAATTATTCAAACATTGAACCAAAAACCAGTTTTATATCTGAAAGCAGACAAAGGAAACACAGTAGTCATTATGGACCGAAATGATTACAACCAGCGAGTTGAACATCTACTACAAAATCCAGAATATACAACCCTAACCAAAAACCCATTAAAGAAATACATAGAAACCACCAAAAAAGCAATTAAACAAAATACCATAGTGCCACATAAGATGAAAAATAGCATAA
Source organism: Mantis religiosa (assembly GCA_030765055.1). Lineage (NCBI taxonomy): Eukaryota > Metazoa > Arthropoda > Insecta > Mantodea > Mantidae > Mantis > Mantis religiosa. The sequence goes on along the minus strand of CM060950.1, from coordinate 174,319,273 downwards.
TTATAAACAAACCTAATTTGCCAAAATTATACTGCTTACCTAAGATTCACAAGACAGACAACAGCATGCGACCCATTATTAACAATATAGATGCCCCGACTTACAAACTGGCAAAATGGTTGGTGGAAGAATTTGACAAGTTTGAAAAGTTTGAATCTATAAGCATAAAGAATTCATTGGATTTAGTAAAGAAAATTGAAAACACAATTATAAAAACTGAAGAGGTGATGGTGTCCTTTGATATCAGAGCATACCAGTAGAAAAAATTCCAAAATTGATGAAAGACTGGTTATCCAAAAGCAACGTTGCGAATGTTAAAATAGAGGAATACATCAAATTAACAACCCTATGTATTGAACAAAACATCTTCACTTTCTCCAACAAGATCTTCCAACAAACAGCAGGCTTGACCATGGGTAACCCTCTTTCACCATTACTGGCTAATCTGTTCATGAGTAATTTGAAAACACACATTACTAAGGCCTTTCCACATATTTTCAAATGTTGGCATAGATATGTCGACGATGTGTTTGCTATAGTCTCTAGAAGACTAACCGAGGATGCTGTAAAGTTGCTAAACCCTCAAGAAAAATCCATAGTTTTCACCATTGAAGTAAAGCAGGATGAATGGCTACCTTTTCTAGATTTGAAAATCATTAGAACACCAACAGGATTACAATTTGGAATATACCGAAAAGCAACACATGTTGACAATTACATTAAATGCAACCCATTCAACCCAGTACAACATCATTATGCAGTATTCCATAGTTTAGTTCACAGATTAATCAACATTCCGCTAACAAAAACAGAATATGAACAGGAGTACACTCACATACACCAGGTTGCCAAACTGAACAACTATAACACAAATTTCATCAAAAAACTGATCTACAGACACAAAAGAAACAAAAACTTAAGGGACATTACTACGTTAAAAAAACTAGAAAACCCAAACACCAGATATGGAAAATTTACATTTCATCCAAAATACTTCAAATAATTTGAAAAGATATTTAAGAGCTTCAACATAAAATTAGCCCCTCAGAACAAACACAACATCCGCAACTTACTAAACCACCCTCTAAAAAATAGCACACCGAAAACTCAATTATCAGGCATTTACCAAAAGAGTTGCCAGGATTGTGACAAGATATACATTGGTAAGACCAAAAGGAATCTAGGAACAAGAATGAAAGAACACTTCAGAAATATTAAATTCAAACAAATGGACAAGTCGGCCGTAGCACATCACTTTTGGTCTGAGAATCACAACATAAAACAAGAAATAGAACTGATCAAACAGGCAAAGAAACCTCTGGAACTACAGATTTGGGAAAACATTGTCACCCGAACATCGGAACTCCCTATAGAACCGGCCGGCAGCAGCAGTAGGGGACCAGAGGCATCCGGACCGCGCTCACCCATATATCTCAGTCACTAACTGAGGGGATGATTAGGGAAGTGTCACTGGTTGCTGGCCGCCTCTTCCCCCTTCCCCTGCCGTCTGGAACCTTTGCGGTGATTCACTGAAACCAGAGACTCCAAGAAACAGTGATATCCCTATAAAGGGGGCTGCAGTGAGTGAGTTCAGTCAGTTCTTGGCGAGCTGTGAGGAGCGCCCAGTGAGGGGACGTACTGCGTACGTGCGTCGGAGGAGTTTACGTAATTGCGAGTGTGAGTGGAACCTTAACGGACGAACTGGTGAATCGAAATTGTGTGCATTACGTAATTCTGTGTAATTGGCAAGTGTTCAACTGTAAGTCGGTGGAAATAAAGAACATTTTTGAGTGGTGCAATTGGACTTTTCATTTCACTAACCCACAAAGTCACACTGGTGTAGGAAGCGGGACGACAACATCACCGAACATTACAACCATGGACGCGGCATTGGAAAAGATTTTGGAGAAGATGATGTAAATGAAGGCCGAACTGACATCGGAAATGAAGACGGCAAATGAAAACATCACCGAGAAAATGGAAAAGAAGTTGGAGACGGCAAATAACAGACTAGGAGCCGGGGTTGCATGCAGCAGTACAACGTCGGAGCGCCATTTGAACGGATCGCCGTTGACATTGCTGGACCGTTCCCAGTTTCCGACCGAGGCAACAAGTACCTAATGGTGGTCGTGGACTACTTCACGAAGTGGCCGGAGGTGTATGCCATCCCAAACCAAGAGGCAAAGACAATCACAGACTGCCTCGTGGAGCAAGTGTTCTGCCGATTTGGGGTGCTGTTAGAGCTACACAGTGACCAGGGTACCAACTTTGAGTCCAACCTAATGAAGGAGGCATTGCAAAGGCTTGGGGTGAACAAGACCCTCTACATCCCCAGTCGGATGGCATGGTCGAAAGATACATCAAGACCTTAGAGGAACACCTGAGGAAGGTCGTGGCCAGCCATCAGCGAGACTGGGACGTCAAGGTGCCACTATTCTTGCTGGCCTACCGCTCGTCTACACACGACACAGCTGGGATGACGCCAGCCAGCTTAATGTTTGGCCGAGAGTTACACCTCCCTTGTGACCTGGCTTTTGGAAGCCATCCGGAAGCGAAACAGCCAGCGACCGAGTATGTGGAGAACTTGCTGGACCATCTCCACGACATGCACGAGATGGCTCACCAGAACATCCAGAAGGCGAGCGACCGCATGAAGACCAGGTATGACATGCAAGCCAACAGCCAAGGGTTCCAGCAAGGTGACCTGGTCTGGTTGTACCGTCCTACCCGGACCAAGGGACGCTGCCCGAAGCTCCAGCAGCCATGGCAAGGACCGTACCGGGTGGTGAAGAGGATTAACGATGTGGTCTACCGCATCCAGAAGGTTCCCCGAGGGAAGGTGTTGGTGGTATACCTGGATCGCCTGGCACGCTATGATGGTGCTGTTCGGGATGACCAGCTTTGAGGAGGGAGCAGTGTCACCCGAACGTCGGAACTCCCTATAGAACCCGCCGGCAGCAGCATTAGGGGACAAGAGGCATCCGGACCGCGCCCACCCATATATCTCAGTCCCTAACTGAGGGGATGATTAGGGAAGTGTCACTGGTCGCCTCTTCCCCCTTCGCCTGCCGTCTGGAACCTTCGCAGTGATTCACTGAAACCAGAGACTTCGATAAACAGTGATATCCCTATAAAGGGGGCTGCAGTGAGTGAGTTCAGTCAGTTCTTGGCGAGCTGTGAGGAGCGCCCAGTGAGGGGACGGACTGCGTACGTACGTCGGAGGAGTTTACGTAATTGCAAGTGCAAGTGGAACTGTAACGGACGAACTGGTGAATCGTAATTGTGTGCATTACGTAATTCTGTGTAATTGGCAAGTGTTCAACTGTAAGTCAGTGGAAATAAAGAACATTTTTGAGTGGTGCAATTGGACTTTTCATTTCACGAACCCACAAAGTCACAATATTTATTACGAAGAAACAGGACCTCTTGATGAATTTTGAAATTCCCGCGGTAGATGATGTCATCAAACTTACCAGGACATTAGATGGCAGCACGACACCAAGCCAGATGCAGACACCGGATGCATCATCAGTCAACCACAGAACTGACGATAGGGGAGAAGTCCCCAGAAACTAGTCTTCATAAAAAACTTGTAAGTGGAGAAAAGTATATACAAGGTTGACTCACTTGCCTAATTTTAGTAACAATGGCACTCCACTTTCTGAAATACTTCTTTTTATTCTGTATAAGCATCTAGTTACATAATTCGAACATTCTATCGCCTTCTAGAAGCATAACCTAATCTAAGCCGGCGGGGCCTTTACCTCTGTTATTGCCGCCCTCCGGTGCCCGCTTACAATACCACCGCTATCATTAACTGCTTCAGCAAGGCTTATTATTACCATGAAACTATATCCGCCAACTGTCCTCTTATTGCGCCGAAACTTTAATGTCCGTGCCGCGACAATATTATGGTTGCTTTCACAGTCAGTTATAATATGGGATAGTGTTCTGGGGGGAAAAGGCAGATAGAGTCTCTAAACTTCAAAAAAGAGCGATAAGGATACTAAGTGGGGTGGGTAACAGAACATCTTGCAGGCCATTATTCAAAAAACATCAAATATTACCTCTAGCATGTATGTATATTTTGGAATTAGTGATCCATGTAAAACAAAATAAACTACAAATACAAAATTACAAAAATGCCGATATTCACAAATACAATACACGTCAGAAAGATGACTTTCACATTCAAAGTTGTAGAACGGAAATCTTCAGGTCTAGTGCTATCAATAAAGGTATAAGATTATACAACAGACTACCAGAAAATATTAAACAAATGAAGAGCCTTATACATTTTAAAAAGGGAGTATAACTTTTTTTACTGCAACATTCATTTTATTCTGTAAATGAGTTTTTAAATGTTAATTAGTTTTAATTGATTGTAAATAATGACAGTGGCCATTAATGTAATTTTTATACTATGACGTGTCTGATATCAATCGAAAAGACAAAATAAATTGAATTGAATTAAATCATGAAGTAGAGTAAACTCCACATTTGTGAACAATTACTTTTATATAGCATTTCTCTATGGTCTTTATATAGTTTATATTTATTTGCTTTTTCTACTTTAGACTTTTGTTGGATCCTGTATCTCTTACAGTTTTTAGTCTTATATAACTTTTTATATTTATCTTTGTATCTTGAACTGACATGTCCTATAACATATGTATTATGTTCCAAAGGATGAAATAAATACAATACAATATAGTTTAGTGATCATATTGTGAATTTGTGGGTTCGTGAAATGAAAGGTCCAATTTCACCACTCAAAAATGTTCTTTATTTCCACCGACTTACAGTTAAACTCTTGCCAATTACACAGAATTACTTGCTGCACACAATTACAATTCACCAGTTCGTCCGTTACAATTTCACTTGTACTCGCGATTACATAAACTCCGATGCACATACCAGTTACGTAAAGTCTTCCGTTGCACAATCTTCTCGTTCATTAACACGTCACTGACTAACTCTTACACCAAGAACTGCGACTGTCTCCTCACTCACACTCACTAACCAACTGACTGACTCACTGACTGTCTGCAACCCCCCTTTATATAGGAATATCGCCGCCTTCCAGTGTCCGCGAGAATGTTCCAGTAAAAGAATGATCGAGAACCAGGTGTAACAGAGAAACAGACGGCACAGTCATGTTTTTCCTCCGTCACCACCGCCTGTCACCACTATAAGACAAACGAGGGGAGGGCGTAGCTAACACGGACCTCCCTCGTCTCCCGCTCTCAGCTGCTTTCATAGGGTGTTCCAGCGCTCGCGTTACAATATCTTAAATTGTATTGCATAGTAATGTGAAGAGAGACAATGCAAAAGACAAATGTTCAAGAACTTATTTAATTTGTTCTTGTCTAGTGAATTAAATCAGTTTCGTTTATAATGGAATGATATCTTTGTGATTTGTATAACCAACAGGTAAGAATTAGACATTTTTTGTTAGGGTAGGCAAGATGGTAACTAATTACTTTAATTTAATTAGTTTACAGCAATGTTTTCAAATTATTTAAGTGCGTGATATTACATTACCTTCATTAACACATGCTCTACACTCTTTGCTTGAATTATTAATGCATTTGTCTAATACTTTTGCTTAACTATCAGTTTTCACTAGTTTAATGTGTAGGCTAATGAACATGCTACTTTCAGAACAGGAATATGGAGCAGAGTACAAAAGTAATCACTGAAATTGCAGAAATGAATGGTTTAAAAGGTCTTTGGTGGACAAGAAAGTCTGCATAGTAAAAAAAGAAGAAATTGTTATAAGAAATAATCATGTTCTATACAACAGAAGAAAAAATGCCTTTCAAAAATTTCACTATCATACACAGTGTTATTCAAATTTAAAAGGATTTTCAGAGAACACAACGTCCAATTGGCTCCAGTTAACAAATGTACTGCAAAAAATGTAATTAGCTCTACAACTAAGGATAGATAGCTTCAAATAAAAAATTTGAAATTCACCAAATAGAATGCAATAATTACAACCAAATTTATATATGAAAAACAAAGTGGAGCTTGCAAATAATGGCCAAGGAGCATTTTAGATGTATAAAACACAAATATCTTTAAAAAAAAAAAAAAAAAAAAAAAAAAAAAAAAAAAAAAAAAAAAAAAAAAAAAAAAAAAAAGCATTTATTGGCAACATGTGTACAGATTTTCATCTAAAGGAACAAGAACAACCTTCACCTTCAAGAATTCCCAGAGTTAGCCATTGTACAAGTTCCTACAGATGTCACCGCACATCTGCTTTACCACCTAAGATCTTTTTTACTCTTAATTAGGCTCTGGAGCTTGGCAACAAATGTTTTAAATGTTGTAATTTATATGGGTGAATTTGTTTTTGAAATTTCAATTATCCATCTGCATGGTGTAGGGTTAGTATGCCCAGCTTATTTGAAAGGTTACCTCTTAAGTGTTGTTGCACAGTTTTTCCTTATAAGACAGATGTGGGATGACACTCAGCTTTATGAATCCCATGATCCTTTGAGGATTCATTTGTCTCTGTACAATTGAATAATCATCGTAAAGGGCATTAAAATAAAGAATGGAAATTAAGGTTTTGCCATATAAATTTATGATCATGATTTGCCCCAGTAATTAACTTATTATTTTAAGGAACATTAAAAACATGCAGTACTGTTAGTGGCATTTGTATAAATAATAATAATAATGAAAAATAGAATGGTTACACTAATTAATAAAAATAACTCAATGTTTTTTTATACATTTTGCAGATGGCATTGTAAATGAATTTCCTGTATTCTTGTTGCCAGAGGACAAAGTTGTGGACACAAATGGTGCTGGGGATGCATTTGTTGGAGGTAATAGAAGTAATGTTTGCTTGTTAAAAGGACTTTAAGCTGTTAAAATCACTTACCACCTACAATGAGAATTGGATCAAGAGATCCAATACACTGTGCATTCTACTAAGTTATTAAGAACTTTTGCAAAATGAGTGGAGAAGAAAAACCTCAGTTGATAATTCCATAACATTTCCACATTGCTGTGTATTGTAACAGCAGCAAATTAATTGAACAAAGTTCCCTAAAATGACAATTTATACAACAGATTTTAACCTTCTCATTTCTCTCTCTCTCTCTCTCTCTCTCTCTCTCTCTCTCTCTCTCTCTCTCTCTCTCTCTCTCTCTCTCTCTCTCTCTCTCTCTCTCTCTCTCTCTCTCTCTCTCTCTCTCTCTTGAGACTTGAATAAAATCTATTTCTGCTTATGCAGTGTATAAACCTAAATAAAAAACAAAAACAGCAATGTCTGGTGTAGTTTATGTATATAGTAGAACCACATTTTAGTGTTCCCAACATGTAATAAAGTCCCACATTTAACAAATATTTTTAGATGTCCAACAAATATGCTGTAAGAGCATGTTATTTATACAGACATTTTATGAAACCTCTTTTAAAGAAAGTCCACTATTAAGAAACCTTATTTTAACAAATTTGTGAACATGTACCCTAAATAATGAAAATGATTGTGGTAATGCACTTTTACTACAACTTGCATCAGTGATCTGACATTAGATGTGTATTATCTTTCATTTTCGTCAGCTTCTACTCCATCTCATAATTTCTTTATTGCATATTTTAAATGCTGATGGGTATTTTCAAGCAACAGGTGTTACTTCTGCATGGTGTCGAATTGCATTGTGTGGTGCTGCTGTTATAAAATGTCAGAATTTTTGAAATGGAGAAAATTTTCATTAATTAGTTTGCAGCAAGAAAAAGAGAAAGCATATCTACTGATTTTGACATTTTAAAGGAAAAAGGTACAGAACGTGCATTAAAATTAAAAATAGGTGGCTTTTCTGCTTCCAGTGGATGCCTTAAATATTTATCATTTACTTATTGTAGAAGATGCTGAAATGTTCCTCAGGTTGAACGTACCAGTGCTGTTCATTTTCAGATATTAATGAAATTCAATGGTAACTATTTTGTTTTAATTCTTTCTTGCTCTGGGGGTTTGATCTATACCCTCCATCTTTTAATATTCCTGATAGATGAAAATCACAGTGCACAAGGTGAGTGAAGTGGGCTAGCTATTTTTATCTTAATAACACTGCCACTGAAAAAACTTAAAGAAAATGTGCATTTCTTTCATATGCTGTTCTAATTTCTTTTTTTAAAAAACATAAAAAAAAAAAGACTGGGCTGAGTTAATTAGAAATTTATGTGCAGATTTCTGCAGTATATCCAAGCTGAGAAACGACACTACTGGCACCTAAGCTGAGAAACAACACTACTAGCACCTTCTGCAAGATGTAAATATTGTCCATGTTACAAAATGCATTCTTTTATGTCAACTCATATGACCAAGAGTTGGTCATATTTGGGAAGCAGTTTGGAAACTCCAGGCTCAGCGGCCAGTTAATGTCCTCCCGAAATGTTTGGTGTGCTTGCCTAAATTTATGGGTAAAGGGGTGTGAAGAATCTTGAAATTATGGCAGAATTTGAGAAAAACACTTTGTTTTGCTTTTCTCTGTATTTTTCAGATGTCCTGGAAATTCAAACTTCCATAAGTCATGTTTGAATACCATGTTTTTAAACATCAGTAACCGCCCAATAATTGTAGACATATTAATGAATTATTATATCTCTCTCTTTCTCCCATTTTTTGTCGTTCCAATATTTCAGCATGTAGTATCTTCAAAACTAAGCACTGAATATGTTAAAAAAATATATTTCTCTAAAAATATGCTGTAAATACTGCAGCAATTCTTTATTGAAATGTATACAGATGTATTTTTATATCTTGACAGAAATCCTGCATGGTAGGGATGAGTAACAACTGTGGTGGGGATAGCACACCGAACTTCACAGATTAACGAGAGGGGAGTACACTGCACAATCTGACTAGAAACTAAGCTTATCTTTCACAATTCAAGGCTCACTCTCAAAAATCTGTGTAGCCAGTATTGCAGTTCTTCTAACTTAAGGCATCCTCTGTGTGATGGTGGTGTCTCATCTATCTTCATCCTCTGCATACTGATCTTGTCCTGCTTCATCATTATTTTCTTCCTGTTTGCTGTTACTATCACCACTGTTACCATTTAAGTGAATAACTAACTTCTCTCCTGCGAGAGAAGTCCCCTGTTCTCACATTCCACTTCGATTTTCCTTACATATTGTGACTTTGTGGGTTCGTGGAATAAAAAGTCCAATTACACCACTCAACAATGTTCTTTATTTCCACCGACTTACAGTTTAACACTTGCCAATTACACAAAATTACGTAATACACCAATTACGATTCACCAGTTCGTCCGTTACAACTTCCTTATACTCGCGATTACACAAACTCCGATACACATACACAGTTCGTACAGTCTTCCGTTGCACAATCTTCTCGTACATTAACACGTCACTGACTAACACTGCTTTCTTACACCAAGAACTGTCCTCACTAACCAACTGACTGACTGACCAAACCAACAACTGACTAACTCAACTCTGTCTGTCTGTAACCCTCTTTAAATAGGAATATCGCCAACTTCTGGTGTTTACAGGATTGTTCTAGTAACAGAAAGATCGAGAACCAGGTGTAAGGAAACATACGGCACAGTCATGTTTTTCCCCCAACCACAGCCTGTCACCACTATAGGACAAACGAGGCGAGGGCGTGGCTAACCGAACCTTCCCTGTCTCCCGCTGCCAGCTGCTTTCACAGGGTGTTCCAGCGCTCCCGTTACAATATTTACACGCTTCTTGCCATGCTGCTTACTGTGATTGATTTAATTTTTTCATCTGTAAGTTTTAGTTACATCATCCATTTTAAAATATACATAATGTTTGGATATCCAGTTTTTTAGCGTGGTCCATATTCTATGGCGTTTAATTCCAGGTGGTAGGGAGGTAACCTTAGGACAGTGTGATTGTGCTCCTCAAGTATTTTATCTGTTGTATAAGAAGGTGCTGGTTTTAAGGGTAGGATAAGTTGATTCCTAGGTTCAAAAAATTTGTTTCTGAACTCATCTTCAGCCATGTGGCTCTGTAGTCAGGATATCATTTGTTCTCTTCTAGAGCGTGGATTTGAATGTTGTTCAATTTGAACTTTGTGATATGGGGCACTATCTAAAACAAGCACAGATCTAGGAACCAGGTTAGGAATATGCTTTCCTTGGATCCATTTTTGATAATTTATTGTTGTCATTCATATTATCGTGGTAATCGCATGTTTTGTTGGGCCTTAACCCTTCTCGAGCAGACTTGTTTTACGGTTCTGAGTGGAAGGTAATTTTATAAAAATATTTAAGTCTTCAAAATACAAATAAAAGTATACTGTCATGCTCAAATGTATTTAAAAACATGTTGTACCTTGATTTTTGTTGAATCCCACCATTGTCATCTTCCAGGAATGAAGATCTGTTAAACTGCATAAAAAGTTCCTGCAAAATCGGCATAAGTACCACTTTTCCATTTTGCATCACATCTCGTAGTTCTAACATACACACGTGTTCACACATAAGCTAGGAACAGTTCAGGAACTGTCATAAATATATGTAATGTTTATGCTCACTTTCTTCTTGGGCAACAAGCCAGGTGAAAAGACGATTAGATATCGACGTTTCGGGAGTGTGCATCGCACCCATCATCAGGATATTTATAAAATGTTATAACCACAAATGAAACACTAGATATAACACCAATATAAACAAAGACAAAATGCTATCAAAATTTGCATTACTGAACAAGAGACTGTTTTCAGTAAATTAAATGCCAGGTCAGGAGTTGGTGTGAGTATAGAAAATTGTGTCAAAAAAACGTAACTACTTAACTTTATTATCATGCTTCTTAAATCGACAGATTTCCACTTTTAAGGCCGGTTTCCAAGAGGAGCTGAACTGAAATCCAGCATCACGATTAAGCGTGCTCCTTTCAGAGGAAATTGCCAAGGCCTCCTTATTTCTCTGCTCCAAGTAACTGTTGCATATTTCCAAGATGGTCGTCTCCCGAAAATTGGCTCTATGGTTTTTATCAAAACAATGCTCTGCCAGCTCAAACTTCTCAGGTTGCATTAAACGAATGCTCTGTTCCTGGCTTGTTGCTTGTTGTGAGCATATTTGTTGCTAGGAAAGCTTCAGGTCTTGTGTAATGTTTGTTTGTAAAACCAATGGTAGTAATAAATAATACTAGGAGCATTCAAAAATTATTGGCACTACAACTTTTTTGTTTGTTTACAGGTACCATTTATTGAACAAACTCATTCAGGTAACATTACAGGTATTTCCTGCCAATGTCTAAGCACTTGTTCCATCATTCTGCCAGCTTCCGTATTTGAATAGCAAACCATCCTTTGGGGGTATTCAGGCGCTACTGATGGACAACTGCATGAAGTTTGTCATTAGTGGTGAACTTCTTACCCTGCATGACCTATTTTGAGTTGAATAGGGCATAGTCACTAGGAGCCAAATTGGGTGAACATGGAGGATGTGGCAGCACAGTTAACTCTAGTGTATGAATGATGGCCATAGTCTGGCGACTGGCGTGTGGTCATGCATTGTCTTGTTGGAAAAGAACACCACGGCCCCATTTTTGATGTCAGCATTGTTGAATGCATCGGAGTTGTTGCAGTAATGCTCACTGTTGAGGAGGGAGCCAATCCACCAGCAATATCCCTTCCTGATCTCAGAACACAGTTGCCATGTGTTTCCAAATGAATGGTCCTTGGATCTTCTTGGGATGACTTCTTGGGATGAGGGCTCACAGCATGCTTCTACTCCATAGACTGGCATTTCTTTTCCGAAGTCTCATGGAAAAACCATGACTTGTCGACGGTGACGAGTTTCGCAAAGAATTTCTCTGAATCTGCACTATACTGTTGCAGCAACTGTTGGCATACCTCTATACACTTCTGTTTCTCTACATTGGTGAGGGTATGTGGCACCCATTGTGCACACACTTTTTTCATCATCAAATCTTCATGGATTATGGTGTGGGGAGTTCCCTATGATAGACCTGTTGCCTGTACCAATTCATCAAATGTGATTTGCCTGTTCTCCAATATCAGGTCATTGACAAGCTGGATATTTAAGTTAATTGGTGGAAATGAATCATTTCTTCACACTAGCCGCACAGAGGCTAAGGTTTTGTATGGATAGAGTCAACATGAAAAATTCAATGCCACGGCCGGAATTTGAACCACGGATCTCCTGGTTTCCATCCAGTCGCTCTAACCCATTGAGCTACCATGGCCAACGTGCCATCCTGACATTAAATTTTCCAGTTGACTCATATATTCCTGGTAAACCACTAAGGGCTCTCGTATCCGATATACACCGTTTGTGGCAACTTACTATCGTAAGTACTAGAATCCCAGGCTTCATCATTAAACTCTTACTATTTAAGTTAATTGGTGGAAATGAATCATTTCTTCACACTAGTCGCACATAGGCTAAGGTATTGAATTTTTCATGTTGATTCTATCCATACAAAACCATATCGTTTCAGTCCTGAAACGATAAGAGTGATGAGAACACATGATTTTAATGGTCGCGTAGCCAGAAAAAAGCCATATTTCTCCATTAAAAATAAAAAAAAGAGATCACAATTCGCAAAGGAGTTCATTACCAAGAGTGCCGATTGGTGAGACCAAGTTATTTTCTGTGATGAAACTAAATACAACCTTGCCGGTTGCGACGGCAGGGTGATTGTATGGAGGAAGCCAAACACGAAGCTGGAACAACGAAATTTGCAAGGCACAGTTAAACATGGCAGAGGGAGTGTAATATATGGGGCTGTATTTCTACTAATGGAATAGGAAAGCTGGTGTTCATGGTCACAACTATGAACAAGCACCTCTATCTTCAAATATTGCAGCAAAATTTGAAATCAAGTGCAGAAATTATGGGTATTTCGGACAGATTTTCATTCTATCAGGATAATGATCGAAAGCATACATTCCAAATTGTGCAGTTGTGTGTAAATACTAAAATTGAGTCATGCCTTTTAAAACTTGTAACTTCACTCACATCCTTTTACAATTTTAGTCTTTATACATGAAATTAGCTTCACTGTTAACAACGCTTTTATTTATAACTTCAAATTGTGCAATTGTGGTTACTTTTTGGGCTGAGTGGTTAGACCACTTAGTTCTCACCAAAGCAGCCTGGGTTCAATCCCAGGAGACTGCAAAATGAGATTTGTGGTGGACATGTCACTGGGGCAGGTTTTCTCTGGGATCTCCGGTTTCCCCTGCCATCTCATTCCACCGATGCTCCATCTTCATCTCGTGCATCATCTGCGGTGCCGTATGTGGTAAAAGCGGGTGCCAAACACTATACATCATCACATCATCTGTGGTTACTTTACAATTGCCCTGATATATTGCATCCATCCCCTCAATCTCTGGATCTTAATCCTATAGAACAAGTATGGGACAAACTGGAGAAGACCGTGTGAAAGACCCCAATCATCTCAATTCACCAGTTGCAGAGGTTGCAAGAGGAATGAGGTAAACTGTCTATATCTTACCTGAAAAACCTGGCTCAAAGCATGTCGAGTGGTTGCGAAAGGTAATAAAAAGGAGAGGAAGTCACAAAATATTGTCTTATTTTATTTCATTCTTAATTATGCTATGTTCTTTTGAGTTTCAAAAAAGTGTGCATTATTTGATTTTGTATTTCAAATAGCATTTATTATATTACAAGCATGAACCATTTATCTGTGTATGCTTATTAGTTTAATGAATGAAAATAAATGGGTTGAGCCCTTTCAGTCCCTTGCAAGTAGGCCACATATTGGGCCCATTGTGCCCCTCTTGCTGGAGTGCTTATTCAAGTCCCGTGGCCTCCAAATAGGACAGGATAAGTCTTGGATGAGCACTCCTTATATCGAGTCTCAGTTTGTCTGAGCCCAGAATAAAGTGCCTAAGTGCAGCAAGTGCTTCACATTCACACAAAATATGTAGAGAAGACTCATCCTGTCCACCGCACTTCCTGCATGTGGAATCTGCACTAAGTGTCATCACATGCAGGTGTCTCTTTAGGGTGTTGTGCCCTGTCAACAGGCCAACAACACTTCTAAGTTGTACCCGATTGAAGGTTAGCAGAATCCTGCTGTTCTTGCTAGGTCCCTCAATCGTAGACCGAGCCTGCTTAGCCGTGGTAAGATTACGCCATGAAGTGCCATGTTGAAGTGATACCCAATCAAGGATCTCACATCTGGCCCTTCTTGATGTAATACCAAGGACAGGTTCTGGACCAATAAACGTGTTGGCCGAGACCTCCCTGGCTAGCCTATCAGCTAGTTCATTTCCTCTGATCCCAGCATGTCCAGGAACCCAGCAGAGTGTACTGGTCAGCAAGAACAGAGAATATTCAAGGTCTCTTGGCACTCTTGTATCAACCTAGATCATGTTGTGCTAGCACATAGTGCCTTCAGGGAAGCCTGGCTGTCAGAACAGATACTAATCCGACCATGCAGCCAAGGCATCCCAGGCCGCATCGTGGCTCAGTGGTTAGACCGCTTGGCTCTCACCAAGGCGGCCCGGGTTCGATCCCAGGTGACCACAAAGTGAGATTTGTGATGGACAACACGGCGCTGGGGCGGGTTTTCTCCGGGATCTCCGGTTTCCCCTGCCATCTCATTCCACTGGTGCTCCATCTTCATCTCATGTATCATCAGTGTCATCGCCTGTGGTACCGTATGTAGTAAAAGCGAGCGTTAAACACTATACATTTCATTACAAGGCATCCCTAAGATATGATAAACACAGGCCAAAATACTAATGAATAAATAGTAACATACTAATGAATAAATTATATGATCTTGGCATCCGGGGCCTTGCGCTTAAAATGATGAAATCATTTATGACAAATGGAAAACAGTTTGTAATCCTGAAAACAGAAAATGGTGAATTTAGGTCAAAAACACAAACTTTAAGCCATGGAGTTCCGCAAGGTTCCATTTTAGGACCTCTTCTGTTTATTCTATACATGCACAATATTGACCAGCTTATACCCAATAATGCAAAATTATTCCAGTATGCAGATGATTCCACAGTAACAGTTTGCCACAGAAATATTACTACTCTACAGAATACCTTAAATGAAACCACTGATAAACTGTTGCATTATTTTTATAATCTGAAAATGTTTGTGAATCCCAATAAAAGTGAATTAATTACATTTGGAGCTAAAAGAACAGATCTTCTAATCCATTTATACATTGACAATGAACCAGTAAAAATGGTCAAGAATGCTAAATTATTAGGTGTTACACTAAACAGTACTTTAAACTTCTCTGAACATATTGATAAACTTGGCAATACCATCAGTGAAACTATTCATTCTGAAATATCTAACAAAATATATACCTATGCCCACAGCTAAAATTATCTATTATTCTTTAATCTACTCGTACCTCTCTTATGGGGTCAAAGTATGGGGTAACACAACTAAGGTAAATTTTAACAAAATCTTTGTATTGCAGGAAAAAACCGTCAGACACCTTGGGAATCTAAAACCTAATGAATCTTGTCGTCCAGTATTTATAAAATTGAAACTTCTAACCCTTCCTAGCTTATACATATACCGCACAATAATGTACCTTCGGAAATTTAACCTACACCTTGAAACCAACTCTGATAGACACAAGCAGAACACTAGACATAAAGACGACTTAGCGATTCCTACCCATAGACTGCACTTTTATGAGAAGACACCTAGTTTTATGGGCTATAACATACTACCAGTTACTATCAAGAATTGTAAAGATAATTTTAAATCAATGCTGAAATGTTTTCCAATTGACAAAGCCTATTATAGTGTGGATGAGTTTATTAATACTAGTTAGAACTTTATTTTTATAAAGATTATTATTATTATTATTATTATTATTATTATTATTATTATTATTATTATTATTATTATTATATTATTATTATTATTATTATTATTATTATTATTATTATTATTATTATTATTATTATTATTATTATTATTATTATTATTATTATTATTATTATTATTATTATTATTATTATTATTATTATTATTATTAGTGTATGGATTTATTAAAGCAAGTTAGTATTCTATTTATATCACACAACCTGTATAGCTGTGTTCTTAAATTGACTAAGGCTATAATAGTGTGGATTAATTTATTAATAGTCTAGTTAGTACCTCGTTTGTATCATACAATCTGTATAAATTCATATGACATTGTTCTTTTGTGTATTTAACACTATACTGAACTGAAAATAAAGAATAAAAAAATAACATGTATTTCGGCCTGGAATACTGTAGAATAACCTCCCAGTGAGTACGATAGCCTCGTCTTAGGCCCATAAATGCCAGCCCTGGTCCCCGAGTCAGTCTTGGAGCCATCTGTGTACCAGATGGACCCATTGACACACTCAGGAACCCGTGGGCCACGAGTTCATTCCTTTCTGGGCGGAAAACTGACTCTATATTCAGAGTCAAAATTATAAATAGGCTTCATATTGTCGCAACCTATCTCTAGTATAGTCTGTGACTTTTGAAGCCTGTTCAATATGTCTCTGTGTCCTTTAACCAGAGTTTTAAAAGACGAACAGCCCAAACTCCAGAGACAATGAGCAGTCACCCCGGCCTCTCCTTGAATAAACAAATCCAGAGGAGGCAAACCAAGCAGTGCCTCTAGGGCACTTGAGTGGGGTGGTGCGCAGGGCTCCAGTAATCCCCAAACATGCTAAGCGTTGGATCTTATTTAGTTTGTTTTTGGTAGCCTGTGTCATAACACAAGGCAACCATACCACTGCAGCATAAGTGATGGAGGGCCTGATGATGGAGACATAGAGCCAATAAACCACTTGTGGTTTTAAGTTCCCACCTCACACCAACGGCCCTCCGACAGGCGCACAAAGTATTGCAGGCCTTGATAACTTTATGTTCAATATGCTCTTTCCACGTCAGTCTAGAATCCAGTATAACTCCCAGATACCTGACTGACCCGGATCGAAGCAACTTCTTCCCAAAAGGGATAGGCTCGCACAAACCATCAAGCTGCCTCTTCCTTGTAAAAACAATGAGGTTAGTTTCATCAGGGTTAGCTGACAATTCTACGTCACGGCACCACCTTTCAACAGCTTCAAGGGCCTTTTGCATAAGGCCTGAAACTTTATCCACAAATTTGCCTCTGACTAGAATGCAGATGTCATCTGCGTAGCCTTGTGCATATACTCCACTTTCATTGAGCCTGACAAGTAACTTATTTATCACCAGGCACCAAATGAGTGGAGATAAGACACCTCCCTGAGGGCAGCCTCTGGGCATAGTACACATCAACCTACTCTGGTTGAGCGACACTATTGCCCGGCGGCCCTCCAGGGATGTCATAATCCATTGAGTTACACATAGGTTAACTCCATGTCTAATCAGTCCTCTATAGATAGAGCCATACAAAGTAAAATTGAAGGCTTTAAAAACCAACTTTAAAAACCGGACAACATGGAGGCCCCCTCTATGTCTAAAAATACTGCCATGGCCAGCTCTCCTTGGTTAAGCACTTCCTCAGCCCTGAAAACCAGCTGATGAAGCTCCGTATCTACAGATTTGCCAGCCTGGTAGGCATGCTATTCAGTAGTCAGAGGCCTTTGAACAGATATAAGTTCTCTGATATGTCTATCTACTAGCCTTTCCAAAGTCTTTAATAGAAAGTAAGTCAGACTAATAGGTCTAAAATCCTTAGGCCCAAGGTAAGAGCTCCTCCCAGGCTTAGGAATGAAAACTAGTGTTGTCTGTCTCCACAATGGGTGTACATAACTCATCGCCAGGCAAGCTCTAAAAATTGTTACCAGGTTTGGAATGAGGAAATCCTGTCCCTGCTGAAGCAGAGCCGGGTAAATCCCATCCATACCTGAATTTTTGAAAGGGGCAAAAGATTGGATTGCCCACTTTATACACTTATAGGTGACAATCTCTTTGGCAGTTCGCCAATACTGCATAACAGGTCGGCAAGCTTGCTCAGAAACTGTCTCCTCATTAACTACCTGTGATCCAGGGAAATGTCTCTACTAAGGTTCATAAAGTGTCCTCTTCTGAGCCAGTAAATGTCCCAGAGGAGGTCCTTAGTGAACCTAAAGTGGCTCTCGAATCCCGCATTAAGATTCTATGCAACCTAGCCATACTTGGTAAGTCGTTTATACTCTGACAGAAATATCTCCAGGCTTCCCTGGAGGATTTCCTCAGTTCTTGCTTTTACTTGCGCTGTGCATCCTTATGAAGGTCCCAACTCTTCGTATCTTGTTTATCTTTGGCTCTATTATAGAGCCAACGTGTGGAGTTCCGAAGTCTGCTCAAAATCGAGCTCCATTGGAACTTCCCATTTACTTTCCTAACTATTCTGGGCCTGTATTATGATCTCTGGTTACTAACCGAAGTTTGTTACCTTTCAGTTATCAATAACTATTGGTTAGGTTCAGTGCCTTGTATTACGAACTCGATTTACCTGTAGGTTTGTTACCCTATGCATTATGGTAGAATGTGAACGGTTGGCAAAATTTTCCACTAGGATTTTACCTTGTTTGCAACGCTATCTTGTGTTTAGAATGTGAATTAGCGGAAAAACCAAACATATGTAATAGCATCAGGCATCTTGTTTTAACTTTTTATTAGCTGTTCTCTGTATATTTTCGTGATATTTTCATTAATAGTTCATTCGTAATAAGGTCTAGCATAGTTTGTATACAGTTTAATGTTTCCATAGCGTTAGATTCTTTTTCATAGCGTTAGGTTGGTGTTATGGGTTATATAGGTTGCGTTAGGTTAGTGTTATAGATTAGGTGAGATATGTGGAGATAATATGGAATGCCTTGTTAATTTATAAACACCAAGAGGATTTCCAGTAAAAAAAAAAAAAAATTAAAAATAAGGCCACATAACTGTTATTAATTCTGATAATAGTATTGCACAAATATAATCTGGCTAAAATCATTTGGTTAGTAGTTTATCCTCATGAATAAATCACCTCTTATTATATAAATTATCATTTCACAGAGGTATATGCAAAGAGGGAAGGTCCACAAATTACGAGTCATCCATGAATAAAAGCAAGGTTATAAAATATGCATTCTGGGACCAGTAACTTGGTACCTGATTTTTTTTAAACATAATATATTTGGCTAAGTATGAAGCAATAACTATGTTTTTCTTTTAAGGAAACAGGTTGTAGCAAACTTACATTTCTTCTTGGCACTTCATAATCAAACGCCACATTTCAGTCACAGAATTGTGCCCTTGTTTGAAAAACGTAATTGAACAAATAAATGACTTCATTTAAATACCACAGGATACAAGATGGGCAGGTTTTAACATTTTTTTACGTGTGCAATTCGCAGCAAATGTATTTATGTACTGCACACAAATTGCATAACCTAAAAAATTTGTTTTATTCGCTGTTTGCTTTACAGCTTGTTACTTTCCTCTGGTAATGCTTTAACGAAATGCAAATTAAACATTGCACCCACTATTAGCAAAACCAAATTTTTACACTTCAGCATGTTTCTAAACTTTTATACCTACCCACCTACACATATAGTATTGCGTGCACTTTCCGGTATAGGTTTAACATGCTTTGTTTACTATATTTATGTTCGTTAAAACATGTTGCAATACGGTCGCATAAAATATTGCAATGCTTGCAACAAGTCACTGACACCATGGGACACTAGAAATTATCATTGCATAACCTATTACGTCAAGATACCTAATACTCCTGTGATTTATTTTATTTCATTTTCAACATGTCAAAATTATATATATACACATAATCTTTCTGCATTCTAGTTCTTTTAGCTCTTCTTCTATTAAATAAACACTGTGCCAACATTTCATCCTTAGAATCACTGTCAACATTCAATCTGGCCTGGAGGTACACCATTTTCTTTATTGTGTGTGAAGGTAAACTCCAAGTTATCTCACTAATCGATACTCGAGGTGAGGGTTAGTTAACCTCCAGAAATAACTCTCAGTTAGCCCTTAACCGAAAGTCGTAATATCGACATCTGCGTGTAACTTCAAGTTAACTGTTAACCATCACCTTAACCGGAGATCGTAATACAGCCCTCTGAGTGGACAGTTATCCTCAAAAGAAGCTTTGAGGGCTGCACTGATCCAATCAATGCAGTCCCCCAAGTTTTCCCTGCTATAAAGATTTTTTGGTATTCCCCCAGCGGTTCTGCCCCCTGGGTCTTCCCTAGGAGTCCCAATCGGTCCTCCCAGGGACCCTGAAGGTTCTTGGATCAAGGGAACCTGCCAACTGAAATTCTATATGTCTGTGGTCTGAGAGGGAAGGTTCATTACCAACCCGCCAGCCACTGACCTTTCCCAGGATGCCTATGGATCCTAAAGTTATATCCATAGCTTCCTGCCTTCTGTTATTACAGTACGTAGGTTTGTCGTTATTTAGGATTTCCAGATCCATTGTACTTATGTAGTTTGCAAGAGCCTCGTCCCTGGCATTAACGTTGGTGCTGCCCCAAATCCCATGGTGGGAATTGGAGTCGCACCCAACCACCAGGTCAAGTCCCTCCCATCTACAGTAAGTAACTAGGTCCTCAAACTCCCTAGGGGAGGAGGATCCTCAGAATCATAAGGAAAATATGCAGAGCAGACTACTACTTTCCTCTCTGAACCTTCCTCTTTATATCTCACAAGCACTGCCACCACATCCTGTGAACAGAACTGTGGTAATGCCCATGCTTTCATATCCTTTGTAAGGATACATACTCTAGGCCTATCTATAGTGCGAGCACTTAAGATAGAAAAGCCTGCAACTGTCAGCCCCATGATACGGCCCTCATGAAACCATGGTTCCTGTATCAGAGCGATTTGTATCCTTTCAGTCATCAGCTTTCGCACAAGCACCCAAGATGCTACGAAGCTATGCTGTAGGTTGGCCTGCACAGTGATTTACATTTGAAGTACTCACCATGTGCATCTATGCTGTTTTCTTGTCCTCCTCCTTCTTAGCTCCAGCCCCCAGCAAAGTGAACGCTGCTAGGACCGTGCCACAGAAGAGCTTTCCTTTTCTTCCTTCTAGGATTTCCTTTGCAGCAGCCGAGCCTATGCTGATCACAAGTCGAACCCCTCTGGGCTCCACCTTGCGCTCTAGCACCCTCCACTGCTGTGTCTCAATATTCAGGTTCTGACAAACCAAATTTCTGAAGATGACATCCGTCTCCACAGGGGGTCCTGGGATCCAGACCATTAACCTCTGATATGTAGGGAAAGCATCCATACCAACCACTTTTAGGTTGGAGCCCTCCCACGCCTTCATGTTGGGCACCATACCAGTAAGCCAAGACCGAGAACTCTCATCCTGGCAAACCACTACGGCTGCCCCCTTAGCCAGTAGCAGTCAACAAACTGGGGAACCACGTCAGAATCGTCCGGTAGTTTATCCACAAGCCTGACAATAGCTGCCTGAATATTCACTAGCTGTTCCAGAGTAATCTGTGCCTCAGGATAGCCCTCATTTACAATAGCCATCCTGAGCCCAGTCTGGACAACCCTTGAATACCTGGCCCTAGACCGTTTCAGTGGTTTGTCACTTCTTGAGCAAAGAAGGGGTGGTTCCCTCATTAGAGGGGTCCAGGAGAGCATACTCGACCACAGCAGAAGAGGGCACAGTTACCCCCGCACCTCCCTCTGCCGCTAGCCTGGCCAGCATCCTCCTCTTCTTTGCTCCAGATTTCCCTTTCTTCTTGATCTTTAGAGAGCCCACCTCACTGGCTAGCTCCCCTAGATCGATAACCTTACCTTCATCAGCTTCTGCTTCCTCCTCTTGTAAGGCCCCAGAGGCTTCAGCCT
Organism: Mantis religiosa; assembly: GCA_030765055.1. Taxonomy (NCBI): domain Eukaryota; kingdom Metazoa; phylum Arthropoda; class Insecta; order Mantodea; family Mantidae; genus Mantis; species Mantis religiosa. The sequence continues at coordinate 174,297,458 of CM060950.1, read as the reverse complement.
TGGAGTCCCCCGTTAGGGAGCCCGCTGGCCTCCTACTCTCCCTGGGAATGTTCCCCTTAGAACCTGAGTCCCCAATAAAGGAGCTCTCTGATTCACCAGGCTCCATTGCCAGGGCCCAATCTACCATGGTTCTATCAGAGTCCCCAGCTAAGGAGCGCTCTGGCTGTTTAAATTTATCAGGCTCAATTATTGTCCCACGAGTATGGGGTATAATCTGTCACTACCCCTGGAGCCCCCTGCGGAAGTAGAAGGTCTACAATACAATAGGGTTTGACCTGGTTCTCCAAGGGGATCGTTCGAGACACCATATACCCCTGGTGCCATTCAGCCCTCAGCACGATGCCTTCCACCTTGGCTTGGGTAGGGAAAAGGGGGGATGGAAACAGGATGGAGTATGAGAGATAGGTCGTTGTAGGACGTTCTTCATCCGGCTTCTCCGCATGAGACCTGCCCGACATGGGTGACCCTTCTGGTAGCATAGTTACCGTCGGTATAGCTCTCAGCTTTGTTAGAGCACACAAACCTTCCCGCCTGCATGGTCAGTGCTACAATAAGGCGGTGTCCCCCTGGGAAGGCTTATTAGTTCAATTAAAGTAGCATTTCAGAAATTGACTTTCATTTTCTAAAGCTAGTTCTGTGCTTTTTCCAATTATTTATGAGAGTAGGTGTAAGTGTATATAAGGGCACTCAACTGCAGGGTTATCAGCACTCTTTAAAAAGCTATTCATGGCAAAAGCCACAGGTACAGAGGGCAGATCATTGCCATTGTATAATAACACCTTTTAAACTTATTTTAGAATTGTAAGACTTGAAGCTTTCGCGGCTTGAGTTATTGATTAAGGCTTCACGGGTGATCAGCCTTGTTATATTTAAGAAGGTCGAGCTTTTGGCCATTTTACACTCCATGTCCTTCATCAGGAACTGAGTGATAGTGTTAGATTCCTCCAGTCACCATCATCCAATGCAGAAGACGACGGTCATTTCCACCTTGTTTCACCGGGCTCTGGAAGTAGCAGATGAGGAAAATATCGACCAAGAAATTCAATATCTCCGTAATACTCTATTACAGAATGGCTATAGTAGCCGTGACCTCAGAGAAGTCCATAGAAGAGTGTTATGCAACAGATCTAATCGCCTGCACCAGTCACCCAACAGCAGTCCTGATAACTACCTTAGCAAGGCTGTCATCCCCTTCTATGGTTCTGTGTCAAACAAGATTTCCCGAATCCTCTCCAGATTCAACATCCGAACTTACTTTGCCGCTCCCATGCAAATTCAATAGTACCTCAGGCAGGTGAAAGATCCTCCTTTGCTCAAGTTCTCAGGAGTTTACAAAATTACATGTGAATATGGACATATATACGTGGGACAAGCAGAACAGACAATTGAGGAAAGATGCAAGGAGCACCAGTGCAACATCAGGCTCCTACAACCTGAAAAGTCAGCAGTAGCCCAACATTGCATAGAGCAGGTCCATAAAATCGACTTCAACAACATTACAGTCCTGGAACAAGCCAACAAATACTTTGACAGGATCATTAAGGAGGCGATTCAGATAAAAGCACATCCATTCAATTTCATTAGGGATTCCGATCTTCAACTGAGCCCAGCCCTGGACACCGGCCAACAAAAGTATTTTGACTGCCCCCGGTGACGATCGACCGGCATGCAAGGCCGTGCGCTACATCGTCTCCCCATGCACATGCTGTTAGCAAGCTAAACATGCAAGAGCAAGGGAGGGGTGCTTGTGAGTACTACTAGATTCTACAGTGCAGTGAACAGGTTCCGCTATGAGCACCCTGGTTAGTAAAGGTAAGGTGGAGGCTGGCATGCAATACATGCGAGCGGGTGTAAGAATGCAGGCCAGGGCATCACACATGACTGACGTCCTGAGTGATGCCGTGGGAAGTTTGAGGGGCCTCGAGGGTCTTTGAGACTGTGATAGGCAGTGATGGTGGCTTAAGTTTAGGAGGGTGATGTAGTCGGGGTGAATATGTGTAATGTAGTGGATGTAATGCGTTGGTGGGATAGGTTAGTCAGACTATTCTATGGCATGCTTTTGTTACTTATCTGTTCGTTGACTTATTTCTATCGGTGAAGAAGGCGACGTCCTGGGGACGAGTTGTCGGTGCGTGTCCGGAAATCATGTCCGTGTGCATGGCCTGGTCTATGAGGATCACAGTTGGGGGGGCCCTCTTCCCCCCGGGCCGCCCCGCAAGGATGCGGGGACTTGGAGGGCTAGCTGCAACACAAGTAGTATGTAGTGTGAATAACGGGTGGCTGTAGGGTCATCTGTGAGTGAGTTAGTCAGGTACAAGGAAGTCTAGGAAGTTGTCGATGTCTTCTTTAGTAATCGTCTCTGTCAAGTTTCTGTCAAACACTGAGAGGGGGCGTTTGTGTGTGTCTCGAGTTGTGTCGTATTGTCCGAGAGTCTGTATGAGTGGATTCTGGCAGGTTGTCGCCCGATCGTAGAGGTCTGCTGAGAGTTTCTTGATGAACTGCTCAATAGTATGTAAGTGCAGTTCATCGTGAAGTTGGGCGGCTGGTGTGATTGCTGGGACTTTTGCTATTAGTCGAATTACCTTGTTTTGGAATTGCTGTAGTTTTTTAATATATGTTGGAGCTGTGAATCCCCAGGCTGGGGCCGCGTAGGTTAGTATGGGGCAAAGTAGAGTTTTGTATAGGGTGAGCCCCATTTTCATTTGTAATGCATTGTTGAGGTGAAGTAAGGGGTATAAGTTGGCAAGCTGGGCGTTAGCTTTGCCGCGAGTCGTAGTAATGTGGTGCCTCCAGGTGAGTCCTGGGTCAAGGACTACTCCTAGGTAGGTAACTTTTGTTTACCATTGAATTGCATTTTGAAATAGTAGGAGTGGCGGTAAGTTTCTTGCTGCGACGCGGTGATTCAAGCGTTTACTGAAGAGTATAGCTTCACATTTAGTGGTGTTGACCTTTATGCGCCAGTTAGTGAGCCAGTTCTCCAGCGAGCTGAGGGCTGTTTGGAGTCTGCTAATTAAGGGGGTTATCGCAATAGATTGGGTCATGATGGTTGTGTCATCTGCATACATGAAAAGATCTGTTAGGAAGGTTTTGGGAATGTCATTAATGTATAAGTTGAAGAGCACAGGGCCTAGAATACTGCCTTGGGGGACGCCTGCATTGATAGCTTTTGGGGTGGATTTTGCATCGAAAACTAGGGACTGAAAGGTGCGGCCTGTTAGATAGTTGGCGATTAGTTTAATCATTGAGTCTTGAAAATTATAATGGTGCATTTTGCGGATGAGGCCCTGGTGCCACACTCGGTCAAATGTGCGCTCAATGTCAAGAAATACCGCAGCTGTGGACTCGGATGTTAAATCCCCTGGTAATATATTCAGCCCCTCTTACCAGTTGCAGCGTTGTTGAATGCTTGGCCCGGAATCCAAATTGTTCCGGGATTAGGATATTGCGTCTGATAATGACAGCAGTCATTCGTTTTAGGATGATTTTCTCTAGTAATTTACTAATGGTATTGAGTAAGCTGATGGGGCGATAGCTGCCAGGATTCGTTAAATCTTTTCCTTTTTTGGGGAAATGGAGGACCAGGGCATTTTTCCAGCATTTGGGGTAATAGCCCGTGTCAAGGATGGCATTGAATAGTCTCGTCATGGTCGTGATGGTAGCGTTGGGTAGTTGTTTTAGTACACTGTTGGGGATGCCGTCGGGGCCGGGGGCCTTGCGATTTGGGAGGTGCCGGATGTGCCATCGGATTTCTGAGTCACAGGTCTGGCGGATTTTGTTGTGGCATTGTCTTTGTGTCAGTAAGTTGGTGAGTGTTTCTGTCTCCTGTATAAATCGCGGGCAGCTGGGAATTGTGTTTGGCGTTATTGTGTTTTGAAAGTGTTCAGAGAGTGCTTCGGCTTTTTCTAGGTCGGTGGTGGCGATGCCACCGTTGTGATGTAAAGGTGGTATGTTAGGCTTGGTTTTAGTTAGGGCTTTAGCTATACGCCTTACAGTCGTCTGCTGGGGTTCTAGGTCTTGTAAGACCGAATTCCATTGTTGGGCTAGTACGTCGGCTGTACGTCGTCTTATTTCGTTGTTGAGGTCTTTTAGTCTCGTGTAGTGGCTAGGGTGTCGTGAGCGTTGCCATCGCCTCCGGGCTCTGTTTCTCTCAGAGGTTAGGCTCTTAATGTCTGGTGGTAGTGGACTGGCGTGAGATTTATGAGTTCTTATAGGTACTGCTCTAGTAACGGCAAATTTAATTGAGAGTTCAAGTCTCTGAGCTACTGTGTCTATTTCATTTACTGCAATATGGGGAACGACCGGGAGGGATTCCTCTAGTGTGGTGCGAAATGTTACCCAGTCTGCCTTGTTAAAATTGTGTCTGGGGCGGGGGATGGAGGGGGTTAGTGGTCCTTGCAGGGTAAAGACTACAGGGAGATGATCCGAGGAAAGTTCATTGTGCACCGTGGGGGTGATTTGTCTGCAGCCAGGGTTTCTGATGAGTGCTAAGTCTAATATGCTGGGTTGTTGTTGTGGGTTAAAGGAGATGTATGTGGGTGTGTCTGGAGCAATGACAATATAGTCCGACTGCTGTGCATGTCTGCTGAGTTTAGTACCGGCCCGATTGCTGCTTTGGCAATGCCAATCTGCATGCTTGGCATTGAGGTCCCCTGCAATGATTACAGCGGGATGTATGTTGATTAGGGTATCTATGTCACGTGTGGATATATCAGTTGGAGGGTTATATGCTGCTACTAGGAGGAGTGTGTTGGTTCCGTGCTGCACATAGGCACCGGAGGCCTCTATCCGTTGCAAGGGGGGGATGTGGGCTTGGCTATGCTGTATGTCGTGTCTAACTATGGCTGCGGTGCCACCGCCCCGACGGTTTCGGTCGGTACGGTAGATTCGATAGTCCGAGATGTTGAGTCGGTCTGTCTGGGAGAGCCTTGTCTCAGTGATTAGTGCTACTTGTATATTGTGTCTGAGTAGAAAGTCCGTCAGTTCAGCTTTGTGCTGGCGCAGTCCGTATGCATTCCAAGTCATGATTTTAGTCGCCATAGAAGTGTCGGTTGGGGTCTAGAAAAAGGGCGAAGAAGGAGTTGAACTCCCTCAGCACCACCCTGGCATTGTGCGGCTGGGTTAGCAGCTGCATCAGCACGTGAATCATGGTGTCACGAGCGGTGGCCCATGGCATGCGGGAGTCCTGAAAACTGGGTCCCAGATTCAGGTAGCTTCCCCCTGGCCCTGCACCATCTCCCGGGGTCACCAAGCCCTCAGTGCCGGTGGATGCCCGAGGAAGTTGAGGGTGAGAGTTTATGTGGGGGGGTTGCTCCCGTGAGGATCTAGGGGTCCGTGGTGGGCGCTGGGGGAGAGGTGCAGGATAAAGGGTTTGCTGTTGTTCCCGCTGTTGCTGCTGCTGTTGTCGCTGGTGTTGCTGGCTCCGCTGCGGTCTTGGCGTGGAGTCGCGCAGTCGCGCCAGGGCCGCCTGGTACAACGGGCAGCCTCTGTATCGAGCCCCGTGTTCCTGGCTGTGGCACAAGGCACAACGCCTTGCGTCCAGTGGGGCCCTGCAAGTGGCTGACTCGTGAAAGGCAGCGCACTTGGAGCAGGTTGCACGGGGGGCCCTACAGTGCTGCTCAGAGTGGCCAAGGGCCAGGCACCTCCTGCATTGCAACGGGACAGCGGGCTTCCTATATTCCTCTGCCTGCACCCTGAAATGCATAACAGAGGGAGTGTTGGTTAAAAGTTTGTCGTAGTCGTCTGGCGTGAGGAGCTCCACCAGGTACATGGGGAGGGGGGTCCTTTGTCATACTTCCGTAGTTGCACCACACGGGCTACTTGGAAGCCGGAGGTTTCGAGGTCCTCCTTAACTTCCCGTTCCGCACCGTCTATAGGGAGACGTTTAAGTACAGCCCTATAGGTCCTCCCTTCAGAGGGGGGAGTGACGTGGAAGTCGAATCCTACTCTTCTAAGGAAGAGTACCAAGTTACGATAATCCGTTACACTCCTCATTCTCAGGCAGAAGTCCCTTGAATGGGGGGCCTGTGTAACAGAATAGTTCTCTGGGCGGAACTCTGTGTCAAAGTTTCGTAATATGGTCGCCAGTTCCGCGCTATGCCGCTGTCGTACGTAAAGGGGCGGTTAGAACACAGTCTTTGCGGCTTCCGCATAGCTGCGCGAGCTGGTAGTTTGGTCGTTGGTATGGGTTGGTGCTTGAGTGGTGACAGGTGCGGCCTGGGTCATTGGAGCAAGCTGGGCGGTGGTTGCGGATGGACGGTTGAGCCTAGGATCGGCGTGAATAGTGGTGGGTTTCTGCTGCGTCAGAAGGGGTGCAGCTGATGTAGATGGTTGTGAGAGTTTGGTAGCGGCTTTAGGTGACCTGGTGGAGCAGGGCACGGGTCTTGGTATTTTTGACGGACTGGATCTGGAGGAGCCAGAAGTGTCAGAGTTCGTGGGTGATGTACTCGGCGTGCTCTCGGATAAGGTGGAGGACGAGAGTGTGGGTGAGGGCGTCGATGGCCTACAGGTAAAGTCTGGGTCCGGTGGAGGAGTGGTGAAGCGGGTCCCGCCATCCCTCTCCATGAGGCAGCGGGCGACCACCCTGCCTGGCGGGGCCAGCTCCTCCGGAGAGCGGGCGATTGGCCTTCTGCACTTCCCCATGGGAAGCGGAAGATCCGTCAGATAGTAGGGGTGAAGGGCCTTACGAACTAACAGCACAGAGGAAAGAAGAAGAATAGATTTAGAGATTGAGCTTGCAATGGGCGCTGAGCAGCCCGAGCAGCAGAGGGCCGGACCCCTAGAGGTGCCTAATAACCGGTCTGGCGACCGTTGGCTGTGGCCTTGCTGCTCTACCCAGTTGCAGAGCAGGTCCCAGTCTCGGGAAGCGAGCAAGCGCTCGTCGCGGTGGAGATACTAGCTAGATGTTCTCCCTTCTTCTCGCTTGGACTCCCGTGTCCAAGCTAGTCGGGCTCTTCTTCCTAGTGGTGATCCGTAGAGTCGCAGTGGTCCGTCCTCCTCGGAGTCTCGACAGTTCAACTGCACGGTTCAAGTGACGGACCGCGCAGAAAATGACAGTGATGAACCTCATAGAAAACGCCAAAGTGGATGGTAGCTGTGTCCATTGCCAGCCGAGCCAATCTAACATTGTCACTCAGTCATTGGCCAGGGCAGGGCATGCTCTGCCCACCGAATAATATATGTATAGGGTCACGTTTTGTAGAAATTACTCAGTTCCTGATGAAGGCCATGGAGTGTAAAATGGCCAAAAGCTCGAACTTCTTTATTTTGATGTGGCTGATCACCAGTGAAGCCTTAATCTATAATGCTCGACGCGAAAGCTTCAAGTCTTATATTAGAAATCTGTCTCCATTGAGGTTTTGGAGTGAATTTACCACATATATAACAAAATATATTTGGAGAAGTTTTGCACTCACATCTTTGTTTCTTCATTTTGCCTCACTGCTTGACTTGCAGCAGAATATTAACTGCAACATTCTTTTCACTACTAGCCAATGGAAGTCTTTCTCTTATCTAAAATAAACAAAACAAGTACTAAGAGGGTCAAGAGAGACTGATGACAGACTTGGGAATGATGTATAATGGTTATATGAGATCAGCCAATAATTACAAAACTGTGCATGATAGGATAACTCTGAACCTATTTTCGTATACAGTGTATCAGACTTAGTGTAATTGAGTATTTTGCATGTCTGCACAATTTTACTTTATTAGTGTAATTGAATAAATTGCATAGGTATTTGTTTTGGATCTGTTATTTCATTATTTTTATGGTTTATTCTATTTTCTGTTTGTTCAGCACTCTGTTTATTTATGATTTTCCATAGTGCTTTTGTTCTTTTTTGTGCTTCTTTAATTTGTTCACTGTTGTAATTAATTTTAATCTGTGTAATTATTTTATTTAGTATTTGCTTATAATTTTCAGTATAATTTAATGATTTTTTTCACACACATTCAATTGTTTATTGAATATTTTTGTATGATTATTTTATTCTTTTTGTCATTGATTTTGTATGATTATTACCAACAGTATTTATTTTAAACCTTCTTAAATTCATTGTTATTTCTAATCCATTTTAAATTGTTCTATTTAAAACTACATAGTTTGATTTATATCATCTGTATTATACCTAAGCTTTTTCCAGCATACTTCAAGGCTTTTTTTCTAATTTTATTTAAGCCTTTTTTGTTTATTTTTCTCTTGTACTCAAAAGTAATTTTTTGTGCTACATCTCTTTTAAAGTTCAATTTTAAACGCTGTCTGAATGGTCATATATTTCTACCTTAATGATTGATGCATTCCATTTTATTTTCTGGCAGGTTAATAAAAACATTATCATTACTAGCTTCTGAGTACTTTGTTACTCTTATTGGCTCTGTTATGCCAATCCTTAAATTATACCCATGTAAGATTTCTATAAGGGATGATTTATATATACTTTCCTGTATCTCAATGTTGAAGACCCCTAATACTGTTTAAATCTTTTTCCATGTATTCTGCTAAGTAGATTTTCTATGCTTTTGAAGAACAAGTCATTATTTTCCCTTGGTGACTCGTACACATGTTCAGTACTATGCTGGTCTCTTAAGAGAAACTCTACTGCTGCTAATTCACAGACCATTTCCTCACTAAACTTACTACATTCTACCTCTTTGAACTTATTGTTATATGTTATATAAAAAGCTTTTAATGTGAACTTCACAACTGTTCTTTTGGAGATATGCGAATACCTAGGTGATCTGAATATAAAGTGTGAATCAGTACTTCTCTATTTTAAATGTTTTTCTTTGAATATATTTAATTTTTGTGTTATTTGTGAAATTTATGAGGATGCAAATAAAGAATAACTGGGACTTGTTTCTGCCAGTTTCACTGTAACCATGAAGATTATCCGGGTAACCCACTGTGGACACAAGGAATATTATATGGTCCAAAGTACTGGAGAGTTGTTCCATAGATTTAAAGCTTGTTTCATTGTGCTTATGTGAGAGACATTCATACGGAAATTACAGCTGAGTGGCAATATCAGTTTCAGAAACAAAATTCAAATCAAAAGTTAGTGGGAAGGAGTAAATATGGAGTACATTTAGAATGAAATACATTATAGACTTAAACAGTTTTCCGAAGACCGGATACTTCAAAAGATGTTTAAATATAACACAGTTCTAACATGCAAGTAACAGTTGTAAATGTGCCATGCTTGTTATTTGCTTACTTTAAATTGAGTTGCGTGCGTGCATGTTCTTTTCTTTATCCATCTACATGTTCCATTACATTAGTAATATTATGCCTGCCTCGGTAGCATGGATGGTAGCGGGTCTGCCTCACGTTCAAGAGGTCTTGAGTTTGAATCTCGGTTAGGATGAGTTACCTGGATAAGGTTTTTCCGGGGCTTTCCCTTATCCTGAAAGATGAATGTTGTGTGGCTCTAAGCTTCATGGACCTCGGACTTATTTGAGCATCATTTCATACATTTCATTCATCGTCTGATATGACTTAACATTGGAGGATGTAAATGAAATAAATAATCCATTAGTAATATTACATGATCTGGTTTGCTTTGTGTACCTTTTGTATTACTTGACTACCAAGTTATTTTGAATTGTTCAATATATGATTCATTTACTAAATCTAACAGCTCAGTTGTACACTTTGCGGATTGATTGTTCATATTAACTGAAGTTTTAAAATTGTTATGTATTTTTCGGATTGATAGTGTTCACATAATCACTGAAGTCTTTTAGAATTGACTCACTTATTTATATTTCTGATTTAGTTATTCCACACTTTAGATTGATTGTGTTGATGTAGTCACTGAAGTGTTTTAGATACTGTTGTACAAGCACCGGTTTATCTATTGGCCACTTCCTTTCTTGCTTATTTGCATCCTTAGTTTTGGTCCTTCCATGTGATGCAGCATAGAGGATGTGATCTGTCGTTTGGTCTCCTTTGCTGCAGCTGCATGTAGTGATGTGGAATCTCTGGTAGTCATTTTGCTACGGTATGAGAATATTGTTTTGTCTATTGTCCTTTTGATGTGTTGTGCCATTCTTTCCCATTTTTTGAATGTCTCTTGTCATAGTGTTTTCCTAATGGCACTTTTTGGGATTCTGTTGTAGCTTTTTATGCTATTGTTTGTTGTAGCTTGTTTTGCAATTTTGTTTCCATCTGTTCCTATGTGGGCTTTTTACCCATCCTATTCCAAGTATCCATTCTTTTTTATTTAGTTCTCCTAGTTTGTCTCTTACAGCTTCTATCACTTGGTTATGATTATTGTAATTGTGTAATGACTGCAGTGTAATTTTTCTATCCATATATATCACTGCTGTTTTCAAGTTAATTTGTGTTATTCCCATATTATCTATTGCTTTGAGTGCCTATAAGATTGTAAATTGCTCTGCTTGGTTATTTGAGCAGTTTTTGTTTATTTCGTACTGTAGTTAGTGAGCTAATTCTTTGTTCTTGTAGATTACCACTCCTTAGCCTATCCCTCGATCTATTTTGCTTCCATCAGTGTAAGCTTCAATGTTATAGTTTGCATTTAGATTTATTTTATTGCTGGAATATGTGGCCATTTCTTGTAGCATAATGTGGTGTCTAGTTCCCAGTCTGTGTTCTGTTCTGTTTTGTTTGTTTATACTCCTGGGCAATCTTCTGGATTTTCAATATAATGGGCATCAGTTCTGTTATACAGAGTGCTTCGAAAAACTTAAGCTATTTTGATATTCGTTAGCCTTAGTACTCTGATGTACTTGACACAATTATATTTCCTGTAGGTATGTGTGTTGGTGTGGGTGTGTTAAACATTGGTGAAATTAATGATCCTGTAAGCCTCCATTAGGGTACCACAGATTACAGGATTACTAAGGAACTCTCGAATTGATATTTTTAGTTTACAATTGAACATAAATTACTTAATATGTAATATGTATGTTTATATATAGTTTTGCTGTAAAGCAACATGAAATGAAGCTGCTATCTTCTCTCGCTTGTCTGGATGCAACACAATACTAGATGCTATTTGAAATTGCTGCCTCAGAATCACACTGACGCAAACTACATGAGTGCCTGTTTTTAAGTTTGTGCCGTTATGTGTACATTAGTGTCGTTGAACACAAATTTTGTTATGAAATTCATTAACCTGCTTCATATGCCTAATGATTGGCATTGTTGTTTAATTCATAATCAGTTACTAAATAGAAATTTAATAATTTTTCGCTTCACTGTGGTGTTCCAATACAGTTAAATCTCGTGAAATTTAATAGTTTAATAAAATGCACTATAGTTATCTCTCTTTGTCCCTAAATCATTTATGAATCTCTGCTGTGACTTTGTGGCTATTACAGTTTTACAATGAAACTGCTTTGCTATTGTAAGACATTTTATTCAAGTATAAAATAAATGATAAACAAGATTATGTGCATATTCCAGATTTAATCAGAGTGAAATGAAGAATAAAACTGATCGTACCTACTTCTGTTGTATTATTCCTTTCTGGCATGACTCTTTCAGATTGGATAGTTTCTCTATGTGATTAGTAATGTGCTGTCATAGGGTGGGTTGTAATGCCAAGATCTACTTGATATCTTCTTCTATGCCCAGCTCTTATTGTCTTGAAATGTATTTTGTGTGCTTCATTTTTCATCAGTCTTCAGATTAATAATTTGTTTTTTCTGAGGTTCAGTAAAGTTTTAATAACTTCATAGAACTGATCTCTATAGCATTCTGTCTTTTTGATGCCAGGAACCATCCTTTGGGATGGAATGTATTTACAGATGACAACAGATGCTAGTTGGCGTGAGGTTGAGGATAGAAGCGATGCCTTTTGAAACTAGTTCCTCGATAATACAAAAATGTAAGTGATAAAGTTTCAATAAATCAACTACAAATAGTTTTTTTCAATGTATTTATATGCTTGCGTTTCATTTTGACACAATTACAGGGTCCACTTCTTTATATGAGTAGGTTGGTTTCAGAAAATACTGATTGATTATTGGAGCATTCATATTTTGGACAGCATGTAGCAATATCACACTGTTAATATTTTGGTTTTGTCCACCACATGATCCAAAAATTGTGTTATTTTCTGTTTTTCAGCAAGTCTGAAACATGTGATGCTACTTCTGTTGAACCCCTTTTATACCTGTTGACTCATCCCACATGTATCAGTTGACTGTGTTCTTAGAGAAATTTAAAATAGTCAAGTTGCAGATGTAAAATTGTCTTTTATAAAAACAATTTGTAATATTTCTCAGGATAGTATACTACTGTCTCCAAGCATATACTGTCATTAATACATTTATCTTTCTTTGCTTCAGCCTTTCTTTTCTTCATTTCTTATGCCAAATCTTTCTTCTTGGTGTGATTATTGTGGTACTTCTATTTTTATCTTCCCTTTCCATCTGTGGAATATTAGAATATTTGACACATTTATCGCAGATATTATATCTAGACCAGTGAAAACTTAATTTGAAATCTGCATTAAATGAAAATATATATATATATATATATATATATATATATATATATATTTGTAGACGGTTTTTAATACTGTCACTTACATTTTTATTTTTGAGAGACTAGTTTTGGAGGCTGTTGCTTCTTACGATGTGTAATAAATACGACTCATCTATAAATTAATAATTATTTCGCTTCACTGTGGTGTTCCAATACAGTTAAATCTCAATATAGTTCAAATACTGTCTGTGGAATTCCTTTCTTGGAAGTGTTGCACTGTCTGTGGAGTTTAGTAGAACCAGGGTCCCAGAATGCTTGATGGATGTTTTGTCTATTACTTTTACTGAAAGTGGGTTAACTTTTTGGAACATAGACCTATAAATTTATCAGTTATTTTTCAGGAAATCATTTTAATTGATCTGCCAAATTGTATATAATCTTCCATCCAAGTTTAGTTTCAGAATTTTACCATTTCAGTGATTTGCAATACTGTGTTTGATCTGCAGTTATCAGAAGCCTATGCACTGAATCCATTTTGTTAGTTTACATAAGTTAGTTTTTTTGCATAAAACAGTGACATGAAAAACAATAAAAATAAAAATGAGAAACTTTACTGTAGTACTAGTTGGAAGAAGACAGAAGCCGAAAGAAAGAGATTAAGTGTTGATACATATGTAAACAATACAGGATTAGAGGTCAGGAGAAAGTTGTTTCTGCTACTGAATAAATGTTGCGAGAAAAAGTGCCATCTAAAAGTGTTACAGAACCAACAAAGGGATTAATTATATGAAATATGGAGGAACTTTCTTTTGTGCGATGCGAGAATGTTTTTTAAGTCCAAAGGTACACGGTTCTCGCATTGCAGCCAACATGAGAAAGATATGTAAAACTTGTAGCCAACCTCTGCAAAAATGCCCCAGATATAGGTGACGCAGTCCGTGTGCAAAGGATGCAGTCCGTGGTTTGAGCAGGCTAAGTTATCGCCCGGTCAAATTTTGTTACTCATGCACTGCTTTGCACATAAACAATCCAACGGAAATACATGTATGAGTTCATGGACTGTATCGGACTGGTTTGGCTACTGCCGCGAAGTGTGCATGATGTCAAATGGCACCAAGTATACTGCAAGGGGGAAAATTGGCGGTCCCGGCCACGTTGTTCAAATCAACGAATGCAAAATAGGATGACACAAGTTTCATCGTGGGCGCCTCATAGAGGGCAACTGGATCTTGGGAATGATCGACGTGGAAACGAATGAGGTGCAGATGACGATATGCCCCAACAACAGGAGGGATGCAAATACGCTCTACAGTCTAATTGCAGCGCCCATGATGAACATCATGCACACTTCACGGCAGTAGCCAAACCAGTCCGATACAGTCCGCAAACTCATACATGTATTTCCTAGAGAGCACTCCATTATCGTGTCGTAGGATTGTTTATGTGCAAAGAGGTGCATGAGTAACAAAATTTGACCGGGCAATAATTTAGCCTGCTCAAACCATATTAGTGTTTAGTTAGCTATGTGGTGCAATTTAGGTACTACTTTGTGTTAGTCTGATAGATAGTGTAATTTCAGGACAAGTAAGACTGTTGGCAGCATTGCGTTCAGTGGAGAAACAAGACAATAGAAAATGATTTGTGTAATAAAGGGATTGTTTTTATTAAATTATCTATAGAACTTAAAATGCTGTAACAATGAATTCAAAGTTAGTAAAGTACCTGATTAACAAATGCATAGATAGGCCTGATGATTTTAAAACTTGTATTCATGAAGCTGAATTTTGTATTAAATAATGTTTTAAATTTATGCAGACAAATCTATAGGTAATAAGTTATTGTTAGTATCTTATTATTATTATTATTATTATTATTATTATTATTATTATTATTATTATTATTATTATTATTATTATTATTATTATTATTATTATTACTACTACTACTACTACTACTACTACTACTACTACTACTACTACTACTACTACTACTACTACTACTACTACTACTACTACTACTACTACTACTACTACTACTACTACTACTACGAGGGGTTGTCGTAAACTTTTAATTATCACCCGGTAATTTTTATGCTAGAGTGATGAAAATTTTTCAGTGTCATCATTGATTGCTCGGGACATAATTTTGGTAGTTTCAGTGATTTGAGTCCTTTTATTACATTTTAGATGAGTCGCATTTTTTACACATCTGCTTCACTTTCGTACCTATTTTGAGGACATGTTTCGCAAATCTTCGTTTGCATCTACGGCTCTTGTGCGACTGACGCTAGATCCAGCGGTGTGGGTAATTCTGGGGTTGTTGCTGCCATCTGTTGATTTAGTGATGAACTGAAATGTGGGATTCTCTACTAGCGTCAGTCGCACAAGAGCCGTAGATGCAAACGAAGATTTGCGAAACATGTCCTCAAAATAGGTACGAAAGTGAAGCAGATGTGTAAAAAATGCGACTCATCTAAAATGTAATAATTTTTCGCTTCACTGTGGTGTTCCAATACAGTTGAATCTCGATATATTGAGTCCTTTTGTTTCTTTACAGTGAGTGCCAGAAGTGACAGGTGTAAGATGGAGAAAATTGAGACTCGTAGTGTGATCAAATTCCTGCATTTGAAGGGCAAAACTGCCCGGGAAATTCTTGATGAGATGATGGCCATTTGTGGAAATGATTGCCCATCGTATGATACTATTGAGAGGTGGAAAAGGTCACACGTCCCTGACTGATGAGCCAAGAGCTGGTAGACGAAAATAGTGTTTAATACTGGAAGACAGACGAGCAACCATCCAAATGATCATGAATGAAACACATCTTAATTATGGTAGTGTGTGGAAAATTATTCATGACAAACTCCACATGTCTAATTTGTCTGCATGGTGGGTTCCACGTTTGCTAACCAAAAGCAAATATGGCGTGACCTTTCAAGACAGATGTTGATGCTGTTGGAACAGTATGAAGATGACATTTTTGATTTTCTGGTAACCATGGATGAATCCTGGATTTATTAGTATGATCCAGAGAAGAAAACCATGAGCATGGAATGGAAACATGCCGATTCCCATACAAAAAAGACAAAGGTACAAAAGTCAGCTGGAAAGGTAATGCTTTCAGTTTTCTTGAACTGTTGTGGAGTCATCCTTACAGATTATCTTGCCAAGGGTCAAACCATCACTGGCAGACACTACCGCAATCTTCTGGACAAGTTTCGAGCAGCTGTGATTAAGAAACGTCGCGGTATGCTCTCTAAAGATGTTCGTCTTTTGGCTGACAGTGCACCAGCTCATTCATCTCAAGTTGCAGTTGACAAAACAGGGAATGGGGCTTTGAGACCTTACAGCATCCGCCTTATTCGCCTGATCTCGCACCAAGTGACTTTTTCTTGTTCCCAGAAATGAAGAATCTGTTGCGTGGTCACCAATTTGACAACACAAATGACATCATTAATGAAGTGGAAGAGTGGTTTAAAGCGAATTCTGCAGACTTGTACAATCAAGGTATTTGGAAGGTCAAGAAACACTGGGAAAAATGTGTAAATTTGGATGGTGACTACGTAGAGAAGAACTAATAAGCACAAACTCTCTCACATTTTTTAAAGGGTGATAATTAAAACTTTACGACACCCCCTCATATTGTTATTGTTGCCATTATTATTGTTATTATTATTATTATTATTATTATTATTATTATTATTATTATTATTATTATTATTATTATTATTATTATTATTATTATTATTATTATTATTATTATTATTATTATTATTATTATTCCACCTTCTTCCTTTCTTTCCACATGTTCATAGAATTGATTCATAGTGTATCACAACAAAACCTTCTTTGAATACCATTCTTTACTGTCTGATCTTTGTGTTTCAGGTTTCCTAGCTCAACTGGTATTGAAAAAGCCATTAGAAACTTGTATTCGTTGTGGTATTTGGGCAGCCACAGAGATAATTCAACGACCTGGTTGTACTTATGAGGGAAGTGCCAGATTTTCAGAATAATTTCATACAGAAAATGTGATCTACTGAATCAGCAATGCAGTGTGATCTGGGATTGTTGGTCAATTGGTTTGGTGAGGGGAGTTGTAAGAGGAAAAGATGTTCCTTTATCAACTGGCCACGGTAAGGTGGGTAGCTTCTAGGCAAAGGAAAGGCTCTTCTTTCAGTATTTGGGGAGAGCAGATAAATGAAATCTTCTAATTTACTCCTTCATTGCCCCTAAAAGTAAACAATTTTTCTTCACTCCCTTCACCAAAATTTTGTTCACCAAGACCCATATTCGAATGAAAATTATTGAAGTTATTTCTATGTATGTTGCTTTAAAAGTTCAAATATTCCCTGTATCTTAACCATTTTCCCTGTACTTAATTGCTGGTAAAGTTTGTCACACTTACATTTTTTACTTGACTCATTAAGACTTTGTCGCTTGGTAATGCTAAGACGCAAAATTGACTTCATGATAATGCTATAACATGAAGTACTAATATTACCATCATTCAGAACTGAGCTCCCACAGTAGATACATTTCTGTTTCATGCCCATTTTCTAGTTCCCTTGAGATTCTTTTCTAGTTATGTGGGTTTATTTTCTAGTTCCCTTGAGATTCTTTTCTAGTTATGTGGGTTTTGATTTAATTTATAGACCCAATGACAAATTCTAATGCACTCTTATTTGTTCTACTATTTTAGAAAGTTTTTCCCCATTGTGTTCACAATTATCACATATATCTCACTTAATTACATTTTCTGTGTGTTTGGCTCATTTTTAGACACCTGGATTTCCAGTGTTTGCAACTTCCCGACTTGCTCTTTCTCTTTGCCTGGAACCTTTTATTCTTAATTACCTGTAAGTCATTCACTGTTTGATCACCAGCTGAATATTGCTTCACACTTTATGCATTTACTTACCTTATTTGCAATATTTGTTGCACATAAAATTTAATGTTTGTTCTCCTTTGATAAGTTCTCCTTTTATGTTGATTAGTGGGCTTTACTTCTTTCATTTCTTATTTATTAGCATTATATTTCTCTTCTGTTCTCATTAATATGTTTGCTATTGATTTTGTTATTTGATTGGACAAATATTATAACCTCAAGTGCCTTCAATATATAGAGAATTTTATGTATCAGGACAAAGCAAATTTTTTGTATTATTTGAAAGAAAGGGTGTTAAGTTTTTCATTTGCTGGGTATGGAAGCCAAATGTTACCAAGACTCTTGCTGCAGAAGGATTGCTTTGTAAGAAAGTTGCACAAATTCTTTGAGGTTCTTCCAAGAGCATACAGATTATGATGTTAAGATTCAGATTTCATCTCATGCTGTAGTTTTAATAAACAAGAAACTTAACATACTAGAGCCACCAGTTCCATAACTCAACACATTTGCAGTTAAAATTGACTTTGTTTATTTTAATAATGTACAACAAAAATGGTCATGGTTCGTTTCAATTGAACAAAAGTCTTCTTGCTTTAAAAAAGCTATTACATCACCATAAAAGCATCTGACAGTCAAAACAAACTTTTACATCAATGCTTTTTATATAATGGGATACAGTGATGCACTTCACACAAAGCATCATAAACATAGAGAATATTGAGCTTAGAAATAGTGTTTATGCTCCTCTCAGCTTCAACTGTAGAACACTTTCTGTCAGTAGTGATAATGTGTTGGTAATGTGTTTCAGTGCTTTTTGTTGTCGTGTGCAATGTATAGAACACTTAAGAATAGCAACTCAGATCAAACTTAAACATTAAAAATCCCTAAACCATAGTCAAACATAGTCACCATAGGAATGTGAACGTAGGGAGGTAAATCTTGCAGAATGGCATCATAGTTGCTAAGAATGATACATTTTTAAATGCTTATGTTTAAAGCATTCAAGGGAATGAAGACAATTTTTATTGGATGCTAAAGAAAGTCAGCTAAATTTTAGATATAAGTAAGGCCGGAGGGATGTGCACTCGCATGCGATACAAATTAGCCGGATTCAGAGTATGAATGACATCTGATGTACAGCATGGCCATCAAATTGCGAACAGTTGCCACTGGAAACAAACGTACAAAATAGTTTAACACAGTACTCTGCAAACTAGTGGAGCATTGCCTTGCAAGTGTATGCAGAGAGAAGATCAAGGTGCAGTATAACATGACTGTTTTGTTTCTTCTCGCTTTACCTGACATGGTCAGGCTGTACCTACCTACAGTTGTTTACATGCAGGAGGGATAACAGTATAATCCATGTGCGCACATACCTCCGGCCTTTAGATACAAGGAATCATGGGTTGGATGTACTTTTAAGGGTCTAAACAATAAAATTGCTGAATGGGTTGCATCCCTGTATCCTGTACCCAGGAAACTTTTAATTTAATTTATTTCTTTTTTCCAACATATGTGAAATCACTTGTTAGGATGATTTGAATGAACCTAATCAGAGTTCATAATTAAGAACTTGTTAGCTAGTGCGGAAATTAGAGAGCATTTGGATATGTGAATTCATATACATCAGTTTATTAAATGGCTTGAGTATGTTACATTATGTTGTGAAGAATTTGCATTGCATTTTCTTTCTTTGCTATTGTAAAAAAACATATCAAAATGTTTTCATATTTACAGTGGAATGTGGTTCATATGAGCAGATATGATGTGTGGAATACAAATATGCAGCACGCCAGTGCCCTATCAATCACATTTTGAGATACCAATGGTTTTGTTAGCAAGCTTACAGTTTTTCCACAAGTATTATTATCAGCAACACAGTACCTTTAAGTTCACAAGTGAACTCATTGACAAAATGTGGGTTCTTGTGTTTCAACTGCAACATAAGTGAAAATTTTCTTAAAAATTGAGAGTGGTCACATTGATTGAATAGTGTATTTCTTCTAGCTTTTTCATCATTTTATTTTGTCTTTCTTCTACTCTTAGTGATATGATTTTAAAAAATAAAGATTCCCAAATAATTTCAGTGCAAAAAAAAACCTAATAATTCTTCTGGCTTAAACATAAGACAATGGATGCCCGCCTCGGTAGCATGGGGGTAGCATGTCTGCCTCACGTTCAAGAGGTCCCGAGTTCGAATCTCGGTCAGGGTGAGTTATCTGGATAAGGTTTTTTCCAGGGTTTCCCTTATCCTGAAAGACGAATGTCGGGTAACTCTAAGCTCTATGGACCCCGAGCTCATTTGAGCATCATTTCACCCATTCCATTCATCGTCCGATATGACTTAACGTTGGAGGATGTAAATTACAAAAAAAAAAAGACAATGGATGAATGCTTTTAGTTCAAAGTTATATGGAACTTTTAAGCAGGTAACCAGAAGAATCAGGTTACAGTGACTGTGATAAAATTTAAGACCTTGGAAGCAAACTTTTACAGAAAGGGATAATTGTTCAGGAGAGCCAGGTTTTAGAACTTAATAATTCAGATGTTTTATCTGCTAATCAAGTTTCAGTGTGAAAAGGTTACAGTTTTGTGTTTTCTCATGTTTCATATTGTTAGTTTTTGCTTATATATTCATCTTTTCTGAGTTACTGTTTCTTTGAAAAGATGTAAACATAATGCTATCCTCTTTTTTTCAGTTCAGTGTATTGTGATGCAGTTACAACTCCAAGTTGTACTAAACTCTATTTATTTCTCACTAACTCTTGGCACACACTAAGTTATACTTAATTTCACTTTTATTAATGCTCAGAGCAAATATGTGTGGGATGTTGAAGTTTCCATAGCGCCAACATTTATTTAAGCCTTTCTCGCACTAACTTGTACAGCTTCGTAACTTCTCAGTTCTCAAAGGCCAACTGGCCAGCTGATTTCTCAATGGCTCACTGCTGACTGATTGACATCACTGACTGACTTTAACATTCCCTTGTTATAGTCTCTGGGTCGTGGTAGAATTGTTCTAAAAGCATCCAGAAGTGGATGATTCCAGACTTGTTGAAATTGAAAGGTTTAAAAGTTTTAAAGCTGGAGCGAAAGAACTAAATATTTTCTGGTTTGTGATTGTAGTGCTTGGGTCGCATCTCTATTCCTTTTTCTTTACCGCTGGCCCGGCTTTATGCTAGTGTGACAGTATATACAAATTCAGTTCTAATTTATCAGATATAGGTTTCTGCAAAGTATATCTGAAATATTGTTGATATATGAATGATAAACATTTTATCATGACTATTGTTTTAACTGTAAAACTTCTGCTGTTCAAATACAAACTAAATATTTTATTTTAATTATGAGTAAATGATTATGGTGGTCTTTTATTACATCCAGTGGTAGTGTTGCAAACATATCATGTTAAGTGGTGACCTTGGTAACAGAGAGAGAGTCTATGGACCTGTCTATATTTACAACACTTAAAAGATGATACAAGTGTGCCGTTACATTTGATGATAGAATGTAATGATTATAATTATTGATTAATTATTATAATTTTATAACATAATTAACGATTATAATTTTATAACTACAACACTTAGTTGGTACAGGTAACTGCTTCTTCTTCTTCTATGGCGCTACAGTCCTTGTAATTTGACCTTCTCCTCCTGAATAACATATTAACATTTCCAATCCATTCTCTGTTTTCCTTCTCCTTGTTGTTACCCCTAATATTAAAGTTTCTAATATATTATTTATCCATCTTAACTTTGGGCTTCATTTTATTCTCCTTTAGTCTAATTTTGTGTTCATAACTAATTTGGAGACTCTATTTTCCTCCATTCTAACTATATATTCTATTGATTTCAGTCGTCCAATTTTTATATCTGTTACTACATATCTGTTATCATGAATTCCACTATTTCTTGGTTTGTCCTTGTATTCCAAATGCCTTATTTTTAAAAGGTCCATATATTTCCTTAAAATTTTTCTTTTCTATACTGCCATAGCGTATTTAGCCTGTTGTGTCACTGTCCATGTCTCACTTCTAAACATAATCATTGTCTTTATAACTATTTTATATATCCTTTTTTGAATTTCCTTCTCATATATCTAGGTTTCACTATATGAAGTACACATAAACAAATGTTACCAATTTCTATTCTTTCTTTAATTTCTTTTACTATATCATTAAATTTGGTGACTGTGGATCCTAGGTGTTTAAAACTTTGACTGTATTTCTCGTCATTTAGAGCAATCTTATTTATTTTATTTGTGATATTACTGATATCTTCCTGCATTTAGTGTTTATTATTATTAATTAATTAATTAATTAAGGCTATCTGTACTTTATGATTTCATTTGGATCAAGACTTCATTTATCGTAGTTACATTTTTAGTCTTCAGTGGAATATGTGTATAAGCCAAATATTATCTGATTCAATTAAAAATGAATCCACCTAGGTTTATACCATATGGCCTAACTGCCCCATCTTTCAGGTAAGCAGATATCTACATGGGTTCGAACAGTTGCAGAATCCAATGGAGTAAATCCAGTTCAATGGACAGCAGAGGCATGAATGAGCTTTGTTCTGCAGCCAGCATGCAAGGCAGTTCCCAGGCTTTAACTGGCATGTGTAATTCATAATAGACAGGAACAGTGTAAACAACTGAAAAAGTCTTTGAATGTTTTCCGTTTGTTTTTCTTTTTTCAAGAGAATAAAGTCTATCTTTAGATTGGTAACTAATTGAGTAATGTTTATTTGAATTGTCCATAATTACTCATAGTTACTTTTACATTGCATTCCATCCAAAAATTCAATTGTGATATTTGAGTGGAAATAGAGTAGAACAGTATCCATGTACTCGTGTGATGTAATTAGATCATTAGGATTATATAAGCAATGAATGAGCAATTCCTTTGCTTCCTTTGATTTCAAACCTTTTATATTATCTTGGGCTACGCATGAGAGAGACACATTCAGGCAGTGCTATGAAAACATATTCCTCTCAGCACTATGCTACTAAACTGTCAAATCTATGGGATACAATAGATAATGTGCAAAATGATAGCTCATCAGTCATGAAATAAACACAGGCACACATTTAGCCTGTAATAGGACCATCAAATCACATTGAATGAAACAAAACAGCAGAGATAAGCAAATTTTTGATAATGTTTCCATACAATGACAAACAACTACAGACACACAAGATTGCTTCATATTCTGTTTATCTTGAGCTGAAGGCACAGATCTGTTGCTTTAATGTTAAGATTTGCTCTACAAAGAGTATAGTAATTTAAAAGTAACTATAACAAATCTAATAATTAAAGGCCGCAGGTGTGTGTATTTTTCCAAAGGTATACTGTACCTGGACTGTACTGTTATCACTCGCATATGTAAACAACTGCAGGTAGGTATATCCTGACCATGACAACTGCCTCAGTGTGAAAAAAAAATGAAACAATTGCATTATACTCCACCTTAACCTTGTGTCTGCATACACTTGCAAGGCAATGCTTCACTAGTTCGTAGAGTACTACATTACGTTGTTTTCGATGTTTGCCCATTTGATGGCTGTGCTATACATCTGACGTTACTCATACTCTTGTGTCCAGCTATCTTGTATTGCATGCAAGGGCAGATTCCTCTGGCCTCTACTAATAATATTAATGATAATAGCAATAATAATGAACAAGACAATAGTAATAATAGCAATTATAGCAAGCAAATGCTACCGAAACACAATGTGCTCTTAATGTTTGCATGATTTCCTTGATGGTTCTTAGCAGTGTGTATAGCTCGTAACATTAGATAATACCATTGCAAACAGAATGTGAGGGAACTGATGTGCTGCACTCATATGACTTTCTCTACTAGTGTAAAACTATTCTTACATTAGTACAAAAGTGAATCGAGAAGATATTGACACATTGCTTCACTCACACTGTTTATTCACAGGACATGTTTCAAGAGCTCTTGCTCTTATCATCAGCTGATACTCGACTAGTGCAAGTTGAAGTGGTTTCCTCTTTCTCCGTTTTGTCAATAGATGGCGTGATGTACTTGTCAAAGATGTCCGGTGGTGGAGTTTCAAAATTCATGACTCTATGACGATTTTTGTTGATGAAGATTTTTTCCCATACGGAAAGGTCTATGGGGTGATTAACATATTTTATTAGAGATGTTTCCAAGTTGATGTCATGTCTAGTATTCAAAAAATGAAAAGCCACTGCTGATTTTTCTGTTTCACCATTTTTAATGTTTCTTAGATGTTCTTTAGTTCTGATGTTAATATTTCTTTTTGTTGTTCCTATATTTTTTGGACATCAAGATCAAAAAAAATGAACAACAAACTCACCTTTGGTATTTACAGGAAACCGACACACACAGATAATTACATCAAGAACAGTTTCAACCCAAAACAACACCAACATGCCATTTTCAACAGTTTAATCTTTCAGATGATCAACTTTCCACTAAACAGAGAAGATTATCAAGAAGAATACCTACACATAAAAAAAGTAGCTGTAACCAACGGTTTCAACCCAAATTTAGTAGACAAAACTGTTAACAGACTCAACAAAGCTAAGAAAATAAAAGAAACCACCACCCTAGAACCTACAGGAGAAAAAGAGAAAAAACTTTTTAAAAAATTTACCTTCCATCCATCAGCCTATAACAAATTCCAAAAAATCTTCTCAAAACACAACATAACTCTTGCACCTCAAAATAGGTTTAATATCAGAAAAATGTTAAAAGGCCCTCCCAAAAATTCAATCACTACCAAAGAAAAACCAGGAATCTATGAGATCAAATGTGAAACTTGCCCTAAAATTTATATAGGAAAAACAAAAAGAAATATTAACATCAGAACTAAAGAACATATGAGAAACATCAAAAATGTTGAAACAGAAAAATCAGCAGTGGCTTTTCATTTTTTGAATACTAGACATGACATCAACTTGGAAACATCTCTAATAAAATATGTTAATCACCCCATAGACCTTTCCGTATGGGAAAAAATCTTCATCAACAAAAATCGTCATAGTCATGAATTTTGAAACTCCACCAACGGACATCTTTGACAAGTACATCACGCCATCTATTGACAAAACGGAGAAAGAGGAAACCACTTCAACTTGCACTAGTCGAGTATCAGCTGATGATAAGAGCAAGAGCTCTTGAAACATGTCCTGTGAATAAACAGTGTGAGTGAAGCAATGTGTCAATATCTTCTCGATTCACTTTTGTATTAATTTGTGCTTCACTGTCCCTACGCTTCTTCCAAGTTTATACTTTGTATTCTTACATTGCTTATTGTTCTATCAACTTCATGTCAATCAAGATAAACACTTATCTTATTGCTAATTTCCTTGTAGGTGCAAGTTCAATATGGGAATGCTACAGGCTTTAAGGGACAGTGACTCTTTAAAGATCTGGTCGCTTGTGACATCCTTTGCGTTGTGTTCTCTTTGCATGGACAAGTGTTAAAAATTGAATATTGGTTTCCCATTTGAGTAAAAGTATAAGTATTGAAAACATCAGACAAATACTTGTATGGAATATCTTCAAAACTGTTCACTCCACCAAAAGCAAAATTATCGGATATAAGCTTTGTGTTGTAATGAAATTTCCATGTTTTGTGCAGTAAGAATTGGTCTGTCTCTTAAGGTTTTAATGTATACAAAAGTTATCCAGAATGTAGACGATTTCTGAGCACATTCCCAAAAATTTCAGGATATAAATTTTATTTGTCATGAAAATATTTTAAACATATTATTTTAAAAAAAAGTTAGTTATTTTTGAGAAAAAAACAATTTTCAAAAATTTTTCCATGTAAAGGGTATTTGGCGTGGGGTTTCTTGAAAATATTCTTGTCGCATACTTGCTAGATGCTGAATTAAAATACCAAGTTTGGTATTTAACATACACTACTGTTTGTAAAAATTGCAACACCAAGAAGGAAACGCATGAATTCAATGAATTTAATACCACAGGTTAGGTACATGACAACTAGCAAATGATTCACTATTCAAATCTGTACCTGACTTTTGAGCCCTAATATTCAGTATTTTGTGTGGCCTCCATGCGCTGCAATTAGAGGTGCTATATGCCGTGGTATTCATCAGAAAGATTCTGAATATGTTCCTGAAGGATTTCCCTCTGCACAGTTTGTATTCGAGCCCACAACTCCATGACACTAGTTATTGGAGGACCATGATGCATTAGGGGCCAACCAACCATATCCAGACATGTTCGATGGGTGGCATGTCAGGTGAACGTGCACACCAGGGAAGCAATGGTACCCAATTCTCTTCGAAGAGGGTTTGTACATTTCTCGCAATATGTGGCCGGGCATTGTCCTGTTGAAATAGGGCCTAGGAGAAGCAGGGAGAATACCTCAGGCTCTACAACCACCATTAAGTACCGGTTGTTGTTCGAAGTGCCCTCAATTTGTAACCTGGTACCCCTAAAACCAATGCACCTAGTGTTTGTCCGCTGTGGCGCTCAACAATGCAGCTCTCCAGGTTGCGCTCACCACGGTACCATTGGACACTTATGCGGCCATCACTGTAAGGCACGTTGAAGTGGAACTAATCTGAAAAGATTACATTTTGCCACTCAGCATCCCAGTGCTGGTGTACATGTGACCATTGCAGTCGGAGGAGCTTGTGATTTCTGGACAATGGAAGCCAACATAATGGCATGCTTGCAACCAGTCCAACCTGCAGCAGACGGTGACAAACTGATGATGCAGACAAGTTCACACCTGTTGCAATGGTCCAGCTAATACTGTGGATGAAGCTCTATGGTCCGTTAGGGCCATACGGACAAGATGATGGTGATCCTGTGCTGTGGTTATTTCTCATGGTCCATTTCCTGCTCTTTGCTGTGTACAACCTTCATCTATCCACTGCTTAGACATATGCATCACTGTTGTAGCAGCATGCCCTCTTTGAGCCAAAATGTTATGGTATGATAAACCCACTTTCCAGAGACCAATCATTCTGCCCTGTTCAAACTCGATCACATGCCAATATGGCTCCCTTTGACGTTGATGAGGCATACTGGCACTCACTTTATTGTTTCCACTTTGACAGTTCTGCACTAACTACACTGGGCCCAACACTGACCTTGTAAGACCGACTTGTGAGGGCTCTGCTCGGCCTATGTGAACCCCATCTCTCTACAAATCTAATCACTTATTGCTTGCACACTGTTTTACACTTCCACCAAGTTTGAAGTTATTCAGGCAATTCCTTCTCAGTGTTGCAATTTTCACAAACAGCAGTGTACTTTTTGTGTATGAATTATGTTGTTCACAGACACATGGACACACATACACAGGTGCACGTGGATCTTTTCTTAAACATACTTTTTTTTTTTTATTCAGGTGACCACATTTGCAGTGAAATCTCGAAATTGAATCTTTGGGTGGAATGCAATAATTTCTCTAAGTACTTTAAGTACGTAGTGGAGAATGTAAAAATAGCTATGTGTAATTATGGACAAGTCAAATAAAAATTGCTCAGTAAATTGCCAGTCTAAAAAGTGAATTTATTCTCTTGAAAAAATAAAGATTCTTTAACATGAACTGCCTCGCATTGCTCGCTGCAAAACAAAATTCTCTCACACCACTGCCATCTGCTTAACTATATTTAACCCATTAGATTCTGCAACTGTTTTAACACACAAAGGGATAAATACTTACCGGAAAGACAGGGCAATTGGGCCACCTGGTATATCATTCTATCTTATTTTTTCAAGACATACATTAAATAGTAAAGTTATCAATAAGGCACCTTGTCTTATGCCTGTGAATGTACTAAATTATTCTGATAATTTATTCTGGATTTTCACAATTATATTGGCGTTGTTTTATTGAATTTAATTGTTTTATATAGAATATCAAATTATGCCATAGCTTTCAGTACATATGATGTATCAGTTCTGTCAAACACTTGTTTTAGGTACACAGAATTGATGTAGGAGTTTTATTATATTCATACAATTTTGTATGTATCATGCATTGTGTCAATATATGATCCCTTGTGCCCCAGTTTTTCTGGTAGTAACATTGGTATTCTTCTGTAAATGTTTCTTCATATCAGTATCATCAAAATGGACTAGTGTGAAAGCAGGTTAATACATGATTCAAGAAAAGCAGGGCATCTGCTAAAGAGTATACAGAAAGGAAGTTGCACATCCCTCAGCTTGAGTGTTTTAAAATTAATAATTATCAATTTAAAAGCCAAAAGTGACATGAGTTTTTAAGGGATACATTTATGTGGAACTTGACATATAGGGTAGTTAAATTATAATCGAACCCACTCGCAGCCTCTCTTTACTGTGTGAAATTGCCAGCAGTCCCAGGGAACTTATGCCATCAGAGGCGGACCAGAATCCTTATCTTATAATGGATGCTGGAAATATTGACCTTCTGCTCTCAAACAGGCAGCATATCTTGTATAAATATTCTCACTCACTCTCTGAAGCTCAGCGGCAGGTATTCTTGTCATTTCTTGCACAATGTTTTCCCCAAAATTCCTGTAGTGTGGAACTATACATGTCTGTTGAAAATGAAGCCATATCACTTCACTCGTGTGCAAGCATTAAAGCCAAATGATCCTGCTAAATGTGTGAATTATTGTAATTTTTCCAGTCTGTAGAAAAGGATTTCATTGACCCACAACTTTTGTTTTTCACTGATGAATCTTGTTTCATCTTGTTTCATTTCATACTCACAACATTCGATACTGGGTTCACTGCCTGAAGATCCTCAAGTAATAGCCAACGTATTTCAAACTTACTATAGCGAGATGGTGGAGAGATTAGTTGGGAATCAGCCTTGTAATTTAAATAGGGAGCACATAAACTCAGTTGGAATGTGTATGTTTCTAACACCGGTGACAGAGGCAGAAATTAATACAACACTGAAATCTCTAAAAAATAAACCAAGCGAAGGACAGTGTTCAAATACTGCAGTAGTGTTTTGGATAAAGTACTAAGTTATTTAATTAATAAATCTTTGAAGCCGGACAATTTCCAAATGTACTTAAAATTGCCAAAGTAAAACCAGTTTTCAAAAAAGGTGATAGAGAAAAAGTCAAAAACTACTAGCCAATATCGATTTTACCAGCCTTATCCAAAATTGTAGAAAAAGCTATGCGAGTAAGATTTAGTTCTTAATTTTTAGATGAGTCGTATTTATTACACATCATACGACTCATCTAAAAATTAATAATTTTTCGCTTCACTGTGGTGTTCCAATACAGTTAAATCTCAATATAGAAAGATTTAGTTCGTTTTTGGAGAAGCATAATGTAGTTAACCCTGCACAAAATGGGTTCTGTAGAGGAAAATCCACAACATCAGCAATCTTTGAGTTTACAGATCATATATTGGAGGCTATTGACAATGATAATAACTGTACAGGCTTACTAATAGATCTAACCAAGGCATTTGACATGATTCATCATGAAATTCTGTTACAAAAGCCGTACTATTATGGGATAAGGGGAATAGTATGGGATTGGTTCCAATCATATTTAAAAAATTGGAAACAAATGGTGGAAATCACAAATGTCGATGGGCGGAATGTCGTACGTAATCACTATTCAAAAATGAAACAAATTAAATACAGAGTTCCCCAGGGATCCATACTAGGACCCGTCCTCTTTTTAATATTCATAAACGACTTCCCAAATTATTTAAATCCAACTCTGGTAACTATGTTTGCTGACGACACAAATGTTATAATAAAGGGAAATGAAAATGCAAAACACATAACCAGTAAAATTGAAACTTGGTTTGCTGAAAAGAAATTACTTATTAATACAAACAAATCTTTAGCAATATCATTTCGCCACAAACAAAATAAACATGTTGGCAAATCTGACATCAAGTTGTATGGTGCATGTGTTTCTTATAAGACAGAAGCAAATTTTCTGGAAGTATGGGTAGATCAGCATTTAGACTGGGAAGCACACATAAAAAATCTAGTAATAAAGTTAAATAAATTATACTTCTCGTTAAGAGTAATAAAAAATGAGTTGAATGCAAGTGACATGAGAACCTTATATTTTGCATATTCAGAAAGTCTAATGAGGTATGGCATTATATTTTGGGGGGATAGTAAAGACAGTCACTTGGTTTTTAAAGTACAAAAAAGGATTGTTAGATGCCTAATAACAGGAAAAAAAATATGACTCCTGCAGAAACTTCTTTAAGGAATTAAAAATGTTGACTCTGCCCAGTCTGTATATATACTGTTTGCTATGTTATACAAAACAAAACCTTGAAAATTTGAACACAAATAATCAAATACATCATCATGACACCAGAGGTAAAACAGACTTAAGAACAATAACACATAGAACTATACTTTATTCCAAAGGAGTTAGATATTCAGGAGTCACTCTGTATAATAAACTACTAGCCAATCTGAAAAAAACATAAAATCCATGCGGTGTTTCAAGCTATCGTTGAAAGAAATTTTATTAAGCGATTCATATTATGATATAAGTGAATTTCTAGATACACTGTAGCTGGCATATAATTGTATATATTTGTGATGCATTTTAAAGGCTGTGTAGTTGTAGAGCCATGCAACTATATATATTTATGAGTTCATGCTTAGATCTTATTAATTACACTTGATGCAACTTATTTTTTATACTTATATTATTTGTATTGTTCTAAATATTTGTATTGACGTATCCAATGTCATTGTATTGACTTAACGGATGAATAAAACTACTACTACTACTACTGGGCTTCAGAAAACCTTTTGCTACTCAGTAGGATCAAAAAATTAGAGTGTCGTGTGCGATAAGTGCTAGAAAAATAATAGGGTCCATATACTTTGATGAAGCAATAAATGTAGAGTGATAACAGAAGTTAATTCTGAGGCCATTTTTCAATTGCTTGACAGAAGAAGAGAAATTGTATGGTTGGTTCCAGCAAGATACTGCAACAGCACATGCAGCTACTGAATCATTAAATGCAGTAAGATAGGTGTTTGATGACAGAATAATTAGTGTTGATTTGTGACCTCGTTCTCCTGACCTAACGAGTTGTGACTTTTATTTATGGGGTTCTTTAAAAGACAAAGTGTATAGTTCCAATCCATGCACACTACAGGAACATAGGAAAAACATTGTGCAATGTAAGAAATAACTGCTGCTGAGCTTTGGAAAGTGAGAATATAAATACAAAATATGCTGCCTGTTTGAGAGTAAAAGGTCAGCATTTCCAGCATCTGTTATAAAGTAAGGATACTAGTCTACCTCTGCCAGCGTAAGTTCCCCATGACTGCCAGTCATCTTGCGCAGTAGAGAGAGGCTGCATGTGGGTCCAATTATAATTTAACTACCCGGTATTAACGATATGTTCTACCTTAAATCAGTTTCAGAATTTTGAGTCAAATAAAATGCAGTATTTGAAAAACATATTTATCTGTACAAACAGCAGTGAGCTAATTTTCCTATGAAATCATAGTTTTTCAAACATTACCAAATGGATGTGGCAGTTTATTACTTTGTACAGTATGAGCATTACAGTGTTGGGGAGATTGTCTGCAGTGCTGTAACTCAGAATGTTGTTATAAGAAGAAACATTTCCAAATATTGTTGCATACTAACACATAGTGATGATAGTGCATGTCAATACAAAAGTAGCACGTGTTGGTTTTTATGGTTAATTTTATTTTCCAAATTAAGCTGAGGATAAATTTTACTGTTACTGTGGATTTTAATTATCTCCAAGTTTAAAAATATGTTCTTCCACAATCAGAAACTTTCTGTCACAGTATAATCTCCTGGAGTCTTAGTCAGAGTTTGAGCTGTGTAGAGCTGCAAGTTTACATTTCTTCTCAGTGGTCATAAAAATGGAATGAATAAAATTCACTTGAGGATTTATTCCATTTGCTGGAAAAAATGATCTATAAAATATGAAGTATGTATGTTAGTCACAATTTTCCTTTATTACATTGAGGCACTCAGAATAATAATGGCAGATCTAATGGATATCGAATTTTGAGATAAAGCATGACCGTGTACAGTTGTCGTCTACGTTTCATGTGATGTATCAAACAAATTCGGATATGCCAAAGCTTTCATTTTCCACCTTTAAAATTTGTCCACAGAGAAAATGAACACGTTCTCAGTGTAAAAATGACATATCCCAACTATGAAAGCTTTATTTACATACATTATTGTGGATCATGATAATCCTGAGAATTTTAAATTTGGTTTATGTTATTCTAACTCAGAAATGTATCAAAAAGTTAATTTTAGTAAAAGGAAACTTTACAAGTTTCACGGTTTAAGAAGTGCAGTAAGCACAGAAAGATAAAGAAAGCTAAATACAATGACCTGGTGAAATTACTGAAATAAATCTATAAATAAATCTATCATGAATTTTATAAGTCTTCATTATGGTGTTGATGAAAAATATGAAGATTTGGAAACAGAGCTGAGTTAAATGAAGGAAAATTCTATTTTGCACACTTTTTTTTTCTGTTCGGTATATTTTTTGTTCTAATTAACAACACAAAGTCAAGAAAACTATTGATCACAGCGGTTCAAGAATTTGCTCATAGACTTGAAATTCCTTAATTTAAATACCCAGAAAATATCACGCCTTAATGTTAACTACTTTCTATGTTTTGGAGAAAAAAAAACAATAGAAAATGACATCTCAAAATCAATTTGGTTGGTCTCTGCCATTATTATTCTAAGTGCCTCAATTATTCTATGATATCCTGTATTTTTATTTAATATTTTGGATTTCTATGTCATATATTTCAGTAAGAGAATGTGGTAACCAAAATTGCAGACAGACCTATGAGTTTGACAGTCTTCAATGAGATCCTGTTATTTTTTCTTAAATATACTATTTTTTTTGATCTGGTGAAATAAATTGTACCTTTATAATTAAGCTTGTTGTAAACTGTGATTGTAGTTACTTTGTATATTTGTAATCTACACATCAACCCATTTACATGGGCCGCAAGTCATTTGCAGTCTTGATCACAACTAATTCTAAGTTTTGTGACAGGTGATAGGTCATCCAGAGATCTAAGCATTTGCATCTTACAATAGGTATAAGAGATTAAGCAGCTCTTTATAGTAACATTTAAGAACCTTTGCAAAATGTCATGCTGATTTTATTACAGCATACATTGTCTGTTAGCTTTGATACAGGAAAAACAAAGATAGAATGGAAGTGTACTTAAAGTATGTAATTATAATCAAGAGAATTGAAGTTATGTAAAAGAATTTCATGGAGCAATTGTTTAACAAAATGTAATTAAGTATGAATATGTTGAGATTTTATAATCTATACTGTTCATAGGCACAGCATTTTCAATTAACACAAAACAGTTAATTGTAGTGAAAGAGTACCAGAACTACTTGTTTTATTCTGCTGCTTTTAATCCTATTTGGCAACAAATGAAAGAACTGGTATTGACCAAACCTTATATTTTATGATACAACCATGTTTTTGAAAGTGTTGTGCTTATGGCATATGAAAATATTTGACAAATGTTTTTCACTACTAAATTTTATTTTAATCCATTTGCATAATGAATTTCAGCTGTTAAAGACTGTTTGATTTAATATATTCTAATATTCTGACATCTGTAATATACTGTAGAACATTCTTGGAATACTCCTTGAATCCAAAACTCTTAAACATTTGCACTTTTCCTGATACATTGGAACAGTTCCTAATGCTCTTGCATTATATGCAAGTTATTGCCTTCAACATATTTGACATACAATTTTATGAAATAATATGCACTGGTATATTTCAGAATTTTCTCTTCTTATATCCAAAACTAGTGATGTTCTTCCTGGTTATTCCAGAAATTATGAACAGAGAAAACCATGATCCATAGTGGAACAGTGCAAGTAATTTTATATATGTTATTTTAGAGTGTAATATTCTGGGATTGTACTCATTTATAGTTCCTGTGTTTTAATTTAGATTTGGGTTATTTGTCATGGAAGCTGTTGATCTGAGAAATTCTTTGTGTAAAATAGTAAAGTTAACTATTAAATGCATAGGTGTAAGAGAGATTAAAAAAGACATATGTATCTAGATCTGTTCAATCAGAAAGCCATTGTGACTTCAGTTTGATCAATGCAGCTTTGGTACCTAAACCATCATAACAAATTTACCTTAGCAGCAGTTGTCAGATTGAAACCTGATATACTTAAGTTTGTGAAGTATTATTTTGAGAAAGACAAGGATATTAATGTATCTTAATGTAGTTGTTTACACATGACCTGCTTATTATTGTCATTTGTTGTACTTAAGAACACTTTTGTGTGCAAGATTTTAGTGATCAATTTATTGATATTATGTTTTTCTAAAACACCTCACTGTAACTGTGTAAAAGTTGAATCTCAGAAGTAAAATAACAGCAAATTAAAGAAATGTGTTGCATGTGTTTTCTCATTTATTTATGCACCTAAATGAGACATATATGCCCACCTCGGTAGCGTGGTGGTAGCATATCTGCCTCACGTTCAAGAGGTCCCAAGTTCGAATCTCGATCAAGGTGAGTTACCTGAATAAGGTTTTTTCCAGGGTTTTCCCTTATTCTGAAAGGCGAATGTTGGGTAACTCTAAGCTCTATGGACCCTGGGCTCATTTGAGCATCATTTCACCCTGTCATTTACCGTCCGAAATGACAACATTGCAGGACATAAATTACAAAAAAAAATGACAACAGTGAATGTATAAAAATGTGTTCTCCCATTGTTAGATTATTTTGAAAGATTTTCATTGAATTTTCTAATGTAAACACATTGTATTAGTTAGTGATTAGTTAGTTTGAATAGTGGAATTTAGCAACAGTAACATCAAAATTAATTGAAATAGTGAAGACAAGGTTACCATAATGGAGGAAGCATTTAGAGTTCTCTATGGAGAATAATCTTATGATCTGTAATGGCCTGAAAGCGGGTGACAAAGAAGGGGAATTCACATTTGCTAATAAAAATGACCAAAGTGTGGTAGATATTTTAATGTATTCTGTAGGAATTAATGAATGGAGCCTACATTTTGAAGTTATGAATGCTTTAACATTAAGTTGTCACTTTCCACTAAGATTAGAGCTAGGGGAAGGCAACAAGTGTATGAAGAAGCTTTTTTAATTTACATCCTCCAACATTAAGTCATATGGGATGAAGCTTGATGAAGGATTTCTCAGTGTGGTGGAAGTGTAAGTGGAAAGAAGAGATGCATAATATATTTGTTAGTGAACTGAATTCAGAGAGTAGACAAATTTTACAAGTGAGGGTACAAAGCTTAACTGAATAAAATAGAGCAAGCCTTAAAAGCACTGGAATATATTGTTATAATGGCAGGGACCAGTATGAAAATGGGGAGGGTTCTGAAAGCATCAGTAGACAGTGGTTTGACAAGGTTTGCCAGGTGGCAAAGGCAAGAGTAGCACAGGAATTGAACTGGCGGCAATCAGGGAAAAGGAGGAAAGGGAAACTTTCCTGACCCTGAGATGGGCATACAGGTGCCTAATGGAACAAAAAAAGAGGGGATGGGGTGAGAAAATAGGCAGAATGCTAACTGAAGCAGCAAGAATACATGATACTAAGAACATTTGGTCAATAGTAAGAGGGCTATATAAAGATGTGGGGAGAGATGAGTATATAGGCACAGATCAATGATGTGCATACTTTGAATCACTGTTAGGACAAGATAATTATATCAGAGTGGAAAGAAATTTGTTAGGTGGTCCACAAATGAGTTAGATAGGTATATCTCGGATGTTGAATTTTGTGAACAAATAAGGAGGTTAAAAGCTAACAAAGCTAATGGTATTGATGGTATACCAGGAGAATTTTGGAAGGCTTGGGCACTTGACAAAACTAGGAGGAAAATAGTGATAAAATTATTTAATAAAATAATGGAAGGAAATGAAGGACAAGTATGGTATTGCCAGTTTACAAGGGAAAGGGAGATAAAAATAACCCAGCTTACTTCAGAGGGATTAGTGTACTGTCCATTCTAGGTAGGATCTTTCCTGGAATTCTAGCAAATAGGTCGCAAAATTGGGTTAGAAGGAGAATAAACTATCGGAGTTCCAAGCAGGTTTTAGACCTGGCAGGAGGACATCGGACATTTCTATTATTAGAACAATTGTAGATATATATCTGAGCAATAAAAGGGGAAGGTTATATATATATATGATATTGATGTAGAGAAGGCATTTGATTCTATTAACAGAGAAGCATTGTGGATAAAATTAAGCAGTAAGGGGATAAGTCATGCATTTATAGAAGTAATTAATAAGATATACCAGGAGAATGAGTTGTTTATGAAACTACCAAGCAACAAAGTAACTAAATCTACATTGAGTAACATAGGAGTAAGGCAGGGTTGTAAGCTTAGTCCAGTATTATTTAAGCTATATATTGATGGTACTTTAGAGGAGATATCTAGTTTTGGGGTACATTCACTAGTTATTAATAATAAAGAAATTCCGGGGCTACTGTTTGCAGATGACCTAGTAGTTGGGTGCATATCAAGGGAGGTTAATAGAAGAGAAATAGAGGTGGTAAGAAGATTTTATTTGGGGACAAGGTTGAGTTCAGATGGTAGCTGGAAAGAACAAAAAAAGATGTCTGTGGCAAAAGGTAAAATGGCCATGAGGGTGATAAGATTATGCTATAGTAAATTGCCAGATATAAATGTCAAATCGTTGAAGAGGATTTATACGGCAGTAGTAGAAAATAGAATGTTACATGGATCAGAGGTATGGGGAGTAGATGAAGGCTTGGAGAGAGACTGATAGAGTGCATAGATCTTTTTGTAAGTATATATTTGGATTACCGATAGCATCACCGAATCGGGCAGCACAATTGGAACTGGGCAGGCAGTCTACTAAAATTAAAATCTTGTCAAGGCAATGAAATATTTATACAGAATCGCTTACTTGGAAGAAGACAGTATAATAAAAGAATGTTTTCATATTTAAAGGAGAAGTAACTGGAGAGGGTCTTGGTCACATAAAATGAATGACGTATTGAAGCAGGTATGGGTCATTCTTGGATAAATGCGGAGTATGGGTATAAAGGCTTATGGAAAGGAGTTAAGATTAGAAGATATTGACAGGCAAGACATTTTTGCCAGTACAAGTGACAAAAGCTCAGTGAGGTTATTTAGAGAAGTAAAAGCAACCTGGGGGAGGGAAGGATATATAGACATATGTTATAATTTAGGGCAAGAAGGTTTTGCTTGGGCGAGAACAGGAGTGAGAAACTTGAAAGGTATAAGCCAAGATAGGGAGCTAGATAAATGTCCATTGTGTGGAGAAGAGAATGCATACTTCCATTATATATTATATTGTAGTCAAAGATATGGAGAGAGCAGGTCTGGCTATGTAAATGGGACAATTTGGGGCCGAAGTAGTACTTAGAAAAATTTTGTCAGTAAAAGGGGAAAAAAACAGGAGAACCATACAGAATTATTTAGGGAAAGTTAAAGAGAGATGGCTAAGAAGAATTAAGAGAAAAATGTAGATTAGGATAGGTGAAATGGCAAAATGTGTAAAAAGGAGTAAGAGGGCCTCCAATACACAAAAACCTAGGGTTAGGTGAATGAGGACTGAATTATTATTCAATGGCAAGCAACAGGCAAGCAAATGGAGTTCCTACATTCGAGACAAATAGAGGCAAGAGCTACATAAATTTAACTATCACAAATGGCAGTATGCTTAATAGAATTATAAACTGGAGAAGTGGAGAAATAGAAAGTTGCTCCAATCATAAAGCAATAATCTATAATGTAATAATAGACACCACGAGCAGAAATTGCGAATCTGATAGCACTCGTAGCATAGGTATATGATACATAGTTAAAAAGGATAATATTCTTAGCTTCATTGACAAACTAAGAAAAGAATTCATTACACATTTTCATTGTGATTATCAGGGCAGTGTTCTTAATATATTGGACAAAGAACTGAATTACTAATAAAACTCTTACCAGCTGTATAATATCTGCATGCAAAACAGCATTTAACTACTCTTTACAAAAGAAAAACTTGACAAAGGGTAGAATGGTACCCTGGTGGAACACAGAGTTGCAAACAAACTGGTACAAGGTCAATGCTATGAGGTGATGATATCAAAGGACGCAACATGATAAAGCCCTAAGAGGACAAAGGAAACCTCAGTATCTTTTTGAAAAGTGACAATACCAAAACATACTCCAGACAGCAAAAATGAATTCTTGGAAACTTCTGCACTACCACCGATAGTTCAAACCACTGGAATATGGTATACAAGATTGCTGCAGGGAAAGTCAGAGATAGGACTATCTTGACAACAATACAGAAACCTGATGGAA
Source organism: Mantis religiosa (assembly GCA_030765055.1). Taxonomy (NCBI): domain Eukaryota; kingdom Metazoa; phylum Arthropoda; class Insecta; order Mantodea; family Mantidae; genus Mantis; species Mantis religiosa. The sequence goes on along the minus strand of CM060950.1, from coordinate 174,259,742 downwards.
CATAGATCATATACTGAAGATCTTCATAGCACTTTAAGATATATGAGATAACACTTTACTCCTTATGATGAAGAAGACGATGATACTAAACAGCAACGTAATATACGAATAATAGCTAAGGAACCTCCTACCACTGATGATGACAAAAAGCTTGCCAAAGAGGAAATAAAAGTAGCAAAAAAGAGCTTCAATCCCAGCAAAGCTCCAGGAGAAGATGGGATAACAAGTGAAATCCTTCTGCAAGTGTTCAGCAGCATCCCATGTTTCTTCCCTGCAGCATACAACAATTACCTTGAAGAAGGCTGCTTCCCAAAACAATGGAGGAAGTCCAATATTTTAGCTATAATTAAACCAGGAAAACAGCACAGCCAAGAAGTGACAAATTACCGGCCAATCAGTCTTCTAAATGTGGGAGGAAAGGTATTGGAGAAACTTTTGATTAACAGAATATTATATCGCATCGACACCAACAACTTGATGAATGCAAATCAGTATGGCTTCACACCTCAGAAAGGAAAAGTAGATGCAGCCATGGCCGTAAAACTCTTTTGCAGAGGAAAACCTCAAAAAAAAAAAAAAAAAAAAAAAGTGTCATAGTTGTTACCGTAGATGTCCATGGACATTTGATTCAGCCTGGTGGCCACTCATCTTGCTTAAAAGAACTTCAGTACCCTAAAAACCTGTACATGCTGACAAGCAGCTACTTCAGCCACAGAACAGCTACTTTATAAACAAATGAATGCAGGATCACAAAGGAGGTAACCAGGGGATGCCCACAAGGCTCAAGCTGTGGCCCTGGACTATGGGACATAATGTACTTCTCAACATGGAACCAGCATGGAACTTACAAAAGAGACAAAGATAGTAGTTTTAGTTAATTGATGGAAATTAATCATTTCTCCACACTAGCCATATATAGACTAAGGTTTTTAATAGATAGAGTCAACATTAAAAATTCAATGCCATGGCCGGGATTTGAACCACGGATCTCCTGGTTTCCATCCAGTCACTTTTAACCTTTGAGCTACCATGGCCAACGTGCCGTCCTGACATTAAATTCTCCATTTGACTCATATATTTCCCCGATAGACCACTAGGGGCTCTCACATCCGAGATACACCGTTTGTGGCGACTTACCATTATAGTACTTAAGTCCCAGGCTTCATCATTTAACTCTTATTATTTTAGTTAATTGATGGAAATTAATCATTTCTTCACACTAGCCGTATATAGGCTAAGGTTTTTAATAGATAGAGTCAACATGGAAAATTCAATGCCATGGCCGGGATTTGAACCAAGGATCTCCTGGTTTCTGTCCAGTTAAATGATGAAGTCTGGGACTTAAGTACTTACGATAGTAAGTCGCCACAAACGGTGTATCTCGGATGCGAGAGCCCCTAGTGGTCTACTGGGGAAATATATGAGTCAAATGGAGAATTCAATGTCAGGATTGGACAGAAACCAGGAGATCCGTGGTTCAAATCCCGGCCATAGCATTAAATTTCTCATGTTGACTCTATCTATTAAAGATAGTAGTATTTGCAGCAACAAAGAAGCAGAAAACTATGCAAATTCAGACTTAGAAAAATAGAAATATGGGCTAAGCAGAACAAACTCACATTTAATGACTCAAGATCAAAATTTTATTAATATCAAGGAGAAGAAAAGCTCATAACGAACCAATCAGGATATGTTTGAAGTACAAACTGCTTGAACAGGTCAGAGAACTTAGATATTTAGGGATAATCCTAGACGAAAAACTCAACTTTAATAGACACATTAACAACACAACAGAGAAGGCACTCCTACTAACAAATATGTTAAGCAAAGTAGCAAAACTACAGTGGGGCCTTGGCCACAAATCTCTAAGAACGATCTACAGAGGTGCAATTGCAGCTATACTAACATATGGTTCCCCAGTCTGGGAGAAGGCACTAGAGAGGAAAAAGAACATAAAGATACTTAAAAGAATCCAGAGAATAATAAACATCAAAATTGCCAAAGCCCACAGAACCATATCTGTCGAAGCTTCATGTTTTTTTTGCTGGAGTGAAACCTATCTACATTACAATAAAAGGAACAGTCAAAACTTACAAGATAACACACGGAATGACACCAGAATCAGCAGATTATGATGCTCCTTTACGAATAACAAACTGGCCACATCCAGCAGATAGTATACTTATGGAAGAATTTATTAACAACAAATATTATGAAACAAAAATCTTCACAGATGATAGCAAAATCCAAGGCAAAGTTGTAGCAGCAGTAATATTTAAACAGGGCGAGATTTTAATCAGAATCAAAGCAAAATTACATGACAGATGCTCAAATAACCAAGCTGAATGAGTGGCAATCCTTAGAACATTAACAACACTTGAGGACATGAACATACAACTACCAGAAGAGATAGCTGCAGTATATTCAGATAGCAAAATAACCCTAGATCTAATCCGAAACAATCCCAAACATAATCATATAATAGAAGAAATTCAAACTAAACTCAGAAGCCTCACAGAACAGAAGTGGATAATACATTTTGCCTGCATCAAAGCACATGTTGGATCTATTGGTAATGAATTAGCTGATAAACTTGCTAAGGAGATTGCACTTGATAATGGCACTGATTATGCATTCAGCAAAAAACAAAAAGCAACAGTTGTCAGTGAAATTCAAGAGCAAGGGACCCAGAAGTGGCAAGAAGAGTGAACTAACATAATGAAGGCAGCAGTCTGCAAGGAGTTTATGTCATCAGTCAAAGAAAGAATGAGAACACAAATTAATTTAAATTTTGCTCTGACAGCAATGATTACTGGTCACAGATTAACAAAATCATACCTGCACAGACTTGGAATAATACAAGACCCAACCTGCATTTGCCTACAAGAACAGCAAACAGTGGAATGTCTCATATACCGATGCTACAAACTAAAACTACAAAGGGACAAATGAAGAGAACCATCGAATCCAATAGCTAGCTACAAATGGCCATTGACAAAAGATCAGTTAATTACAAACAACATTAGACATTTTAAGAAATTTATTCAAAGCATTAACTATGATGAATTAAAATGAAATATTAAAGTGACTACAGGAGAACAGTGAAGTGATACAGTGACGTGATATGAAAAGAAATAAACAAGTAATAAACTATGAACAAGAGAGGAAAATAAACACAGTAATAAATGAGTGTGTACATGTATACTAAAACAAATTGGTAGCAGATATTAAGAACAAAGCACGTAGTATCGCTACTGCGATGCGGCATGCCCATTTGTTAAAACAATAACTATCATCATAATAATAGTAATGTTAATAATAATAGTAATAATGTTAATAATAATAATAATAATAATAATAATAATAATAATAATAATAATAATAATAATAATAATAACAATAATAACAACAATAATAACAACAACAATAATAACAACAATAATAATTAATAATAATAATAATAATAATAATAATAATAATAATAATAATAATAATAATAATAATAATAATAATAATAATAATAATAATAATAATAATAATAATAATAATAATAATAATAATAATAATAATAATAATAATAATAATAATAATAATAATAATAATAATAATAATAATAATAATAATAATAATAATAATAATAATAATAATAATAATAATAATGACAAGAAAATAATAGCAATAACAATATAAACAAAAATGATGATGATGATGATGATGATGATGATGATGATGATGATGATGATGATGATGATGATGATGATGATGATGATGATGATGATGATGATGATGATGATGATGGCGGTAGCGGTGGCGGTGGTTATATTAATAATACTACAAAACTTTAACATTGATTTTTACTTCAGAAAAGTTAAAGAAAGTATTTTATTTATTTTTAAATGCGATATACCTACAAGGTAAATAAGGATATTTTAGAAACTGTGAACGTAAGCCCTCTTAACGGGCGTACAGGTTAGCGATCTCTCAGATACTTTTACAAATGACCAAATAATGCAGGAGAGGAACCTAAGTTTTCCAAACGTAAAGGTTCAAGTGGCGAGGAAACGGGAAGAAACTTCATTCGAGAGAAACATCAATCAGTAAGGGAAACTCTGTCTCTGGGAAAAACGCATGCATCACCCAGCATCCTATACTAGAGTGACGGGCTGCAGAGAATGTTAATATTCATTAACCGTCATCTTCACTTTTAATGTGAGAAATAAAAAGGAATAGCTAGGTACAAAACAAAGCTTTCCAGTGCGATGAAAACTCTTAATAAGTACTTTTATCCTAAAATAAATAATATCACAAGAAATAAGCTTATCTGAGAACAATATTAGCAACAACGACTATGTAATCAAATGAATCTGAAACTGCGACTTCTCTTTTGTTCCCGACTGTGCACCCTTAGCTAGTCCTCAGAACTCTCATTAAGAACTGAGTTATTCTTTGAACTGAAAGAAGGGACATTGACCAAGTAAGTGACTACCTGCTAGTGTTGAAAAGCTGGACTTAAGCGGTGTACCTAGTAAGCAAACGTTTCTCGTAGTTTAAAGGTGTTTTTCGACTGTTTACAAAAGTTGTTTTGTAGATATGAAGAGGAACACAAAAATCCATAGTTTTTTCAAACCTACCAATGCGAACAAGGTGTGCAAAACTAGCGCTTTAAGTGAAATTAAACCTGAAGCTGATGAGTGGAAAACTAAAAATGAAATGTGTAGTGTTCGTGCCGCGAGTGAAGAACGTCACAGTTTTAATACCAGTTGTGATATCGGCATGTTGGTGCAAGAAACAAACTGTGTCAACATTCCTAGAGATGTTAGGCATGACATACTCACATCCGATTTGAAGCCTAGTGGTTCATTTGTGTTTCCCGTACATTTGCATGGCTCTAAGAGACTCAGTTTTCAACATAAGTGGATGGATAGGGAGGGGGGGGGGGTGGCTAGCATACTCAAAAGTGCAAAGCGGTGCTTATGGCCGTTACTGCTTACGTTTCTGCAAACAAGACATAGGTCAAGGCGGTCAGGAAAACTTAGGATGTTTGGTGACAAAACCATTTTATAAATGGAAGGATACTGTAGAAGTATTTGACATTCACTAGGCAAGTGGTTATCATAAAAACTGTGTCTCATCAGCCGAGCGGTTTTTGGCAATAGAGAATGGCAGGGAAGAAGATGTGGCATCTCAGATTAATATTCAGAGGTGAAAATAAATTAGGGAAAATAGGGAAGCGCCTCTCCCAATAATAAAAACAATAATATTTTGCGGGCAAGAATAACTGCCTCTCAGAGGTGATGTAGATAGTCGTCCTTTAATGTTGTCAAAGCTAGTAAGAAAGACGGGAAATTCCGAGTTATCCTACGCTTTCGTCAAGATTCTGGTGACAAAATATTAGAAAAGCATGTGGCTAACGCGAAGAAAAATACAACTTATATTAGCCGCTTAATCCAGAACGAAGTCTTGAGCATATGTGCCGAAATAGTACGAGGAAAGGTTATCAGTTTTGTAAATGCTGCAGAATGCTGCAGTGTCATTGCTGATGAAGCTTTAGATATTTCCAGAACGGAGCAGCTATCTGTTTGTTTACGGTATGTCAACTCTGATCATGTTTTGAGAGAAGTCTTTGTGGGATTTGTGCCGGTAGCAACAATGCTAAGGCAATTATACAAGAATGCCTTAACCTTGTTCGGATAGAGGTACAATGGTGCTTCTTCTATGGCTGGAGAGCTCAATGGAGTTGAAAGTGAAACCGCTATATCCGCTAGCTCTGGTTGTTCATTGTGCTAGTCATAGACTAAATTTAGCTTTGTCCTCTGCACTTACTACACCTCACATTCGTAATTGCTTAGGCGCTATGAGTGACATTTGTGATTCATTTAGCAATCATCCTTTTGCCGGGAACGTTTTAAAAATAGCATTAATAAGCTTTTATCTACCAGTAAGAAATCAAGACTGATTGGCCTTTGCAATACAAGATTTCTAGAGAGGCATGATTCTGTCATTGTGATTGTGGAACTTCTAGAACCGCGATTGTTCAGAGTTTTCAAGAGATTTCCATAAGCGACAAATCCAATTCTAAAACTGCAGCACATTTACTGGCGGCCTTAGGGAATAAGTTCCTTTCTAATCTCACTACTGACATGCGAGAAACTTCTGTGTTTCACAGTCCGCCTTTCTACGTATTTGCAAAGTCCGGAACGCGATCCTAGAACTGCTTCGGAATATGCCAGTGACGTAGTAAAGCAGCTGGAAGCTTTAAGAAAGAATGCTGTTGAAGAATTTCATAAAATCTTTGAGCTGTGTTCAAACACTACGAAATCTCTATTTGAATCTGAAATCTGAATGCAAAGACTGGCAGGAAAGCAGACAAAAAGGGACAATCACCCAGCAGATACAGCAGAGCAGTACTTCAGAATATGTCTCTTTATTCCATGCACTGACGAACTGATTTCAAGTCTTAAGGAACGATTTGAACAGAACAAAGATGTATTGTCTGATTTCGATATTTTATTGCCCAGAAATGTAAGAGAAACTAAAGCTGATGGGTTAAACAAGCTTTCTTTATATTTAGGCGGAAATATCAGTGGCAGGGAAAGACAGGCAGAATATTGGTTGTGGTGTCAAAAATGGTAATTCACAGAGAAAAAAAATAGACCAGATGATGCCATAAGTTCTTTGGTAAAATCTTCTGCAGTATTATATCCCACAATTCATCGTTTTGTGAATATTTTAGCCACCCTATCCGTCTCAACTGCCAGTGCCGAGAGGTCGTTTTCAACAATGAAATGGCTAAGAGCTACCTCAGAAATAGAACTATTGTCTGTACACTGGGATCAGAAAATCAGTCTGGAGGAAGTGTTAAATATAATGGGCAGGAGAAGCAGGGGCATAAACTTAGTACTGTAGAACTACATAAGCTTCGTGTACATAGTGTTAATAGTGTGAAAATATTTTCCATATAAACTGAAGGACTGTAATGCAGATCATCATGGGCAAGGCTTCACTTCAACAGTTTCCCGGAGCTTTGTGGTGAGCTTTCATGTTGAACACTTTTAATGTTACTAATATATTATTTATCTTGCATATCTAGGAAACTTCTAGTAATTTCTGCAGTATTTCATGTGTATATTTTGGCTGGAGTCATATTTGCTACTTTTATAATTTTTTGAACCTATGAATAGGTTTAGTATCCTTTCTATAGTAAGGAAGGATTGTATTGCTCCTACATCGGTATACTGCACTGAGTTTTGATCCTAGATACGCGTATAGAAGTATCATTGCGTTAATGTAACGGCGTTTTTCAAAAACGAAAAATCGCAGAGATATTTTAACATTTTGAAAAAAATTTCACCACACCTTCCTTAGGATGGAAGAACTTTCCTAGATTTTTTTATGTTCTCAAAAACATGTCTAATGGTTCCTATTAACATGTTGCATATTTGAGACGCGACAATCTTGAACTTTTTGGGAATAGGCGATAAAAACCTCTTCAATTTCAGTGATTATTCACCTAAGAAACCGTAACATCATAGATAAAACATCAGGTTACAAGAGAACGTGGAGTTCATAAAATACGCAACTTCCGTAATTTCTACTTTCCTTGTATCAGCTGTTTTCCAAACTTCTCATGCTATGTAACAAGTTTTATGCACATTTGCCAGTCTCATAATTGCAATTTGTTTGGTTTTCAGCTGCAAAATTTCATAAGAAACCTAGGTTTTGATTTATGTTTTAATACTTTAACATCCTTTAACCGGGTGATCACATTTGGTAGTAAATGAAACGGATGATACCCTCAAATAAGTCCAGCGCCACTAGAACTTAAGATTCACCCCACATTTGTCTTCTTAAGATAAGGTAAAGCCCTGTAAGAACCCTATTTAGGAAACGCATCTGGATCTCGATTGGAACTCGCTTTTGCGGTGCTCAACTTTCACTCATATGAGCGGAGGTTGGACTTTGTCGCTTCACCCCTCTTCCTCATGAAAGCATTTCCCCTTCACTCGCTTGCTCTACACAATGGAACGTTGCGTAGTATCTTCGCAGACAGTGGGTGGAGGTAAATCCTCCTTCACCTCGCGCGGCAAGTTTGGCCACTACCTCTTCTCTGGTAGTCAGACACGCTACCGCCACATTATGGAGGCGGATTACAGTTGAAATCATTTATAAATAAACAGTTTGTCCGATGACGATAAGAACTAGAGCAATCGTGGTTTATATGAATAGTGAAACTGTGAGAACCAGAGAGACTCATGTCAGTTATGGTATCAATATTTGGTGCCTCTACCACGTGCTTAGTAAGCACAAACGTATTATATTCCATTTAGAAATTTGATATTGACATGTCACCAGGAATGGAAGTTTCGAGGACACCAGAACAAAAAAACTTCTTTTAAACAAAAGAATGTCCGCATGCGGGCTCCAGCTATAAGAACAAAAACTGTGCAACTAAAGGCCTTTATCCAAAGAAACAAGACAACAACAAACTTTTATAAGAACAATTTGTATAAGCTTGAATGGAGAAAGTCATGGGAATGTAACGTAATACATTTGTTTTTATTTCTTACTAACATAAAAAACACATCCCTGATTAATTGCTAAAAGTAAATAATTCAACGTAGAATTTTTGGAGCCCCCGGGAATTAACTTCTAAATACGTGCCTGATGGCAGAGGATGGAAACATCGAGATTACACGTAGAACGCTACGAACGTGAAAGCAAGCGTTTTCTTCGACGTATCATAATATTAGATGAAACCTGGGTTTGATGCTACCAACCAAAATTAAAGAGACAATCAAATGAGTGGCGGCACATTGATTGGCCATGGCCAAAAACGTATCGACAAGAACAGGATCCACTTAAAGTCGTGATCATAGTTGCTTATGATTTTAACTGTGTTCCTCTCACTCATTCAGTTTCTCAAGGAAATCGTGTAAATGGTGCACATCACAGTCACTCTTTGGAACACCATTTACGACCAGCTATGCGTCCTAAACGTCTACATCTCCTGAATTCTCAAATCACTGTGATACATTATGATGCTCGCTTTCACACGTCTGCCCCTGTTGTTAATTTACTTTACAGATGGAAATGGGAAATTCTGGAGCATCCTCCAAACTCCCCATGCGATTTTGACGTTTTTGCGAAAATGAAAGTACTACTTAGAAGAGTTCACTTTAGAACCAGACAGGCAATTATAGTAGCAGCAGTAGAGCAACCTGTTTGAATATTAGAATGGCATCCGTTGGCTTCCTGATATGTGGAAGAAAGATCTTCATGCTGGAGGAGATTACTTCTAAGCACTGCAATAATTTGACTGCACCAGGAATGTTTCATTTGTTGTTAATTCAAATTTCGTCACTAATTATTGAATGACCTAAGTATTTTCACTAAAGAAAAAGTACAGATAAAAAGAGAAAATTAGAATAGCCATTTGCACAGAATGGATATCTCTCGGGCCATAGACATATAAACCCTCGGGTGTTAGAACAATAGGAAGATCAATAAACAGATGGGAAAAAATATGAGGCCGAAACAGGAGAATTAAACTATGAAGAGTTGATGATGAAGATGGTGAAGATGATGATGATGATGATGATGATGATGATGATGATGATGATGATGATGATGATGATGTTGATGTTGATGATGACAACTATTTTCTCTTCGACGAGGACAAGAAAGCGGTAAGAGTGAATGTTGCCATGGTGCATTCCGAACAATTGCTCGACATTCCATTCGACAGATATTTAAAATATTTTTGCGCCCGGGAAACCGTGGTTTCTCAGTGAATTCAAAGTGTTTGAACGACGCAACAAAGCAGAAACTCAAGTCAAAACCGAAACGCAAACGCAGACACGAGCAACGGAATTGCATCCTGTTGAGACAAGCAAGGCGAGAGACGCAATTCCACGCACCATCTTCTGACATGCAATCACACGAAACCAAATCAAGAACTGAGGAATCGAAGTCGGGCCTAAGTGTTTTGCAGAGCAGCCTGGCTTAACCGCTGAATCTCATTTACAGTTTCCACTTAAGCCTTCTAGACCATGGTGATGTATTTCGAACAGTATCTGAATGTAGTTTTTCAGAAAGCTGAGATGCCTATACTGGTTTCACTTAAGGTATGCTTATCTATTGGAACCGAGTCATTCCGCAATCTACTCAGCGTAATAGGCGACACTGTTGTGGAAGTGATCAAAATCGTCACGGCAGTATACGAAAACAACTACACTATCTGACGCAAGAAAGGCTTTTTCCCTCTAAAGTGGTTGTGCCACATTAAGGAATATTTAAAATCTCTCACATAGATTTAAAGAATGGTTAAGGCGATCTATTGCCATTTGCCGATGGAATTGTATCTATTATAATTCTGACGTTTCGACCCAATCAGAGCTGATTAATGTGCATGTTTTTACGTGGTACTATCTCAATCAGACCGTTGGAGCGATACACAATCGCGATTTCATTCTTGACAGGGTCAAGCCCTGTCAAAGAGGACGCGGTTTTCCTGTGCTTCTGCTGAAACCTTTAGAGCCATGCTCTCTTTCAAAGAGCCAAGCAAGCGCGGCCGGTAAGGAGTGCTCAAAATTGATGGCAACGTGGCCACTGGTATGGCCGCTTTGGAATGTTGCCCAAGTATCCTTTAAGACACTCATCAAGAAGGTGGGAACAATCTCAGCAGAAAGAGGCAAAAACATGTATTCGATGCTAGGCTCTGACATGACATGTTACAAGCGAGCAAAACGCACAAAATCTAGCAAACAATCTAAACCCCAAACTCAGTAGGTGAAAGGCAGAAGACCTTTTTTCGTAATGGCCAACGGAGCCATTTAAATGAGCTCCGAACTGGACTTTCTGGCCAAAAGCGACGCCAAATGGTATGTCAAAGACCGCCGTTCTCACCTCGTAGCGTCCCAAAGGAGTCTAGTTTTTGCTCCTCAACAAAGTTTTCATAGAGCGAATTCTCAGGAGAGTAGTCGTAGTTATAGTTACCGACAAGGCCTACAGCGGAAAATTACAACAGAAAACCTCTAAAATTAGTGATACTTCAACATGATTTTTTCCCTTAAATTTTCCCTCGTAACCGTTGCAGACAATGTTTGATGATTCTGTACTTTTAAAATGCTAACAGGGCACGCCATATCAAGGGAAGAATACTAGACGTCTGCACCATCATAACTTTTGATCTCACTGCCAACATGAACGCTAACTTATCCTACATCTCCGGATGACGCTGTGTCTCTAAGGGTAGATTTTGATAAACAACTTTTGTAACTCACAATTTGGCTCGTATTGGCAAAAATACATACCACGGTATAAATCAGCGTCATGCGATCCATTCTGATATCATGAACACCTTTCAAACAGAGCAATTTCTGTCCTCGTGTCCCTGCACGAGTGGTTGCTTCTTAGGTGTTTACGACTGCGATGAGCTACCCGCCATTCATGTCTAACTTTGCTTCAGCTTGCTCCAAAACCTTAGCCCCAACCGCAAAACGTGTAAACATTGTGTCCGCATCTTAATGGCACAGAGCGGATATATAGGGTATTTCAACAGCTACGGTCTAATTTCGCAACAGAACCTGTGGCTCTTATTTGTCGTACATCAGCAAAATTTTGGTAGGTTCCTGCAACACCATGTGCTCCAGTTTAGCCATTGAAAAGTTGTTTACTAAACTTCACATCGCTGATTTCGCGCGCAACGATGCCATTCTCATCACCCACAAAAATGGATGCCTAGCAATTTGCGCAAATCATGTCAGCCTTTATGTTATGTTATGTTATGTAGGAGTGCTGTAGAAACGCCCAGGGTGTTCTCATAGCCACAATACGCCTAATATGCCGCAAGACATAACAGGCAATGTTATGTGTGTTTTATGTTTTGTTCTTTTTTTTAGTTACAACGTGCCCCTACATTGCATTCTTGATTCAGTGCCATGGGAAAAGCCCCGCTTAGACGGAGATTCATTAGCTCGAGGTCACAACGAGCGACCCCCTCCCCGACTTCCCAACGACGCCGACGGGTAACAATGCGGCGAGGTGCCCTTATCTCACATCTACTTTCTTAAATGCGCTCAAACCAAGTTTCTGGACATGGGATTATCGCCTCTAGCGCCACACTAGCTGGAAGTCACCAGCTGGAACCTGGAAGTGGAGATAGTGCGACACCGCAGTTACGAGTTCCATAGGGTGACAAAAGCTCCCGAAGCTAAACCTGTGATTTCGCACACCATAAGCCAGAACTACTGATACATACATTAACAGTAGCTTAGCAGCCTCACCGCCACCTTCAGAAACCTGTTCTTAACTCTCAACATCTCCCTCAAGAGCGTGCAAGGGCGCTCGTTATCCTCACAAGAATTGGACGTCCTACACGTCTGCAGCGTCTCGTTAGCGACATCTTGTTTCACCGGAACAAAGAGAAAGCGAACGTGAGAAAACTAATATTTTGGCTAACTATAAGGGACTGCTTCACATCTTCCTTTGGGCAGCAGGAAATTTACTCATTTCAGCTAATATATTTGAAGCACCAACTTCAGAACATACCTCGAAATAAAATGTTTTAAAAAGCCACATTTCGCACAGCATATTGAGCTGTAGCAACCTCCAAGCATATAGGATATTAGTTGGCTCTCTGCAACAATGTTGATACCAGAACGTCTGAGACACTCTGTAGAGTACAGAAATCACATTCTCGTATATGGCGACTATATGAAATATTAAACTACAAAAGACAAGAAAGAAAACCGCACTCTACGCACTTGGATTCGTCGATATCTTTGGCAGAAAAAGTTTCCGTAAAGCGCCACCGCTGCAAAAGTAAATATCATCCGCCATCTCTAATATGAGTTCGGAAGGCATTCACTTCAAAGTAAATGAACATTATGAGGATGTTGTCAATCCTAAGGGTTACGAATGGGCCTATACTTCATCTTCTAAGAGTAACAGTACATCTCTGTGTGCAAAATGCTCCAAATAAGAAAGGACGGACGACTGTGCTACGGATAATGTGTCACGATTATTTTGCCGTTCACCATTTTATATTGTAATCGACAGCGTCCATGGAGATTGGCTGCTTAGCGTCCAGGAAAACAGGGTTCTCGTCGATGGGCGAGACGTATAGCTCATTTTCTAGGAAAAACACGAAAGATTTGCCTGAAGCAGGAAAAAAAAAACCTTGTGTTTTGTCATAAATTCTGTCATTTCTTAGCAAGGTGAATACTTAACCGTTTCCCTCCACACCAATATTGCACAATTCTCTGTAAAATCCATTCCGGTAGGTGTCCTGATTCCTGAGGGTGGGATCTGTTTGGCGGATATAGTCCTGTCTATATGTTTTACTCGAATTTCCAGACCCATCCACTGGAGATCTGCCAAGCCCAAAGAAATGGATCCAATACAATCTAAATCACATAAGCCTATTTGTTTGTTAAATGTTATGGCAAAGATTCAAGAGAAATTGCTCCATAAGCAAATAAGTGAATAGCGAGTAATAAAAGCAATATGGTTTTTGAAAGCTAAGATCTGTGAAAGATCCAATTTATACAACCATTCATATAGTGAAAACCCCAGAAAGAAATGCATAATTGGAGACTTTGTTGATATACCTGCACTGTTCGGAATTATTTGCAAATTTCCAGAATATTCAATATTAACAGAGGCAGTTTAAGTCTGAATGATTATTGTAATAATCGTTATGCATATGTATGTACAGGGAAATAACCAGATAATGACAAGAGAAGTAAACCAAGGTTACCTGCAAGGTTCAATATTTATTCACTTACTTTGGGATATAATAACAGGGTCCCGTCAGAGGAATTGGAAGATATCCAGGAAATTAAAGACCAATAACCCAAGTGGGCAAACTGGTCTTGTCTTGGCCCGCCGCTGTAGCGTGGTAGTAGCGTGGCTGTCCCGAGTTCCCGAGTTCGAATCTTGGTCGGGATGAGTTATCTAAGTAAGATTTTTTGGTGTTTATCCCTTATCCTGAAAAATGAATGTCGGATAACTCTAAGCGTATGGACCCCGGGCTCATTTGAGCATCATTTTAGTCATTCCATTCATTGCCCGATAAGACTTAATTTGTAGGAGGCTAGTCAAAAAAATATATCGGGTCATGTTATTAGAAGAATATAGTAGAATGGAATTAAATCTAAAAGTAATAAAATTGCAAACAAGCTAGAAACATGGTGTAAGAAGATTAAACAAAAGTACCTCTATGCATGTAAGCATATTTACTGTTGTAGGGTAGATTAAAAAGAAATCCATAATAAAAATAAGTAATGTACCCACAAGTAGAGAAACGATAGAAGATGGCTGGGAATTACACTCCATCGAATACTAAAATTCGGTGCGCTTATTATACAGAGTCAAAACTAAAGCAAATAGTTACGGCATGATTATCAGAGCTAAGCAACAAATTTTTAAAAATGTCCTTTATTGCAACGAAAATCATGGTTGGAATGATAAGATACGCACAGAGATGAGTGTGAGCATGTTAGAATTGAAAAAAAAAAGATACTTTGAAGAGTTCGTCAGTTTCTCTTAAGGAGCACCGGAACAACTACAACTTTAAAATTAATTTAATTTAATTGGTTATATTAGGAATCTACTTATAAATTACATAATAAAACAAATAGCTGCGATATTTTGGTTGGCAAAAGAATAGACACAACAAGGAAGAAAAAGTTTTAGGTAGACTTTTTTACTCCAAACGAGGAATAACAGGATATGTCCTGATAGAATTGAAATGAGGTTGGAACTATATACTGGAAGGCAGGAGAGCTTATCAAATTATACCTAGCATAAAGGAAACATTGAGAATGAAATATTTGAAACCTAAACAATATTCTTCTTCTTCCTCTTCCTCTTTTTCCTCTTCTTCCTCTCCCTCTTCTTCCTCGTCCTCTTCTTCCTCTCCCTCTTCTTCCTCTCCCTCTTCTTACTCTTCTTCTTCTTCTTCTTCTTCTTCTTCTTCTTCTTCTTCTTCTTCTTCTTCTTCTTCTTCTTCTTCTTCTTCTTCTTCTTCTTCTTCTTCTTCTTCTTCTTCTTCTTCTTCTTCTTCTTCTTCTTCTTCTTCTTCTTCTTCTTCTTCTTCTTCTTCTTCTTCTTCTTCTTCTTCTTCTTCTTCTTCTTCTTCTTCTTCTTCTTCTTCTTCTTCTTCTTCTTCTTCTTCTTCTTCTTCTTCTTCTTCTTCTTCTTCTTCTTCTTCTTCTTCTTCTTCTTCTTCTCTTCTTCTTCTTCTTCTTCTTCTTCTTCTTCTTCTTCTTCTTCTTCTTCTTCTTCTTCTTCTTCTTCTTCTTCTTCTTCTTCTTCTTCTTCTTCTTCTTCTTCTTCTTCTTCTTCTTCTTCTTCTTCTTCTTCTTCTTCTTCTTCTTTCTTCTTCTTCTTCTTCTTCTTCTTCTTCTTCTTCTTCTTCTTCTTCTTCTTCTTCTTCTTCTTCTTCTTCTTCTTCTTCTTCTTCTTCTTCTTCTTCTTCTTCTTCTTCTTCTTCTTCTTCTTCTTCTTCTTCTTCTTCTTCTTCTTCTTCTTCTTCTTCTTCTTCTTCTTCTTCTTCTTCTCTTCTTCTTCTTCTTCTTCTTCTTCTTCTTCTTCTTCTTCTTCTTCTTCTTCTTCTTCTTCTTCTTCTTCTTCTTCTTCTTCTTCTTCTTCTTTCTTCTTCTTCTTCTTCTTCTTCTTCTTCTTCTTCTTCTTCTTCTTCTTCTTCTTCTTCTTCTTCTTCTTTCTTCTTCTTCTTCTTCTTCTTCTTCTTCTTCTTCTTCTTCTTCTTCTTCTTCTTCTTCTTCTTCTTCTTCTTCTTCTTCTTCTTCTTCTTCTTCTTCTTCTTCTTCTTCTTCTTCTTCTTCTTCTTCTTCTTCTTCTTCTTCTTCTTCTTCTTCTTCTTCTTCTTCTTCTTCTTCTTCTTCTTCTTCTTCTTCTTCTTCTTCTTCTTCTTCTTCTTCTTCTTCTTCTTCTTCTTCTTCTCTTCTTCTTCTTCTTTCTTCTTCTTCTTCACAGCTTGGGCTTCAACCCGTTTCGGCTCCAAATTGTTGGTACCATCGCTTCTTGGTTCTTCCTTGTTTCCTTCTTCTCGTGGCTTATATACAGCTGTTTCAAGAATGCTATTGTTTTGGCATTCTACCTAAGTGAAACTTCCAATTTTTTATGTACCCTTAATTATGTTATTTAGTTCCCCTACTTTTAATTTTTCAAAAATACTTGCATTTGTCTTTCTGTATAATTGTTTATATTCTGCTATGGATCTCAAAGATCTCATTTCTGCTATTTGCATTTTTTGCAGGTGTTGGTTTGTATTGGCCCATGTCTCAGACCATGTGTGACTAGAGGTATTGCCATGCACTTATTACAGTTTAATGATCGATTCTGGTCTTGTTTTTTAATGTGCGTTTTAATGTTCCAGTTATATATTTAAATTTTTTTTAGTTTCTCAATATTAATTCATTGATATATGTTATTTTGCACATAAGAAAAATTAAATGTTGATACCTGTTCTCAGAATTTTATTTTCCAGTACTATCTTGGGCGAAATGGGTATACATCTTTAAATGCCATTATTTTTGTTTTCTTGTTGATATTGTAACGCGAGCGCTGGAACACCCTGTGAAGCAGCTGGCAGCGGAAGGCAGGGGAGGTTCGGTTAGCCCCACCTCCCCCTCGTTTGTCTTGTAGTGGTGACAGGCAGTGGTTGGGAGGAAAAAACATCAGTGTGCCGTCTGTTTCTGTCCACCTGGTTCTAGAAATTACGGGAATCTTTCATCATCTGGAAACGTCGCCTGGGAACTAGAAAAGCCGAGAAGTCGGCGAGATGCCTATAAAAAGGGCTGCAGCTAGTCAGTCGGAGTCAGTCAGTCAGTTGGTTAGTGTGTGAATGAGGACAGTTCTTGGTGTAAGAAGGCAGTGCTAGTCAGTGACGTGTTAATGTACGAGAAGATTGTGCAACGGAAGACTGTACGTAACTGGTATGTGCAACGGAGTTTATGTAATCGCGAGTACAAGTGAAGTTGTAACGGACGAACTGGTGAATTGTAATTGTTGCAGCACGCAATTCTGTGTAATTGGCAAGAGTTTAACTGTAAGTCGGTGGAAATAAAGAACATTGTTGAGTGGTGTAATTGGACTTTTTCATTTCACGAACCCACAAAGTCACACTGGTGTCAGGAAGCGGGAAG
>CM060950.1:174224241-174241571 GCA_030765055.1 Mantis religiosa | reverse complement strand
AGATACTCACCTTATCGTTTACATATGCCGGAAGAAAACCACTATAACCTCTACATCAATTCCATATGCAATCGGCGCTTCTCCGCCGGTTTTTCAAGAAGTTCTTGACGGCCATACCTCCTCTGAAACACACACATCGACTTCAGAACCTTCTTCTCACGTCTCCATTTGTGGTGCCGAGCCCCTCCCGTCGGGGAGTTGTTCGAATTGGGTTGGACTCGAGGGAGCAGTGTGTTCCCGACACCCACGGGGAATTGGGTACCTCCGCCAGGCTACGGCCGCCCGGAGGGGGTAGAGGGTTGCTTATAATTTCCGTGGTACTAGCCTGCAGAGCTAGTAGAAGGTGTGCTAGATCACCAGGCGCCCCCACCGAGGTCATAGCGGTAGTCTTCCCTGCGGGGTTGACGCGCGTAAGTGGCGTATCCACTTCCACCCGTCTTTGACGTTGTAGTCGATGGGGGGGGGGGGCTTTTTACACTCAAGGTATTGTCCCATGGAGAGACTCCCGGAGTTTCCATCGCTCCCGGGTAGAAGGAGGCCCGGGTCCTTGGTCCTACGTGTCCAGGACAAATGGGAGTAGATCCTCTGCACCTAAATAATCTCCATTTGTGGTATAGACAGCGACAGCAGCGATATCAGTGGCGACGACCAGCCCTGCTTTACCACTCCATTTATAATTACTTGTTTGTGTAAGTACTTTTTTGTTTCTCAAACTGAACAGCGTGATTAAGTAAACTCAAAAGTAAACCGTGTGCTGAAAGTACTTATTATTGTAACTCTTATGTATGTGCAAGGCTTATTATCGAACTGTTTTCTCTACTCTTAAGAAGCATTAAGTATTGTTTTCCTATACTTAAGTAAATTGAAATGTTATGTATGTTTAAAGTTATACTAATAAATAGTGATTAGGCAGGCAGTGATAATCTTGCTCAAATGCGTAATACACAGATAAAGTGATCCCAATGACCCCAGTGCCAGGATTATTGTTAATCCAGTTGTTTAACTCGAAGTAATCAACTACTGAAATCTATGTGGCCCTAAGGTGTTCTAACGAATACTTACGAAGAAGCAAAAAACAAATAATTATTATCAAAGGAAGCGAAATTATTAACAGAGGGGCTTCACACCAAGCTACTTAGAGAGAACAGCAGCTCTAGTGATGAAATGAAGCGGAACAATAGCAGAAAAATGTATATAACCTAAATTTGGTGTTATATCTACGCTCCGAACAGTTCTTAAAGTTCCCACCTCTGTAGCGTAGTTGGAATGTGTCTACCCTGCGTTCAAAAACTCGTTCGAGTCTCGATTAGGGTGGTTTATCTGGATAAGGTATTTTTTTTCCCGGCGGGTAACTCTAAGCTCAGAGTTGGAGGCCGTAAGTTGAAAAAGAAAAAAAAGTTTCTAAAACTATTCTTAGTCCTATTATAGGAGAAAAATTCTAAATATTGTGTCAAGAAATTTTCAAGGACAAATAAATATGTAATGCTTGGATAAATGAAAATCTTGGTAATTTGTAAACTACATACTTCACTTTACTTTTATAAAATAAGCATAAGAAGCTAAAACTAAAATCAGTATAATTTTATTTAAAGGTACTGTACTTCGCCAACTGACAACTCTGACCGAAAACTGTCAACTCCTTAAACTTACTGTTTACCACTAATTCTTTGGGTATGTCATCTCCTTTGTAGTGTTTTGTATTGTTAGAATGTGTTATATTACATGGAAGTATCATAAAAAATTCCGGTTTTATACATTTCGCTAAACACCTTCAGATTGATGTGCATTAATCATAAACCCCAGAATATGCGAATACCCGCACTTTTATCCTTTTCTTCTTGTTCTTCTTGTTGTTATTGTACATTTTCGGTGTAAATTACTCAATAGGTTAGGAGTTAACTCTCTAGTCCCAAGTCTGAGGGGTCAAATTCCAGTCAGAACGATGAGTTTTAAGTATGCGACAGCCTCGTGTCGGTAGATTTGCTACAAAATAAAGGCAGTCCTGCGGGCCGAAATTCCGGCACATCGGTGCTGATATGCACCTGGAAATTGATTGCGCTGTTAACAAATGAAATAGTTACTTTCTTATTCTTCTTCTTTTACTTATTTACCTTTCCTTCTCCTCCTTCTTCAAATCGCTAACACTGATATGTTCAGACAGAAATTGCAGTTAGTTATTGGTGTTCTTTATTTGTCCGACACTCTAATGAACCTGCTCAAAATAATTATTTCCTTTCTCTTATACATTGTTATTATTTCTAAACTTTGAAGTTATGTTCCTAATACTGGAGTTCTACAGCGAAAGAAAGATTATCCAGCTCTACAATTAAACAAAAAATAAGCAGTTAAAGTGAAAAATGAACCCGAGAAGGACAAGGTGGAGCTGCATTATAGATTTCTTATTTGAAAAAAGAAAAAAAGAAGACAATCTTAAATTAGATTGCTATCAGGTAAGTTACACAACAAAGTCATAGCGTTTACCGCGGAGGATACTATTGGAAACGACAAATTGAATTCACAATGCCTACAGTTTTAATCATATGTGTAAATATGTAGAGAAATTAATGATCAGAGTTTTGTTTTTCCTTCAAAAGTTAGATATGTAGCTTGAGAAATGCCACTTGGTTACATTTTTGGAATTGATAGGTATGTATAGTTTCCTCTTTAAGTATGATATACTTTTCATTAGATATATGTTCATCCTCAATTCCCACATTATGGTTAAAGTACAAAAATACATTGGCGTGATAATTCTCAGCTTGAAAATAGTATTCTTTTATTTGGGGGCGATACCAATAATCACTTCTTTCTGACCCAGAAACAAGAGGTTTCTGAAACGCATAGCTTATGTTGAGTTTTGTTTTTAAATTCAGAATATAAACAAGTAACTACGATGCATAATATTAACTTTTTTATATTCTAATTTTATATTTGGACATGCCTGTTTTAAAACTATTTATTCGGCTAAAGTGATTTGAACTATTTCCAAAATATTGCAAATATCCTTAATCAAATTAGTTATGAATGTAACGCTATTTTCTAGATCTTACAGCTCTTCTAGAAAAGTAAACATGTAATTAAATTGTTTCTTTATAACGTTTGTAATTTCGCTTTTTATAAACTCAATAATGAACAGGATTGTGAGCCTTCCGTGTAAGACTTTTTTTTTTTTTACCTTTCCTTGCTGCTTTAAACTACAGGAGGGTCTTATGGGTAATCCTGCAGTTGGTAGCGCGGAAGGGGGGGAGAGTGAGTGAACTAAGATGGACAACCTCTTGTTAATGTGCGGGGCCGGGCCAGGTCTAGGCTGGGTCCGTGGAGCCCGGAGACGAACCAAATGCAAATTACACCCAGAGTATTGATTCGAGAAACAGCCCTCCGTCCTTCGTTGCTTCGTTCGTTGGAAACGTGGAAATGCCTCGAAGCAGATAATTATTGTTCGAGAAGTCGCGCGCGGACAGTCTCCAGATTACTTATAGACGGAGAAAGCGCCTCACGTGACGTTGTTGAGAACTAAGAAGACGTGTAGTTACCGTCTTGGCCTCAAAGATGGCGCTCGCATCGTTGTGGAGGTTCGCAGTATCCACGTGACTCTCGTGCACCACTAGTGCACGCTTTGTCGGCAACAATCTCGCTTCAGAGTTCGGCTTTATGAGCTAAAAAGGTTATGTGCATTACAATAAAATACGCCTACATAACGCGCAATTGACGTAATAAATGTAAAATAAACACATAAAGTCCTGCCGTTTTTTAAGTTTTTGTACAGTTCATATCATACGTTTAGGAACAGGAACCTATGTAAAGTTCCAGTTCACCGCTTACCTTGTGATGATTTTATATCAGCCGACAGTTAAGGTAAAACTATAATATAGTGTTATGCATTTTGAGGAAGAGTAATAACTGATCATAATGCATCATGCTGTAAACAGAAATCGAATCAGTTGTATAATACTGACTGAAGTGTTGATCCAAGCATTTCCTCCTGTTCAGAAACTAGAAAGGTAACTCAAATTAATTGCGAAATAATTCATAACTTTCTTAACACTTTTTTCCCCTTAGAAGCTTGTTCAGGTAATATCAGAGAACAATTCTATATCTTCTTTTCGAAAATTGAGAGCTGCAGAGATACAAGCTGCCGTAACCGACTCTGTGACTTCGCGGATCTTGGGAAATGTTAATGTAACCTATTTATCTACTGACAACTTCTATTATTATATCCCGGAACATATCTCTCGTATAATGTGAAGGACTATTCGGAATGCTTGCTCAGCATATTTGGCAAATATCGTAATTTCTCGTACCTACTCCAGCTTTGGTACATAACCGGTGAAAATTATTTTTCAGATTATATTTTGCCCACAAATAAACAGAAACCGTATTGATTTGCAAAATCGATAAAGCAAGCAACTGTTCATTATTAACAAAAATGAATGAAAGATCAAGTTACTGATACTTGATACAGATACGCCGTGGCTCACTGGTTAGATTACTTGACTCTCACCAAGGCGACCCGGGTTCGATCCCAGGCGACCGCAAAGTGAGATTTGTGGTGGGCAACAGGGCGCTGGGGTGGGTTTTCTCCGGGATCTCCGGTTTCCCCCATCTCATTCCACCGGTGTTCCATCTTCATCTCATGTATCATCAGTGTTATCGCCTGTGGTGCCGTATGTAGTAAAAGCGGGCGTTAAACACTACACATTTCATTAACTGGTTAACAGGAACGCGAAGTGTTCTGTTAATACATTATATGTTATTCTTCTTCTTCTTCTTCTTCTTCTTCTTCTTCTTCTTCTTCTTCTTCTTCTTCTTCTTCTTCCTCCTCCTCCTCCTCCTCCTACTACTACTACTACTATTATTATTATTATTATTATTATTATTATTATTATTATTATTATTATTATTATTATTATTATTATTATTATTATTATTATTATTATTATTATTATTATTATTATTATTATTATTATTATTATTATTATTATTATTATTATTATTATTATTATTATTATTATTATTATTATTATTATTATTATTATTATTATTATTATTATTATTATTATTATTATTATTATTATTATTATTATTATTATTATTATTATTATTATTATTATTATTATTATTATTATTATTATTATTATTACTATTATTATTATTATTATTATTATTATTATTATTATTATTATTATTATTATTATTATTATTATTATTATTATTATTATTATTATTATTATTATTATTATTATTATTATTATTATTATTATTATTATTATTATTATTATTATTATTATTATTATTATTATTATTTGTAGTAGTAGAAACATCTCATTTAATATGTTAGCGTATCAAATGATTTCACCTAATCTTTAAAGGTTTGCAAAGAAGGACTGAATAGATCTTCTGGATATAGTTTCAAGCATGTGACGCAAAGTGTTCATAGTTCGAAGGTTCTCCAATGCGCATGCACGGACTAAAATGACTTATGATGTTAGCTCTCGCATAGCACTCAACACGTGCTTCATTTGTATAAACTGTAGCCAACCTCCAAAAAATGGCCATCTGCGCAACACTTCACTCCTGACTATATTCTCTCTCGGATTTTATTACTTAACATTCACAGTCGTGAGGTGGAGTAGACCATATTGTATTGCCAGGACGAAATTTGTATGTTTTTGGGGATATTGTTGCAAATAAACGGCATGGTCTATCTAGAGCCGCCGTTGGACAGTGAAACTAAATGCTCACATTTGTGAGTATTCCTGACATCCTGACACCAAGAAGCATTCGGCAGGCCGTTTTTTAAAGTATTAATGAAGCAATTAGGGAGGTCTGTCACGTAATGTAGCGATTCGGTTTAGTTACAGTTTGGGCTAGAAGTAGTTAAGCTGAAGAATTAGTGTTTGGTGTAGGCATATGACTAGACAGAGTAATTTAGGATATATATATATATATATATATATATATATATATATATATATATCCATAATGATAAATTTAGTGTAATTTAGTGACAAAAAAGAATGTTGGCTGGATATGTGGCCTTCAGTAAGTAATCATAAAGAGTAAGTTATGTATAAAACACGTTTTCCAGCAAAAATAAAAAGTATAAATAATTATGAATACATATAACACCAAGAAACTTGAAGGTGTACTTTCACAGAATATCTCACTGACGGATTTTGTGTCACATCTGTAAAGTTGAACGAAATTCTTATGTATAAAAATCAAAAGGAATGAGGTAATTTATATATTTAGAAAGTGAACAAAGGTTTGTTTCTTGCATGTTGTAAAACACAGTTTTCCTTTTAAATAAGTATATTGCATACAAACTATGCGTAAAATACGTATTGGTAATTTGCTCGCCCAAACACGTTCCTTCCTTTCATGCTTATTTGATTACGTTTGAAACAATACTCTGTATTGTGTGCTGCTAGGAGTTCAGGTGCTTTTTCTAGGCTTCAGAGTTTTACTTACTCTGCCTGTCATCTTCCATAAAGCACCGCATTCATCTCAAAAGTTTTTATCGACATTCAAAGAGAATGACCTTTTTGTGTGTCCGCATATGCAAAAGGGTATTCTAGAAAAAAGTCAAACGTGCGCTTGTTTTTTGCATAAAATTAACTAACAAATATTCCGATTATTAAGAACACTGTCAATTGCCAGGGTCATATCAGGGCCGCTGCTGTGGCGAGATTTCGTCCCGCAGGTTTAATTTTATATCCCAGTAAATCTAGCGACGTGGGACTGTCGCTTTTAGGCACACTTAAAAACCACCGATCTGGGCCGGGTTTAAACCTGCGACCGTGAGATTGGTAGGCTAGCATCTTCCAGAACGAAAAATCTTTTAAATACACTCTGTGTGTTTAAGTAAAATATTTCTTTGCATAAAAGTAATGTTTTTGAGAATATTTCTTATTTATTTATTTATTTAAATTTTAGGGATTTCGTGTACACATTTGAAACATTTTGCCGACATTTATGGGATATTTAGCGTTGTATGTTTACATTTTTCCACACTTAAACAACAAACTTTATACTTTTGTGAACTACCTCTTTCTTCTCATAGGCCAGTGTCTAAGGTAATTTTCCAGTTTCTTTAAAATTTAACAGCTGTTTCCCCAGTCTATAGTACGTATGCAGCACAATATTTAGACATAAATGTCTGCGTTTGGACTTTTTAAGGCTCTGGATCATAATAAAGCGCGTAAATATCATGTACCTGATTTAATTTCTTTGCAAAACGCTTATCATTGTGAAGTTAAAATGAATTAGGCGATAGCCTTTACTCAATATCAATATTTGTTCCTTTACACTGACCGTGTGTAGCCTAAATTTGGGGAAACGAGCCAGATAGAAGCCATTGCGCTAAGAGGTAAGATTCGCTCAGCATGTACGAGACAAGATGCTGCTGCCGTGGCTTGTCATTAGATTTCACTGTGTGAAATGAGTTGACTTCACATATTAAATATCCAACGCAGGTCAGAAGCCTTCTACGAAAATACTTCGCCCTGGCCAGGAATCCAACAAGCGCTCTTTGTATGTTATTCGTGCGCCCTGACCAGCATGCCACATAGACGGACTGAAGGGTGGAACGTTTAAAGATTTTTTACCTGATTTGCAATGGTTGCAACCCCTTTTCTGTCGTTTCTGCTTTTAGTTTTCTTATTGTTTTACTTATATTTTCGTTGGTCAATATCATACTCTATGTATATACATGTGTACTAGCGATATCAGGTAGAGAGGACTTAAAACCTTTGGGGTTGGCAGAATCAGGAATAAACAACTTTATGGTAGACGGTAGACGGCGAAGAAGGCACCTTGCGTACTGCGACCTACATACATCTATTGCGGCTAAACCTCTAGGAGTAAGGGATAACGTGAGGGAACTGCAAGAGGTTACAGGGTCGCAGCATACAGACGACAGATGTGCGCGAATGTCCCTAAATTGTTGTGAGGGAACGCCACCCACTGCAAAGAATAGTCTTTGCAATGCTCCAGAAATTCCCCAATCCGTCTGGCAGTGCCATATATCATGAGGTTGAAAATACATTTGCAAAATGATAAAAATTAAATAAAGAAATAAAAAATAATGGAGTGAAGGGCAACGGAGAAAATATCTGGTATAAAAATAAGCAGCCCAGCATTAGCCAAGCGACAAAAGGAAATCACAAACAACCTGTAGGCAGGTGTCTGCAAACTGTTGAAGCTCTTCAATGACTTTATGCATTTTGTATCGTATTCTAAGCCTTAGCATGCACAATTTTAGAAATTTGCGAGGGATATTAATAGTGCTTGGATGCTATTTTATCCATCTTTTGGGTATTCTGATTGTGTTTACTACAGTTTTAAGCACCTTTTCGCAGAATTTTGAAGTATTAATACAGCTATTAAGATTTCTTCTCGAATTTCATTTATCCTTGATGCTGTTTCAGAGTAGTTTGAGCTCTTTTGTTTGCATTAAGGCTACTGTGACTAGTATTCTATGGTTCTTTTAGTGTGTCTGCTATGACTATTTTCGTCACTGCTAAAGGTATTTATGGACCTTGGGAATATTTTTCAGCAATCAGTTTTTATGTTTTAATATAGATCAGTGTATTAATAAGTTCACTCCCTCTTCTGGAATTTTTCTCTGCTTTTACAGCTACATTTCATCGTTTTTATAAGTTTTCTGTTGCTGATGTCTAGAATATAGTTAACAATTTTTCTCTGCTTTTACAGCTACATTTCATCGTTTTTATAAGTTTTCTGTTGCTGATGTCTAGAATATAGTTAACAGTTTATCTCAAAATGTACAGAGCTAGTAAACTAAACTAATCCAGCCTAGCCTAACCTGATACTAGCTCTCCGTTTCTAACTACTATTTTGTCATGCTATAATATAAACTAACCTAACCTAGTCTAGCCGTGCTCTTATATTCCTATAACCTATTTTGAACTATCATAACCCAATCTAGTCCCTTCTCGTCGTCTCCTTATTCTATTTTACCATAATCCTCAAAGCTCTGTGAACCATGGGCTCATTTGAGATCATTTCATTCATTTCATTCATGGTCCGATATGACCTAACGTTGGAGGACGTAAAAAAAAAAGTAACCTGTCCCTACTCTTATAATAATTTACTCTGTCCCATGATAATGCAACGCAATTTAATCTATCCTAAATTTTCTGATATTCTGAATGGTTCTACGTCTATTTTAGATCTTTTACGGGCAATTAGAACGCTGGAGCAGGTATGTTTCTAATCATTTTATGGCACTGTATACCTCTAAAACAGATACTTTTAACTGTTAAAGGTAGTTCCGAACACTTTCACCTGTAACATTCTGCTATGTTTTTACAGCAACAGTTCTCGTTTATAGGAATTGAGATTTTATTCATCATGTTTCTTCTCACTCCATGCATTTCTCTTATTTTACAATACTTTTATGTATGCTTTAGTGCATCTTTATGCTTTGTATAATTTTAAATTACTTTCCCGAATCCTTTGTAAACTTCTAAACTTATAGAATTCCGAGCCTAACTTATACAGCTTGATGAGGCACAAACAACGTTGTTCATTGTTAGCTAATCTACCGTGAAGTATCCCCAATAACCCATTCTTACTTTAGTCGCAAAACACTGAGCAATGTCGCTAGACGACACCAAAATTCGCAAGGCATGACGGCAAATAATCATAGTAGGTATTAATCGTATACAAAATACTGTAAGGTAGGGTAATATTATGCTAACACTTTACAGATTAATGGAGAGCAAGGATCGTTACCGTAAATTTAAACCTCAGTACCTTTCTATAAAGGCTAAATATTTTTTAGCTCAGGTAGCCATATGAAAAAATTGTTTTAGTTCAACTGAAGAGTATAAAATAGGGGAGGAGGGAACAGTTATATAAGGCGATGATAGGACAGAAAGGATATGATAGTAATGAACATGTGGGAGGAAACATAGACACTGATAATCATTACTTCTCCTCGTTTGTGATATCTTGCGGTGTTTGCGTCTTGCGACATACTATAACGTCTTGCTACGTTTTCTGACATCCTGTTACGTCTATGTCATTACGCGACGCCTTGCGAAATTTGGTGTCGCCTTCTACGTTTCGTGACCTCTAGCGACATTGCTAAGTCTTGCAACCAAGGTATAAGACCAGGTTAGTGAAAATACTTCAAGGTAGATTAGCTAAGATTGGATAAAACGTTTGCGCATCATCAAACTGCGTAGGTCAGGCTTGGAATGTTAGACTCTGAAGATTTACATATCCTATGATGGTTTATGGTTCGGGAAAGTACTCTAGGATTATGCAAAGCATCAACACACACTAAAGTATACAATAAAGTACGGGGTGCTCCGAAAGTCTCGTATCAGAAGGATTATACTATGTGTTCAATATGAGAATCATTTACATCAATACACGTCAGTAAACGGTCGCCCATGTTCCGTAAAACGTTGTACACCAGGTTTGGTGTGACAGCCCAGCACTCAGCTGCATTTCGACCTCGAAGATTCTTTTCATCACTGATCTTTAAATCTTCATAAATGCAATTTACGAAGTGAAAAGAAAGACATGGAAATTAGCTATTGAACAAAATTGAAGATATATGGGATGAACGCAAGAGCTATTTGTACGCTAAGTATGGAGGATGGGAAACAATTTGCTGAGACATTGTTCCCTGCGTATACCCCTATTAAATGGGCAGAAGAGACTGTAATTCAAAATGATGTGCCTTTGTCTACTAGCGAAGACTTACTACAGTTAATGGGTAAAATAAAAATAAAGAAATCTGTTGGTCTGAATGGAATACCCCCTGAGGTGGTTAAGGGTATGATGAAAGATCACACTGGTTCAATATCAGACATCTATAATCCAATCTTCGTAATGAGGAAATTTCGAACTATATGAAAAATAGAAAAATTAGCGTTGATAGAGAAAACTACATCCAATAAGGCGTACCAAAGCATACTACCAATGTGTCTGACAGATCTATTTGGAAAATTATTGGAACGATTACTTCTATAAGATTAAAAGACGAAATAGAGGAAAATGACACTTTTACTGCTGAACAGCATAGCTCCCAATTACCCCTCTTAAAAGGATCCAACAAATTGCTGATTCAGCAAATTGTAACAAATACTTTGAACTGTGCTACTTGCGATGGTATACTCTCAGAGTTGAATAAGAAAGGTCTGTCACACTATCCTTATTATATAATACCTAGTTATTTGGAGAATAGAACAATAATTGTAGGAGGAATTTTCAAACCGGCGTTGACTTGGGGAGTACCACAAGATTCTGTTCTGGGCCCAGCTCTCTGGACACTTTATTGTAATGGATTATTTCGATTATGTATGCGTCCTGGAGTCACTTAAATTGGTATCGAGCGGGAGGGCTCAGGCGGTTTCGTTTGTGTCGCACATTCGGGAGGCCCGAATTCGACGGGAATATTATTGGAAAGGAGAGTCAGACTGAAAAAATTTAATGCCATAGCCGGGATTCGAACCACGGATCTTCTGGTCTAGGTCCAGACGCTCTAACCATTGAGATACTATGGCCAACGTGCCGATATGACACGAGTCAGTTGGAGAATTTAATGTCATATCGGCACGTTGGCCATAGTAGCTTAATGGTTAGATCACCTGGACGGAGACCAGAAGATCCGTGGTCAAATCCCGGCGATGGCATTGAATTTTTCAGTCTGAATCTACCTTTCCATGCTGTAGCCTACATAGGCCAGTGTGAAAGAACAATTAATTTCGGGAATATTATTACTTCCGTGGACGACCTACCTGACCCATGGGTTTTTTCGGGGATTTCCCGGGTTGCCAGGAAAATACTGGGTAGGTTAATTGCATCCCCCAAATTTCCTGTCCCTCCATTTCAACTCTTTCAGGGTATATGTGTCGGTGGGAGTTTCGGCGGTGCATGGCAGGATGATGTGCTCTGAGTGAACCGCTTACTCCTCGGGTAGATCGATTGCCGGTCTACGAACCGACTGCTGGGACCGCTTCTGAACCACAATAGGGGTCCGTCCGTTGTCCTGGCCTGCCTGGGGAGGTTTCCATTTAAGTAAAATGTGCGAACCTTGCCCCCTGCGTGGCCGTGCCGTGGCTCAGTCGTTAGATCGCTTGGCTCTCACCAATGCCGCCCGGGTTCGATCCCAGGCGACTGCAAAGTGACAACACGGTGGTGGACAACACGGCGCTGGGGCGGGTTTTCTCCGGGATCTGCGGTTTCCCCCACCATCTCATTCCACCGGTGATACATCTTCATCTCATGTAACATCAGTGTCATCGCCTGCGGTGCCGTATGTAGTAAAAGCGGGCGTTAAACACTAAACATTTCACTTGCCCCCTGCACTATCGTGGCTCCTTGTGACGGCCACCCTCTGTCTCCTCTCATTTTATCCTTCCTCCCGCGGATGCACCACTTGGGGGCACAGGTACCTGCAATAGATCAAGACTGGTGGCAAAGCCGAAATCCTTCCGTAGTAATCCTAATTCTAGTCCTACTTAAATTGGTGATGCTTATGATCTAGGAATAGAAATAATAGCCAAAGATTTGACTACTTTAGAACAGAAAGCAAATGCACTGCACAAAATCAAAACTTGGTTGAATAGTAGGAGACCATACTTTGCACAATGGTGTTGCTGGCAGAAATCTGCAAATATAGAACTATTAGTATTAATGTTGACATAGTAATGTGAGAAAATCAACAGCAGAAACAGAATCGGCTGTAGCACATCTTACTAGATCAATGCATAATACAGGAAGACCAAGAGAAGGGACACGTTCTACATTACTATCTGTGTCAACTTCCATGTTACCGTTTGCAGCAACAACTTGTGGCAGAGCATTAGGAGAAAATGATACAGAAGCATTATTTCAGATTGCAGAGAAGAATAGAGATTAGATCCCTTGGTGGCTGTAGAACTATCGGTACTTCAGCTTTATTAGTGTCAGCACGAATTAGACCGATGACCATAATGCTTGAGCAATAAATGGTGACGGAACCGAAAGCGGTTTGGGCAAATAACTTTGAGAAGCTTAAAATTCACGGAGGACTGTAAAACAAAATTTGTGGGATATTGCATCCGAAGAAAACAACAAATTCATTGTCAGTACAAATATACCTGAGTGGCTCCCATATTAACAACTTTGGAAGTCGAATTATTCATCTACAAACCATGGCACTTGCAAAATTAATTTTTGTTTAGATCGGCCATTATAATAATATCTGCCACGTGTTCTTTAGCTATCTGGTACAAAAGAACCATTGTTGAGGGACCTCTACCAATATTTCCCTTGATAATGTAAATAACTTCCTTGATTTGGTAATTGATGTTTTACTTCCGGTGCCCGTCTTCAAATGGTTTTTATTTGCAGACTGACCATAGCGATATATAAAACATCCCCTTGTCTACATTTGTGCCAATCTCCCTAGTCAGGAAATCGCATTGTCTGTGTTAATTTTCACTTGAATTACATAAATAAATTCTTTTTCAGTTGTGCATTCATTCATTTTACGAAGCCCTTCACCGTAATTGTGGCACATTTATTCATTTTACTTATTTGGACATTCACCTGCCTTATGTCCCACTTTATAAATTTGTAGTATCTTCGTAGAATATTTGTTGTTCTTACGTTCCGTTTATCTTATCCCCTTCTTATTCTTCTCTAATAATAATCATTTTATCATTTCTGTGTTTGTAGTTGCAAACGCATATTTTACTCCGTTTATCTTAGCCTTTCCACTAGTATACCAAGAATTTCGTCATAATTACCTACATAGCTCTCGTCTTAGCCGCTTTGTATGGTGCAGTTTCATCGACATCTGAAATAACTTTGGGCTCCTTGCTTCATCCTAACCTCTACTGCATTTTCTGTTTTCGTTGATAGTAGTTACTATGTAAATCCTGCATTAGCTTTTTGCGCCCTTTGATTTGTAAGTTGTAGACTTCCATAATTACTTTTACTTTTCTGGTTAATAATTAGTCCAAGAGTATTTACACTTGTGCTATGAGCTTTATAATTGTTGTATTCTCATTTCTGTCTCTCATTTTGCTAGCCATTTAAACTTCATTTTCTTGTGTTACTATACCAGTTTTGTTTTTCTCCATTCACATACATGGAATATGTGTATCATTTTCCTTGCAGAAACACTCTAGTACATTTTTACTGTTCCTTAATATATCGGTATTGTAGTAATAGTTGAGGTTTTACTTCTTCTGTGTGTTTCAGCTGTTTCCAATATCTTATTCAAATTTGCATTAAATTAGTTTCACCTATTAAATTATAATGCATAAATATAAATTGAAATAACTATTAATAAAAGTAGAAGTAATAGTAGTAGCAGCGCCAGTAGTAGTAGTAGTAGTAGTAGTAGTAGTAGTAGTAGTAGTAGTAGTAGTAGTAGTAGTAGTAGTAGTAGTAGTAGAAGAAGAAGTAGTAGTACCAGCGGCAGCAGCAGTAGAAGCAGTAGTTTTCTTCATTGCACGGGGAAAGCCTTATAAAGACGCATATGGCGAGTTGGATTTTCACCAACTAAAAAACCCTTGCCAGCCTCAATGATCTTCTCTAGGAACCACCATCAACAGGTATTACTTCAAGAGAAGTGGCTCATAGATGGTCTGGTATGTCAACTGATGTTAGATTTAGTTAATCTTCCTGTTCTTTTCTCTTCATAGAAATAACATCTTTTGTCATCTCACTTAATATATTCCAATTTTTTTGCAAGAGGCTAACATTTTTGCTACGAGATTTTCTGACGTTATTTCTCCTATTAAATTTTCAACTTTGTTCCTCTGTCTGTGCCACCTGACACAGATAAATAATATATGTTCTGCTGTGTCAGTCTGCCCAAGGTATAAGCATTCCTATGTTTTTAATTCCAAATCGATGTAAATAGGCATTGAAACATCCATGTTCCGTAAATATCTGGGATAAATAAAAGTTCATTTTATCATGTTTCCTTTTTAACCATATTTTTACTTCTGGTATTAACCGTTTGGTCCAGTTAGCTGTTCCGTCATTTTCATCCAGTAACTTTTGCCATTCCTTTATCAATTCGTCCACAGTATCTGCACGATCCACATTGTTTTCAGTTTTAATTCTTTCTTCCACCATTAGGGTTATTGGAGGTGTTCTGGAAAGCACTTATGAAACCTTTGTAGATGTCCTGTATGCGCTAATAGTTCTTATTGCAATAGTTCTTTGTAATTTTAGTAATCTAATTCTGTATATATTTTTATCGAGTGCTCTGCTGCATATGGTAGCTGCATACGAGATTGAAGTCGCCACTGAAAACGCTATTCGACAAATTCCTTCATTTGGTTCTCCTAAGTTGGGCATCAGTCTAGTGAGGTGTGCTGCTACTGCCATCCCTGCCTTGGCTAATACTTTCCGTACGTGTTGGCCCATACCCATATCAGCATCAAAATAGACATCAGGGTATTTTATTATACTTGAGCTATTTATTGGTATTCCGTTCACTAGGACTGTGATCGTTTCAGGTTTTCGATCTCCTTTTAATAAAACTACCTCTGTTTTATATGGTGCAAGACTGAGCTTTCTGGTACTTAACCAGATTTTAATACATCGTAGTACTTTATTAACTTTGTGTTCTGTTATCGTCGTGTCTTTGGCAATTACTATCAGTTCTAGATTGCCTACATAGCCAATTAAGGTAACACCAGGCGGCATAGGTAATCGAAATACTCCATCGTAATAGAGATTCCAAAGAGTAGGTCCTAAGACGGAACCTTGAGGCATACCGCATGTCATTTTCATCTTGGGGTTTCCCCTGCCAGTAGCTGGCCACTATATTATACAAGTAATCATATACACCTTTATTTTACAGCTCAGCAAGTATTCGTCCCCAGGTAGCCGAGTTGAAAGCATTTTTTTACATCTAGTGTTAATAGTGCACATAGTGGTTCTCTTCCATGGGCAGCAAGTCTCGCTGAATCAACTATTTCCTGGACCCTTTTGAGAGCTGGTACTGTTGATTTTTCTTTACGTAAACCATGTTGTTCGTCTGAAAAACTGCCATTTGCCTTTATTTCATATTTTAGTTTTATTAAAATTAATCTTTCAAATAACAGTAAACATATTGGACGGTATGCTTTTTCAGTCGGATTAGTTGTAGGCTTCTCTACCAGCAATAACATTGCAACTTCCCATATATCTGGAAATTTCCCTGCGGCTAGTGCTCTATTATATATTTCTAAACATATATCTGCTTGATCTTTTATAACTACTTTTACCGTTTCTGGTGGTATTCCATCTGGACCTGCAGCTTTCTTTGTTTTTATTTTACCTGATATCTCCATGAGTTAATCTCTGGTAAATAAGGGAACCTGTTTCGCGTCCACTTTCTCCTTGACCCATGTAATGGGAGTATACATAGGAAACAATTTCTTTGCTTTTTGTAGTTGTTTACTGTCTTCCAAACACATTCTTGGGGTCGTATTGCATTTTTTGGTGTTGGTATCCTTAGCCCCATATATCATCGTCAACCTCTTCCAAAAGCAATTTCCAGGCCTTTCTTTTTGTTTCCATTATTGGATTCTTAAGATTTGACCTACGTAGATGGTATTGCTCCTGACATATTCTTTTTTGAGCCTCATCAGACTTTTGATTAGCTCTCAGCATGGCACGCCTGCGTTTTAGACAGATTCTTCTGGTTTCTGCAATGACATCAGTCTACCAATAGGCAGGCTTTCTGTATTTGCCTTGGTTGTCCCTAGGTAAGATATTGTCACATGTCGACTGTAATATATCTGTTAGATCATGTGCCTCAATATTTCCGTTTTGTTTAGTTTGTAGCAAGCATCTAACTTCTTCCATAAGACTAGTCATATCCTCCATCCTTATACGCCATCCTTTACTGCTACATATTACATACTGGCTCTTCTTAGCTAATGGGGTACAAATATAAAAATGATATGTTGGTGATAACTGAGACTCTCCTCTTCCAGCACCTTCCAATTAATTATATGAGTTGCTATTTTACGTGTGCTAAATGTAACATCTGTTTAAGATTTACCTTCTCGTCGGAGAAAAGTTGGTGTATTTCCCTAGTTATGAACCACCAGATCCTCTTACGCTAACCATTCAGTCATAATCTTTCCTCTTGCGTCCTCAACTGGAGATGTCCATGCATACGACTTGACATTAAAGTCCCCACTAACTATAATTTCTTTTCTATGGCCTTTCATTGCTATTCTTAAATGCGACAGAAAGCACGAGAAAGACTGGATGTCGACATTTGGGGATATATAACATCCAAAAATTACCATGGAATTCAGTTCTATCCAAACTTATCCATCCCATACTTATGA
>CM060950.1:174206741-174219241 GCA_030765055.1 Mantis religiosa | reverse complement strand
CACAGTGCACTACGCTTTCAAGCTATATTTAGAATATGCCATATTTGGTACACCTAAATACGCGATTCTTATCAACCCCATGCTGTTTCAGGATTTGTATGCCATTTAGGGACTGCTTCAGGAGCCTAATTCTAGAATCTGCATATTGAATATCAAAGAAAAACCTATTCCGCATAGTAAAATTAATGACTAAGCCAAGAAACCTCGTGAAGAGGGCTTCTAAATTTGGAGTAAGTGAGTTCTTAATAAGAGAGAAAACGCTTGCAGTTTACGCTATTTGGTGTGAGTTTCAACGATTTTATCAGAGCTTCATGCTTAAAAAATGAACACGAAAACGCATCTCTGTATGTTTATAAATAAACCTACTGGCATATTGCCAGCCTACTACATTGTCTGCATACTATGCTGTATAATGCTCACAATTCTAATTTTACTTTTTTACCGCCTGTTTATAATAGGTAACAGAATATATTGCATTCCAACATGAAAAAAACATCGAATTCCAAATTTGATCATAAATATAAGTTTCGAAGTCCACAAATCGAAAATAAAGTCATTTTTAGAAAAAAATGTTCATGTACATCGGTCTGCTTGCGTGTCTTTGAACAGCATAAATACAAAATGAAATCTTCAATAAAGACAATATTTGGTATTTAGACTTAGCATCCTCCAAAGGTACGTCATAATGATGTTCAAGTTAGTTTAACGAAACTTCCATTTACATGGGAAAAGTTTTGATATTTTTTGCATTGCCAAAAATGGCTCGGAAAAATTTCATTCAGATATTTGTATTTGAAGGCAATTACATAAAAAATAGAGTGTATATCTAGAACAGCCTACGTAATTCTCTTTATTGCGTAGGAATTTTGCTTAATTCTGCATAGGTAACTGTAAAATATGAAAGATAGACAAAAGCACATCACAAAAACGACATAGCTTTATTCAAAACACACTTTAAATATTTTTGTGGCATCAGACATTTCCAATATGTCCTATATTACTGGATTGAATTTTCCAGTACTTTATTATTATGTAGCAGTCTCGTCCTTTAGTTATTTCTCAAATAGTATCTTACAGCGTGCCGCTTTTAACTAGCTGGATGTCGTTTCCGTTTCCTCTATATCCCGTTTACGTAGAATGAAATTTTTAATCGGTCTGTCTCTGCGTAAGTTCAACTAGATTAACATAAAGTAGACAGAAGCATTAGCGTTCATAGGAACAGTTTGTAGGAGTTGTATAAAAATAAATGACAATGGCTAGAGAAAGTAATGTAGATATTGAACATAATATGTTTCAACACATGTCTATATAAGCTATTGTTCTTATAAGCATCTAAATCTATCCATTGATGTGTAATAAATAGTCAAAGATCCCTCAAAAATATCCTGAAAAAAGGGATAGGTAATTGGGACAGCGACGTTTGGGTTCCACTCGCCCATTCCGGCAATAAGTGTTCGGAGTATGACTGTTTTCCTGGTAATAAGTTGATGGGATGTAACAATATCTGATAATGAGCGGTACGTAAGGTCCATTTGGTGACTGCTTGTATGTTCCAATGGTCTATCACAAATATTAAGGGAAACCAACTATAAACCTACAGAAACATCGATTTCTATTAGAACATTTGTTGTAATAATTATTTATGTTGTTTATGAACGAGACACTGAATCTACGTTAAGCATTCACAAAATGAAATATGCAATAGCTATGGAATATAATGTTTTTGTTAGGTAGCATACTATACACCCTGTATACATACGAGCAACATGTGAGGACACGTGAGCCAGAGGGCGTTACTAGACCTGGAAGAGTGAATATCGAAATTACCATAAAAATGGTGACTTGTAATTTGTCAGAAGCAAATATGAATTTGAGCACATAAAGAGCTGT
The DNA here is from genome assembly GCA_030765055.1 of Mantis religiosa. NCBI lineage: Eukaryota > Metazoa > Arthropoda > Insecta > Mantodea > Mantidae > Mantis > Mantis religiosa. The sequence continues at coordinate 174,217,351 of CM060950.1, read as the reverse complement.
GAGCAGTAAGAAAAAAAAAGAACAGGCAAAATAAACGACAGCAAAAAATAGGAAGAAGAAAAGCTGAAAGGAAAGAAAAGGAAGTGAAGCTTGAGAAATACGCTTTCAGCTTCACACATTATGACTAAGCATTAGTGTTCTGTCAGAGCATGCAGTGACACAGCACAAAAGACTACTGAAGTGTTCTAGATGGCTGCATCTTCTTCAGATATATTCTTGTTTCTTAAACAAAAAGTCTCTTCGTTTCCTGTAATTCCTAAAGTTCAAGCTTCCTTATTTGTCAACTAAGATAGAGGAAATTCCACGTAACATATAAAAATTCAAGCATGAAAAAGAGTTTCACTTTTGGAATTTCAAAATTCAGTTTTTCAATAAAATACTGTACTTAATTACAAAAGAGCTTATATTTAGTTTTATGTATGGTCATTTACTCCCATTTTGTAAAAGTTTGAACTTACTTAGGACAGAATGTTATAATTTTGACATAATTACATAACGCATAAAAGTATGCCTTATATTTCCTGTAAAGGATTTGTATAGAAGTTTTCCTATTTTTGTGGCGTTTTGTTTACCACGAAACAGTTATTTTTATGTTGAACATTTGTAAAAGATTGAATGTTACAGTTTAATGCTCCTACATTTCAAATTAATACGCTCTGAAATATCACTTTTTATTCTTTTGTTTCTCTTGGCTTCTGTAGTTGTCAGCATAGACACTCTAATCGATTACCGTTGGTTTCAATGGACAACTTAAACCATAAAATAAGGAACATCCAAAGTTTCTGCTATAAAACATTCCCTGATATACTTTTATATTAAAGATTTCTTTTCAGATATAACCCGCTAACTAACGAGGTGTTACCACATAAGAAACAAGTGTAGTTGAAATAGAAAATTGACGTTTGAGATTGGCGAAATCTAACAGGTGCATATTTACACTGGTGTGATATAACGATAATAAATAATAACAACAATGAATCCCTTTCTTTGGGGATCATAAATCTCAAGATTAGCCTTTAGGTACGATCTTGACATACTTTCTCGCAACTGCGGTTTGTTTATAACATGCGTCTGAATCTGTTTCCTTCCTTCATTATTCAAACCTGTATTACATAGCTATATTAAGACATAAACATTCTAAGCATTAAAGTCAGGACGTATGGAAATAATGCTGAACTCCTCTTGGACTATTGGTAAGAAACCACCCCAACACTCGTCCAGGCTTTAAGCGTTCGTAGACAGCGTTTGCACTGGATTTTATTTGCTTGCCAGTGACCCTTGGCCTCTGTGTTTTACAACCTTTGGTTTGAGTGTATAAAATTTGAAACAAAATGCTTAAGAATCCTCGTGCCTGCTTACATGTATATGTGTATGTATATGTGAATATTCCTTGTTTCTAAAAGTTTCAAGTGGTGCTGTCTTAACATTCTAGAACAGGGTTGATGAGAATTCTATTTCACTGAGTCAACAAATACGACGACCTCCAGCAGCGTGCAGAACACAAATGAAGAGTCAACTATAGAGGAAAGGCTCTGGGGGTCTAAATATTATTGCATATCTTTTCTAACGCCCTTCGTTCAGAAAAATAATTTCCAGAATATTCTGATCTGGAATGAAGAGGTGTTGCTTTCATGATATGTGAGCAAGTAAAGCATTAGGGGAAGAAAAGATGGTTTACGAGATTCCTCTGCTCCTTTCTTTCATACCAGCAGTCCCCCGATTTCCAGTTGTGTAGTATATACCATTACTTAGCTATTTCTGAGATCAAGAAAGCTAGGCATTTTGGTCACCCTTAAAGCAATGTGATGAAGGTGCATGCATACGAAGGCAAACAACTACAGTGGTAAAATTGTTGCCGAGGCTGCAGGAAACCAAAGTGCAGCAATAAAGTAATATTAACAACAGTTCACCTACAAGTCTGTAGGCAAAACTTATCCTCGAAAGTAAATTGTCCACATGGCAACTTGCAGTTGGGGCATATAAATCTAGTAAGTGTTTAAGGTTTCCCAATATTCATTTGCATGTATTTTAGTGCCATAGACGAAGGTAGGGATGGATTTGTATAACCTTATACCTGTGGATATTAAGGACACTCAATTCATCATATGAGTATATTATGTGAAAGTACATACCTATTCCTGTTTACTCAGTCGATGGGTAACTTAAACACCATGCAATTCATTCAAAAGATACTAGTGCTCTCCAAAATATGTATTTCTGTGGTAAATAAATGGGAGCGCATTCTGAAAACTCATATTTACACAGTTGTCAACTGCCTATGTGATGAGCCATTGATATAATTTCTCAGATATTATCTATATTGAAACTATATTGCTTTCTAGCGAAGCAATGTTTCATTAGTTCAAGATAAGGATATTCCTTTTGTTAAAATTTTGGAACATACTCCATGAATCCTTTGAGTATTTGTATTTTAGTTGGTTTACATAAGCCTTTTCCTCAATGGAAGCAGTTTTATCAATTGTAAATATGTTTTATGAACGAGTATAATGGTAAAAAATACGCATTTATATGTAAAATAAGGCAAATTTATGTATTTCTTCCCTAAACTCTTTAGATTTGCAAAACAGAATTTACACAATGTTTATTTTATTTAGGAAGCATCATCTTTCAGAAAAAGCATACATTTATTATTCAAATCTTGGTTCTTGAAATAACGTAGTGTGTGAAATATGCATTTTGTGATGCTCCATTGATGTGGCAAGTATTCCTGTTTACTTTCTCTTGCTATTGGCTACGTTTAGTGTGGTTTAATGTTGTATGTAGTGTTACTGATTTTCCCTGGTGTATAATATTTATTGCATCCAGCAGATAAACTTTTAGAAGCAGACAAACTGTGGTATACACAGTCGTGCTAGCAACACTAGTCAGGTACTTCTCTGCGAGAACATCAATATTATTCCTTCGGTATAGGACATGAATTTGAAAGAATGAATAGATAAGCAACAAGTAAGGTTATTTATATTTTTCAAACAATGTATTCACAAATAGGGGTCATTTCTATTAGCAGTCCGAGTAATTAAGGGACCGTAACTGGCAATTGGGCCTTCGTTAGTTTAGCTGCTTCTTTATTTCCTTGAAGGGGGGTTAGCGCAAGAGGATCAAAGAGCACAGAGTAGGTAAGGAAGGTTAAAGATATTGAGAATAGGTTCGTAGTCTTCGTTACTGCCAGCGAGACTTAAAGTGCTCGACGTAGTCGGACGGTGATTTCCGTGTCCTCTTCCTGGTGGTCAGTTGTCCTTGAACCGTGGCACCTCTGAGCTGGGAGTATTAGCTTCGAGGACTCTCAGAGTGAAGATGCAAGGATACATGTGGCAGCACACCGAGTCGGTGAAATAGGTGAACCCTCCACTGGTGGCTGCGACAGATTTCGTGATGTTGGCAGGTCGTGGTAAGGCTGAGGGCACCAGAGTAGTGTGTTCGGGGGTATGGAGCCAGAGGTTCTGTCTGCTGGCCTCGACGCAAAACATCCGTCCTAAGAAAGGCAGGATGGACGCCAAGGCATAGACACTTTTAAAACGCATCACTTAATAAAATTATTGTTTTAATTACTACCTCTAGCACGTAAATGTGCTTCTGACGTAAGTACCTCATTTGTTTTTGGTAAACAAAATGGTCATCAAGTCATGAAGTGGTGGTTTATTAACGTGTTATAAACAGAAACGTCAACTACGTCATTTACATACACAGAATGAAACCTTCTTGAATTATTCCATATCTTAAGTTTCTTTTTTTAAATAATCGCCTCTGAAGGTTATTTTTTATTAAAATCCCTGTAAGTAGAGGCAGTTGTCTTAACGGAGTTACTCTGCTTATCTTCAGATGAGCCTTACGGTTTAGGTCAGCCTAAATATAGCAAGTACAGGAAAGCTGCCGGTTATCTTGTTGGCGTAATGACCAAAACACGGGTTCGAACCTAGCATATTTCCTTAATTTTCTTCTCTTAACTCTCCTATTGGATGTGATAAATATAATTAATATCTGTTTTATAACTACACCAAATAACAACTCAGATCTAACAAGATGAATGGCAGATCATAGGTACTGAAAATAAATAAAGAAATACGAGGCATAGCTAAAGATGAAGTTGCCGGTTCATTGAGAACAAAATTTGATTTTTGCTTGCAAAGCAAATATCTACTATAATGCAAGGTAGAAGAAATGACATTAATATTATTGAAATTAATATGAAATTAATATTGTTGAACAATAATACCTTTAGCTATACCATAAATTATGTTTATAACATCAATACCAGTTTTGAATCACCAATATTCGTATTCAGCTCTCCGTCATTATGAACCTAACTCTGAAGGACGCTATTTTCAAATGTCTTTCATCGGGAACAGTAAATGACACATTGTTACATCTTCATTTGTTTGTTGTTTATAAAACAAACCATACTCCATACTGAATACTGGATGGTCATGTTTTTCAGAGACTGTTACCTTTTTATCTCCAAAATAAATAAAAACGAATATCTAGAAAGAGAAGCAAACTACAGCGTTTTAAACGGTCATGGGAAAGCGGTACTTTGCAACGAGATTTTCTGCTCAGCGACAGGAGTGAAACTTACGTCATATGAACAGAGATGGAATTTCCCAAATGAGTAATGTCGGAGATGATTGCTATCCTTAACACTCAAAAGTGTCTACTATTGGTTGTTTGATCCTCCTCTTCCGCATCCTTATTTTCTGAAATGGAAATTTGAAAACTCATTTATTCTTTAGAACTTTTATCAGGAATGGAGAAATAGGATAAGGGCACATTTCTAGAAATTGAATCAATTTGGGACATGGCAGCATTGTATAGAATTTGGAAATAAAATGACAATACGATTAGGTGTAAATGGTGGATTTACAATGATGCAATCTATAACTGCATTGTGTTGTATTTAATATAACATTAATTACTGTATTTACAGGAATCTAGTTCTTATGTTTGCTATGCTTTTAATCTTAGTCTCACATAATGGGTCCTTACTGTATTATTAGGTATAAAGGAATGTAATCATGCTGAGTTCATTCGAAATTTCTGAACTAATTGTATTAGTTTATTTTTCCTGAGAGATTTAAATTTTCTTGTTTATCTTGACCTGATACTAAGAAGATATAATGCATCCTTATGTCAGTTGTAAGCTAACGTAAGCATTTACGTACATGACTAAAGTAAGTGCTTTATTACGGTGACAGTCTTCAGATTATAGAAGAATTCTTTTGAATATGGGTAAATAATGAAGAATACTAAATCTGGTGTAATGATAGCTGAAGCAGGCATATTGCTGCTTTTAATTAAGCAATTCAGTAACTGCAATTAATATCTTATAAAGACATCCGGTGTAAAGTTCCAATCACATTGCTGCGTTCATAAAACGATGGGAAATGTGGCAATACAATTCAGATTAAAAACATATGTAATTTTCTGCTCAAAAGAAGGGGTTTATCTGAAATAAGTTCCCTTATTTTGCGTAATTTTATATTTGGCACAAGTTATATAAATAATGATATTCGTCCCGTATAAAACACAGAAAGATAGAAGAATAAAGCGAACAACACGGAAAATAAGATTCAGTTTATAGGACTGCTGATCAGCAATGACACAGAGAAGGTAGATGTGCTGATAAAGCTTTTGTTGGCAAGAAGCATCCAACAGTGGTTTTACTTCTGGTGCACTGTTTAATCTAGACACAATAGTAACATATTTTCTGCAAAAATCCGGGATACTTAACAGAAAGCACTTGCCGATCCAAGTACTGCGTCATAACCATAGCTTCCGGAAATGAGCCAAAGCAGTTGTCAACAAAATCAAATACAATGCTCTTGAAGTCGCTGAATACCAAACTAACGACTGCTGGGTTACCCTTTTGGCTACTGAACTCTCACACCGCACACAGCAAAATCGTTTCATTTCATATTTTGTAGAAACGTACAGAATTAATAAAAGAATAATTCCTGTCATAGTCATTTAATTTCAAGAAATTAGCAAGCAGATTGAAAGAAGGGGTTATTATTCTTTACCATGTTTTCCTTAGATTTGATCTTAATGAGAGACAGTTACACTTTGGCTTGACAAATTAGCTAATTGTGGACGTACCTTCCTTGACCTGCGATTTATATAACCGAAGCTATGCAGCTATGCAGTAACTGACTTAGCGATATTTTGGTAATTATTCTTTCATACCAGTCATAATTAGGCGCTAAGTTGGAAATTCATTTTTTCATCACTTTTGGTATTTCATTTTCAAAATGGATGAGAAATAAATTTAAACTTGATACATTAGATGACTGTGTTTCAATGCATTTTATACTCGTCTTACTTGTCTCTTTTACATCTTCCACGAAAGCAATGTTGACATGCCTTCTAAAGACTTTCTGCGAATCCACAGAGAAACAAGCAGACGTAAACAGAAATTGAATAGAAAGTATATGAACAGTTCTTATTATAGAAGTAGTCGGAGCCAGATAAATAAGTGTATGTATTCAAATACGTTGTCCAGAGAAGACAACTCCGGTCGAGACCGCACCACATGGGCGCTGTTTAGGAACTGAGTAGCTTCTCTCTGTAATTTCTGAAGGCAATTATTTTAATCCAATCACGTGAGGCTTTAAACTTCCATTTACGTATAATGTGATAACTTAAAAATATATGCGCTTCATTTACAAAAGTATTTTCTCACATTTAAAAGCACTACTTACATAAAATATTATAAACTTTTGCGTTCAAAATTTACAAGTACCTCTTTTCCGTTTTCTCTATATGTTCAGTTGGAAACGTGAAGTAATTAAATTAAAGAAAACCTTTTACATTTAATTTTCTTAAGATTTTTTGGGGGGATTTTTTAAATGTACATAATCACTTTGATGAATTCTGGAATTACGTTTAGTGCTTAATATTAAAAGCAATAGAATTTTCAAAACCCCAAAACTCTAATAATATATTAATTAATATCTTTACTTTAACGAGGTATATACAAATAAGCACATTAAAATCATAAATTAACAGTTTGCATTACTATATTAAGAAGTCGAGATAACGATTTGATATATTTTGTAGAAAACGGCCAGGATATCAACATGGTTTACTGTGCGTTCACATATATGCTGTCACTTATATATTTTCTTAACTTTCTACGTCGTATCTTCTTGGAAAGGAGGTCCGACTTCGTTTGTAATAGTATAGTCTGTCCTGTAGCAGTAAATACTGTTCTTCAAATAACGTAATTTAGAATTACAGCAATGTACCATGTTTGCCTTTCTTCTATGGGAGGATATAGTGTGTGCATATTCTTTCAATAAACTTGCTTAGGCATATTCGCTGTTTTGTGGACCATCTGTTTGTTTCTGAGAAAACATATGATGGGGAATACAAGAAATAAAGTCACAACTGCTCCCATAAGAAAGGAACATAAAATTGACAACTAGGCAATAAAAGCACTTGTTATGGCGGCGTGTTCTCCCTATACTTACTTCACTGTGTATACGTATGTAATTTCATGAAGCCGACTGAATTACAGGTGAAATCATTAGCTTCCCAGACAACGCAGAACGTTAAACAGTTCCTAAGAAGCTTGGGGTTGTCTTTCTGCGGCGTTTTTATGAGCATCTGCAAGTCCTTATATGACTGCAATGTTGCGTTACATCCTAATTAGCACACATTGTGGGAAGAGCAAGGGAAAAGAAATCATAACCTTGGCACTCATAATGAGCAAATCTATTTTATGTCATTGTGACTATGCAACTACACTGTCTTTGTCCCGCAATGCTTTAGTTCTTTATCTCTATGGATATTATTATTTATATGAACACAATTCCGGCAATAGTTCACAAATTTATATAAACGACAGGTCATTAAGGTGCGAACTTATGAACGGGACAGATTTTGCTCATTCCTCTTAACCGAGAAATGGCGGGGAAGTTCTATCAACCTCGGTCTGGAACATTTCTCTGCCAAATTTCATTTCCGAATTGTTAATTAATTCACGTGATATTAGTATCCGCCGCTTTTGGTGACCTATGTAGAAAGATAGGGCGTTAAATACTATTAAAAGAGTATATTTATCCCAAAAACATAGCTAATGTAGTTAACATAAACATTAATTAAGAATATCTAGGGTTTCAGCGTCTTTAGAATGTTAATACGAAGGGCCACGTAACGAAGTAGGTGTTATGGAATGGTTATATATATATATATATATATATATATATATATATATATATATATCTTAATGGATTATTACAAATTTTGGTAGTTCAGTTTACGTTTCAGATATATTTAAGCGTATTTACAGATTCATCAGATTAAGAAATTGTGAAATTCCGAGAAAACTTATTGATAGCCTAAGAGGAGATCACATTTTCGTTAAATGCATAAATAAGAGCAGCAGAAAAATCTTGATAAATCTGCTTATCGAAATTCTCTTTTTGAATCTGTTGCTGATGACGCTATTTATTTCATAAAGTAGATACCTATATGATTTTTGTGCTTTAGATTTCAGTCATTTGGATAGGTTGTTCAATGGGCAAGCTGTATATTCAGTATCTGGCAACAAACACTTTTATTAGTATTTTCGACTGCAGATTGGAGCTTAATCTATTTGTTTACACAGCAACATCAAAAGCAAGAGCATTTGGAATAGGAGGGATGGACTCCAAAAAAATTATAACGAAGAAATAGAAATTATATGCATAGGGCAAGTTACTTAATTAAATAGTTATTAATGTCAGAACCAATATTTATTCATATGTTACATCCGTTTAGCCGCTGCCCATTTTGAATGCGATATTTTATTGCTACATACAGTTTCTTTCTTCATGCGAATCTTCTTATCTAGAAGGTACAGGGAGCTTACGTGGTTTTGCAATTTTAGAAAAGCAGTGAAGTAAATAAGAAACAGTTATTCAATATTACTATCTCCTAAATTCAGTGGTAGAGCAACTGCTTACCAAGCGGAAGGCCTGGGTTTAATTCCCGGCTTTTTCGCGCTGGGAGGCCTGCTCTTGAGTGCACTCCATGGGCGGCCAATTGAGAAGCTACTTGAGGTGTAAGTTAGTGACTCCTGCTTCCAAAGACGGTATTCACCGGCCGGCAGGACTCATGCCCTACTCTGCAGTACTGCATCCCGCTCTTGGCATCCGTTATATTTATTTCCTTTCAGAATACTTATTTTATAGCATACCTTTAACTCTAAGTCACCTTTACCTTTCACAAGTTTGAGGGAAATGAATGCGATTTCTCTTCAGTCACGGAAATAATCTGTCTCTAGTTGTTCTAAACCAAGCAGAAGATAGTTTTATAAACATTCAAATAAGTTCAACTCCAGAAGTGGTACTGGCTTTTGCCGTAGATATATGTTTTTCTTATTAATTGTTGCCTTGATGAACTTGCTGAAATTTCGATCTAGTATCTTTTTGCATTTTCAGTTTGTGTTAGAAGGACAATTAAAATTGCATCTATTGTGTTTGATAATACCCATCTTTGATGACATGTTTGAAGATCTCAGAGATATGATTGGGACAAGACAGGACCTAGAAGTGTGTTCAGGCGGCTCTAGTGAAGGTGCACATAAAAACAGTCTAAGCCCATGACACAACAAGCGTTTCCGCTATTCGTCTCCCCTGGTTTTAGTACGGGCATCATTAGTGGGGTGCAGTGCTGAAGGGTGGATCGTGGTCAGAGGCATGCCGCCCTGTATATGCGGCCTACGAAACAAGATTTAAATAATAATAAAATATAAATTAAATTGATGAATCCAAAATTACGTGATTAAATTCATTTTTAAAATTAGATTTGTATTTAGACATAAATTTGATTTAATTTATATATATATAGCATTTTGTAGATTCTATAGAGTCAACCGATATCTCAAAAAATGACAGCGAAATTTGTTAAGCATCACCTTCCGAATTGTTTTCTTTATAAGTCAATAAATTTTTGAGAGCTACAAAGTCTGCTAAGGATCAGTTAACTGCAATGAGTTTAACTTCCAATGTATGATTTTCCGCTATAAGGGTTGTGGTACTGTATAATTAGTTCCTGTTTGCGACTTAAAAATATTTTTTGTTTTCTTTGCTTAAATATATAATACAATACAAATTTATAAGAAGAGACAAGGGAAAAAAGATACAATATATTAAATACTAATACATATTGTTATTTTAATGCAGATAATGATGAAAACTGTGGGAAAGTCTGCCAATATTTTTTAAAAAGAATGCATTCTGGTTCCGGGAAGGGCCGAAACACTGGAGTACTCTCTGCATTTACATTTATTTACACAGGTATGTAAATAAAATAGGTTCCTGAAGAATTAAAGCAGTATATAATAGAGTACGAGATGTCCCGGGTTCGATTTCCGGCTGGGGATGGGGATTTTTCTCCAACTAAGATGTGTTCCAAACATCTCTTCCCCAGAGTCTGGAAGTATGAATGAGAGCGCGAATGTGTGCGTGGTCTAATGATTAAAAATCCAAAATACCAGCAACGAGTAAACACTATCGGCAATAGGCGGTATATTCCAAAAGAGAACGGTCGCCGATATGACCATTGCAGTTAAAGGCGGGATATAAATGGAACAAAAAAGGTAATAGAATAAA
>CM060950.1:174096741-174201741 GCA_030765055.1 Mantis religiosa | reverse complement strand
TTAGAAACGCATTAGTTTAACGAAATTTGATGAAAAAATAAAAGCCAATTTCACAAACCTTAATTACTGCTACTAGAGTTTGAAACAACCCCCAGGAATATTTTGACTATGTATTAAAAATAATCAAGATGTTGGATTTAAAAATTAATTTACTGGAATTTTAGCGTTCAGACTACCAAATTCCATGATCACACAAACTGCCAATAGGGATCCATTGTGAATCCACTCAATAATGACGATCTTTGAATAGAAATGAAAGCACAGTGTAATTAAGTTCTTTAAGTAGTTGACAAATATTCTTTGTTAATATAAAGCATTTAAACAATTAATTAGGGCTTATATACTATAGTTATCAATATGAGGTTTAATATTTTACCTCCATGTCATACACACATATTGAATTACATCTTTAGAGAATGTTATACTAGTTTAACTTTCCCCAGTGGAAAAAAATGAGAACGTTTAAATGAAGAATACTGAATAGTAAAATGAATTTATTGAAACTTCCAAGCATTTGTCTACTTCATGTTGTCTCTGTGTTGGAAAACATAGTTTTGTAATGTTCTTTTGTCCATTTCATTGGCTATTTCTTCTTTTACTTCTAACACACCTTATTTTGTAACAACGCTGATTCATTGTCACTATCTAGGTCCTCACTAACACTATTATTCTGGATTATGGAAATTACTTCACTAAGATGCACCACGTTATCTAGATCATTCTATGACGATAGATTGACATTTCACTAGCACAAAGAACACTTTCAATCTTTCAGTAGAATGCCAAATAATAAACTAAACGAAGTGAGACAGGACAACAGTGACTGTTCATAATCTTAACAATGAACATATTGGAATCTTTTTACTAGCATTGTTCCCAACGGAACGAAGAAAAGTGATACCCTGTATAAGAAATGCATGTACAAAACTGACTGCCAAGTGGCGTCAGCAGAGATCCTCCTCAATAAAAATAAATGTTATTTTCGTTTTAAGAGGGCGATTCAATAAGTACCCGTGTTAGGAATGAAGATGGCAGGTTTTTCAAACACAAATTATTTACTTCTCTAGTTCCCTTATACGTACACTTCTCCCAACGCTCCTGTCACTTTTTAACCCCTCCAAAAATTAGATTTGTCAAGCTCTGCAAAATACACCTCTGACTCCATGATGTTGACCTCATTTGATATAAATGTTGTTCCTGCGAGCCATTTCTTCATGTCTGAGAACAGGAAGAAATCTCAGGGAGCCAAGTCAGGAGAATATGGGGGGTGTGACAACAATTCATAACGCAATTCTTGCAGTTTGGCGGCGGCGGCTCTGGATACATGTACTGCGACATTATCGTGGTGAAGCAGCACTTTCTTCGTCGCCATATGGGGCCGTGTATCCTTCAGCTTCCTGTCGAATTGGGATAATGAATCACTGTAGTAAGTTCTATTAATCGTTTTTTAAAAGAAGATAATGATTATGACACCCTTCGCTTCCCAAAAAATCATTGCCATCACTTTTCGGGCCGATGGGACCGCCTTCGCCTTCTTTGGAGCAAATTCTCCAGAAGCAACCCTCTGTTTTAATTGTTTCTTGGTTTTCGGAGTATAATGATGAATCCAGCTGCCATTGATGGTTACAACTTGACGCAAAAGTCTTTTTGATTTTGCTTAAACAGCTCCAAACGCAGCTTCGAGGTTGACGGCCGCACCCGCTTGTTGTCGAATCCAACTTATCGAGCAAAATATGAATTGCCGTTCCCATCGTTACACCTATGGCTTCTGCTACTTCGCAAACTTTCGTTTGACGGCCAGTGAGAATCATATCGTGGACTTCTCAATGACTTCCTTGGTAATAGACAATAAAAGTGTAAACAATTGTAAAGGTATTATAATATTTTCCGTTTATGTTACAGAATTTTCATTTTCAAGAGAGTGAACTCACTTTTTATACTGGAAAATGGTTGAGTAATTTTATTTCACTTGTCCATAGATAATCATAGCTATTTTGGCATTCCCTACTGCGTAATTACAGTAAGTAGGCAAAGTACTGCATTCCACTCAAAAATTCAATTCTGAGATTTCAATGGAAACAGTAAAACAATATTTGAGTAATTGCGGTGAGATGTCATTTCACCACTAGGATTATATAAATAATGAATGACCTATTATTTTTATTTCAATCCTTTTATGAAGTCTTGGGCTGACACGTGAGAGTGACACGTTTGCTCATAGGTCATATCAAGGAGTGCTATGTAAACGTATTCCTCTCTGCACTATGCTGCTAGAATGTCAAATTCCTCTACACGACACAAGAAATAGTGTGCAAAACGATAGCTAGTCAGTTATGAAATAAACACAGACATATATTTAGCCTATAATAAGGAGCTTCAAATCGCATTGAATGAAATAAAGCAGCCGGTTTAAACAAAGTTTCAATATTGTTGTTTGTATACAAAAGCAAAAATCTTCAGGCGCACTAGACTGTTTCACATTCTGTTTATATTGAGCTTAAGATTCAGATATGTTGCTTTAATATTTAGATTTACTCTACAAAGCTATATTTATAGTGAGTTAACAATAATAACTTTGATAATGCTCCAATAATAATAATAATAATAATAATAATAATAATAATAATAATGATGATGATGATGATGATGATGATGATGATGATGATGATGATGATGATGATGATAATAATAATGATAATAATAATAATGATAATAATAATAATAATAATAATAATAATAATAATAATAATAATAATAATAATAATAATAATAATAATAATAATAATAATAATAATAATAATAATAATAATAATAATAATAATAATAATAATAATAATAATAATAATAATAATAATAATAATAATAATAATAATAATAATAATAATAATAATAATAATAATAATAATAATAATAATAATAATAATAATAATAATAATAATAATAATAATAATAATAATAATAATAATAATAGTAATAATAATAATAGTAATAATAATAATAGTAATAATAATAATAATAATAATAATAATAATAATAATAATAATAATAATAATAATAATAATAATAATAATAATAATAATAATAATAATAATAATAATAATAATAATAATAATAATAATAATAATAATAATAATAATAATAATAATAATAATAATAATAATAATAATAATAATAATAATAATAATAATAATAATAATAATAATAATAATAATAATAATAATAATAATAATAATAATAATAATAATAATAATAATAATAATAATAATAATAATAATAATAATAATAATAATAATAATAATAATAATAATAATAATAATAATAATAATAATAATAATAATAATAACAATAATGATAAACAACAAAAATAGTGATGTGAATAGTAATAGAAGATAGCAATAACAGAAAGTGAGTAAATAATGCTTATTGCTCTATCAAATTATGTTAGTTTACATAAACGTTATCTTACTGCTAATGTTCTTCTAGATGTAAGGTCAATATGGGAATACTGAAGGTTTTCAGCGATAGTCGATAGTCAACTCTTTAAACACCTGGTTACGTGTGGCATCTTTGATATTCCGGTCTCTTTGCATGTACAAGCATTAAAAATGAATATCGGCTTCCCATTTGAGCAAAGGTATAAGTAATGGAAACTTGAGACGAATACTCGTAGTATGGAATATCTTCGAAACTGTTTACTCTATCAAAATATGAGAGAGAATGAAGTAAGCAAACGAAAGAAAGAAAGAAGAAAAAACAGGTACAAAGTGTGTATGTTTTAACAAGGTATCCACTTTTTGTATGATAAGGTTTTGCCTATTTCTTGAAGTTTCCGAGTTACGCAAAAGTTATCCAGAAGGTACTTTTGAGGACACTCCCAAAAAAATCAAGATATAAATTTTATTTGTCATGAAAATATTTTCAAAAATAGTTAGTCATTTTTGAGAAAATAACAATTTTCGAAACATGTATAGTATAGTGTTTAAAGCCCACTTTTACTACATACGGCACCGCAGGCGATGACACTGATGATACACGAAATGAAGCTGGAGCACCGGTGGAATAAGATGACGGGGGAAACCGGAGATCCCGGAGAAAACCCGCGCCAGCGCCGTGTTGTCCACTACAAATCTCACTTTGCGGTCGCCTGGGATCGAACCCGGGCCGCCTTGGTGAGAGTCAAGCGGTCTAACCACTGAGCCACTGCGCGGCCATTTTCGAAACATTTTCCGTGTAAGGGGTATTCTGGTTTGGAGGGAGTTCCTTGAAAATGTTCTTGTCGAGTACTTGGATGATGCTGAAGTAAAACACCAAGTGCGATATCACACACACACACACACACACACACATACACACACACACACACACACACACACACACACACACACACACACAAACATACGCATACCAAATGCGAGCGAGCGGATCTTTGTCTAAAAATAATTTTTTTTGGATTCATTGTATTTACACTGAAATATCGGAATCGAATTTTTGGCTGGAGTGCAATACTCTCCTTAATTACTGTAACTATGTGGTAGGGATAGCAAAAATATCTATAATTAATCACGGACAAGTTAAATAAAAATTCCTCAACTATTTGCCAATGTAAAAAGTTAGCTTAGTCTCTTGAAAATAAAGACTCTGTAACATAAACGGAAAACATTCTAAGACCTTTTCGGTCGTTTACACTGTCCCTGTATATTATCACGCATTATGCAAGCTAGATCGAGCCTGGAGCCTGCCGATCACGCCACTGCCGTCAGTTTTTTTTGTCTCCTCCAACGTAAAGTCATATAGGACGATGAGTGAAATGCGTGAAATGATGTTCAAATGAGCCCAAGAACCATAGAGCTTAGAGTTACCCGACATTCGTATTTTAGAATAAGGGAAAACCCCGGAGAAAACCTTATTCAGGTAACTCATCGTGACCGAGATTCGAACTCGGGACCACTTGAATCGAAAACCTTATATGCACATTGTTTTTCTTTCTTTCAGTTAAGAGGTGTTGCAGAGGAATCTATGTGTTGCTTAACTAATGGCAAGCTTCTAGTGGTTCTAAAGCATTAGCTAATTATTTAAAGGATTTAGAATGTTGTTTAATGACTTAATATTTATTTATCACTGATAAAACAATTACTATAATCTTTCAATTAAACCTGTTAGAATCGCATGCAACCTCGGGTCCTTAATTGACAGATTCTGCTCTTATTTTACTTTTAAATATTACTTTTAGCAAATGGCTTACCTACTCTTTCATGATACTCTCTCAAATATTAATTTGATAATATTTACTTTATACTATTATTCGACATCCACGAATGCTGAGAGATTTTCAAACATATAAGTAGTTGCGTACAATACAAAAGACATATCTTGGAGCTAGATTAAAAAAGAATAACTTCACAATATGCTGTAATCACCTAGTAATAGCGCATGTAAGTGGTTATGGAATATTCAATGGAATCAACAGGATGAAAATTTGAGCCAAATGAGAACACCTATGTCCAAAAATAGCTTTGCAGTTCACACGTTCCGCAATGAGGACAACGGTGTCGAAATCAAATTCCTTTTTAGGGACTTAATACTCCAAGTACATGCATTCCCGTCTCTGAATTGTCTCGGGACAGATTCGTAAATTTGAAGATTTTGATCACGACGGTTTGGGAAGGGCTACACTTGCCATATTATGACATAAAGTATCATGATAACGACAATGTTAGATGTCTAGAACACGTCTGCTGTGAACGTGGAGTGGACCGATACTACAGGGAGCTTTGCCCGATATTAATATGAAGTGGTTTCTTGCAAGGTATAAAACCAGCATGTTCTGCTAGGCGGTCGCGTTGCTCTCCCGGCATATTAATGATGAGCTAATAAATGACACATACATACAGCGAGGGGCAAGGCGGGGTGTAATTTAAGGAGGAACTGTAAAATATCGATTGGTGTTAAGGGAGAGTTAAGAAAGAAGGAAGAACGAAAGGGGTGGGGGAGCGTCACATACAGGAAGGGGATTGGTAATGAATTCCTCCGTCCCTACTTCGTCTTCTTTCTAGTACAATCTACCTATGTATCGAATTAAAGTCGCAATATTCCTCATGTTCAAGAATCACTCACAAGCAACATTAACACGTTAAACAGCATATAAATTAAAAAAATGGTACTTCTATTTAAAGAGGTAGAGGGAACTGTAAAAACAGGGACGTGTTATAAAATTTGCGAAACTATAAATTTTAACCACAGTTTCTAATAAAATTCATTATTAAGGTATATTCAAAACGAAAAATTAATACAAATACTCTAATTCTTTTACATGAACTCTCGTTGTGGTAAAATGCAGAACATGGCAGTGGTTTATCAGGATATTACATCTTATTCTCATACATAATAACGCATATTTGAAGTATTATAGTAACATTTTCCACATTTCTGTGGTGTTTATGACTAACATGACATTTCTGCTTGCAACTGTAATAAATACAATTGCAAGCAGAAATGCCATGTATGTCATATAAAAAATGTCATTTGATACAACAACGTTGTATTCTGACAAGGTTAAGCTATTGCAGTTTTGAGAATTATAAGATAGGAAAGTATGTAAAATATAGCAATTTATTTATAAAAGTTTCATTATTTGTTTAAACTGTAGCAACATTATGTGTCCACTAGTATTTTGCAGTCAGTAAACTAGATTTTTTGTGGTTATACAGACCATGAACGATGTACGAGCTGAAAATTGCCTATGTGATAGGGAATATTCCACGATCTACATATTCATATCTTATTACTAACATTGTTGTTTCGTGATCTATAGGCAGGGTGTTAGGTAAAATAATATGAGAGCTGAAGGAGAAATAGCTGAGCTATCCTGCATATCTATCTGTAATCGATGTCACAATCCTTGCAGTAGCATTTTTAATTCAATGGAAAAATGCACTAAATTATGTTTCAGTTTGAAAATAGAATCAATTTTGGGGGATACTGTAATGCAAATTCTAAAATAATGATCCTAATTTTAAATAAGAAATGGAGCTTAAAGAAATTTTAATAGATATTTGTAATAAAAGTGTGACAGTAAATGATATATCTAATGCTAAATCAAATAGAGTGTCCGTGTACAAATTCCCCGTGCTTTCAACTACTCTGGCGAAAAAAAATGCAACACCATTAAGGATTGCTTAATCTTAGCGAAGAGCTAAATGAGTCTGATAACAATTTATGATAACGGCATCAACACAAATGAAGCAGACATGTTACAAGAAGGTATGTCGAAATTTTTGTATCAATATCCATATACTACACCCACGTGTCAATGAACACAGTTCTGAAGGGCGTTGCATCTTATTTTATAATGGACTTTTACTTCCCGCAACACCACCTAAAATGTGTTAGTGAAATGTATGAATAGCTTAGTTAAACAGATGAACAACTGAAATTATGTATCATTAGACAGTAAACGAGTGATTTAAGCAGTATTTGGTGCTCAGCTCGAGCAATTTCTTTTGAAGCATGGTCTCTCGTCCTTGTGTTTCCTTTCCGTTGCTCAACATTGCCCAAAGGATCGCCGAGGACCGTGTTCTGTTTTAACCACCAGAGTAATACAGAGTGACTATAATGTACACAACTTGACGTTCGTGGTATAAGTATCTTCAACTACTTCGTAGCACTATATTCTACTGCACTTTGTCATCCTGGATATTGGGCTTCGATCTCCCGTTCTGAACAATTTGTTTTGTCTGCTTATTTCGTTTTCGTAATTTAATACCTAATAACTAAAGGCCGGAGGCGTGTGCGTTTTTTATAGGTATAATGCACATGGGTTGTACTGTTTTTGCTTGCACATGTAAACAACTGCAGGCAGGCACAGCCTAGCATGGCAACCGCCTCACTGCGAGAGGAAACAAAACAGTTGTATTACACTACAACTTGACCTTGCGTCTGCATACACTTGAAAGACGATGCTTGAGTAGTTCGTAGAGAACTAAGTGACGTTGTTTTCGACGTATGCACATTTATTGGTCGTGCTGTACATCTGACGCCAGTCATACTCTGTGTCCAGCTAACTTGTATCGCATGCAAGCGCAAATCTCTCCGGCCATTACTAATAACGTTTTCATACATAAGCATATTTATAAATAGATACTTCTTTACCCTCATGTAGCAAACGTACATAACGCAGACGCTATTGAGATCACTTACAGAGTGTTATCTATATCTTAGGTCTTTCTATGTAAGTGGTTTTGCTGTAAAATAAGATTTTATTTACATAAATCTGAAATAAGAATGGTTACGATGCCATATTTTACTGACCTGCTCGGATAGATGCTGAACAGTAAGTTGGGTGGCCTACTTGTGTAGCAGCAGTTGAATATAGGGAGTGGGCATTACTGTGCAGTTACTACATCTACTAAAAGGTGTTTCTACTAATTTCTAATAGGTGTTTCTACTACTAAAAGTTTCGTAGTACACATATGCAGAAGTTTGGTAACTATCCATCTCGCAATCTATTATTGCCATTAGTCTTCGCTCTTTGCTCGTCTTATCAAGCAACAGCTACAGTATTGAAAAAACGAATTATGTCATGAGTAGAAAAAATCAAAACTTTTCAAAATATAAGACAAATATAGAACTTCTAAAGTTTTTATGAATTCAAACACCTAAAAGTGGTAATGTGTTTATACTTGCTGATAAAGTTAAGATATGGCTATGGAAAAAGTGTAAAAGTGTTCCAAAGGCCAGTATCAGACTTCATATCATTATGTATTAAATTTTATTTGCACAAAATTCATGAACTAACATGGTTTTTATTCAAATATGCATATAAAATGGACCATACTTTGAAAGGGTAGAGTCATATTGAAAAATTCAACACCATAACCGGGATTTGATCAACGGATCTTCCGGTCTCCGTCCAGCTGCTCTTAATCATTGAGCTGCTATGGCCAACCTGCCAACATGGCATTCAATTCTCCAACTGGCTCATGTTTTTCACAGTGCGTCCTTTCAAATGTATGTACCTAATAGTGGTCTGAACAATAAAACCCGGGGCTTAAAGTACTTACAGCACAGTAAGTCGCCATTAAGGTAGTTGTCTCATGTGTCTATGAGAACTCCTAGTAGTCTACCGGGAACATACGAGTCAGTTGGAGAATCTAGTGCCATGTCGGCACATTGGCCATTGTAGCTCATGGTTAAGAGCAGCTGGACGGAGACCGGAGGATCCGTTGTTCAAATTATGGATATGGCATTGAATTTTTTTCAGTCTGACTCTACCCTTTCATAGTGCGTGCTACACACGGCTAGTGTGAAAGAACAATTAATTTGCGGATCATACTTTGTTTACTTAGGAAGCAATTTTATTTTTGGCAAAATGTACTCCTGAGATTCTGTAACAAAGTTAGAAATGTTCAAATACAACACTGAAACGTTTATTTTATTACTAAATTAATATTTCTATTTATGCGTAATATATTAATTCAATGATGCCATAGAACAAACAGAATTATTTATAAACATAGTTCCTACGTTTTCAATTTCTCTTCTCATCTAATGTATCTAACGAAGCTCTTGCAGACTAAATGCGGAACATCAGGGTATCATTATTTCTCTACTTATTTTTATGAAAAATTAAGACACTTTAATGGAGTAGATTGTATCCTACGGTGGATGGATGAAGTTGCTGAAAAGACGCCCATATTAGCTACTTGGAGCTTAGAATTAAGTGACTTTCCTCTTTTCGGATAACGGAAAACCCCTAAAGTAAAGGTCCTCCGAGTAAGTCATCCTAACCAAGATTTGAATTAGGGATCTCTTAAATATGAGGCAGACAAGTTACTCCTACCTACATAGGAGGATGAACGTATCAATATAAGGTTTACAATGAAAATAATATATTATTAACCCGTCAAATATTGCTGCAAATGGCCAAACACTTTCCTCTTTCTCGGGTGTGCTCGTTTCGAAAATGTATGGACTTATAGCTTGAGCCGATCTATGTGTGGACAGATTTCTCTCTGAACCATACTTTTATATGAAACTGATTTTAAGGTACACATAAGTGAAATTTCTAAATATTTAGGTTTTTGTCTATTTTTTGTTGTTCCAAAATTCTGATCTATGCTGCTCTATCCTAGTCATAAAGTATTTTGAATTACATTTAAATACGTTAGTGATTTTATAGGAACAATAATTGATTTCACTCTTATTGTACCAATTAGTCAGGTGTCGAACACGATTAATTAGTCATAATTTTGAAAATGTAAAAGTGCCACCATATTATTTAAATCCTAATTACCCAAAAATGGAATTTAAATGTTATTTAAACTTTCTAGGTGTCTCAGAAATATATTTTATGTCTTTAAATATATTTTTTGAAACAATTTGTCCGAAGTAGATGAATTAAATATCTCATATCATGAACAACTTATAGGTTCAAAAGCCTATTTGCCAGTATTTTATGTTCATTCTCTCTGAGTTTATGCTGAGAAGTTGAACAAAATTTGTTTCAAAATACATCGCATAGGAAATTATTAGTATGCAAGTGTTTAAAAAAAATCAAACTCAGGTAAAAGGTTTTAGAAGTAAATGCTGCCCATTAAAATATGTGTTTTTGGACATTTATACTTTTATGTGCTTGAGGTGTAAAAGATTCAGAGAGAAATTTATGGTAAATATTTACAGCTAATAATTAAAAATATTGCTTGGAGATTCAAACACATGGGTTTTTGGAAATATAGTTTGGAAATTTTAACCAAATTTAAAATATGGGTATCTACCACTAAACAGGTTTAAATCATGGCTTGATACAAATGTCATCTGGAGACCAACAAAGCACATATAATTGTTGGAAAATATTAATTAAAGAGATTTAGGATAAAATGTAGATTTAACTCAATTTTTGATTAAAGGTTTCTCATATGTAGAGTGTGAACGTAATGGCAGAAAAGTACGAGAACTTCATAGCTAAAAATGTTCAGATATTTGGAGGTTTGATAGAGAATGTGCCATTACATATGGTCGAGATATGATCGTTGTATAAGATGACAATTCCGCACATAAGAAATCTCTCGGTTGATGGATCGGACCTTATACTCCATTGCAAAAGTGGCCCCAAGATGCCAAAATGTTATATTCTCTTTGGCTAAATTAAATCATGTTTACCATGATTTACATTCTGAAAGAAATTACCTCGTGAACAAAATTCGTACACAAAGGCTTTCTACGATACATTTCATGACATGTAGGATGCGGAAATGACTATTAAGGAGAGTCGCATTTTGTGCAGAGAAGGACGAATCTTGTTTTAAACATAATCGTCGAGCTTCCAATACATAACAATTCAAGCCCCTATAGCGACCAGGAAGTACGTCACCCAACCTACTGCATGGTACTTATATGTATGTGTAAATAGCTTCCTAGGTTTCTTCAGCCGTCATTGATTTTCATATACTTTATATTCAATTCATTACAGCACCACTCCTATGGATTTTATTTAAACTACTACTGCTATTATTATTATTATTATTATTATTATTATTATTATTATTATTATTATTATTATTATTATTATTATTATTATTATTATTATTATTATTATTATTATTATTATTATTATTATTATTATTATTATTATTATTATTATTATTATTATTATTATTATTATTATTATTATTATTATTATTATTATTATTATTATTATTATTATTATTATTATTATTATTATTATTATTATTATTATTATTATTATTATTATTATTATTATTATTATTATTATTATTATTATTATTATTATTATTATTATTATTATTATTATTATTATTATTATTATTATTATTATTATTATTATTATTATTATTATTATTATTATTATTATTATTATTATTATTATTATTATTATTATTATTATTATTATTATTATTATTATTATTATTATTATTATTATTATTATTATTATTATTATTATTATTATTATTATTATTATTATTATTATTTTCATATATCTTATTGTTCTTTGGCATCGTTTTGCATAGAAGATGTACTGAAAACTCTACCATTTTGAAACAGTTGGCTTTTAGAAAATAAAATTGGGAGGCATAACCACCAATAAAAGAGATAAAAGTAAATCTCACTGAGTGTGTATATTGTAAAGTCCATATTGGATTGGTTTAATGTTTAATTTATAATAATACAGGAGCGTTTACTTATGTGCCATTGTGGATTTGATGTATTCAGGCATTTTGAACAACTAAAGTTGTGCACGCATATTTTCTGAAGCATTGCGCTAGTTTTGATTGACTTACGTGATTAAAATACACATTCAAGCTTACAGCAATAAAATTACCAGTATAAGGTCTCTGGCATATGAGAGGAGTCCTGAAGTTTCTTTCCAAATCTTTTATGGAAAAGCGTCTGGTAATTGTATGTTCACAAATCGTTAGTAGAAGATACGACTTTTTTACGTCAGTCCTAACTTTCTTGGCATTACTTCCTTCCGCATCACTACAGCGAGGATGTTTGTGCACATAACCTATCCTAGGGTCATATTGCAGCATCATAATATCTATATTCAGCTAGAGAATCACTAGCTATTTGAAATATTGGAGTAAAATATGGCCTGATAGTAGTATTAAAAATCCACATGTACGCAAAAAATGTTTCAACGCATTCACATTTAGTCTCCCTCAGGTCGTAAGTTACGGAAGCTTTAGTGGTGCAAGAACTGTGCTGAGAATTAGGCACAGCTTCATGTAAGAACCACTGATTATGTCTTGTGTATATAAGGGTGCCTTTATATTTTACATCACCAAATTTACTACAAGTACGGTCAATTACTATCTTTCTTTTCATATTGACAGCATTAAGCTCTCAAGTTTTAAACTTATTGTCTGCCTATACTTAATAAAACATAGTTCAACAAACACAGATTTGGTGCATGTGCTTCTTCTTGAGGTAAATGCGATTGGAACTTCATCAACATTTGTGTCTACACAAGAAAACGGTCCCATTTCAGTACTTCAGATGTACTATGCACTATCTTTCAAGAAAGTAAATGCACACATGCTGACATTCCGTGGGTAGAGGGTACAAAACTATATTGGCCATAGCCATAGAAGTTGAGTATCGTGGTCGCCATTTTAACCTGTCATCACTCACTTAAACGTTTTTATGGCTATATAAACCAAATTAGACGCAAGTTGGACTAAATGTCACATAGTAAGCAGCAATTCTCTTGCGGCTGAGCTGTTAATTCCATGGCGTTAAAGAATGTGTAAGAAAACGGAAAATATGTGGAATTATGATTTTAACACAACCAATATCTATGTCATATAATATAAGGCTCACTCTACCAATAGCTCTCGCAGCTCTGTGGCTAATCCCACGCTGTGACGAGAGATTAGGATTCATAGTTCAAACCCATTACATGCGTTTATATATATTCCAAATTTGTTAGCTTGTTAGACAGAGTAACAAACCAATTTAGAACTGTTTTCTTGCTGCTAAGCACCTACTACATAGCACTGGACAATATGAAAAAAGAATAATGAAAATATATGCAATGATGATTTTAATAGAATGAACATCCATGTTTGTACAGTATGCGCCAAAATTTACAGTACTGCAAATTATGTTATTCCTGGAAATTAATTGTTCTTTCACACTGCCATGTGTAGGCTAAATTGTGTAAACGTAGAGTCAGACTGAAAAATTCAATGCCATAGCCGGGATTTGAACCACGGATCTTCTGGTCTCCGTCCATCCGCTCTAACCATTGAACTACTATGGCCAACGTGCCGATATGACATTAAATTCTCCAACTGACTCGTGGTATTCCTATTGTCATTACCTTACGTATAGAGATGATAGCGCAATTGTTCAAAATGTGGTCCATTGCACTGTAGGCAGTGTTCATAACGATCACGCTGATTTTGCAAAATATTCTGGAACGCAGGTTGCTGCAGAGTCCCGAAGAACGAGCGATCTGTTGACGTAATGCAGACACAGTTTTACGTGGATCTGGACAATTGAAACATTCTGCTTTAACACTCCCCACACGTAAGGATCAGGTGGTGTGAGATCGGGGAAATGTGAGGGATAGGGTAACACAGCCCCGCGGGAAATTACTCGTCCTGGAAAGGTTTCTTGCAGCATAGCCATAGACTGCTGAGCGGTGTGACGCCGTCTTGTTGGAACAACTGTTTATTCATCTGCATGTTCCTGGCACGACGAATCCTTCTTAGATCCTGAATAAATGGCCCGATCACCATGTTCCTATAGCGTTCCTCGTTAACAGTAAGAACTGCAACATTATAATTCTCTATGAAATACGGACCTAGCACACCGTTTCCTGACACTGCACACCAAATCGTCATATGCACAATATGTAGCGGTTTCTGGACTATAGTGTTTGGCCTCTAGAAACCAAGAAAGCGAGTTGTTTGGCGATTAATGAAACCGTCCAGGTGAATGTGACTTTCCTCGGAGAACGACACATTAAACAAGAAATATGGATCCTCGTACACTTTGGTCAAATATCGTGCGTAATATTCTATACTAACATGCCTATTGTACCCCGTCAGTCGTTTCCCAACTTGTACTCGGTACGGAAATCCACCTATGGCTTTAAACAATCGTCGAAGTGACGTATTGCTGATGTTTTATTTCTGGGATGTTCACCGAAGACTTCGATTTCAAAACTGCAACACCTGATTGAGGACACCATGATTTTAATTTTCATTTTCATTTGAGGACACAGTTACTGGCCTACCAGACCTTCTTTTGCGAAGATACAATACACTACTCGCATGACGAAAATTTTTAACAACAGATATCATAACTGTATTGCTAAGTGCTGGCTTAGTGAAGTGTTCACGATATTGTTCCGCCACTAACTTTAAACTAGGCCCGCCTTGATAACCGCTTCCGTACAAGCGAAAATAGAACTCCACTATAGACACTTTTTCCTCCGTCGCGTGACCCATTGTCACTTTCAGTCACAGAGCACAACGTTCTTTACACAACTAACTATACATCATGGCGATGTTAACAACACGCAGACGCCCAGGTGTGCGCATGCGCACTGCGCGAAAATGAATACTGTATATTTTGGCGCATACCTTAAGTATATAGTAAACACTCAGGTACCACCTCCCGCAGTTCTGTAACAAACGCCCGTCGTGTCAATGTGGGCCGAGGATTCCTGGTTCAAGTCCCAGTACGTACTAATTAGAACGGGTTCTAAAAGACAAAACTTAATTTTAATTTTCTATTCCTTTCTTTGACATTATTTTTTTTCTTGCAGAAATACCTTTTTTATGAATCTGAAATATTTCATAATAGAATGCATTTCTTAATATATGATGAGGCTTTATTAACAAATAACAGTTAAACTTGCTTTCTGAGCATCATTATTCTCCTACTTTTGTAATATCTGATAAATGGAACGACTATGTTGCAAATAGCAGTTACCTTTTTAGTTTTACACTTTATATTCCATTGGGTTACATACAGTTATACTGCAGCTGTAAGTTTATTTTTCTCAAGACGAACGTTTTAATTTTCTGTTACTTCATGTGTTAGCTTATTGTTATGATCAGATGGATTCTCTACAGCATTTACGTGTTGGTTCCATTAACAATCTCATTAGTTTTGTGTTCGAGATCATGTGATTACTTAGTGGCAATAGAAAATCTGTAATTTGATTCACTACTGTGTCTTAGAAAGAAAACCTTTGGAATAAAAGGTATTATTACATACTAGGGCTCGAACCGTGAATCGGAGGTTCGAATATGGCAAATGAGCTACGCCAAGTATTAGAAAAAAGGTTATATATAATATAGATGGTGGATGTATAAAGTCCGCAATTCCATGTGTTTTT
This sequence comes from Mantis religiosa, assembly GCA_030765055.1. Taxonomy (NCBI): domain Eukaryota; kingdom Metazoa; phylum Arthropoda; class Insecta; order Mantodea; family Mantidae; genus Mantis; species Mantis religiosa. Next base: position 174,185,870 of record CM060950.1, on the reverse strand, counting down.
CGTTTTGTTGCTTATTTTCTAATGACACGTGGCAATAATTTAGCAGCAAGAGAAAATCTGTAAATTGGTTAATCAATACGTCAAACAATCTAAAAGTTTGGAGCAAAAGGTATAACTACCTACCTTTAACCCTTGGTCTACGTGGCGCTACGTGCATTTTACCACTGAGTTACGAGAGCTGGTGCCAAATTACTGCAAACTATATGCAAACAAAGATATTAATTCTATTAAAATGACAATTTCACGTCTTTTCCGCTATCTTCCACATTCTCCAGTGCCATGCATTAAAAGCTCAGCCGCAAAGAAAAAAAAAAATGCTTCATTGCTACGGCTAACAAGCTAACAAATTTGGAATAAAAATAAATAAACACCTATTTGGAGCTCGAACTGTGAACCCTCGTCTGCCCTCCTATCTAGCGTAGATGGTAACGTGTGTGTCTCACGTTCAAAAGGTCCCAAGTACGAATATCGCTCAGGGTGAGTTACATGGATGAGGTTTTTTTTTTCCGGAGTTTTCCCTTATCCTGAAAGACGAATGTCGTGTAGCCCTAAGCTCTATTGACTCCGGACTCATTTGAGCATCATTTCATCCATTTCGTTCATCGTCCGATATGATTTAACTTTGGAGGACCTATTTTTTTTAAAAAAAGAGAAGAAAAACTCCTCTCGCTCGACACAGCTCGCATTTTGCTACTGAACTACAAAAGCTATTATTAGTAAAATGCGCCTTTCATGCAACATCGATATCAGTTCTGTTAAAATCATAATTCTACGTGTTTTCCTTTTTCTTGTACATTCTTCGTTGTCTTGCAGTTAATAAGTTCAGCCGCAAGAGAATTGCTTCCTGCTGTGAGATATTTAGTCTATTTTTCATCATATTGGTTTAATATAGCCGCAGAAAATTTCGAAGTGAGTGATGGCAGTTTAAAATGGAGACCACGATACTATACAACTACGACCATGGCCGATTTATTTTTCATACCTTCTACCCACGGTACGCCTGAATGATACTGACTCTCGGAAAGTGTACATTTACATTCTTGAAAGATGTGTAGTACACCGCCAGCAACAGACAGCGTAAAGCACGAGTGATGTAAATTGCGGAGTGGTTGATATTTGTTTGCTCTTCATTGTTCATCAGAAACACTTAAGTTCATCCAGGGATCTTCAGTGCTGGCAAATATGTAGAAATACAGCGATCAATTGCTGTCCCCGAAATTCAGGCCTCTAATGACGAAAGCGGTAATAATAATAATAATAATAATAATAATAATAATAATAATAATAATAATAATAATAATAATAATAATAATAATAATAATAATAATAATAATAATAATAATAATAATAATAATAATAATAATAATAATAATAATAATAATAATAATAATAATAATAATAATAATAATAATAATAATAATAATAATAATAATAATAATAATAATAATAATAATAATAATAATAATAATAATAATAATAATAATAATAATAATAATAATAATAATAATAATAATAATAATAATAATAATAATAATAATAATAATAATAATAATAATAATAATAATAATAATAATAATAATAATAATAATAATAATAATAATAATAATAATAATAATAATAATAATAATAATAATAATAATAATAATAATAATAATAATAATAATAATAATAATAATAATAATAATAATAATAATAATAATAATAATAATAATAATAATAATAATAATAATAATAATAATAATAATAATAATAATAATAATAATAATAATAATAATAATAATAATAATAATAATAATAATAATAATAATAATAATAATAATAATAATAATAATAATAATAATAATAATAATAATAATAATAATAATAACAAAACATATTAAAATATGTCAATAATTATTCATAAACTTCTTTAAGCGTAGGTACCGTTTGGTACAACTATCTTGAAAGCATCAGTCTTCCTTCACGACGGCCGCGCAGTGGTTAGACTGCTGCTGAGTGGTTAGACAGCAAAGGCGGCTCGTGTTCGATCCCAGGCGACCGCAATATGACACTTGTAATGGACAACACGGCACTGGGACTGGTTTTCTACGGGATCTCCGGTTTCCTCCGACATCTCATTCCACCGGTTCTCCATCTTCATCTCACGTATCATCAGTGTCACCGCCTGCGGTGCCGTATGTAATAAAAGCGAGTGTTAAACGCTGCACATTTCATTTCAATTTCTTTCACCTCTACTATGAGGAAATGCTAACAGCTGAACACTGCAGCACGGTCTTCAACATTATGCTGGGAACTGAACAATCGGCCCTTGAAGGTGCCTTCTTTAGCAGCAGTAGACGTTTTAGTTGGTAGGGAGGAGGCCTGTTTGCAAATTTGTGTGAGTGGTGTGACATACACACATATGTACTTGCCAAACACACGCACACACAGACACACACAGACACACACACACAAACACACACACACACACACACACACACACACACACACACACACACACACACACACACACACACACACACAGTTCCTTTGTACTGCTCTCCTGAGAACACACTTTATATTATTCCTCATAATAAACCAATATATTCTGGTTGCGTATTTCTTCCGTCTTTACACTTTTATTTCTCCTGCTTGGAGAATTTCTCCTGCTTGGAGAAAGTAACAATGCATATGACGACAGTTAAATAATTAGAGAACTAAGTCATAAACAACATTTTCAAAACCGAAGAGGTATATGTCAGTACTGTTTGGTTTATTGCCAAATATATAATGCTAAAAAGTTTGAGTTCTTTCATGAATTTGCTGTTAGATATTTAGGTTAGTTGTTAATTTTCTTGAATGGGTGCTATATTAATTAATTTTAACATAAATTAATTTTAAGAAAGTATATAAATTTATAGACGCTCAAAGTGTACCACATTTAATAAGCTTAATTACTGTCTCACCTGGCGTTAACTTAACTTACAGAACGTTAAGAAGCTGCTGGAGGTGTAGGCTGAGAATCATCCGTGAGGAAGCAGCAGCATCCTACAAAGAAATTATGAATACCAGAAACGACAGTAAGGAGAGAAGAGGAGGTGCAAAGCATAGTGAAATGTTGCAGCATTCATAGTGGTTTTGTAGCAGCAGTAGTAATGCCGAGGTCGTAGTAGCTCAAGTAGTAGTAGACCTTATATGCTGGAAACCTGGAAAAACGGAAAACAAATTTCGGAATGAAGCTATTTCCCATGTAAAGTTATACTGTAAGCCGGAAAACTGCCTAACGCGAAGACGGAAACATTTTTGGGAACCATTTGCGTAGATGACCTAATTCAAATATTACTTTATGTGTAATAGGAAAAGGGCAAAACAACCAATTAGCTCTCTCAGCTCTCTTCCAACACGCATGGTAAGGGTACATGTGTGTCTGCAGTGAGTTCATTGTCAGTTTCATTCTTACAGTTGATCAAGTACGAGTGGAAAAAGACTGTGAACTTTGGGCATTTCAAAAACAGTTTGTATGTACACAAATTCTGTAAAATTAATTCTAAACATAAGACATTCTCACTGGAAGAAAAAATTAAGGTTTTTGAAGAACACGACAAAAAAAACAACAACAAAAAAACGTCCAACTAAAGGATTAACTATATTGTTTAAAGTGGGAAAATCTCAGATTTATGAGATTTTGAAAAATCAAAATCAAAGGCGAGTAGCTGAAGGGAACAGCAGGGCATGTGAAACGTATCACAAAATCTACAGAGTATGATGAGCTAAATCGTGCTGTGTTCGAGTGATTTGTCAGTGCGCGCGCGCTAAAGGAATTGCCATTTCTGGACCATTGCTTCAGACTCTAGCTTTAGAGGCCGCACCGTGGCTCAGTGGTTAGACCGCTTGGCTCTTACCAAGGCGGCCCGGGTTTGATCCCAGGCGACCGCAAAGTGAGATTTGTGGTGGACAACACAGCGCTAGGGCGGGTTTTCTCCGGGATCTCCGGTTTCCCCCGCCATCTCATTCCACCGGTGCTTCATCTTCATCTCATGTATTATCAGTGTCATCGCCTGCGGTGCCGTATGTAGTAAGAGCGGGCGTTAAACACTACACATTATCATATTATCTAGCTTTAGAGATAGCAAGAAAATTAGGCAGAGAATTTCAGAGCTTCCAATGGATGCCTCGAGAGTTTCAAACATCGCCATAACATTGTTTTGAATGCTGTGTGGATGAAACAAATGATGTTGATATGCAAACAGTTGCAGATTTGAAAGGTAAAATTGTAAATAGGCAGAGAAACTACAAGTATTATATGCAAGTTGAAAATATGGTACATAATACATATAAACCTATTATTATATACAGTTCATTCTATATTATTCTTTCATTATAAACCTGTGCGACTATTTCGTAATTTCTTTATGTTCAAACACAACCTCTGTTAGACGGAAACCTGTATAAACGGAAAATAAATGCCGAAACGATCACGTTCCGTTTTAGAGAAGTTTTACTCTACAAGCAGAAAAAGCAGGAGGAGCATAATAGTGGCGGCCATAGCAGCAGCAGTTCCACACCCCGTATGGCCGGCTTACAATAGCCGTATGGTATTTTCTACTGTTGTTTGAAGCGACTAAACGGGAAGTAAGCCAAGGTCTAAACTATCGTGCTGAGGGATGCGTGGCGTACGAGTGGATGTCATAAACGTTGTCTCCAGGCCACCTCGTGAATTAAATTCAATTAGGCTTACTACCATGGGGAGTATATTTAGCTGTATTTTAATTTCCTAGTTTCTCCTGGGAGTAATATGAAAAAATAAGTTAATGTGGGGTCTATAAGGGGAATCAGTTATATTGAAGAAGAACAGTAACAGCCAAAGAAATAGCTACAGTAGTGGTAGAAACGAAGTACTAAAAGCAGCGGTGGTAACAGACTCAGTAACAGCAGCAGTACTACCATCACCAGTAGTAGTAGTAGTAGTAGTAGTAGTAGTAGTAGTAGTAGTAGTAGTAGTAGTAGTAGTAGTAGTAGTAGTAGTAGTAGTAGTAGTAGTGGTGGTGGTGGTGGTAGTAGTAGTTTTTTTTTGTTTAGGCCGGGGAAAAATCTTCAAAAGACGCCAGGCTTGGCGAGTTGGATTCTTACCAACTAAAAAACCCCTGCTAGCCACAAGAGACTTCTTCCTGGGACCACCTTTCGGTATTACTTCAGGAAGAATGGCAATAAAGATGGTCAAACGTACTTGCGTACCAATGGAGGGTTTAGGTACACGCAGCGGCCTCGGCCGACTTATTCTCGGCGGTCGTCCCGCTCTAGTAGTAGTAGTAGTGGTAGTAGTAGTGGTAGTAGTAGTGTAGTAGTAGTAGTAGTAGTAGTGGTAGTAGTAGTAGTAGTAGTAGTAGTAGTGGTAGTAGTAGTGGTAGTAGTAGTGTAGTAGTAGTAGTAGTAGTGGTAGTAGTAGTAATAGTAGTAGTAGTGGTAGTAGTAGTGGTAGTAGTAATAGTAGTAGTAGTGGTAGTAGTGGTAGTAGTAGTGGTAGTTGTAGTAGTGGTAGTAGTAGTGGTAGTAGTAGTGGTAGTAGTAGTAGTGGTAGTAGTAGTAGTAGTAGTAGTAGTAGTAGTAGTAGAAACAATTAGACCTCTAAGTGCGCTACTTTTTTAAATTTACCTCCTCCAACGTTGTCGTATCGGACGAAGAATGAAATGGGTGAAATGATGCTCAAATGAGCCCAGGGTCCATAGTTACCCGACATTCGTCTTTCAGAATAAGCGAAAACCCCAGAAGAAACTTTATCCAGGTAACTCACCCTAACCAAGATTCGAACTTGGGACCTCTTGAACGTGAGAGCAACGATATATTCTACCGAGGCGGGCCCCACTAAGTGTGACAACAGCAGTAGCAGCAACCAAAATATTACCCACAGGAACAAGTAGCAATCACAGAACCACCAACAGCAGTAGCAACTGTCACAGTACTAGCTGCAATAAGATTTACATTAATGGTACTAGCACAACAGCATTAAAAGCCACATATGAATTGCCGTTTGTTAGTCTCACAAACACTCGAGAACCACTGAACCGATTTGCCTAATTTTGGTTTTGAAATATTTTTATAAGTCCAAGGAAGGTTTAAAAGGTAAGAAAAAGAACCTGAAGTTATAATGCGCCGGGCTATTAACTAAATATAAAAGTACATACGCAACCTTTATGGAACACATACACAAACAAAAAAATTATAAAGTACAGAGATATTCCACTCATTGCCAAAGTTTTGAAAGATATTTCACTTAACATGTTTTTATTAAATAACGTTTATCGTTTGTTATCAAAACTGAAATTTCTTTTATGTAGCATGACGGTATACATTTCGAAGATTACTCACAAAATAAATTTATGAACGCACTGTAACACTATAAATATATGTCAACTGAAAATTATTGTTGTCAAATATTGGCGAATCCTTGGATGCCTTCGTTATAATTTGTGTTTGTGAATTCGTGAATGTGAATTCAATTGACACACACTTAATTGAATTCCGTTGTGACTTTGTGAAGCTCCCGGAACCATTTTTGCTATGGCAAAGAGAACATGATCTGAAAGCATGCCTAAAATCCTGAAATTTGTGGCGGCGGGTAAAACCACTACCATTTACAACTAATATGCAACAAGATCAAACAGGAAATGTGTTTTCGAAGCAGTTGTAAGACATTGGAAATGGTAAAGTCACCATTGACACCTCGACCGGATCCATTACATTACCCACAGATTTCTTTCACTTCACAGATTCGAAAGAGGAGGTTATGGCTGACCCCGAAGCTCAGTCGGTGAAGCACCTGCCTGCCGTGCTAGGGGTTCCGGGTTCGATTTCCGGCTTGGGGGTGGGGGATTTTTCTCCAAACAAGATAATTCCCCGTCTTCCCCAGAGTCATAGAAGTATGAATGAGAGTGTGAATGTGTACGTGATCTAATGATTAAAACCCAAGGAATGCGAGTTAACACCTTCGATATGTTCTAAAAGGGAACGGCCGCTGAAATGACCATTGCAGTTAAAGGCGGTACGAAGTGTGTAGGGTCAGTTATAATGTATAAATGTCTCTTTTAATCCCCTTCTACAATTTTATATTACTTATTTAATGTATCATTATACCGATGACGTCAAATAAAATTTCTTACTACAAACATCGTATTAATTTCAGTACCATGTAGATTTAGAATTTGTTTAGTTTTTAAACAGCCGGTCGCCGCTTAATTGTTTACAGTAATATATTAGTTTACATAGTTTCCTTTGATTATGTTACATATTTTTCTAAATGAATATATTCTATCATATATTTATATATTTGAAAAAAAAAAATAGATAGGAAACTTAGAACATGGGTAAAAGTAAATTTGGTTTTTAATGTTTTATTATTATTATTATTATTATTATTATTATTATTATTATTATTATTATTATTATTATTATTATTATTATTATTATTATTATTATTATTATTATTATTATTATTATTATTATCATCATCATCATCATCATCATCATCATCATCATCATCATCATCATCATCATCATCATCATCATCATCATCATCATCATCATCATCATCATCATCATCATCATCATCATCATCATCATCATCATCATCATCATCATCATCATCATCATCATCATCATCATCATCATCATCATCATCATCATCATCATCATCATCATCATCATCATCATCATCATCATCATCATCATCATCATCATCATCATCATCATCATCATCATCATCATCATCATCATCATCATCATCATCATCATCATCATCATCATCATCATCATCATCATCATCATCATCATCATCATCATCATCATCATCATCATCATCATCATCATCATCATCATCATCATCATCATCATCATCATCATCATCATCATCATCATCATCATCATCATCATCATTATTATTATTATTATTATTATTATTATTATTATTATTATTATTATTATTATTATTGTTGTTGTAGTTTAATTTATTTCTTCATATATTTAATACTATCTGTAGAAACATTTTGGAAAAATTATTACTAGTTAAATAAATGTAAAATTTGGGAAAACTGATGACTTGGCTTAAGAAATTAAGTATCATGGTATAGTATTGTAGATTTTTGTTTATTTATGTATGTATTTATTTACTTATTTATTAGTATCAACAACATTTTTTTGGTAGTTAGTTTTAGTGCGTACGAGAAATAGCGATTTTCTTGCAGATAGTTAGCTCTACCAGCAACATTCCTTCATGTAACTCATTGGATTATACAGCAGTAACATTTATATTCTTGCTAGCATTTGGTGCCAGTGTGTAACGTTAGCAACTATGTGCATTCCTGTGATTTTTATTGGCAGTGGGTGACGATATATCAATATTCCTGTTTAGTAGTCAGTAACACAAACTTTCGGATGGGTACTTCTTGACATCTTTGAGTATGAATTATTTTCCATTATTTGCAATTCAGTTTATTTAATTTATTAATTGTTTGAAATAATTTCATTATGAATGTTTATCTTTCTTGGTACACAGTTTCTGTTGCTTTTACTTAATCCTCTAGGGCAATGAATAACAAGTGTGGTGTTATGCGATTAGAGGTGTTTTCTCTAATATTATTTATGGTAGATATATTGGATAATAATCTTGCAGTTGTACTTTTTCAGTGTTTCAGGCTACATCGGCGAGCGTTTTTGAGTTTTTGAGAGTTTTTGGAAGTATTATTGTCAGCATCACCCCTAATGTCATTGTTAACCTACCATGCTGTGATAAACCTTATATAAACCAAACAGGTTTTACGCTTTCCCTCAAATGTTAAGTACTTTAAATAAGTGATATAAAGCCTGTTACAACATATGGAAATTCTGATGAATGCTACATACACTTCTGCATACTTATATCTGCTTATATTTCTGAAAGCATTTCCATATTTTGGTGTCAAAAGGGAAGAAAAGAGATTGGAAGAGAATGAATGATATACTTCTTGGTTGTTCCTAGGACGGCAATAGAACTGCACTCCGTACTCACGAAGAAGCCCTTGAAGATTCTTCCGTCGCAAGGTTTATAGAATGACGGCAATTAGTTCTTCTAGCCATACTGTAATTATTTTTTATAAAAGGAGAAAACGAACAAAGGATGAAAGATGCACGATCTGTAAGATAAGCAGATAAATGTGCCGACACCTCTTACCTCTGTATTACATGTAGTAAGATTTCTAGTTACAAAATAACTGTGGAGTCAAAATGCCCTTTCGAGGAAAATGTTTTATGTTGTATAATTACAAAGCAAGAGCGCACAACTCTAAACATGCATTTTACGAGTCGTTCTTGGAATACGTATTCACTGTTGTGTTTCTGCAGCTTGCAGCTAGGTGTCGTTGAAGAATAGCTTATCACTTTTTTCCATGTCACTCTGTCTTATCCACGCCATGCAAATCCAGACAAATAAAATTTCTCTGCGATTTTATGAGATTGAAAATAATTGGGATCTGTTTTAACTCCGGTTTGTAACGGTTACATAAGACATGGCTCATAATAACATGGCGGTTCAGTGTCAAAGGCATTTGATCAACAAACTTCTTTTTCCAACGGACCTATTCTGCCACTCAAAACCACTAAAATATATATTACTCTCTGGTACATGTATCTCATCTTGTTTCTTGCCCTATTTTTAGTATTTTTTACATAACTTCATAAGGAAAGGACAGGGTGTGTGTGATGCTGCTGCTGCTGCTGCTGCTGATGATAATAATAATAATAATAATAATAATAATAATAATAATAATAATAATAATAATAATAATAATAATAATAATAATAATAATAATAATAATAATAATAATAATAATAATAATAATAATAATAATAATAATAATAATAATAATAATAATAATAATAATAATAATAATAATAATAATAATAATAATAATAATAATAATAATAATAATAATAATAATAATAATAATAATAATAATAATAATAATAATAATAATAATAATAATAATAATAATAATAATAATAATAATAATAATAATAATAATAATAATAATAATAATAATAATAATAATAATAATAATAATAATAATAATAATAATAATAATAATAATAATAATAATAATAATAATAATAATAATAATAATAATAATAATAATAATAATAATAATAATAATAATAATAATAATAATAATAATAATAATAATAATAATAATAATAATAATAATAATAATAATAATAATAATAATAATAATAATAATAATAATAATAATAATAATAATAATAATAATAATAATAATATATTTAACTTTCTCTGTTTATTATTGTAACTGCAGGAATGACGAATCAGAAGTTAGGAGTCGTACAAGTCAAGCGGGACCTGGCTCCTACTCTCGTTACATGTTTTGTTGTTGTTACATTTACATATAGCCCGCTTTTAACTACTATGGTCATATCGGCGGCCGTTTTTCTTTGGAACATATCGATGGTGTTAACTCGTAATCGTTGGGTTGTATCATTAGATCACACACACATTCCACACTCTCATTCATACTTCCAGACTCTGGGGAAGATGGTGAATCGTTTTGGTTGGAGAAAAATTACCATCCCCAACAGGGTATCGAAGCCGGGACCCCTAGCGCGGCAGGCAGGTGCTGCATGGACTGAGCTACGGGGCCAGCCAACATGTTATTCGCTAATAAGTTGTGAAATATTACTCTGCCAGTGGAAGGAGCTACGTCGTGAGCAACAAATAGTAATCATTGGAACTGGACAAATTTGCCGATGTTACAGAAGTGTTTGCAATGTGTGTGACTGTCAGAAGCAAAACGTCACTGTCAAGTATCTCATAGAAATGTTATGTTTGAGTGGTGCAAAGCGTTTTACACCACTGATATGGAAATTTTTTTATGGACAGTAGCTGAAGGGACCACATTTGCAAAATAATTTCGCAGAGGCTGTAGTGCTAAGACTAACTGAACCAGTCTAGTGCACTGGCAGTAAAGTTGCAACAGTTGACGACTAGACGATTTTCTTTCGTCGGTACAGTACACATGAACAAGAAGGATTTGTCCAGTAATCTTACTTCTCCAAAAGGTCACAGCCAATAAGAAAGCGTATTTGACTTCATAAAAAAAAAAAGTAACACTTATTTCATATGTTCCAAAAAGGGGGTAAACAGTAGTTTTGATCTCAAGTCTACATGTTTCGTCGGAACAACTGTCAGGAGGTGTCGAGAAAAAGTCAGAAATAATCATTCATTACAACGATACTAACACTAGAGGTGATTTACATAATAGATGAATTCTGTGCCACGTACAATGTAGCCAGAACAACTCGAAGGTGTCCAATGGCCAATGGTAATTTTTAACTATATGTTGAATATTGCAGGTATTAATTCTAGGATTATCTTTCTTGGAAACCAAAACATATTCCACAAGACAGAAATGCTTATAAATGCTGTGCTTTTCTTTACTGTCGCAACAGCTACAGAGAAGAGCAACAACATCAACGCCAGAATTTCTAAAGAAATATAAACCTGAACAACCAACAGCAGATAAGTTGCCGAATTAACCAGAATCATTGAAAAGGAAACGATGTGAACCCTGCGGTAAAGACAAAAAGAACAGCAAAACTAAATGTGCATGTGGGGAATGCAGCGCTCCTCTCTGTTTGAGAAACATGCCAAAATTATTTGCGATAACTACTTAGTCGGGGAAAACAGAAGAAACTGCTGATGACTCTGTGTAACAGAACAGTTCCAATAACGAGATGTTTTTTAAAAGAATGCGTTATACACTTTACGTGTACATGATACACATTATAATGTACACTCTGTTCGTATTATATTTTAGCTGATGTATTTACTATGACTATATTTATAAAAGTCATGTATATTTAATATAAATAAAGACAAAAATTGGGTGAAAAAATAAAAATGAAAACTCCTCCTGGGCCCTGCGTGACTAACGGTGTTCTGCCAAGGTGCGCGCCTAACGGAGGGTTAACTGCAGTGGTCATATCGGCGGTCGTTCTCCTGTGGAACATATCGATGATGTTAACTCGTATACGTTGGGTTGCTTGTACTTTGTATTTTAATCATTAGATCACGCACACATTCGCTCTGATTCATACTTCCAGACTCTGGGGAAGATGGAGAATCATCTTGGTTGGAGAAAAATCTCCACTCCCAGTTGGGAATCGAACACGGGATCCCTTGCACAAGGACTGAACTACGAGGCAGAAACATAAAAGGCCAATTATCATGCAAAATGTCTCCCTGATACCAAAATTGCCTCATAAAATGGCGTATCACGTGATGTTTCTGAGATACATTTATTCCTTTATAAAAATCACAGAAATGGGGTATGATGCCCAGTCATATTAACTTAATTGAAAATAATATCCGTTTTATTATTAAATAATATTTTATACTTGTAAAGAAAATGCATATTATTCGAAATTGGTGGAACAATATTTCCTCACGTAAGATTTATAAATAAATTTAATTTTAGAGCCTACTATAAAATTGTATTTAAATGGGTGTGCCCAGCTGAAATTAAAATTAAGTTGACATAACATTACTGATAAAGAACCTCATAACTTGTCACAAAGACTTAAATACGTCTTACTTTGATTTCTATAATGGAAAATATACCTATCTTAAGCACTTATCGATTTACGACCATCAGCGCCATAGCCAATGCTGCTTTATCACGCTCCTCTCCATCCATCTTTCATTTGATTGAGTAAATAAACCGATGGGTTTACCTTGAGTACTCCACTGGGTGGTTTGTTTTTCATCTTCGTTGTTTTGTACTGAAATTTAGATTCTTCTTTCAATTCAAGCAATTCACCCATAAAACGCAGCGAAAAAAACAATAAGTATTACTAAAACAGCATATTCATTATACTTTGGTTGCACCCTAGGAGACCAAGATAAGGATTTTGGCCCCCATGTTTGCTGCATATTGTGCAAACTACTCTTAATCAATAGCCACACGGTAAAGGCAAGTCTTTGCCGTTTGCAGTACTTACGGTCTGCAGAGAACAATCCAACCAAATGATAGATACTTTTCTAATAAAAATATTTGAGTCGACTGTCAAATATCCTGTGTTCCATCACCAATAAAAACAGTTCCTCTTAGTGAAGACCTTCCGGTGCCTGATCCTCCAGAAGTACGGGGTGAAGAATATGTTGGATATAGTTCAAATCACGATGCAGGTGACAGTGAGCCCTCAACATCCCAAGATCCTACATAGCAATGTGAAGGAAGTGAAGAAAGATATTTTGTTTCTCAAGAAGAACTAAGCGATCTTATTCGTGATTTGAAACTAAGTAAAAAAAGAGTCAGAATTACTGGGTTACAGGCTACAGGAGTGGAATTTCCTGGCCAGAGAGACCAAAATAACATTTTGCTGATATCGATATAAACAGTTTTCACAGTATTCCACAGAGAAACACAACCTATGTTTCTGTGTTAATATTAATGATTTAATGAAGGAATTAGAATTGGAGCATTATGTCGAAGATTGGCGCCACTTAATCTAGTCTTCTAAATACAGTTTAAAGGCGATTTTGCTACATGATGGTAATTTAGTACCATCGATACCTTTATTTCATGCCATAGAGATGGAGACATACGATTCCATGTCCATAATATTAGATGCCATTAATTATCGAAACCATGGTGGAAAAATTCGTAATGATCGCAAGGTAGTTGCAGTGCTAACGGGATTGCAGGGAGGTTTCACAAAATATGGGTTTTGTGCTTATGTGATAGTAGGGCAACTGACAAGCATTTTAGAGTGAAAGAATGAAGGAAAAGCAAAAACTATACACTAGGAGCAAGCTGTGTTAAGTATGTGCCTCAAAGACCCAAAGACCCAGTTGTTTTTCCGCCACTTTTTCCGCCGGATTAATGAAAAATGTTGCTAAAGGTTTATATAATATGGGAGGTGCATTTGAGTATTTAAGATGTATGTTCCATAAAATAAGTGAACCTAAATTAAAGGAAGGTGTACTTCTCGGTCCTTAAATAAGAATATTTCTTAAAGACAGTATTCTTTATAAAAAATTAAATCTGTTGAATTGGCAGCATAGAAATCATTTAAATCAGTGGTGAAAGGCTTCCTGGGAAATAACAAAGAAGAAAATTACGAAACTTAAGTCTCAGAACTGTTAAGGAGCTACTAAGAAATGGGTTGCCGAATGTCGCTTAAAATCCACTTCTTGACTCCCACCATGATGGCTTCCCTACAATCCTAGGAGCTGTAAGTGTTGAGCAACGTGAGCGGTTTCACCAGGATATTTCTGAGGTGTAAAGACATTATCAAGGTCACTGGGATTCAGCCATATTAGGAGACTGTTGTTGTTTCCTCAAATGGAAAAGTACATTAAATTACATGAAAAAATCAACAGTGAAACACTTCTGAGAATATTCAGGTACACGGTTTTGGTCATTATCTTGTGTTGATTTATTTTAATTATAATGACATTTAATAATCACAAATATTGTTTCAAATATTATTTGGCAATAAAATGCCTATAACTTTCAATTAAGCAAATACTAGTTATATCGAATTTTGGTAAGGTTTCATAAAAGAATAAGAATACAAAAAATAGCTACGTGATACAGCATTTTAAGGGGAATTTTTGGAATCAACAGACAAGTTTACACAAGGATTTTTCTATTTTGTTTCAGGTACATGAAAAAGAAATTGGTCCCTAGTGTAAATACACAATATTAGGTAACGCTCTCGCCAATACCATAATGATAATAATGGTATTACCATCAACCCTGCTACAAATGCTATTGGCATTACCAGCTTCACCAGCATCACGCCCGCATCTATCGCGTGTCTGCACCTGGATCCCGAGTTCAAATCTCGGCCAGATTAAACTATCTGAGTAAGGCTTTCTCCGAAGTTTTCTCTTGCCTTGTAAGAAGAATATCGGGTAACTCCAAGCTCTATGTATTCTGGGGATCATATGAGTATGTTTCACACATTTTGATTCACCGATGAATATTACTTAAAGTTGGAGGTCCTAATTTAAAAAAGCACCACCTCCGCACTATCATACATATGTAAATATATTTTAATGTTAAAGATATTCATAACTAGGGCCCGGATATTGATGAAAAGTCATCTTTCTTCTGAGTAGTCACATACGATGCTCATTGGAAATTAAGTGCATTCTGGAACAAATACGTTAGATATTTAAGGTTTTTATTCCATATTTGTATAATGAAGTCAGTTTTTAACATTTAGATGCATTTTCGGTCATTGTCTTTCTTTTTCACGAATTTATTGGGCATTTTCATCTGTAGTCCACATTTAGGAGGCCTGGGTTCGATTCCCTTGGCCGACCTAACCCTGATCCACGGGCGTTTTGGCTTTTAGAAATAATCTGTGATTAAAATTTAATCTATATAATTATATTTTATGAAATATTAACTTTGTAAGTGTTGTAAACATGAATTTAACAAAGGTCAGCGTCATAACAGTGCTGGTGAATTCATAACGCATCAATTCGAGGAATCGCTGATTACATCATGCAATACGTGTGGATTGCATCAGTTAGGTCTTCAGGACCTAGATATGTCGCAGTAAGGGGAGTAGTTTGTGAGGTGTGTAAATTTGTTGTGTTGTGGAATTGAAATGCCGAAACAAAAACAGTCAACTGCGTACCGTTTGAAACAGATTGTTTCAGAGTTTGGCGGAAACATATTCTCTAATGATGGAACCGTATTATTCTGTAAAGTGTGCGAAATTAAAGTTGCTACAGACAAACGGTTCACCGTACATGTTGGGCAGGAAGAATATTTGCGAGCTCTTCAAAATGTGTAAAAAAGACAAACGTCTCATTTACTGTTAAAGGAAACGGCTTCGAAGTCAAGTAACAAGTGATCTTCCTTTTATAAAGAATTATGTGAAGTGTTTGTTAGTGTTAATATCCCGCTAAGAAAATTAAGTAATTCCAAATTACCAGATTTTCTTGAACGTCACACAGGTCATACAATTCCAGATGAATCAGCTTTGCGTAAGAGCTACCTAAAAAAATGTTATGAAGACACGTTAAACCGAATACGTGAATATGTGAATGGGGAAAAACTTGCGTATCAATTGATGAGTCAACCGATTCAGAGGGGTGTTTTGCAGCCAATGTAGTGATAGGTACGCTAGAAGCTACTAGTGCCAGACAAACGTTTCTTTTGAACTCAGAGGTTATGGAAGCTGTTAACCACTATCAGATATGTAAACTCTTCGATGAATTCATGTGTTTATTGTGGTCTAATGGAATACAGCACGACAATGTGTTCCTCTTCTTAACATGGCGCCTAACATGATAAAGGTGGAAAAATCGATCCAATGATTTTACAGAAAGATCGTGCATGTTACACGTTTGGCCTATGCTTTTCGTGGAATTGTGGAACAGGGCCGATCAACATTTCCAGAAGTACACACACTAATTTCCACAGTTAAGAAAATATTTTTGAAAGCGCCAACCCGAACTATGTATTTCAAAGAAAAAAACCCTAATATAGCTTTGCGCCCCCGCCACCAATTTTAACACGCTGGTGTACATGGTTAACTGTATGTATAAACTACCGTGATAATTTTGAAATAGTGAGAGAAGTGGTGAATAGCTTTGATAGGTTAGATTCTAGGTCAACTGAGAGCGCACAGGATCTGCTTTCTGATACTCAAGTCAAAGGTAAATTAGCTTTCATTAAATCAAATCTTACATTTTTTACGGATGCCATAACCCACCTTGAGGAAAGTGGCATGACATTGGATAAGTCGATTGAGTTAGTGAGGATTGTGGAAGAGAGGATACAAAATGTAAAAGGTGAGACTGGGGACAAAACTAGACAGAAACTAAAATTTGTGTTGAACAAAGATAAAGAATACCAAACAGTTTGTCAGATTGCCGATATTTTGTCAGGAGAAAACTTTAGAACTGATAGTTTTGAAGTGGATTTAACAGTCAGTCACTTAGTGTTTTTCAAATATGCACCTATAACATCTGTGGAAGTGGAGAGAAGTGTCTCAAAGTGTAAAACTGTTTTAGCTGACAACCACAGTTCCTTTACTTTTGATAACTTGAAGATTACCTAATGGGTACAGTGCCCGCCTCGGTAGCGTAGATGGTAGTATGTCTGCCTCACGTTCAAGAGTTCCCGAGTTCGAATGTCGGTCAGGGTGAGTTACCTGGATAAGGTTTTCTCCCGGGGGTTTCCCTTATCCTTAAAGACGAATGTCGGGTAATTCTAAGCTCCAAGGACCCCGGACTCATTTGAGCATCATTTCTTCATTGTCCGATATGACTTAAAGTTGGAGGACGTAAATTACAAAAAAAAAAAAAAAAAAAAAAATGGGTACAGTAACTTATTTTTTCATATTTTATATAATTGAAAATGTCGAATTTTGAATTTAGTTCTCATTTAGTAACAATAATTGCATTATTTGCTAAGAAAGTTAATTTTAATATGTGATTATTCGAACCATATTTTCATTATTTGTCTGTGACAGTCATTAATTTATTATACTGAAAGAAATTGTTCATTTTTGTTAGTTCATTTTTTTAAACTTTATGTGCATTTTTTTTATATTTTAAGGGCATTTTATAGCACATTTTTAGAGAATTTTAGGTCAACAACTTCCGGGTTCTATTGATAACATTATTCCCAATTTGGTGATTCCCATAATATCACTTGTGGTGTTGCTGGTTATAACATTATTAGCAGTTTGTTTTTGAAGATATTATAAGAAGTGGTAGTGCTAATGTGTGTAACGCCCGCTTTCACCACATACAGCACCGCAGGCGGTGACAATGATGATACATGAGATGAACATGGAGCATCGGTGGAATGAGATGGCGGGGAAAAGCGGAGATACCGAAGAAAAACCCGCCCCAGCGTTGTGTTTGTCCACTACAAATCTCATTTACAGTCGCCTAGATCGAACCCGGGCCGCCTTGGTGAGAGTCGGGTGGTCTAAACAGTCACGGCGTGGGCGGGGGCAGTGCTAGTTATAACATTATTACAAACTACTGTTTGTGAAAATTGTAACACAAAGGAGATGAACGAATTCAATGAACTTTATACCACAGGTTAGGCACATGACAAGTAGCAAATGATTAACTTTTAAAATCTGTACATGACCTTTGAGCCCGAAAATTCACTATTTCGTGTGGACTACATGCGCTGCAATTAGAGCTTCTGTACGCCGTCGCACTGCATCAAAAATGTTCTGAATACGTCACTAAAGGTATTCCCCTCCACGCAGTTTGTATTCGAGCCCACAGCTCCGTAACATTAGTTATTGGAGGACCATGACGCACGAGGAGACGGTGAACCATATCCCAGACATGTTCGATGGGCAACATGTCAGGCGAACGTGCAGGCCAAAGAAGCAACAGTACCGCTGTTCTTCGAAGAAGGCTTGCACATTCCTCGCAATATGTGGCCGGGCATTCTCCTGTTGAAATATGGCCTGAGGAGATGCCTGAAACACGGTTAGTACCTCAAGCTCTACAACTACCGTTATGTACCGGTTGCTGTTCAAAGTGCCCTCAATTCGTAGGAGGCAAGATCGGTTGTTGTAACCAATGACGCCCCAAACCATCACCCCTGGTGTTTGTCCTCTATGCCGTTCAACAACGCAGCCCTCTGGGTTGCGATCACCACGGTATCGTCAGACACGTATGTGGCCATCACTGTAGACACGCTGAAGCGGAACTCATATGGAAAATGAGTGAGTGAGTGTGTGGGGTTTTAGGGCCCGTCGACATCAAGGTCATTTGGGCCCTAAGTCAACACTAAAACCTAAAAGCTATAAAAAATATTTGCTAAAAGGTAAAATATAATAAAAACACTCAACTGTTAAAAGGACATAAAAAAACCATCTAAAGCCTAATAATTTAAAATCTCTAAAATAAATATAAAATGCAAGTTAGACTTGTTTATTAAAACCAATTTTAAAAACAAACCGCAGTGCCTTATCCACGGCCACTGGGTCGTCACCTAAAATACCGTGCAACTTGGTCCCCAAGCCCAAAGATTGGCGAACGCGGACGTACTGCGGGCAATCCAGCAATACATGCCGCACAGTGAGGCGTACTGCACATGGAGCACACACAGGGGCCGGTTCCCCTCTTAACAAATGGCCATGAGTAGCTCGTGTGTGCCCAATTCTCAGCCGGGTGAGTATAACCTCGGCTCGCCGGTTATCCCTGCAGGAAGTTAGCCAGGGTTGTACGCTATCCTTTATTGCCCGGAGTTGTGTGCCTTTCAAAGCAGTCCACGAGTGCTGCAAAGCAGATAGTAGTTGGCGACGGAAAAAACGTTGCACGTCCTGGAATGGCACCATAGTTGTTAAACTCCGGGGCAAACGGCAAGCATACTTAGCAGCCGCGTCCGCCTCCTCGTTCCCGGAAATCCCAACATGGCCTGGGGTCCAAGTAAAAACAAAATTGTATCCGCGACTGAGCATTTGCGAGATCTGGGTCTGTATTTTTAAAACCAGTGTGTGAGTGGCAGTGTGCTGTTGTAAAGCCTGAAGCGCACTTAGATAGTCAGTGCAGACGATAAAACAGCCAGGAGCTAACTTGCAAATAAAAAGGAGCAAATAGCAGATTGCATACAGCTCTGCTGAGAAGACCGAAGTTGAGTCCAGAAGTCGAAATTTGTGAGCCTCACCGTTAACGAAGAACGCGCAACCCGTAGCGCTACTTAACTGAGAACCGTCTGTAAAGACCGGAACATAGGGTAACGGCCCAGTAGTTCGGCAAAAAGTTGTTGGAACACCGAATGTGGAGTAGCGAGTCTAGAGTTGCTTGACAGAGCGAGATCGAACCGCGCACGATTGAGCTGCCATGCAGGATAAGGGCAGATGGACGACCTCTCCACGCGAGGCATTCGGAGGCCATGGGAATGTAGGAGATCACGAAATCTTATTCCCATGGGGCGTGTCCGACAACCAGGGCGCATATAACGGTGGACTAAATCTGGACAGAGAACTGGTTTAAAACAAGGATGATTGGGATAACTAGCCAACTTCGAGGCATATGAGCAGAGTAACAGCGAGGGAAGAATATGGAGTGGAGGTTCACCTGAGTCTGCATACAGGCAGTCGACTCGACTGGTGCGGAAAGCTCCTGTGGCAAGGCGGATACCAGTATGATGCACGGTGTCTAAAAGGCGAAGTTTAGAGGCGGTCGCTGCGCCATAAATAAAACTGCCATAGTCCAGCTTGAACCGAACAAGAGAGCGGTACAGCCTCAGCATTACCGTGCGATCGCCCTCCCAAGATGCTCCAGATAATACCTTCAGCACCCGAAGAGAACGATCGCAAGAGGCTCGAAGGTGACGAATGTGGTGCTCCCAGATGAGCTGTCGGTCTATGTAGAGGCCCAAGAACTTCAGGTGCGAGACAAATGGCAGGGGTGTGCCGTTCAAATGAAGATCAGGGGGCGGGTGAATACCTCGTAGGCGGTGAAAGTGGATACACTGTGACTTCGCAGCTGAAAATCGGAAGCCGGTTTGAAGCGCCCAAGCTGCTAGCTGGGTGGTGGTCAGCTGCAATTGGCGCTCAATGTGATCTATGTTGACTGACCTATAATAAAACGCGAAGTCGTCAACATAGAGGGATGATGGAATTCCACTTCGAACGGCACTAGTGATGCCGTTAATCGCTACGGCAAAAAGGGTAACGCTCAAAATCGACCCTTGAGGTACACCGTTCTCCTGTATCCGCTCCTGGGATATCGTGTTTCCTATGCGCACACGAAAACGGCGAAGTTTTAAGAAGTTGCATAGGAATTCGGGTAGATGACCACGCATACAGTAACCATGTAGGTTACGGAGTATGCCGTACCGCCAAGTGGTGTCATAGGCCTTCTCCAGGTCGAGGAATACGCCCACGGCATGCTGCTTCAGTAGAAAGGCATCGGAAATATACCCCTCAAGGCGTGTTAGATTATCGACACTTGAGCGATGGCGACGAAAACCGCATTGCAAGTTGGACAGATGGTTATGTTTTTCTAGCCACCAATTTAACCGAGCGTTTATCATTCGTTCGAAGGTCTTACAGATGACACTCGTCAGGCAAATGGGGCGGTAGCTAGATGGTAGCGTGCGGTCCTTTCCGGGTCGAGGGATGGGGATGACAATACCCTCTCGCCAGGTGGAGGGGAAAACCCGCTCATTCCAAATGCGGTTATAGATGTTTAAAAGGAAACATAGTGCCTCAGATGGAAGATGTAGCAGCATCTGTCGGTGTACGTCATCGGGACCTGGAGAAGAATCCTTAGCTAACGCCAGAGAATGGGCGAGCTCGGCTGCGGTAACAGGTTGGTTGTACGGCTCGGTGCAGTCACTATTAATATTAAGTGGTACCCGCTCCGCCCTTTCCTTAATAGGCAGGAAGAGAGCGTCATAGCGGGCAGTTTGGCTCGTGGCAGCAAATGTGGTAGCTAGGGCTTCAGCTATGTCCTGCTCGGTGGTGCACATGGAACCGTTGATGGCAAGGCCGGGAATTACCATCCGGCGATACTTGCCATACATCCGCCGAACAGCTGACCATACTTGTTGGGTAGAGCTACGCCGGGAAAGCGAAGACACATAGGCTTCCCACGATTTACGCTTTGCGTTGCGCAGTATAAAGCGTGCCCTAGCGCGAGAACGTTTGAAGGCGACGAAGTTCCCTTCCGTCGGGTGCCGCTGAAAAATGCACGTTTGCGTGCTTTGACAGCCAAACTGCATTCCTCAGACCACCACGGTACAGGGATATGACGTGGTGTAGGTGAACCTCGAGGAATGCTGGATTCTGCTGCGAGCAGGATCGAGCAAGTAAGATATTCGACCATTTCATCGATGGTGTCGAAATTATCGTCGATGATGTGTATGAGGGATTGGAATTTTCCCCAGTTAGCTTTGGAAATAATCCAGCGGGGATGTCGAGAAGGTACACATTGGCGGCCAGAAAAATGAATGTTAATGGGGTAATGATCACTGCCAAAGAGGTCGGAAAGTACTGCCACTCAAGTAGTGGTACTAATGACGGACTGCAGAAAGAAATGTCTAGTACGGAATGTGTACCTTAAGCGGATGATAGGAATTTCGGGTCACCAGTATTTAGCAGAAGCAGGTTAGACTTATCGAAGACGTCTACGAGGAGGCATCCACGGGCGTCATCAGTGTCTGATCCCCAGAGCGTGTGCTTGGCATTCAAATCTCCCACAAGGAGTAGTGGTGAGGGGAGCCGAGCCAATAGAGCTTGAAGATCACGCTCTGGAACTATACTGAGCGGCGGCAGGTACATGTTGCAGATGGTAAAACTGATGCTCTCCAGCTGTATCCGAGCAGCCACGCTTGCAATGGTGTGGTGAGAGGAACGTTGGCGGCTGAGATGTTAGGCGCCACTAAGGTAGCAACGCCACCACTTGCACGCATACCTGAAAGAGAGTCGCTTCTAAATGCAGAGAAAGTGTGAAGGTGTAACGAGTGATTGGGATGTAAGTGGGTTTCCTGGAGACAAATAATTGATGGTAACCGTTGAGAAACTAAATGTTGTAGGTCTTGAGCGCGAGCTCGAAAACCATTGACATTCCACTGGATTATTTCCATAAAGAGTTTTTAGCGGGCCGTTTTAACCTTTTTCTTGACCTTGGCTGATTTGGGCCCTACGATTCGAAAATCGTTAGCCTCCTGTGACTCCGCTGATGTTCGGGAGTCTGAACTCCTACGGCTCGTAGAACGAGACCGGGATCTAATAGAGGGCGAGCGACTTCGCGATCTATGCTGTGGTCGGGATCGGTTTTTCACAGTTACTACGGGATTGTTGTTACTCGCTGATGGCTTGGTGTCTGGAGTCTGTACGGTTGAAACGGAGGTAGTGCTGGTGGATATACAAACAGTCTGAGACGTGGGTTTAACGGCTAGAAAGTCAGTCTGCGTGGATGCGTGGGCGACAGGGACGTGTTGAACAGCAACAGTGGTATTAGGAGTACGGCGAGCTGCTAATGCATATCCAGTAGTAGTGGTAGCAGGCTTTAGCTGTTCGAAGCGCCGTCGTGCCTCTGGAAAAGTTAGGCGTTCCATTACACGTAGCTCCTAAATACTTCTTTCGTCCATGAATCTAGGGCACTGTCGCGAGCTGGAGGGATGACTACCACCACAGTACACGCAACAAGGGGTTCGACTGCAGTTAGGGTCGTCGTGTTTCGGTAGGCCACATTGCTCACAAAGAGCAGGATTGGTACATGTGACCTTAGTATGTCCGAACCGCTGACATTGGAAACAGCGCATGGGGTTCGGGACATACTGGCGGACGCTAGCACGCTCATAGCCGCAATATATGTATTCCGGTAACTTCGTCCCAGCAAAAGTTAGAAATACCGTACGTAATGGGTACTCCTTGCCATCTTGTTTCCGTGTTAGCCGGTACGCCTGACAAACAAGCTGATCCGAGAGGCAACTTACTATTTCTTCGTTTGCAAGACCATCTTAGCTGGAGGTGGTGACTACTCCTCGACAGGTGTTAAGTGTTTTGTGTGGGGCTACCCGGATAGGGTAGGAGCCCAACAAAGTCGCCTTCTGCAGTTTGCGAGACTGGTCTGTACTGGTGCTCTCTAATAGTAAGCTACCGTCTCGGAGACGCGTAGCGTTTTTGACCGGGCCACTGATTTTATCAAGTTCGCGCTTTATGAAAAATGGACTAATCTCTTTAAACGTTTTCCCATCACAAGCCAATGTCATCACTAAGAAAGGGTCAGTAAAGGAGGTTTTGCGCGGAGACATGATGATATAGACCCCCATCCGGAACCTTCGGCGTCAGCCTGCCATCCGGGGGTTAAAGAAAGAAAGACACCGAATCTTCACGGTCTGTGCCGTCATGGGGACCCAACCCATGACCGATCTCATTTGTACCTCAGAAAAGCTACCCTTCAAAATCCACTGCTTGTCCGTATGGGTAAACCGTTCACCACGCACACCCCGGCTTTATACCCCTACCACAGGAATAACCGCCTGTGGCCCCCCACTTTAGGCCGCGTTGCGCATAAAGGGCACACGCGGATTCAGAGGACTTGTGGTTGATTACACCGGGGTTCCGTCAGCGGTAACACGTCCGGTCCGTGATACTAACCCAACGGCTACACGGCCGTCGGGAGATTAACACAGACCGGGCCCTCAAGGAGCTACGTGGGTGTACTTGACGGTGTGGACGGGCTCCGCACCTAAGGCTACACATAGGGGCAGTGCGAAGGGTCCACACAACCTTCACTTTTGAGACCTCCGGAGAGCACACATGTCGGAAGCCGCGCTGAAAACCGTGGGACAGAACCACGGAGATAGGAGAGATCCCTGCTGGTGAGACAGGAGTTATAAACCTAAGACCTTACGTGCTAATAATAATAATAAAAACTAGAAGAGGAAGAATGTGATGCTTACTGACAAGCAGTAACTCAACGTGGCACAGTTGATGGAGATGAAGGGGATGAATTGGGGGAGAGTGGCTAGTTACCCCGGGATCGCCAATCCCGTACCCACCGTAGTAGGTCCCTGGGGAAAAATACCAGAGCCTCTTCTGCCAGTTTTCGGGGTTACTGATGGGCCTTCTCGGCAGCCGTAGCGGTCCTGGGGTACACCAAGTCCCCACCGTACATCACCCCATCAGTCATTCCCCTACTTCCTGTTGCCCACCCCTCGGGACGAGGACCGCAGAGGTTGGATTTTGAGGGGCCCATATGGAAAGAAAACATTTTTCCACTCAGTACCCCAGTGACGGTGTTGGCGTGCCCATTGCAGTTGGAGGAGACTGTAGTTTCTGGACAATGGAAGCTGACGTAATGATATGCGTGCAACCAGTCCAACCTGCAGCAGACGGTGACGAACCGATGATGCAGACAATTTCACACCTCTTGCAGTGCTCCAACGTCCAGCTAGCACTGCTGATGAACATGTACGGTGCGTTATGTCCATACGGTCATCCCGTGCTTTAATGATGGTCATCCCATGCTGTGGTTGTTTTTTGTGGTCCAGTTCCCGCTCTTCTCTGCGTATGACCTTCATCTATCCACTGTTACCACACACGCATCACTGCCATATCAGTATGTCCTGGACGAACTGAAATGTCACGATATGACAAACCCGCTTCCCGGAGACCGATCATTCTACCCCTTTCGAACTCGTTCACATACCGATAGGGTTCCCTTTGACATCAACGCGGCATACTGGCATTCAGTTTATGGTTTCCACCATGTTTGACAGCTCCACACTAACTACACTGGGCGCAACATTGACCTTGTAGGACTGACTTGCGAGGGCTCTCTTCAGCCCACATGTACCCCATCTCATTGCAAACCTAATTACTTATTGCTTGCGCACTATTCTACACTTTCACTAAGTTTGAGTTACTCCGATTATTCCTTTTTGGGTTTGCAGTTTTCACAAACAGCAGCGTATGTTTGGTGGTGCTGAGAGCATAATTGGGCTTTTGGCCGGCTGTTGTGTTGCCAGATCCTATCTCAATATGGACTCCTACCCCGTGCATTGTGTTTCTTAGGTATACGCGATGTCTGGTGATGGTAGTTATGTTGGGACCTTTGAAACCACTGGAAATGTTAGCAATACTTTGAGCATTGCCACAGTTCGCATCAACAACAACGGTCCCTACCTATATATCCATTAACAAACTCTATCCCCAAGGATATATTGATAATGATGTTATCATTGCCTTCCTCTTAAGACCATATCCATTTTCTCGATCACCTAGGTAAGCGTCAGACTCTTTCATGGTACCCGTGACCACACTCACCCTGGTCTGCATCTGTACAAGCGCGACATAGCAGCAACAACCGCTTGCCGTTGGTGCGAGATGCCAGCAGTGGGTGTAAGGTTCATGCGGTGATGGAATCTTACCCTTGAAGAGACTGCTCCGCTTGGGTTATAAGTGGAAAGTAATCGGCGTAAATTCTGGTGCGGCCCATGCTGTAGGGCTTCGTCTTGTTCACGTACGGGTAGGGGCGGCACGAATCGTAATGAAACTTTTTTCTCCTTCGACTAGCAGTACGACTAAGTGCAGCTCTTTCGGCATTCACAAAATGTGTCTCTGGCGCTCAGCGGTTGAGGCACGCGGAAGCCTTTAGCGTAGCACGCGAGCTCATGGTATGCCTTCACCATGGCATTGAACTCGCACGCCCACATTTCCGCCAAGTTGTAACCGACCTCTTTGCGATGATCTCATCTGTGCTTCCCAAACTGGAGGCCATAGTTTCGTTCGCCGTACTGCATGTTGTATTATGACGATTGTGAAAGCACTGCCTTTTTAGTTCCTCCCTCTATCTGTGCGTCTTTTGGCCTGCAATTTTAATTTATGTTCATGTTATAGGATGGTGAATAATATTGTGTTGCACTAGCCAAGAGAGCAATTTGCTTGCTATGAGAGATTGCTTGTTCCGCCCACGTTTAGAATGCAGTGGTTTAATAAAGTGGCATGAAACGCTTTCTATGCACGTACATTCACACCGGCATGATGACAGTGGGTTCCCTGGATGGGTCTATTCTGTTCTACTGTGCGAAGTACCTTCCGAATTTGGAATCTCCTTGACTCAGTAGAAAATATATCTATTATGCAATAAGTCACTGTTGCTGCATTTATCTCAATGACGTACTGGGAGAACGCCGTTTCTTCGCACCACTGTCCCATGGCTCCTCGAGTCTCTACTGACATGAAGCCCAACACCCTAGTTCTTCTTGTCGGGAATGGGGCCGACGCAGCACTCATTTTCTATCGCGTTAAAGGAGTAAGGAAAATATTCTATATATTCTTTCAATTTGAAAGTTTTGGAAACGTGAGACCACAACATGGGCATAAAGTTTATTGAATCGATAAATGTGACATTACTGTACACCATTCTCTATATCTTATCACCGTTGCTTAGGGTTCCGGTTTCAATGCACGACCATATACTACAGTAAAAATTGTGCGTCATAGGCTCTTATGCAACACCAGACTTCGAACCTCGCCTGCATAATGTGCACAAATAACTGATTCACACATTCACCTAAATACCTTTTCATTCACTCCACACTCGGTACATTAAGTGAGTTTATGGCGTTCGTCAATGCCAAGCGCACAGACTTGGGTGATACACAAGTGAGGCACATGTTCATTCGGTTTCCATTTATCAGTTAGGGGGGTATTTGCGTTCATTTAGAATCAATAAAGATAAACATGAACTGGTTTCTTTTGCTCTTTTAAGCGAACGGCTGCACGTAGCACATTTACTAGAACTTGTATGAGTTTGGCAATGGTTTTTGCACATTTCCCCCACACTCTGTACATCACATTCATGAGATTATTGCAAGACATACACACCTTCTCTACATTGAATACGACAACTGCTTCGAGTAAAATGCACCTTTCTTTGCGTGTTTAAAAGGCATGTAGGTCCCTC
Source organism: Mantis religiosa (assembly GCA_030765055.1). Classification (NCBI taxonomy): domain Eukaryota; kingdom Metazoa; phylum Arthropoda; class Insecta; order Mantodea; family Mantidae; genus Mantis; species Mantis religiosa. The sequence goes on along the minus strand of CM060950.1, from coordinate 174,158,422 downwards.
AAGTCTCTGTAGCCTGAAGTGAAGCGCGTGTACGCATTAAATCGCGTATTGCACTGATGGTGACATTTTGAAAACTTGGCGTCCAAACTGTGGAAATCTTACTTGTTAACTGAGGAATAATGGCACACGCAACATTTGTCCAGCGACCTTATACACAACGAGCAAGAAAAATGATAAGGAAAACAGAATGAAAGAAATCTTGGAAAGGAAATCGTATTAAGAAGGTAAGCACCCTAGCGTTTACCAGAATGACAAGTCAGATTGCGAGATTCAGAGGCCCCGAAAGCTCGACCGGCGATGCCACCTCTGGATCACAATGGATATAGGGAAACGCTACCCCTTCTTGATGTTAATAGGTATCGGTAATCAAGGAAATGAAAATATTTGGACAGGAATACAAATATTTGACACAGGAAATGCAGATAACTATTTTAGAGATTTTTAATTGAAATCAGCACAATTGTATTCCTTATAGTCAGTTACGCAGTAGCGCGACACAAATACTTTGCTGTGTAAGACTAAAACCCACAAGTATCGCAGTGTCCTACGAGAGTAATTTAATAGTAAAAAGGCACCATTTATGGTGAAGAAAAATTCATTTTTGCAAGAGCTGGATGGCAACAAAGTAATTACATATTAGGATTATATAATAATTATATATTAGGATTAGGATTACTACGGAGAGGATTCAGCAGTGCGACCAATCTTGATCTATTGTACCTATGTCCCGAAGTGGATCATCCCCGAGAGGAAGGATAGACGAGAGGAGACACAGAGCGACCGTGCCAAAGAGTCACGACATGCAGCGGGTGGGTCCCTACATTTTACTTAGTTGGAAACGTGCCTCGGTAGCCCAGGACAACGGATATTCCCCCCTACTGTGGTTTGGAAGTGGTTCACAGCAACCGGTTCGGAGACCAGTAATTAATCTACCGGAGGAGGAAGTAGTTCACATAGAACATATCAAGGGCCCAAATGACCTTGTTGTCGACGGGCCCTAAAACCCCACACTCACTCACTCATTAGAACATATCATCCTGCCATGCACCGCTGAGACAGCCGCCGACACTTTGAGCCTGGAAGACACTACCGGATGAGAGATGATATGAAATGATAATGGGGATGAAATGGAGGGACATGAAATTTGGGTGATGTAATTACCCTTCCCAGCATTCGCCTAGCGACCCGGGAAAGCCCCCGAAAAAAACAATGGGTCAAGTAGGTCGGCCACGGGAGTCGAACCCGAACCGTCCGAATGCGGGCCACAGGCGAAAACGCCTGAGCCATCCCACTCGGTTCATTATATATTAAACAGAACGCAATGAAATTGTGCATTACTTTAACATAGAACAACCCTTTACTGTCTGCCCAGGACAAGAAGACAAGCTAGAGGAATGTGCAACGTAATCACTTTTGCTGCCCGTACGGTGTTTATGCTCGCCTTCCAAGAATGAAAAGGCTGCTAGGTTTGTTTAAAATATACAACTGTTGTCACATAACTCACCAGCACATAATACCTATCACTGCATTTACTGCTACGAGCATTAGACCTGGCGACTTGGGTGACTCATATGCGCTCTCATACACTCATTTCCTAGTAAACAGATCTACTAACAGAGCAGACTAACAGCTGAAAACCCCTCTCCCCTTCATTCGTCTCTTGTCTTCTTGTGCTGGGCAGAGAGTACACCTAACGGATTTGCCATTTTCTTTATTTCCAAGCATTACACAATGTTACTATTTCCAGTTCTATGTCTTTGTTCTCATTCTATATTCGTGATATAAATCTCTATATGACTTTGCTAACTTCCCATCTTAGAAAATGAGCATGCAGGAATGAGGATGGAACCACCAACTACAAATTCTACGGATAGCGGCGTAATGATCTCGGCTATGCTTCGGTTAGGGGGTTTGCAGTTTATCCATATACCTTTTTTCTCTCTCTCAGACTTAGCAATACACATCATCACAATTCAGAATGTTTGTAACACTAGGTGTATAAAGTGAGATAAATGTAAGCTTTGAGACAGGAAATAATGTAACCATTTGTTGCGCCATGGGAAATTATTTACTGTTTTTCTTTTGTTTTCATATATTCCAGACTGATGGTTTTAAAGTGTGCTTTAGTCCTTTGCGCCATACGGTACATCTTTCGGAACTTTGGATGTTTTTGGTGTAAAGGATTTTGTATTGTCATTATAGGAACAAATACTGATCAAAGAATTGACTGAGCATTTGCTACATTGAAGTTCTCCAGATACTGACTTTCCTGTGTTCTTATTAGAGCTTCTAATCAAGTGATGAACGCAATTTAATTAGTTGCCAACAGGTCATTTCTGCAGGCGAGAGGGGTTAGCTATGATAAATAATCCAATAAAGAGAAGAGTTAGCTTAGGGTCATAGATATCAACCTGTCTGCTAATTTTAATTGCGTAATTAAAAGGAAGGCGTTTCTGTAATCGCTACATTGCGAAGCTGAAGTTCTGGTGACAGTGTTAATATCCAATCTCCAGCAAGATGACTGTAGCACGGGAAGATGGGAAGATTCAAAAATTGAGCAAGCATAAGCTCAGAAGTTGATAAGCGTGTTAAAGTAAGTGGGAGGAGTTCATTAAAATTTACTTCAAAATGATATCCACTGGAGGCCTTTTGAAAATGGGAGCGAAAGGAATAGAATACAGTCTTGCACAAGCAACTGCAAGTGACCTGCTTGCCATTAACCCTTCGAAGTTCCGGGAAAGTTGCCGCAGCCACATCGGTGCAATATCCTCTTAGAGTAAATTGTAGTCTGTTCAAGTGACGAACGGCATGGTTTTAATTTCGACGAGTCATCAGTAATCTCAAAGAAGTTTTAATAATATAAAATTTGTTTTGTGAAGGTATTCTATGGCGGAACGCTTGAATATAGCCACTAAAACAAAGAACCATAAAACCTTTATATTATATACAGATATCATAATTTTGAGAATTATTGTTATGGGTCCTTTTAGAGTTATAACCTTATAAGTGTCATAATGGGTTACCGTGAAACAAAAAATCACATGTTTTCTAAAGGAAAGTTCCAATTTGATGCAAAATAAAAGCTTATCTGAATGTGTCACTTATATATGTTTTAAAGCCCTGTGACATAAAACATGTTTGCAGGCGAAATATCTGGGTACGTTATATTATTTACAAAATTCCATTCGAGTGAACATTTAAAGATCACTTTATTTTTCACAGTAACAGTGTAAGACAATGTTGGAACCACTGAGTTAGATTGCAAAATTCAATGTCATTACCGGGATGTAAGTAATGGATCTCCTGGTCTCCATCCGGTTGCTCAGCCTCCCTGGCAACATGCCAGCATGGCATTCAATTCTCCGACTCTAATTTTTCCTGGTAAATCACTAGATCTCATGTATGGGCACCTGCGTTAACGTCATTCCTAACATTTGCGTTTTCGTAACTTAAGAATACGATGTATTCAAATATACCAGAAGTGAAATGTGGCATGATTGTGGACTCCTCGTGATATTGCCAGAGTAATAGCTGCCATACTCCGTCCTGTGCATGATGGTTGGCAGCGTTGCAGGATGGCTGCGTTATCACAGAATAATAAATTGGAGGTCAAGAATACCACGCCTTAGGAGGGTGTAGCTATTTTAGCAGAGATGTAAGTCCATAATTTTCAACAACTATAGCATACAATTGCGCAGTTGGATTTGTCCATCAATGAGACAACGGCTTCTCGCAGGCTAAGAACATCATACGCACCACCAAGCGGTTCCAAAGGTACATCTTTCTCCTCACCATAGAGAATTACGAGTGGGGTGCTTTGAAAGAGCTTCCGGCCTCCGTGGATATGTGAAACAATACTACAGGGCTTGACGAGGTGGTTCTCTGTACTAAACTTAATCGACAATTCATGTGTTGGAGGCCGAACTTTTTGAGGATGGATCCCAGTTACCAACAAATCATAGCGGTCAGTGTTCAGTATTTGGTTACATCAGTGGGGCTGGACCCGTAAGCCATTTGAGACATCCTCAATAATGAGCCATACTGACAGAGTTGTTACACCAAGTGTGAGGCTGCTATATTCCGCGGATGAAATTTCTACGGTTCGCCTGGTGCGGGGTAACAGCGGAATGCATTCGTCTAAGTATACACAGGAATTCTGTGCAGAATACCCTGATATTAAATATTACAGAAAATGTCTGGTTGCGGATAATGTGGGTGTAGCAACCCAATCAGAGACGCACTAGAAATGGATCATTGGACCACTGCAGAAACTAATGGGAACATCTAGGACACGAAACAGACTATTTCTGACATCTGATTTAGTCGATGCCTTCGCGACTTAATCAAGTGTTGGATAGACGAGACATCTAGACAGACTATTGACTGTCAAATGTTTCTCGTGTTAGCTAATTAGGACTGCTCTAAATTACGAGAAATATTAGTAAAACAAATGTTGTTCAAATGCGTGTGAAGCATGCATATTTCTTTGATGTGGCTAGTAATTTCAGTTTATTTCCCATCGGTTTTCGTTACTCTTAAAACAGCGGTTAAGTTTTAGATAAAGGTTAGCAAGTGGAAATAACATACAACATGTTCTGCTCTGTTATGTAACTGTAAACAATAACAACAATGCTAAATATATTTGTATGGTTGCTGGTTTTCACAGTCAACAATATGATCCCTTAAGATTGCTTAGAACACATTAGTTAACTTTTAGCAGACCACCACTGATGCGACAGTTGATACATAAAACATCACTACAATAGTGACTTCCAGCAAAATTGTAGCAATTTCTATATTTAATGAATTGCTGAAAATTGGTAAATCTATAACCCTTTATGACGTAAGGGTGTTTTGTATTCTCTCTAAACATTCCTTTTTTTGTTAACCATTTCGGAACACTTGGAGGAAATCCACCCTTAGATTGCTTTGTCCATCACAAATCTCACATGCGATCGCCTGGGATCGAACCCGCGGTGCGTTGATGGGTGTCGAGTGGTCTAACAATTCGACCACGGCACGGCCTATGTTGCACGATGGTATGAATGCCGACCTACATTACAGGGCGGCACTACACAGTCAGTGTGTTTACAGTCACGCAGGTAAACAGACGCACGCACGTCAATACATTTGCTTAGAGTGACACTGCTTCCATTGAGATGCCACTATTGTGGGTGAGTGCACACATGACCACATATCTTAATAGCGACTTGCAGTGCTGTAAGTTCTTTATGTTCCGGACTTTATAGTTTAGAGCACTGTTATGTAAATTAATGCGAATTGTTATTTCATACTAGCCGTGTGAAGGACAAGCTTTGGAAAGTTATGGTTATCCAAAATACTATAGCCTCTTTTAGAAGAAAAATTTTTAAACAACTAACATGTATAAGAATATGGGCGCCGGGGTAGCGCGGTGGTTTCGTTCGCGGCTCCCGTTCTAAGGGTCCCGAGTTCGATTCCCGGCTCTGGGGTTGGCGATTTTAAGTCGGCCCTATCCACGCCTTCACCTCTGTCTGGCACACGTGAAGTATCCCCTATGCCCAACGTGGTTCGGAGTCCACGGTAAAAACTGTAGGTCCTCTCACCTCACCGCCATCTTCACTATCACCCTATCATCGGAGGTAATGGACACCGCCCTCTGGGTGCCTCCACCTGAGAAATGGGTCCGGTCATCACTTGGTGGGGTGAGGTTACCCCGAAGGCCAAGGTTGCCATGTGGGGAGTGTTAGTAACTAACTAACTAACTAACATGTATAAGAATATCAAGCTATTCATTCTTAACAGCTCTAATAGGTTGCAAATAGTCCAGTACAGCTATGATGCAAGAATACATATAAGCCGGTGAAACATACAAGTGATAGCAATCTTGCCAAGAACTTAGTGCTGGAAATATTACTGCAGATTCCGGTTTAGAAATAATATGGCGCTGATAGTTTGAGGTGGAATGCTTAATTTTCGAATATTCAATTACATATTAGAATATTTGCGTGTCTAGGAAACCATTAATTCCTAGAAATATAATGCTTCTAGGTCCTGCGCCGTGGCGTAGCGGGCTAAGGCAGCATGCCTTGGTCCCTGGCCACGGAAAGCGGCCCGGGTTCGATCCCACCCATGTGGTGGGGATTTTAGGTCCCGGGTATAGGACCGGTGCCCACTCAGCATCGTGAGGAAAAGTGAGGAGCTTACGATAGGTAAGCGACCCTGGTCATGAAAGCCAACATTCCGGCTGGGGGATGCCGAGATGCGGACCACATCTGCTCCCCGTATCGGTTGAATGATCGTCCACCTCTGCCGTGCCTAAGTGGGCGTGAGGCCGGCAGTCGGGTTGGTAGGCCTTGGCCCTCTAAGGGCTGTCGCGCCATGGTTTGTTATTATTATAATTCTTCTAGTACTTTAGAAAGTACTAAATTGGGAAGTACTGACAGCACCTTAGTCTAGGAGTACATTTTAACAATGCACATGGTATTACAATTGCTAGATCGGATGTTATTTAATTCTGGAACAATTTTACAGGTGTTGCTGTACGTTGAAAACCACTTACTGCTGGCAATACTACAACAGCTACCGTGAGTGGCGTTTGTATACTGATATAGAACTTGAGAAGAACCGTTTAGGCCATCAATCATTTAAATACAGAACGTGAAAATGAAGCTTACCGTAGCAATTAGTTATAACAATATAAAAATTTGCTTACGCTGGAAATCAATTTACACTGAGAACCATTCACATTTGAAAATAACTGCTTATCCAGAGAATAAGTAGGTGCACTTAATTTCTGAAATGTTCCATAGTTGCTTTCATGAGGATGAATTTTGTGTTAGATATGTTACAAGAGTGCATAACATTGCGAATGACTGGGAATACGTTATTTTGGGAAATACTTAGAGCTAAAAATGGGACAACAAACTCTTTAAAGTAGAATGAATAATTCTCAGGATAATTTAATATATTTTCTCAAAGGGTTTGCTTCTGGGGATATTGTTGATCAAAGAAGAAAGTGTATAAACGCACAAGATTACAATAACTATTTTTTAGTAAATGCTAAAGGATATGTGCTTGAAGCAAGAATGTAAGTTGAAACACACTTCTAAACGCAATATAAACTAAACCAGTTGCTTCATCACCTCCACTGATATTAATTTATCGTAACTTTTAAAAATGTATACAGATTAAAATGCACAAGAAGAACTTTTCTCAATCATCAAGTTATCTTTTTCTTTTTTATTAATTTTGTTTTATTATATTCCCTTAAGGTAAACGTAACCAATGGTTATATCTCCAAGATAAAATACTCTAACCTGTAATTTATGTTACTGTTGCACCTATGTTTAATAAATTATTAAAATGTACAAACGTCAAACAATAAACACAGAAGCTAAAACAGGAAAGCTATTCACAATTTTCTGATGGGACAAAAGTTATTTAAATAAACATTTTTCTTAATACAGTAATTTCCGGAATTACTTCGTATGCAAGTTTGTGGAATAAAGGAAAGCTTAAAAAGAAAACATTCCAAGCCTAAGTTTAGGAACCTTTCGGTTATTTATGAGTTATGAGCGTTGAAGGAAAACGTTAGTCGTGGTGGAATTTGACTCACTGACCTCCCGCTGGCGAGTTCATACTTTCACAACCTTAGTTACCCGCATCGGTTTATGTATGTTGAATGAATGATTTTCATTCTCTCTTAAGATTTTTCATCCAGACATACAACTGGCATCCTTTGAATGGACTTGATGCTACTCTGTGGACTATTTTTAAACTTCTGCAAAATGTTCCTTCCAGGTATGCTGCTGTCACAGAAAGATTTGCCTCAGAATCTGTCTTTACATGGAACTAGAAGGCTTCATTGCAAGGGATATGACACTTAAGGTGTTGCTGTCCATCCATTCATTTTCCCAAACTACTGTTGGTATAAGCTGATCCAAAACGCTTATGTAGATTCAAAATTGGCGTAGACCGATATTTTAACTCCTTAAATTCAATAACGCGATCTCCTGTAAGCTACTTTGTGACATGGAGCTGTGAACTAAGTTCAATTGTTTGTTATTTCTATGGGAACATAAACGGCTAAAACAACTGCCTTCAGATGTTTTTTATTTCCACGATAACATGTAAATCTGGATATCGAAAGTCTATTGTTTATTATTTGCACATTAAAAAAAGACATAGCTAAAGCATAAATGCTAACTTCCTTTCCGTGATGAGGTCTGTCTTTTATATTAAAAAATGAATAAGCTCCAAATGTTGGTTGATTCAGAAAAAATGTTAATTTAATTTCCTACATCATTTAAGAAAATTAGAATGAGTACTGTATATATGATTAACTGTGATATTTACATCTAACACAATTTAAATCCTCTCTCTCTCCACTTGGCCCCCTCTTACAGTAACAACAGTTATCTTCTTACGTTGGTGTCAAACCATGAGGAGGATAGGAACTGGCAGAGAAACTGCAGAAAGAGACAAATGTAGAGCATGATTGTAGGGTACCACGTGAGATCTTTAGCGGACTGGCCAGAATGAAAGCACTATGATAGTGCTGCTGTACGCAAATGCCTAGCAAAATTCCAAATAGTTTTTAATAGTGAGTGTTGCCTATTTGGATATACATAGATGCTGAACGGCTTCTCCATTCCTTCTCACCTCTCCGTCGACAAAAGGCAGATTAACGTACTCTCTGTCGAATACATGGCAAAGACTGGTACAACCAGTCGTTACTGACTGACATTGTATATATACGCACTCTATTCCTAAAGGAATTCATACTGCGGTTGATGGTTGCTACAACTTCGCAATTCCTTTGGATTTGGGGATTGCATTTTCTTTGCTCAGACGTAATACCTATGGAGGTAACAACGAACTAAAGTTATGTAATATGTTTCTGTTGATAAGTACGTTTACAAACATGTGAAAATAAGATTGGAATACTGATAAGTAATGGAAAATAGTAGATTCTCTTCCTTAAGCACGAAAACAGCTGTTATTGCCGATTTTCAAAGTTATAAGCTATGCGTCTTCTGGGAAAATCCTTCACAAAAAGGACCATGCATCACTAATTCCTACACATTCAAATGAATAATGATCGTACGTATCATACGGATAAGCAACTGATGTAATAATAACTCAGTCATTAGTGTACTCGACTGTCGTATTGCGGGTTCTCGATTCAAACACCGCACCGAGTGGTTAAGCATCTTTTTCTGAAATACATTAATAGTGAACCTCACATGTGAGCTCTGTTTAATATCTAGATACCTGTTATGGAAATACTCACATGGAATATTTGAACAAATTGCATAAGAAGAACCTTCAATTTTTCCTATGTTCTAACAGATAATAATAGGTGGCTATTAGGCATGGGAATCTACAGTATCATTATTTCAGTCCAGCACCGTATGGCTACACCACAGCACGGCTTCATCCAGTCAAATTACCTTAAAGGAAACAATAAAATACTTTTATTTTACATCACATCTACCCACGTATATGGGAAACTTGATCCCCGCGATGTGAAGTTATAACGGCGGTGCAAGTCGAAACCATCGTACACAGAAGAAGTGTGTCTAAAGCTACTATGTACGCCTGCTATTACACATACCATGACACAGAATCGCGTTGGCATATAGCGAGTGCTGAAGCAAGACATGATCTATCTCTTCCATTTTCTGCGGCTACACTAGCGTAGTACATTATCCGAGTGCGGTGCTATGATTGGGAGTCTGAGTAATGAAAAGATGGACTTCATTTCCCAAATACTCTTTCATCATCGAGTGTTGTTTCAGAGAGGAGGAATGGCATTAAAAACAAACAACATGTTATTTAAATGTGCATGCGATAAGCCGGAGCAACTATCAAGATGCGTTCTGCATCCACAATGGCCTAGCATAGTTTCGGATTGCACAATCGGTCGGTATCTTCCTCCACCATTGATAGGTCCCTTCTCAATATGCTACCTGACTCTCTGAAGATGTCCCTCTGGATCATCAACGCGGAATGTGGCTGCATCTCCTGCTCAGTTCTGTTCAGCGGCCATGACATATTTCCCGTAAGTTGGATTACACACGACGTTATAATAATCTTCGCAAAAGTTAAAGCCATATGGAGGCGAGCCGCACTGCAGACTCCAGCCAATACTAAGCTTGCCCCGCCTAGCAGCGCTGCGGAATGTGGTACACGCATCTCACACGCCTGAACTTAGAACATTATAGTAATTAATTACGCTCGGATAAATGTATGAAAAATGAGAGATGCCAATCGTATAATAGGAAGGAATTTTATTTTCTGATCATGACCGTACAAAAATCCTGTCTCTACGATACTTAGAACACTAGCGATGCACGTTTTATCTTCACGTGTTATGGTTAAATGTTAGGATAAATATGTGAAAATTACACATTCCAATCTTATAATAAGAAATAATTTTACTTTGTGATCATGTCCGTACAAAAATCCTGTCTGTCTCTACGATACTTAGAGCACTAGCAATGCACGTTTTATCTTCACATGTTATGGTTAAATGTTACGGATAAATATGTGAAAATTACAGATGCCAATCTTATAATAAGAAATAATTTTACTTTGTGATCATGTCCGTACAAAAATCCTGTCTCTACGATATTTATAACGCGAGCAATGCACTTTTCAGCTTCACATGGTTATGGTTACAGCCAACATCCATCCATTCAACACAGATAAGCCTGACAAACAACACCATTCTTTCCTCATAACATTTATCTCAAGCATAAATAAATAATGCACCTACTATTAAAACAGAAGTCACGCAGTTTGAAACAGAGTTAATTTTCAGTTCGTTTTCAAAGTAGAGGTGTCATTTTGCTAAAGTAAATGACATCGTTAAGTCGTGTGTTGAACTCGAGCTGAAATATTGTTATTATTATATTTAATTATTATTGTACACATATATTTTTTCCAGTGTTGTGATCCGAGTGCGTGAACATGTACCTCAAAGCTGGGACAAGTGATTTTTCGATCAATAGACGTGAAGTAATTCATTCTCAAGGCAGAAAAATTATATTTAATATGAACAACTTTTTATAGGGCAACTGTAGATTTTTCAAAATCCCAGCAATAAACTCTGTAACCTTGTGGTGTAGGTACTGTGCACACAGTGTCATGAATTTGTAGTGAAGTAGCTTCATCCTTAGAAAAATGGAGAGTACCTGTGGAGCGTACCTGTGTTTCAATCTCCGAGAATTCGGAAGGCGAGTTACCGGATTGGAAACCGTGCTTGCTGTTCCACTGCTGTGACGTGTGTCACGGTAAGATATTAATGTTTTAGGAATATTTAATGTGTTGTTTAATTACGGGAAGAATAGTCAAAACCTTTGCTGGCGGGTAAAACTGCTCTTATGTACACGGAAGCTCTGCAGGTGCACGTACAACGCTTGGCAACAGCGCTCCGCTTGAGCATTGGCCAGCGTTCATATGCGAGCGGTATGATATTACTTGGCTACCACGTTCCACTGATCACACACGAATTCAGATTACTTCCTATATGACACATCATGTGTCGCGTTTCTGTAACTGAGATATTTATTTGCTGGCGAGTATACTGGTTGCCTGTGACGTTATTCTTTACACTCCAGATATCTTTGAATGAAGATATCGACTCTATGTGGATATTGGGGAACGCCACCTACAAACATGTTTTAGTGTACTCTTGTTAGAAAGCAGACATCACATTATTGTTCCCTGATTCTTTTTTCATTTTATTTCCAAATTCCAGAACTAGGAGATTCTGACTAGAAGATTTACTTGTCCTTTTTAATTATCAATTATTATTTCGGTTTCCCTTCTTTATTTTGTCGAATTGTGCTCCACTCTGAGGTGTGAATCACAGATATGGCCTGTTCTTATTTCTTTCTGTTGTTTACATTCCATCAACTTAGAAGAATGACTAGAAAATAAGAAACAATAACCTTTATATACAGGTGTATTTATGTACGTTGACAGATAGGGGCAATGCGCAGTGATATCTGGACGAGTCGTGCAACTGCAGGGGAGGGCAGGTCAGTTGCATGACAGTTACGCGCAAGTAAACAAGCGAGCTTGTTTTAAAAAGTTCAAGTCTCCTTGTTCCAGGAGAGAAATGGCTCCTCCTAGCAGAAAATTAGGAAGTAAGGTGCTACATCTACAAACACGAGAAGTATTATGCAATGTATATATAATTATGAAAAAATAAGGGTGAGGGTCGGATATGAAAATCTGGAAAAGAATATCAAAGGCAAAAAGGTTTGTCTGAAAATAGTTTTAGAAGAATTATTAAGTAAACGAAAGCCGTTGATTCTGGTGCAAAAAGGTCGTTCTCAACGCTAGGTAAACAAAGCTCAAGAACATGCACAAGATCTAATTTGGATGGTTTCAATGAAGAAGTAGTTACGCAAACTGTAAATAGCCTTTAATTCACAGAGAATGAGAGAGCAACTCTGAAGAAAGTATTTGTGAAGTTTCAATATTTTATTGACCTAGACAGTGCCTGGATATTAAAAACAGATCTTTTGAAACTAGGATATAGGTGGAAGAAAATCAAGGGCAACAGACAAATTTTAATAGAACATCATACCATACGAGCAAAATGGCTTATATATCTATATCAATGCATAGACCCGTAGTGATACCTCGCTACAGGGACACTTAGCGACGATCTCGAAACGCCGGCAGTTAGTAATCCTGCATGCTGTAGGAGAAGTGGTTTTTGTTCCAAATACCTATATACGATTTAAGACACAAAGGTGTGGAACTTACCACGGAAATGTGAATTATAATAACTATGAGAAATGAATCCAAGCAAAGCTCATTCCTAACCTGGCTCCTGGGTATACGCTTGTTGTACTTATAGATAACGCCCCCAATCTCAAAACATCCCAAATATGAGACCTCTGGCTACAGAGACACGTGGTTGAAACACACATTTTTTCGAACCTAAAGAACCCTGAAACTTATCAGCTTATCCTGTTCCTAAAACCAGAACCTTCCTACAAAATATACAAAATACTTGAACAACATTCACACTGTCCTAACACTACCTTCCTAACACCCGAAATTGAGCCCCATTGAGTTCATATGCACCACACTAAAAACTTGTTTTAAAACATAATGTAAATGCTAATTGGGTGATATAATAAAGCATGCAAGTAAAATAAAAATGAAGTCAATAGCGGTGGAAGAATGGCAAGAAGCATGTAAACATATAGGGATGGATGAAGTGGAATATATGAGAGCCGAGGGACTTCTGGATGCAAGTCATTCACTTAAATATGACAGTGGTGATAGTGATAGCAAACAAAGAAAATTATAATGAAGTAGTACCGATTTGCATGCAGAGGATTAAAATGAAGCAGATCAACACCATCAGGCGGAGGATGAAGACGACAAGGTGTCAGTAAAGTCGCAGACAATGGTGAAGCGTGCAATGAAGAATTGGAAGCGCCTGGAAGCGCCGCTTCCCCAAGAATTTCAGGAGAAAAAGAAGAGAAACAAGACAATCCATGCCAAACAATATTTAATTTATACTGGATACATTTTCAAAATGTATTCGCCAACACCCGCGTTGCTATGGACAATTTGCCAGCTGCTTAGATTCAAGTGACTAGTTCCGCGAGCTCGTTCTATACTGTATTTATGCATTCGTAGCCTTGAATACCAGGCTTCGTAGGCTTCCGGAAGTGATCGTGACTCTTCGATAGTTAGGAAGCACTGGTCACGTGAAATCTCTGGTGTGTCTGAGAAAGAATTAGTTTTGTTGTGTTTTATTTGGCGCTTTTAACAACTGAAAGCACATTTCAATAGCATTAGTAATAGTATTTTGCGCAGACTGGAATTTAGTGCTGAGAAATAGGAAATTCTTGTGAAGCTTCAAGCTATTAGCAAAGTGTGTGAATTGCATACGTTCTCCAGTTTAGATTAACAGTTCACGCGGAGTGGGCCAGCTTTAGGAAGGATTGGAACGTCTGAGTGGAGAGAGGAAGCAGGAATGTATCTGGAATGCAAGAAGGTCATATATGTGACTGTGCAATGGAAAGGGCATTGAAGGCCTTAGTTCCTTGTGTCATTATTCTCTCTTATTTTGATGCATATTACTATTTGGAGCTTCTCTCGCTTTGAAAGGCACGCCTCACCACTGATCGCAGCTTTAGAAGAGCTGCAATACTGGAGCTTTGTCTTGCCAAACGTATGCTCGGTTTTCAGTCAGGCTGTGTATCGTATTCTGCTCCCACCTTACGCGTGTGATGCGTTGTGGCGATAAGGTGCGCTATCCCCACCACAGTAGTTACTTATCCTTACACCCAACGATTTCTGTCGAGATTGGTACTATATGTGTATTTATTATTGTTTCTCAATTCTCACATGGAATGTGCAAATAAGCAAAGAATTTTACGTATTAGCTATGATCACTCTCATATGTCTTTCATTGATTGTTAACTAGTTTTTTTTGCTTGTGTGTAGTGTTTAACGCCCGCCTTTACTACATACGGCACCGCAGGCGGACTGACACTGATGATACATGAGATGAAGATGGAGCACCGGTGGAATGAGATGGCGGGGGAAACCGGAGGTCCCGGATAAAACCCGCCCCAGCGCCGTGTTGTCCACTACAAATCTCACTTTGCTGTCGCCTGGGATGGAACCCGGGCCGCCTTGGTGAGATCCAAGCGGTCTAACCACTGAGCCACGGCGCGGCCTTTTTTGCTTGTGATTTTACTTTGTTTCCATCAACAGCATCACTCTTTTGCATACATAAATAAAGCTTGTGTTTTAATTGCCTTTAAATGAATTTCCTAACGAAAATTTAACCGCAATGATCAGCCTATGAAGTTGATTGTGCTGTCTAGCGATACATCAGTATAAATAAAAATAGAAAAAAAGAAATAAAATATATAAAAAGCAATATCAACAATTGCGACATGAGTAGGGTACCTCATCGAACACACGGCGCAACAAGGGTCATCGTAACCTTTTCATTCACTTACCTTGTCCTCCGCTGCACATTGCCGCCAAGATTACCTAGAAGCAGTACCTAATAACTCAGGGCAGTGTAATCAATGACGCATCTTCATTATAAAAACAACAAGAAAACAACAAAAACTAACAAATCATAAGTGCATTATATTAGGTATTCGGCTAATATTGCTCTGTTAAGCTTGAAAGTTTGTTGATTGAGTTCTTTAACACCTATACATAAATGGCGAACAAGTGCAGTCGCTAACAGATGTTGTGAAGTTACTTCCCTTATACCGGAAGATAAGCATTATCTGTCTCCTAAACTAAATGAACAAAACAAAGGTTCACAACGATCTTTTATCCTTCAACATTGCGAAGCCTAATTACAGTAGTATATATAGCAGTATATCATACATTACATTATATGTACTATTATAATGGTGTATATAGGCATGCCAAATGTAGAGAAGTCTCCTGGCAAAGAAACATTTAATTTTAGATTATTTTGATACTTTATTACGGTATGTAAATTAGATGTTGTGTAAAACTGTACCACCTAAAACTATTCAGGAGATAAATTCACATTATATATCCTCACTCACCAATTTAGAGTGTTATCAATAAATTAAAATATCATGTATGAAATTCAGATATCAAAGACCAAAGAGATCAAAGAGAATATTCTGAATATCCCCAAACAGAAAGAAATAATCGAATACAGCTCTAAGTACAGTAAATATAAAAATAATAGTGCGGATTATTGTATTGCATTTGATGATCTGTGTTTTGGAGATGAGAAAGTTAGTGATAGTTTTGTTACTTTTTTTAAATGGGTGAGTTTATTATGCGGCACTTTGATATCAGAATACTATGACAGTATAACAATGTTTAGAGCACCTCGATCAATGGAAGACATTTGTACCTACAGATATTCCTGGCAGGGATGAGTGATATAAAGGTGACTGGAGAGCAGAGGTCAGGTCCCCGGCGGTGGTTCGTACAACCGACTTTCCTCCCTCCCTTGTCGGATTACACAATCACTGTAGGGCACCTGACTCGGAGGAACCCCCGATCCGGAGGAATGGGAATTAAAGAGATCAATGCAACTGACACGCTTGCCGAGACCTGGAACCCTGAAATAACCAATCAGAATGAAAGATGGTATGAAATGACAAGTGACATGAAATGCAGAGACACAACATTTAGGGAATATAATTAACCTTCCTAGTGACCCGAGGAAGTCCATAAAGAAACCTTCGTTCATCAGGGTGGCCCATGGGAATCGAACCCACAACATTCCAAATGCAGGCCACAGACGCTACTAATTGAGTTATTCAGCTCCATGTTAGGTTACTATGTCTCAAACAACGAGAGCCTCATATAGTTTATTTATGAGTTATATTTCTAAAGTAGAGTTTAAACATGAGTTAATAACCTAAAAGCTAAAAATATAGCATGGGATTTTTCTTTACATTTTGAAGGATATTCTGAATCGCTATTGTATCCTCGGAATATTTTACACAGCTTTATGGTAATTAGAAAATCTCACAATGAAGAATAATATGCTTCACTTATAAGAGAAGCGATGCAACTAAATATAATATTCACTAGGTAATTGTTTTGATTCCTGTGGAAGTTTTCAGACATATTTAATGTAGAATAATTTTTGGCTTATTGAATCTGACTAATATCATTAATATTGTTACAACATACTGACACTAGCTTAGGACATTGTGGTCAAATGGTGCTATATAAACTGATTATTCAACAAAACTTATTTCCACATATGTTGCAACCGCAGCCCGTTACTCGCGATATATGCTAATGATCATACATTGTATTAATGGAAAATTGCAAACAATGTATTGTTTGAATATGAACGCTTGAAAATAATTCCCTCTCTAAAGTTTAGAATTGCTCCTTCATGTGTATCCCAGAAGCCAGCAGTACTAAAATTACAATATTTAAGTACTTAAACTCCACTTATTTAGACCGAGCGGGATGGTTCAGGCGGCTTCATCTGTGGTCCATATTCAGGAGTTTCGGGTTCGATTCCCATGGCCGACCTACCTGACCCATGGGTTTCTTCGGAGATTTTCCCGATTCGACAGGCCAATGCTGGTTAGGTCAATTACATCCCCCGAATTTCCGAATTTCCTATTCCCAGGTAGAAGTATCGGCGGGAGTCTCGGCACTGGGCACTGCATGACAGGATTATATGTTTTGAGTAAAAGCTTCCTTATTCGGTAGGACGGTTGCCAGTCTCCGATCCCGGGATTGTGGTGGGGCTGTTTCCGAAACACAAAAGGGTGGGATGTCCGTTGTCCTGGCCTGCCGCCTGAGTTTCTCTAGTAAAATGTAGGGACCCTGCCTTCTGCACTGTCGTGGCTCCTTGAGATGGCCACCCTTGGTCTCCTCTCGCACCATCCTTCCTCCCGGGGGTGCCCCCACTTGCGGGTATAGGTATAATACACCGCGTTTGGGTCTCCTTGCCGAATCCCCTCCTTAAATTAGTCCAGTACAGTTATTTGAAAGAAGTGTCCTATATTAGAATCTCCAGTTGAAAATCATGCATAACTTCCTTTACTTTCACCGAAATCTGAATATACATTGAGTCATTAAACAGAAATAAAACAAACAACAAAAAACAAAACCAACAAGAAAAAAAATCGATTATATGCACTTGAATGACTTTTTCTACTGTTGTACACATTGTTGTTACAAACGTTTATGCTTCCATTTCATGATAGTTGATATGAACTTAAACAGAGATTGTTTAATTGCATATCATTTTATTTGATGTTCCATTCTGTTTGCATCACAAGCACAAATAAATGCATAGGGACCTCCAGTTTGGGAAAAATGTAAGTGTTGAAGAATTGAAACAAATAACAAATGTCTGCGAAGTGGCTAATGAAAAAAAAAAAAAAAAAAAAAACTAAATTGGGCATTTTTGATTAGTAAGAATATCTGTATCTCTCCTATGCTTTACAAGTTAGGACAAAGTGATCCTGAATAAAGCGGAATTTGGAGAACATTCCTAGAAAATTCAAAATACAAATTTTATTTACATGAAAATATCTTAAACATATCAGATTTTAATCTAAATAGTTACAGTTAATTGAAAGCAAATAAAATTTCCTGATCCGTTTTCTTTGTAAAGGACAATCTGGAGTGTGGCGATATTCTTGAGCATTTTCATCTCATATGCTCTGAAGATCTGAACTTAATTAGCTGATTTTTCGTTTTTGCGATATGCTGTACACACAGACACATACGTCCAAACATAAGCAAGCACACACCTCTTTCAACTGTTTATATATACATGATATTAATGAACTACACCGAAATATTTTCAGAGCAAGTGGGTATATGTTAAACAAGTAATTTGAGATCGGAGACTTACGGCTTGTTGGTTCAAATGTGGAAGTTACGGCTATAAGGTTTTAAAGGACCAGTACGCCACTGCTAATGATGATACCGCTTGAGCGCACGAAAATGAAGAGATCTGTCGGAGCGCTCCCGATGGCACACTGGTTAGGCCATTAGCTTTCAAGTGAAAGGTGAACGAGTTCACGTCTCTTTCACTTATTTTTGGTTGTCTTTTGTTTATTTTGGTTTTGTTAGTTGGTTTGTTTTGTTGGTTTGTTTGTTCAGTTGCTTTTTTAATACGTTGTGTAATCTTTTAATTGTTGTATAAAGTATGCCTTTTACGTTTTAATTTCATTTATAAATTACAAACAATTCTTCCTGCTAAAGTTTGAATCCTGCTCAATACTTTTACATGCTGTACGTCTAAATGGGAGGTGGTTTAAAGTGTGAACAAATTTACATAAAATAAAAAAGAAATGAAACATTTTACATCAGGTTTATATGAACTGCTCTAAATGGCGACCTGGGTTTACAATACAAAGGTGATAGGGGCGATGGAACAACTATCGTAATCTGTCCAAAACTCCTTGTCTGTGTCGAAAAGCTTCACATGCTGCTATTATTTGGGCAGTTAGTTAAGAATCATGCCATTTCTTCCCATTAGAATTTACGTATTAAAAAGACAAAGGAAAAAATAGCTACAAGACAATAACCGAACCATCGACGTTACGGTTTGGGCCACCAGAGCAGTTCCAGAAGTGGCCTTAGAGAAGGCTACATGATACAAGAAAGCAGTTAATCGCTGTTCAGTGTCGCAGTGGTAGGTGATTAATTCGAGATTTGAGAGATTTTTGAGGCATTCAGTCTTGAGAATGCCAATAACGAGCTACTAAGAATCGATATTTCTACACTCGGGAAGCAGTTTTCAGGACATTTCATTCCAATAATTTCACTCAGCTTGTTTAAATACCAATTTATCAGCATCTGGTGCCAATTAGGTTTAACACAATTAATTGCGATATGTTTAGCCGCAGACCATGCATTGTCTATCTCAAATTCCACTCTATCTCTATCTCTCACATATATAGTGCTCCCAAAACTTTTTTTCAGTAAAATATCAATTTCGAAATATGGCTGGAATGTAATTCCCCTAAATTACTATACGTAGTATGGAATAATTAGGTTTTATGTTCAAAATCTGATTGACTGAAAACGCTATACTCAAGCTTACCTTTTACATAGATCTTATTCAAATTAGATTACAGTATGTTTCAGTTGAGTGGCCATTGATGTACAATTTTATAATTTACTGGAATGGATTGAAGAGAGATTTCTCATACAATTAGACTACATAATTCGATATAGGTATAATCAGAATTTTCAATATAATAAAATTTAAAATGATTCCTAGTTAAACTACCCTTTACGTCGTGGAATATTTGTTGAGGAAATGTTCCTGTATGAATTTATAAGCAGCCGTTAAAATGTGAATTATTCCTGCAAATATTATTCACCAGCGGTAAAGAAAGGTCAAGAAAAAAACGCTTTCATCGTCTCGGAGCACCTAACTTTTTAGGACATAACGTGTGTTCCCCTCTCCATAGGATGTGATCTGCATAGCCTTATCTTTGGAGTAAAGCTGAATTATATTGCAGCTTCACTTCTTATTGGTTTTTAACAATAATTTAAGTTAAAGCACACTTTTGGATTTTCACATATATTTCTCACGATTTTCTCAATTCTCATCTTCTAACTTACGTTACGGATTGATATGATATTGTAGGGATTGTTTTATTTTTGTGACAAATAGATATCCAGAAATACAGATTTTGCCATTCTCGGCAGATATCAAAACGTTTGTTACCCTTTTAGCTAACTTATTTAATTTGTTATTATAGAAAAACTGTGTTTACTGTGGTTATACATATAACATTCTCTTGACTGCCATATGATTGCGTAGGTTGATAATCATTTTCCCATCTGTCTTTAGTTTCTTTTTGTAAATGTTTTCTTCGTATTATATTTAAATTTGTTATTTAATTTGTTTTGTAGCCACGATGACCTTATCATTGGATTGTTTCAGTGAAAATAAATAAGTAAATACATAATACCTGTCATGTCGGCACGTTGGGAGATCCGTGGTTCAAATCCCGGCTATGGCATTGAATTTTTCAGTCTGACTCTACTCATTCAAACCCTAGCCTACACACGGCTAGTGTGGAAGAAATTATTATTTCCATCAATTTACCTGAATAACATAGTGGTTTAACTATGAATCCTGGGATTTACAGCATAGTAAGGCTCCATAAAAGGCGCGTGTCTCATAGCATATGAGAGCCCCTAGCAGTTTACTGGGAAACATACGAGTCAGTTAGAGAATTTAATATCGTCTCGGCACGTTTGCCTGGTAGCTCAGTTGGTTAGAGAACCGCACGGAGAGCGGGAGATCCGTGGTTCAAATCCCGGCTATGGCATTGAATTTTTCAGTCTGGCTCTACTCATTCAAACCTTAGCCTACACTCGGCTAGTGTGGAAGAAATTATTATTTCTATAAATAACTTTATTAGAATATGAACAAATTATTAAATTTTGTATTTATATTTAATGTGCATACATTAAAAGCTCAGTATAGTTTTTCTGCTGAAAACTAACTGATGAACATCGTAAGCCACGTAATTTAAATTGGCGTGTAATTAGCACAAGTAAAACATAATTTCCCTCTCAAAGAGAGATACAGAATAGGTTTCCGGATGTAGTATAACAAAAAGTTTCAATTCTATTAGACAGACCAAATAGAAAGAATTAAACGAGAGAGTATCATTATTAATTTGGACATAAAGATTCAAGTTCAGCTTTTGTTCATCCTTCTGTTAGAAGCCTTTAATTCAGCCAGATATACGCGACCTTGGAGGCGCTACGTCCCCCCCCCCCTTCAGAAATTGACATGAGGGACATTTGAATGAACGTGCTGATAGATTTGGAAGAACCTAAATAAGCTGGTTTGCTTTGTTAACACTATAGGTACTCATGTCAGCCGCCTTTATGTTATTTATTATTTTTCTACAGTAAATTTTCAAGCCTTGAAGTATTGTATCTTTAACACTTAAGTCCCTAAATGCTCTTACAGTCGGTTAGGATTTGTAGCTTATTTGGTCCAAGCAGTGAACATTTCTGGGCAGTATACTTATCACTAGGGCCCGGAATATATTGACCTAAAAATTCTCTAAAAATTAGCTATAAAATAGAAAAAATGCACATAAAATGTAACAAAATGAAACATATCTTTCATAATAATAAATTAATAACTGTCACAGAAAAATAATGAAAATATGGTTCGAATAACCATATTTTAAAATTAACTTTCTTAGTAAATAATGCAATTATTGCTACTAAGTAATAAATAAATTAAAAATTCATCAGGTCATTTTCAGTTTTATAAAATCGAAAAAAATAAGTTAATGTACTCAGCCGAAACATACGAAACCTTACTTAGAGTTGCAGTACAACACCATGATCATCTTCAAGTTATCAAAAGTAAAGGAACGGCGGTTGTCAGCTAAAACTGTTTTATTTTGAGAAATTTCTCTGCACTTCCACAGATGTTATAGATGCATATTTGAAAATCACTATGTCACTGCCTGTTAAATCCTGTTCAAAAATATCAGTTCTGAAGTTTTCTCCTGACAAGTGATCGGCAATCTGACAAACTGTTTGGTATTCTTTATTTTTGTCCAACACAAATATTAGTTTCTGTCTAATTTTGTCCCCAATCTCACCTTTTAAATTTTGTATCCTCTCTTCCGCAATTCTAACTAACTCAATCGACTTATCTAATGTCATGCCACTTACTTCAAGGCGGGTTATGGTATGCGTCAAAAATGCAAAATTTGACTTAATGAAAGCTAATTTACCTTGGATTTGAGTATCAGGAAACAGATCCTGTGCGCTCTCAGTTGCCTTAGAATCTACCCTATCAAGGCTATTCAGCACTTCTCTCACTATTTGAAAATTGTCATAGTGGTACATATATGAAGTTAACCATGTACCCCAGCGTGTTAAAATTGGTGCCGGGGGAAAATCTATATTAGTGGCTTTTTTTTGAAATACTTAATTCGGGTAGGTGCTTTCAAAAATATTTTCTTTACTTTTGAAATTAGTGTATCTGCTTCTAGAAATGTTGATCTGACCTGTTCGGCAATTCGATGAAAACCATGGGCCAAACACGTAACATGTACCAAGTTACTGTAAAATGTTTGGATGGACTTTGCCGCCTTTACCAGCTAAGAAACAGCGTCTGTTAGGAAGAGCAGCACGTTGTCATGCTGTATTCCACTAGGCCACAATAAACACATGGATTTATCGAACAGTTTGCATATCTGTCAGTGGTTAACAGCTTCCATAACCTCAGGTCATAAGAAACATTTGTCCAGCACTAGTAGTTTCTAGCGTACCATTGGCTACATAACGCCCCTCTGAATCGGTTGTCTCATCAATTGATACATAATTTTCCCCCCATTCACATATTCACGTATTTGGTTAAACGTGTCTTCATAACATTTTTGTAGGTAACTTTTACGCGAAGCTGATTCATCTGGAATTTTATGACCAGTGTAACGTTCTAGAATATCTCGTAATTTGTAATTATTTAATTTTCCTAGCGGAATATTTGTACTAACAAACACTTCACATAATTCTTTATAAAAGGAAGATGACTTGTTACTTGACGTCGAAGCCGTTTCTTTTAACTGTAAATGAGACGCTTGTATTTTTTCAGATTTTGAAGAGCTCGCAAATGTATTTCCCACCCAAAATGTTATACGGCGAACCGTTTGTCTGCAGCGACTTTAATTTCGCACACTTTACAGAACAATACAGTTCCATCACTAGAGAATATGTTTCCGCCAAACTTTGAAACATAATGTTTCAAACGTCACGCAGTTGACAGTTTTTGTTTCGGCATTTCAGTTCAATAACACAACAAATTTACACACCTCACAAACTACTCTCCTTACTGCGACACTTCTAGCTCCTGATGAAATCCACACGTTTTGGATGATGTAATCGGCAATTCCTAGATTTGATGCGTCATAAATTCACCAGCACTGTTTGGACGCTGACCTGTGTTAATTACATGTTTACCACACTTAGAGTTACTGTTGCATAAAAGATGATGGTGTAAAGAACTTTTAATCACAGATTATTTAAAAAAAAACGGAAATCCCATGGGCCAGGGTCCGTTCGGCCACGGGAATCGAGCCCGGGCCTCCCGAATGCGGGCTAAAGATGAAAATGCTCAATAAATTCGTGAAAAAGAAAGAAAATGACCGGAGAACGCATCTAAATGTTAAAAAAATGACTTATAAAATCGTGGATAAAATGCATTTTGATGACCTATAAAACCATATACATCTAACATATTTGTTCCAGAATGCCCTTAATTTTCAATAAGCACCGTCTGTGATTACTCAGAAAAAAGATGACTTTTCATCAAAATCCCGGCCCTGCTTATCACTGTCAAATGTTAACTAAGTTCGAATTCTTGCCGCGGCACTACCAAGGTTTTGATAAAGAAGGTATGGATCCACCTAAAAGAAATGGTGACATACGTGTGTAAATGTTGACGGAATTGCTGTAACAATGTTTTGAAATATATTAATTTCCCCAAAGAACTCACATTTCTGACTAGAGCTTTAGTTTGTGTGTGTGTGATAGCCACTAATAAAGTAACTGCTTAACCCATTAGCCTGAGCAGACTGAAGTTTAATGTAAGGCTGCTGTGTCTCATACATCGTGCAGTAGTGGAAACGTAGGCATTAGATTAGCACGATGCCAGCCGTCGTCCTCTGACGCGACTTGCAGGATCTGTGTTCAACCATAGAGCGCTAATCATAAACAATAGTTTTAAACTGCTTCCAGACGTATCTTCTTTGCAACAATCTGGTTCACAAGTGCGGACGCTATAATATTTGACGATTAAGCGGTTTAAACATATATTCGCAATGGAACAATGGTGAATAAAATATAATGCTAACGTTTATAGAATAACACATTTTGGAATGCGTAATATCTTCGCATTAACCTGCAGTTTACTTATTACAAAGCATACTAAAAATGAGATGGAGATCGCTACTTAACTCAGTCTTTATGGATGGAAGAAACATATCTACTATTCAAATCTGTGACTTGTTCTCAAAATATACGATATACGTCCTCAAATTTCACTTTGAACTTCTTATTTACTAATTACTCTTCCACATAAATCGTATTAAGCATAAATATCCGAATTCCTATGTAATGTGCATTGTAATGTATTGTAACAGTATGTAATGTTTACAGCTGTATTTTTCCATTAGTATGCAGCTTAGCTTCGTATTAAGGGGATATTGTAAACCCTACCTTGCCAATGTTAAACCTGCTAAACTCATGAAACATTATTTCCAAAGCTATTTTTATCACTTTTAACGATTTTTAATTTAAGACGTTGTCTTTTAATTACACCTATTTGCCTCTATCCAATAAATTTGTCTCTTAAGGAAAATAGATTTATTTCCTTAATTATACCATCTTTTAATTAAAATGTATTCTCAATGCCTGTTTGCAAATAACCAACTACGTTAATAGCACCAAAATACATCCACAATATTACTTTGAGGCATTTTTATCATTTTAACATTTAATATAGCTATTTTCACTATTTTTAGGATAACAGGTGATTTATGCCAGAAAATGCCATTCCTAGAAATAGCTGTTGATGTATATTACACAACAATGCCAATTTATGGACCAAGATTTCCCCTAAGAGGCAGGTTAATGTTTACCAATGCTATATATTTGTGAAGTGCTAAAGAATTGAAAGTAAAGCATGGTAGATGCAGTACCGTTTTTAAAATACAATTAAAATATAAATATTGCTTCTAGGTTAACAAAATAAGTATTAAATTAAAGAGAAAATATAATTAATATAACTGCATATAAACAGAATATGTATTTTTTTTTTAAATTTCGCCGTTTAATCTCCTCTTAAGATAAGGTTCGATGCGATGGTTGGTGCGATCGAACAATGCCAGGAGTGAAGAGAAGCGGTACACGTGGGCAGAATGCTACCGAACTCTCTTCTCTTTTTCACTCTCTGCTTCCTTCTTTTTATATTTTAAAACCAAGGGTAGTGTTGGTGGTGGTGGTATATGCGAATAGAAAGGGAAAAGAGAAAGGGGGTGAGGAGGTTTGTAAGAGAAATGAGAGGGTGGAAGGAGGGGGGCACATTCGTGAGCTGGAATTGTCTCAAGCAAGCAGGGCAGAGCGCTAATGAGAAGCCAGACGAAGAAGAAGTAACGCGTGGGAAAGAGAATGGATAGGACTGTGTGCTGTATATACATACATATATATGATGAGGATGAGGAAAAGAGAGAACGGGATGGGATGGTTAAGGAAGAACATTCGGGGTAGGGGGAACTTTATTATTGATCCAAACCAGTAAGAGACCCATATACTATATATATATTATATATGTATATATACACGCACACTTGAAATGAGTGAAGCATCACCCACACCACAGCACCAGTCATCATCAGTACATTCCCAAGTCCCAACTTGACATACAGCACAAAACTTTTATAATAACTTAATTTTCTTTATAAAGTTTCTTTTTGGTGGCGATGGTGGACCGAGGGAGGGGGAAAGAGGTTTAGTGGTGCGGCTGACGTGAAGGATTTCTGATGAAAATCCCAGGCCTGCAGAATCTAGATGAAGAGGAAAGTGTTTCCATTCTTTCTTTACTTCTCATACAATTTGAAATACACAACTAATTAGAGCATCTTCAGCCACATAATCGAAAGTACACGAGGAGGGAAAGAGATAGAGAACTTCCTTGTTTGGTATTCGAATCCTCGCGGGAAAAGCTGCAGTCGAGCACAGAAAGTCCTTCAAGAGCCTGTCTGTCATTTTGTGCAAGCACTACACCAATCCAAGTCACATAAGGATACAAAGTTGCTTCGACCCTCCAAGTCTGCCGATTATTCTAATTTAGGATGAGAAATTCTCCAAATTAAATGCCTTAGGCAGTTGTTCATAGTTGGTTTACATGAATATGCCTACTCAATTGGCTCACAAGACCGATATAAGATGTGTGAAATGAAAATCTGTTCCTTTCGTAAATCTAAAGAGCTTCATTCCAAAATAATAATAATAATAATAATAATAATAATAATAATAATAATAATAATAATAATAATAATAATAATAATAATAATAATAATAATAATAATAATAATAATAATAATAATAATAATAATAATAATAATAATAATAATAATAATAATAATAATAATAATAATAATAATAATAATAATAATAATAATAATAATAATAATAATAATAATAATAATAATAATAATAATAATAATAATAATAATAATAATAATAATAATAATAATAATAATAATAATAATAATAATAATAATAATAATAATAATAATAATAATAATAATAATAATAATAATAATAATAATAATAATAATAATAATAATAATAATAATAATAATAATAATAATAATAATAATAATAATAATAATAATAATAATAATAATAATAATAATAATAATAATAATAATAATAATAATAATAATAATAATAATAATAATAATAATAATAATAATAATAATAATAATAATAATAATAATCTTGTTATCATTACAGTATATAAACTAATAACTAGTTTAAGCTAATGAAGATCAGCCATAACTGCGCTAAAGTTATTCGCTATTTACGGTACCTAATTGGGTTGCAGGAAAGCTTACTAAGGTTACCTTCAAAATAGATTTATTCAGGTTCTAGTTTCTGCGATTTTTAGTATTGTCCATACACTTTCCCAGCTGATTGCTTTGTGCTGTCATTTATGTGCCTCAATTTAATTTGAGGAAAGTGAGGCTGTTGGAATGTTAGAATGAGCGGAACTCAGGCATCGATAAAGGACGCAGCAAGTAGCCAGTTTCTTAAAAAGAAGAGCTATTCTTTACTTAAATAATATATGTAAATGTTATTGAGTAAAATCCGTATACGCGGAAACCGTGCACGGGAATTTCTGCACCTATGGTGCTTTGGGACCATAGAAATTCGAAATGCCGTTAATATAAAAGAGTTTGAAATCCTTCCAGCTCATCAAATGCCAATCCTTGTAAAAGTTAGAAGTAGAAGCAGATTAGCTAAAAGAGGAGGCAACTAGCAGCTCAATCCACAATTAGAAGTTTTGTACATACACCTCTTGGAGGAACGGGTGAGATAAAGGAACCGGAGGAGATGCATGGGCTGTAGGAAGGGACAACGTAAGCGAGAGAGACGCGAAGAGTTCCCTAAAATTTCATGGCTTGATTACCTGAGAGACGCTCGCAACGGTCTGCCCAAATCACCGAAGGTTGACTCAAAAGAATCCTTTCAGCGAGAACCAGGAAAGCTCGAATCTGTAGTGGAGGAGAGGGTGTCCACCCTTTGGTGAAGTCGAGAAGTTCCAACGCGAAAGCCTCTGTAACATCTGCCCGACGTCGACCGACACAATCACCCCTTCGGATTTGTCCGGTAACATTCAAGAGGGAGACGATATGAGGGGAAATAGGAGAGAGCAGAGCGGTGGTGGACGGCACCACTCCACCATTCGCCTTACTGATAGGGAAAACCACAGAAGAATTCATGGGCAGATTACCGGCCACTACGTAATCCGAACCTGGGATTTTCCGAATGCGAATCTAAGTGGAGCCATATCCTTGCTGTGCAAACGTTCCTATACTTTCTCTGGAGAGAGAGAGGCAATGAGAGGAAAGAGAGAGAGAGACGAGGATCTAATAGTGGCATCTGTGACATCTGTCCAACAACAAACGGAGGGGACCTTGAGGTCAACGACAAGCTATTCATTTCTAAGAACGTGCCTATGCTCTGAAAAGTATCGTTGGGGGCTCTGCAGCATCAAAGTTTGAGAACGGTTGGGTGTCAGGATTTGTCAGTTCTTTTTAGTGTCGTAGAGTTTATGAGGATATATCTACTTGTAAATATTACTTGCTTCAGGACACGGACAGCAACAGTAGGCAGGAAACAAGTAACAAGTTACGGACGTTACCAAAGTGTTACTAGTTCTTTATGTACTGTCTGTACTGCTTTGGCGTTATTAGATTTTGACATCTCTATATCGTTTATATTGTGACGTATTGTTTTGTTTTTATCATAACGTTAACAAACTTGTAGAGCGAGAAGACATCATCACACAAAGGACAACTTGTGTTACAAATAGTCCACTCAAAAAAGTTTGAATATTCTCTGTATTTGATAATATTTTCGCGAATTAACTATAACTGAAACCATTGTTGTAAAGATGGGTAATCCAATGCAGTCAAAGATTACGAAAATGCTATGCAGTTTAAATACACTGATTCCTTAAGTAAAAATAAGAACCACTCTAGTTGCGTAAGCCTATAATTGAATTAATTTATGCCCGGTGTCGAAAGATTTTACAAAAAATAATTGACATTGAACTCAAGGAGATTATAGTCTTTGAAAATGCACTACCAGAGACTACAACCAAAGTCCATAAAACGGCATGTGAAGGTGTGAAAAAAGGGAAAAGTTTGAGATAAATATGGAAGTAACTGACAAGGCCATATATTAAGTTTAATCAACCTTGAAGAATCCGATAGCGAGGATGTAGTATGTGGACATTCCAGCGAGTAACAGGCTGCCAGTGGCAGTTCCGCGACTGTGATTGAAGGCGTGGTACCAATACTTCCAATACCCTGATGGCCAGTGTGGGAGAGAGTTGGAGAGAGAGAGAGAGATAAAGGGAGTAAGTGTATATGTTGCATCTGTCTAATATATTTTCTCAAAATTTTCCTCACCTACTGCAATACTTATGCTACTCATAAATCATATGTGACGGGACTCGGTGAGTGTAATAACTTTCCTGCTCATGCGTAAGAGCGTGTACTTTATTCTCAATTCATTTCGTAGTGCATAACCTAGTTCAATACTTCCACTAACGTTAACATCACTACGACATATACCTATTATTTTCCCAATGAGGAAGAGCACATATTCCTTGCACATGGCTATGCGGATTCAAACAGTAGTTGAAAGTTGTGGTTCAAACATCTTTTTGAAATTTCACTAAGGTCCAGCAGGTGATGTGTTTACAATACTGTGACTTTGTGGGTTCGTGAAATGAAAAGTCCAATTTCACCACTCAACAATGTTCTTTATTTCCACCGACTTACAGTTAAACTCTTGCCAATTACACAGAATTACTTGCTGCACACAATTACAATTCACCAGTTCGTCCGTTAGAATTTCCTTGTACTCGCGATTACATAAACTCCGTTGCACATACCAGTTACGTACAGTCTTCCGTTGCACAATCCTCTCGTACATTAACACGTCACTGACTAACACTGCCTTCTTACACCAAGAACTGTCCTCATTCACGCACTAACCAACTGACTGACTGACCAAACCAACAACTGACTAACTAACTCCGTCTGTCTGTAACCCTCTTTATATCGGAATATCCCGCCTTCTGGTGTTTACAGGATTGTTCTAGTAACAGAAAGATCGAGAAACAGGTGTAGAGAAAACAGGCGACACAGTCATGTTTTTTCCCTGACCACAGCCTGTCACCACTACAAGACGAACGAGGAGGAGGTGTGGCTAACCGAACCTCCCCTGTCTTCCGCTGCCAGCTGCTTTCACAGGGTGTTCCAGCGCTGCCGTTACAATACGATCGCGTTCCAACACAGTTTGATGCAGATTTGTGGAATCCCTTGAACATCACATATTCATGTCGAATAATTGGTAAAAGAGGACCATTTCCATCACCGCCATGGTGACTACTATCTGTAGGGTGCAATAAGAATATGATATACAATATTCCTACAACTTCGAGAAAAACCGCATTTCACACGTCCACGGAGCGACAGAAATCCTTACCATACACTTACTGGCTCATCAACCACCAATAGGTCTCCACGATCAAGTACGATGTAGACAATTCCGAACTCTTTTGTAATGTACTGCAGCTGTCAGGTTTGTTGACCAAGTGTGGCACGGACATCCATCACCTTTGTATTGCTGTAGCTAGAAATACAAATTCAGCTAGTGTTACACAGTTTTTAAACGTTTCAATCAGTTTTGTACTAGTTGCATCTTAATTCGGGTTATAAGAGAGAAGATCTTTTCACATTAAGGATTTTACATTTATAAGAAGATTCCTCTCTAGGAAAGACATGTCCACTCACAATCGCCCATCTTATGCGCTACACACCACTGTGCACCTAGCCTGGCGCTACAGCCCTGCAAGATGAAGAGGAATATTAAATAAGAGGAAATGAGTGGTAGGATAATTTTGATAATATAAACTCCCCTCCCCTCAGGATTAGCTTACCGATCTGGGAATATGAAAAAGTTACTGAACCTTATTAAGCTGGCCGGTGCAACGGGAATAGACACCAGGATCTCCAAAAGCGGGTCTTAATCAGCCATCCATGTTTAAGTATCGTAGACTGTGATTCGAGTTGTGACTGCGCTGTTTTCTGCAGTTCTCTATGATCCGTTGATTTTACACAAGCGTGGTCGTGTGCATGTGTGTGTGTTTGTTTGTGTGTGCGCGCTTGAATGTATGTTCTGGTTGCTAATATAACCAATTCGTGTATCACTGTGTGCCTATTTTTTTTCTTCCTGTGAAGTTAACCAATTGGCACGTTTCACACTAGCACTGAGAGAAACCTGGGAAAAAAATCGTTAACAAATTTGTATTGTATCATATAGACAGAAACGTACAAATTCTAGTAGTAAGGTTCCTGAGTGTACCTAGGATGGCAGGTTGTTAGTAACTGCCGCTAACGTCAGGTTACCACGAAGTAAAGACATGGAAGGTCGTGTAGAGAAGGATGGCAGGTTAGTAACTTCTTCCTTCTGATACTTTGCTTTTATCCCGTTCCACGCATGATTTCCTCTTAATACCAGACCATGTTAACTCAGACTTTCCAGTATTGAACTGATTTATGTAGTTCTGAAGATTATTTATGGTGAATTTATAGTTTTTAGAGTTTCTTATTTATCACTTCAACGCTTTGATTTTCCGCGTGCTTTGATACATGTGTAAGCACTACAAACGTTGTTAACAGTTAAAATGTTTTAAATAATGTGTAACAGCCATTTCTTGTGCTGTTTCAATTTGGCAGTATGAAAGGTAAATTTTTTTACCAAAGCTCCGTTATTGCAAAACTAATAGTCATAACATCTTGAAAAGTTCTGCCATTTTATATCAACTTTGCGTAATACAAGTCAAGGAAGTTCATGTCCATAAATATCAAGCAACAAAGTTCACTTAATTAACGTTCACTTTCTTCTCGGAACAGCCAGCCAGGGGAAAAGATGATTAGACATAAACGTTTCGGGAGTGTGCATCTCTCCCATCATCTGGATATTTATAAAATGTTATAACCACAAATGAAACACTGGGTATAATACAAGAATTAAATAATTTGAAATTATTAATTAAATTTGAAAGCTAACATTGAAAGTTAACAATTATTTCTGTTCAACTTTTGCTTGTGTGATTAAGGTTTTTTTTTTTTTTTTTTTTTTTTTTTTTTTTTTTTTTTTTTTTTTTTTGCACAAAAGATTGATCTAGAGCACACTATGCCAATGTGATTAACTACATCAGTTTTATGAGGTAATATGTTATGAGGCTACTAAATTTAGCATTAGCATCCTGATTTTCTTAGCACTTAGCAGAAGTGGTCATTCAATTATTATTAATAGTGAATATATTCATAAGCATATCCGTTGTGCACCATGCAGTAGTGAATACGAATTGCAGCTTCGGTATCAATGAGTTTTAGCGTTTCAGCTATAACTGTAGCACAGATCAGAAAAATTTAAGCTTTGGAAGTTTTCTCGCTCTATGTCTTATACAGAGCGATCCCTTAGCGCTTTGGCCGGGAGTTGCACGGCAGTCTTGTGCGACACGTCTGAATGAACACTACACCATACTTCCCACTTATCACACATGCAGCAGTGGGCTGTTATTGCTCCTTGTGTATAGACACGAGACGCGTGTGTATTTGTGTGGGATTGTATTATCGGATTATTACAACTCAGAAATGGTACTCAAATTTTCGCTTGGACAATAAATACTGATACAATGAAAAGTATTTTTGTTTGTTCGTATAATAGGTTATTAATATAACGTAATAGTAATCATAAAGTCAGTAATAACAGGTTATCAGTATCAATAATGATAGTAATAAAAATATACGCTGAATATAGCGCGAGGACCGCGCATCACGACTAACGGCCAGCTTGCTGGGGATCGCGCGCGTAACACGCTTGCGACTACCGTCCAAAAGGCTGAGAGAACGCACTGTAATTTGGCTCCCATATAAACACAAGTTACTCTTCAGAGAGGTGACAATAGTGCCAATCTTTCTGCATCTACTTCATCTGCAAAATAATGAGAAAAAGAGAATTATGCTTGACTAATTCTTAAGTGCATTCTTGGTGAAATATTATGACTTTGTGGGTTCGTAGAATTAAAAGTCCGAGTTGCAGATATTCCAAATATCTTTATCCACCACCTCGCTTCCTGCGGGGACAACCACGTCTTCCTTCAAGATGACCCTTCACATTCCAAGGCGCTCTTCGGGTTGCCGGAGTATCACCTCTTCACCATTGAGCGGCAGGACCTTCCTGCCGACGTCGACCGTCGCCTCGTGGCTCCTGAGGGCACCCAATCACAGTATCACCTCCTCAGCCACCTTCGTGACGAACACCCACAGACGCACGGCACTCCGTCCCAAGATCAACTTCAGCAAAACTTTTTTTCTCCACAGGCAAGGTGTCGCCCAATGCCGTCACTAACTGGGATGGTAGGCTTGGTTTCCTGGACGGCAAACCCTTGGCTACGTCAGGTCTGATGATGGTCATGGCTGCCCCGGTGTCTACGAACACACGGCACGGCTTCCCTGTCACCCAACCGTCCACGATGAGGCTGTCATCCATACGCCGGCTGACGGCGCGCAGTGTCACTCGAGGAGATGGTGCTGATGGCGCCGACGTGCCCCTCTCCACGGCGGACCTTACTCGTTCTTCCGGCTGCATTTCCTGGTGTCGGCTGTCTCTCTTAATGTGTCCTGGTTGGCCGCACCCACAGCACACGCCACTTGGTCTTCGCCGGCGTCCCTCAGCTGGTCTTCGGTCTCCCGTGTAGCGGATAGTCCTGATTCTCGACGTCTGGGTTGCCATCATCTTGGCCGCCTCCATCCTTAGTTCTGCCGTTAGCGTCTAGTAGATGGTTTTGTAATCGCCGAGCATTAAGCGCTGAAGAATCTCCGTGTCTCGTACTCCGTCGACAAAGGTGTAGGGAACCTCTCGGGATACAAACTCTGGTGGGAGGTCAACTAAGGCTTTACTGGCCAGCTGCTCGATTGCGAGGGCGAACTCCTGCAGTGTCTCCCCTGGCTGCTGTGACATTGACAAAAGCTGGCTGCGGTACGCTGTGGCTATGAGGTGGTTTCCAAAGCGGTTCTCCAGGGCTTCCCAAATGTCCTTGGGTGCCGCCGCTGTCTGGACCACGTTCAGGATTTCTGCGGCCTGTCCCTGGAGACTGGCTATTTGCTGTGCGGCCTCTTCCTCTGGTGACCACTTGTGTTTGGCCACCATGTCGAACTGGCGTTGGAAGACTTCGAAAGTTGTCGCGCCGCCGTATTTAGGAGGTTTGACGCGCGAAGATGCTGTGTCACGTCCCGGCACGTCGACATTTAAATCCTTTAACGTCCTGCCGACGATGTCCTCTACCATGGCGTTCAGGGACTTGGTGTTACTGTCGGCCTTTCCCTCCAGGTCGCTAACGTGGCTCGCCAGGTCTTCGATGCGCTCGTAAAGCTCCGTGACGTCCTCCTTTACGCCGGTGAACAGCTCTTCAAACTTTGCGGCGAGGGCCTCGTTTGCCGCTTTCATTTCCGTGGCCAATTCGGTCATCTTCACGGTCAGGCTGTTGTATGTAGCTTCCATCTTCTCAGTGAGGTTACCGTTAGCCGTCTTCATTTCTTTCAGTTCCCTGCCAAGTTGTTAATTGTGGTCTCCAGCTTCGCGGCCAGGTACTTATTTGCCGCTTCTGTTTTTGCAGCGAGGTTATCATTCGCCATCTTCATTTCCGAGGTGATTTCGGCCTTCATTTCTATTATCTTCTCCAAAATATTTTCCAATGCAGCCTCCAAGTCGTGTTATGTCGCACTCCTGACACCAATTTTGACTTTGTGGGTTCGTGGAATTAAAAGTCCGAGTTGCAGATATTCCAAAAGTTCTTTATTTGCGTCGAAACACACTTCGTAGTGGCAGAATTACATCACATATCACAATCTACAACACCAGGGTCGATGACAAACATCAGCTCTCGTTACAACAACACTCTACAGCTGTTTACTCTCCTCTTTACGACTCCTCTTGGCGAGTCGTCGCCTTCTTAAATACCTCATTGATAAATTCGAGAGATTTCTGGAACAAATAAGAAAACAACTATTCTCTGCCAATCCAGATATCACTAGAACCTTCCAAACGTGAAACCCTATCTGTGCCGGCAAGTACTTTATCTCAGCCATCTTTATTTGCCGACTCTTTGTGTACACTAGCCGCGCTATCTAGATAACGGGTTCGCGGCAGTATAGTATTTTCTAGTTCATATTCTAACATCAAAGCGTCTTCAAAGATAGCAAATCATGCTGTCGAGTCCCTAAAAGTGATGCAGTGATATAATCTTTCTGAATACTCAGCAACCTTTTAACGCTCTATTGAACTAGCATGTGCTATGTTCAAACCATGGAGGTTTTGCAGGAACCCAATAATGGAAAATTGAATGTGGTGTCATTTTTGATGCACCGCTCATTGCTTTAGAACATCTGCCTGATAAAGTGTCGATTTTCTAATGCAGCAGGCACTCTTCTGCGAAAATCATACTGCCATTTAAATAACCCCCATAAATTGTTAACGAAGTTACAGCATACGGACATTAGCATTTAAACATTTAAATTAAATTAAATTAACATTTAAACATTTCCAGCATTATTTAAATTGCATTACTTCTAAGGCAACTTCATTGTAGTTCTGACTGGCTTAGTTGATTTAGTTGCTGACCTGCTGATCTCAATATTCAAACTCAGTCCCATGTCAGTAGACTTACTGGTATGGGAAATAGCTCCTGTGGGACAAAATTCCGATGCAGATATAATCCCAACAATTGGTGGTCTGGTCAACCCACAAAATATTTATTTTCCAACTCATGTTTGTTTTCTTAACATTTGCGTTTTGCGCATTATAGTAAAATTGTTCATTTTTATTGTTATAATCGTATTTATTATAATTGAGACAAAATTGTAATTTACATTGACCTAGATATTGCACGTATAGTTTTGAATTTTGCGTGTCGAACTGTATGCTAAAACAACATTGACATTATAGGCAAAGACAGTAGGCTTTGCAGTGCAACTTGAAATAACCTTTAGCTTAACTATCAGCTGCAAGTACCGGTTTCATTCAAGCTGCATCTCTGAAGATCAAAATGATATCTACGTCTTTATCGTTTTATGCACCGCCTCTAAGGCGTGGTGGTCTGCCACACATTCAGGCCGTCCCGTTTAAATCCCGGCCAGGGTGAGTTACTTGTACAAGGCTTCTGTCAGAATTTTCCCTTTTCCGGAAGGATGAATGCCGGTGAAGTGTAAGTTCTATAGACCCCGGGCTCATTTGAGCATCATTTCCCTCACTGTCCGATATGGTTGACGTTGGAGGACGCTATGTTGCTTAATATTCCAAAAGTGGCAGGTAAATAGAACCAGGGAGCACATAAAAATACAGGATAGGCCGTTTCTCGATGTATGCGTTGCTATGACACACATAGCTTTTACTTCAAACTTGCTTGGACCTGGATGACCCGTAACTTGGGTTGCCATACGTCGCGGATTTCGCGGATAGTCCGCGATTTAATGCTAGAAGACGAATGTCCTGGATGAAGAAACGGAAGTCCGCAAAAGCAATGACTGCTAAAAATAAGGTTTTATTATTATCTGAGAGTTTCACCGCCACACGCCTTTCAAGTATTTCCCCATTCCTTATGGCAGTTTCCAGATAGGGACGTGGATGATAAAGACTATCAATATGTCGCTTATCTCGCGCTAAAAGTGACAGCGGAAGTAATAGTGTAATCGGTTCTCTGTTATTTTGCTGTTTCCGGTTCCTTTATTTCTAGTGTCTACCTCGGGTTTCTACGTTCTGCAGATTGTATGAAGTTATGGAGGGTAATTCTGAACATGTACCTAAACCCGATCTCGAATTACTAGTGCCATCTTTACGTGCAATTTTAATATAAGATGTCGAAACGAGAAATTTACTAGCACTAATCTTGGAAGAAATAAACATGCGAATTTTTGTAAAGTTCAATACATGCACTAAGAAGTACGTTTTATTTTCATGCTATTTGAAACGAAGGCTATTTAAGATAAACTTTTTGGACTCTGCTCGCGTCTGGGAACGACAAGAGCAATCGTAAGCACAAAATGTGATCTTCAACTTGCATACGGCCAATATTTACGAAATTATCGTGCAAACGTTTAGTGCACAATTTAAACATTCATTTAAACATGCGCATATTTGAGATTAAATACCAACTAGTTCCTGACTTATTTTATTACAGCTGTTGCATTTCAAACACCAATGAAGGGAAACGGGCTCCCAACGACCATATCACAAGCAAGAAGCACACAAGGGTGTGAATTCTGCTTCATCTTCAAAACAGTTGAATAGCTTTTTTTAGTAGTAATCAAACAGAATAGATAAAGTTGTTGAAGCAGACGATACATTTGAGTGTTTTTCTGTGAAACATCAACCTCCCTCATGTTCTTCCTCATGCACATCAAAGGTCATATGTGAGCGTTTTAGTGGTTCAAATGTAGCTGTTCAGTTTTTATGTGCAGCAACGAAAATTAAGGCAATTGTTAACAATGTTGTATCATATTTCCTTAAAGAAAACGTAACAGTCAATATAACGTGAATTATTTTGGGATCAGTGTAGATGCCAGTTATCACAAGCATATATAAATGTTTCCTCGTTTGGCCCAGTATTTTGATATCACTGTAGGTGCTCAAAGTAATTTATTACAGTTAAATAAGTGTGACAATGAAATTTCCAGTACATTGTTTTTGTATATAAAAGTTTCCGCATTCAGCCTTAGTGGTAATACGTTTAGTGGAATGACACTAACACTAGCTTTGAAACTGTTGGAAGAAACGGGGAAACAATGTATTCACAAAACTTGAAAACAAATCAAATAGGTTTTTAATAGGGTTAGATTGCCCAGTTCATGTATTGCATAACGCACTCCAAAGAGGAAGAGACATGCTTTCACAAGTTATTCAAATTATTATTATTATTATTATTATTATTATTATTATTATTATTATTATTATTATTATTATTATTATTATTATTATTATTATTATTATTATTATTATTATTATTATTATTATTATTATTATTATTATTATTATTATTATTATTATTATTATTATTATTATTATTATTATTATTATTATTATTATTATTATTATTATTATTATTATTATTATTATTATTATTATTATTATTATTATTATTATTATTATTATTATTATTATTATTATTATTATTATTATTATTATTATTATTATTATTATTATTATTATTATTATTATTATTATTATTATTATTATTATTATTATTATTATTATTATTATTATTATTATTATTATTATTATTATTATTATTATTATTATTATTATTATTATTATTATTATTATTATTATTATTATTATTATTATTATTATTATTATTATTATTATTATTATTATTATTATTATTATTATTATTATTATTATTATTATTATTATTATTATTATTATTATTATTATTATTATTATTATTATTATTATTATTATTATTATTATTATTATTATTATTATTATTATTATTATTATTATTATTATTATTATTATTATTATTATTATTATTATTATTATTATTATTATTATTATTATTATTATTATTATTATTATTATTATTATTATTATTATTATTATTATTATTATTATTATTATTATTATTATTATTATTATTATTATTATTATTATTATTATTATTATTATTATTATTATTATTATTATTATTATTATAATTACAATTATTATTATTATTATTATTATTATTATTATTATTATTATTATTATTATTATTATTATTATTATTATTATTATTATTATTATTATTATTATTATTATTATTATTATTATTATTATTATTATTATTATTATTATTATTATTATTATTATTATTATTATTATTATTGTTATTATTATTGTTAAAGTGTATAACCGCTTCTCAGTATATAGAGTTCGTGTAGCAGCACTAACAGATTTTGGTGATTTTCTGAATACAATACTCAAAGATATACTGAGCCATGTACAAAATTAGGAGATAAGCTTGTTTCCTGCAATGGAAAGGTTCATATACAGGCTCTTAAATCGTATTTCCTATCTCTTGATAAACATCCCATTAATCTCAAGGATTTTCTTCTGAAAAGAGGAATAAAAGAATAAAAAGTTGTAGATTATGACTTATAAAAAGTGGCTGAAATTTTTAGAAGGTTGTGTTTCAGAAGAGCAATAATCAGAACCGTTTAAAATTGAGCAATACTATATCTCTATTATAGGGCACAATGCCAATGTAGAGAGAGTATTTTCTTTAGTGAATGTACAGTGGACAAAAGGAAGGTTCAGGCTGGCATTAAAGTCAGTCTGTGCAAACCTCCAAATTCAATATCATATGAAAAATATAAGGTGCACTGCATTTCACAGACTCATTCAGAATCAGGGAAAGTTCCTTTCTTCTTTGATACCCTCAGAGAAATATGACTGATGCCAAGCTTAATGTAAAATAGTTCTAAAATGTAGCAACAAAATTCATTCAAATATATTTAATGCAAGTTAACATTAATTTTTTCATTGATGACAGTCCTTTTCTGATAGCATTGATGATTGGGGTAATTTTCATCATTAAAGGCGTTAATAATTGGACTATGTTTTAGATTTGGTCCTCGAATTATAATATCCTCTTCCCGCTAATCAACTAGGCTTGGTCACACGGCACCTATACGAAAGACAAT
This sequence comes from Mantis religiosa, assembly GCA_030765055.1. Lineage (NCBI taxonomy): Eukaryota > Metazoa > Arthropoda > Insecta > Mantodea > Mantidae > Mantis > Mantis religiosa. The sequence goes on along the minus strand of CM060950.1, from coordinate 174,118,862 downwards.
TCCTTTTGATGGCTAACAAAACTCGTTGCTCTTAAACCTGTCAAATTTCTCAGGACCCGTTTTACAAGTTCAGTGAATTGAAGTAGTCTATCCATATTACATAACTTTTTGAAACTGTGCCTCTGAATTTTGTTCATTGCACAGTTCAGATTGTATGCCTTGCAAAAATAAATATCGAATCCTAAATGAGAACGAGAAACAATTATGAATTGAGCGATGTAATCCTGTATGCAAGTATGGCACAGGTTTAACAGTATATGAGATAATATTAGTTAAAGAATTAGATATTTATTGGTGTTTTCGTTTACCAGGGGAGATGTTTACGAAATATTTAGCCAAAAATCACAATTTGCATTAAAACTCTCCTGTAGCCATGACATATCTTCTTATCTGAATGCTATGAGTACTTCATATTGTTCATTTCCTTTATTATCAGAATATACCTTTTGGAATTATAAATATGAAATGGTGAAGTGATTTGTTCCTCTACATATTTTTCTCTTTTGCGGAACTTATACAGGTTTTCGGAAATAAGGGTAGGCTTGCATTGCTGAAAGAAAAAGCTTATAATAACTAAGCGTAATGAAAACAAATACTTTTCCAAAATAAGCACGTTATTGGTATAGAAAAATCCCAAATATAGTTTGCTAATATACTTCCTGCCTGTCAGTGCTACCCTCCTATTACACCAAAATAAATACAAGGGACCTGCTGCACTGTGCAGTCCAGTAACAACAAATTGATAAAGGCAGGCAAGGTACCCCTGTGTCTGGCGGTTATCCTGAGTTCCGTATGAGATCCCTAAAACGGCCTGAATTCCGAGCGCACCTTCTGAAGGATACATCTGAATTCCGTGCGACTACCTGCCACTCCTCCGGTTTTATTTGCAGCCTATTAGTGTTACCCAGGGGGCACCGGAAGAAGGTTAACTGCTGAGCTTTCCATTAGTTATTGTATATTTTACATTTATTTTTATTGCTTTTTTATTCTTTTGGTTTTACTTTATGTATTTATTTTTTCCTGCTTAATACTTAATGTTAAAATGCTTATAACTTGAAGCAGCTTTAAACCTTGTCACGACGTTATTTTGGCAACAGCTTTTGTGTCATATCAGCTTGGTATTAGTATTTACAGTTTTGGGAGAAAGTTAAATGACACTGATTTTATAAAATGCATTCTCGATTTATTATCATTTTGATAAAACAGAATATATACTCTTAAGACTGGATGCCCTTGAAAACATCTGCAACTATAAATATATTTGGATGTGCTGTGGAAAACATTCTGTTAAGTTTACCCGCCCCCTCCCCATTTATACTCCGCCTTTGACTGCAGTGGTCATATCAGCGGCCGTTCTCCTTTGGAAAATATCGATGGTGATAACTGGTAATCGTTAAGTTGTACCATTAGATCATGCACACATTCACACTCCCATTCATACTTTCGGACTCTGGGGAAGGTGGGGAATCATCTTGGTTGGAGAAAAATCCCCACTCCCAGCGGGGAATCGAACCCGGGACCCCTAGCACTACAGGCAGGTGCTCTACCGACTGAGCTACTGGGCCAGCCACCCGTTTGTTTTTCTATTAATTGAGATGTCAAATCTTGCCCAAATCTTGGTCGGTGTTGAAGGTTTCCAGTATGCAGTATCTTGTGGTAGTATTGCTATAGGTAACATCCTCAACGAAACACTCATCGACTTCTTCTGGACTTAAAAACGGTAGACCAAAAAAGCATTTCAAAAATGTGTTCACTTCCTTGTCTTCATTGAACTTGCTAGTCAGACCAATCGTTTGTATTTTTCGCTACCAATTCTGATCAAGATGAAAGAGGCATCCACGAATTTCAGACTCGGTCACCCTTGCACAGCATTGCGAATGGATATTTCCAAACCTACAAACACTTCCGTTGGCTTGAAGCTTTGGCCAAAAGAAGCATATTTGTTAATTATACTCTTACACATTTGTTTGTAAGACTCCTATCTTTATTTGGCAATTAGTAGAATACCAATGGTCCTATTTAGTTATTTATGATTTTGTACAGAGTGAATAACTGAGAGAAATATGGTGGACAGCATTTAATGGTCCATCTCCATAAATTTGCGAAGCAGCACAAAGTTTTGTAATATTTTTTGCAGTTGAAAATCCCACAAGTTTGCTCTCGGGGTCATTAAATAACAAGAATGCCTCACCTGTGTTTGGCATTGGTTGCATCTCTTCGACTGCTGTTTATATTTCATCGATAGATGTGGGTTGCTTAGGTACTGTAAAAGTCTCTCTTCACATATGTTATTTCTAATCAGTTTAACATCCTAAGATGTTAGGGTACTCACATCTCCAGTTATCAACTCCTGATGTATAAATTTGGTTGGTGTAAAGGACAAGTCCCCAGCTGCTTGCCGTTTCAAAAAATTTGAAATCTTCTGTCTGTTTAAAGTGCTCCCAGGAACTTTTCGTGATTGTGCAAACCTACTATTGCATTTCATCCTTCAGCTTCCTTTGGAAATAAAACTAATGATAGTCTATTACAGAGATCAGTTTTTTTTCCACCGTTCGCTGGATAAGCCGCTTGACATTTATGCTGATTCATATGTGTAATTAAAGCAACTGTATTCTACTGTACCATATACTGTACTGAATCGGCCGACATAATTAGCAGAGAAAGAAGTTTCCACTCAGATACCAACGGCACGGATTTCAGGTTTTTAAAAGAGTCCGGGTATTTCGCACGTAATTCATGATGAGCCATGCCTGGCCTAGGTCAGACTTACCTGATTAGGACGAGAGGTGAATTACAACTGAAAAGCTTGGGTACCTAATATGTCTCAAACTCTACACTTCATTTGCTCGGCAAAATCGCGTTATAGAAATGGTGCCTGTATTCTTTTTACGTTCCAAAATTGAATATTAATGCTATATTGTCCAAATCTTAAGAGATTATTATGTAATTAGTTCTGTTAAGAAATCAGCTATTCATGGCAGTAAATTGAGGGTAGTTACTGTTATTCTGAATAACTGAAATCATCTCTTATATCCGCCGCACAGAACGGACTAATTCCATGACATTTGGGAAAAAATTGTGCACATCATAACTTATTTCATGGTCGTTTTACCATGTTCAAAATATTACTTTTGTTATTCAAAATTCTACAAATCAGATACATGCTACTCAAAATCAGTACATTCTCCTAAGCGTACACTTTGTATTTACGACCCATTTGCGAAAAACACCCCTCAGTTCCTTCTATATTACTGAGAACTTTCGCATTCATTGGCTGTTTCGATAAACCTTGCACGATTCCACTACTGTTGCTCAGAGGTAGTAGGATACCTGAGACATGGATTGGTCCATGTTTTCGACATGTTCTTGGTGGACATAGTTGACATAGAGTTATGCGATCTGGCAGCTCTTCACTGTTCCGTGTTTACTACATAATCATATAAGATAATTTGTTTCCTATATTCTGTCTTTACATCGCCAGCCAGTGTTACCTAAAATATTACTGGGATTTCGTTTTCATGTATTAAAAAACCGAGTATTTTAACTTGCCTAGAAAAAGATGATAAAATCCAACGAAATGTTCGAATATCAAACATGAGAAGGAAACTGTTACGAACCTGTTTCAGATTTTAGAAAACAAAGTGAATTGTCTCTTTCGATATTTCGCTTCTATCAGGCTTATCATGAGAGCGGATATAGTAAATATATTTTGAAAAACTATTCCTTGAACTGCTCTTTCGTAAAGTATAACCGAAAGGTCCTTCAGAAAGAAGTGGAATATTGCAGTAATACATTTTGTTACTCTCAAAATCGTCGTAGATTGCAAAAGTTGTGATGGCCAGTAATACATCCGCGTAAAGGTTTAGTCCCCTCATAAAACAATTTTCCACACAACTGTGGTTTGTTTTCCTTTACTGATTTCCATGTTTTAGAGTAAATTGTTGCTAGCTTATGTATGCTTTTCCCTTGAATTAAGGAAAAAAAAGGTCTCTTGAAAACATACTTCGAGTTGGCTATAATACAGGATTACATCATCAGCTGTTAAAAGGCTCCGTATTTGTCCAAATAAAAGGTTTGTATATATTATATATAGATTATCGACCCATTGATTGTACATTGGTTTTTAACATCTATTAATTTATTCACTTTATTATTTTTCAGTAAAGTATTATTTTTGTGTTTGAAATGCACACAGTTCCTTTTGTAGCATAACATGTGCCACGTGTTTATAAATCTCGTTTATCTGCAAATTTTTGCTGAAACATGTGTTGAAAGCTTCACCAACATTTCAACTGCTTGTGTCCGGCACGGAAATAATGCACTTACGTGACTACCGTTTCCAACTGTTCTGTTTGGCTATCTTTTCTAGGCCAGTGTTTGGATATTTTTATCCTTGTAGAACATTATGTTACAGTACTCAACTGCTTGAAAATTATAAGCAGGCATTTGAAATCAACAAGTGCGATCTAAATACTTCTTCCATTTCTAACTGAACGTATTGATATTCCAGCTTTCGTTTCCCGACATATGGTCTCTCATCTGTTTAAGTATAAAGTGTAATCATCTATTCTTACCGAGTGTTCGTGATATGCCACGTCAACTGGCAAAATCCGGCATTTTAAGAACAAGTACTTCTGATGAGAAATCGATAACGACATAAACGTGCTGGACTTATGAGACAACCAATTCAGATATTCCAATAGGTCATTTCTCAGATTTCAGCAGCCGCTTTCCCATAGGCTGTAGTATGTGTAAATTTAGGTGAATAAATTTTTCATAATAGATGGCCTGATGTTTATTCACGTGCAACAAATTAGTGCATCACTGCATAGGTCTTCCGAAATAATTTTCAATAATTCCTATAATTCCACTGAGAACCCGTATTTATATTTGTGCCATCATGTACTACAGCTGTTGATTAGGTTTAAGTCACTTAGTTTTCATTCAAACTGTGACGCACATCTAAAGGAGAAGTTTAAAATTTATGGAATTAAATTGACGGACACTTTACATTTCAGATAGAATGATGCATATTTGCATGTTGGTTCAAGCCAAATTATTGTTAAAATATGTGAGTTTAAAATACTTGGAGTAGGAATATAAATTCGGGAACAATTTTTAAAAATATACCTAATGAATTAGGTTAAGGTACTGCGCCGTCCACAGCTTTTAGTGCTGCACATGTACATAGGTCTTGGTTTAATTCTTCTGATGGGTAAACTTGATGACATTGACAATAACTAGTATCCCCATGGGTTTTCTGGGATATATACAGATCTGTTTGAGATCGTCTAAAGCAATGATGTTACAATGGACGGTGATGCTGTAGGTTCATTGGTTTCACATGGGAGAAGGGCAAAAATTGTAACTCTAAAAGTAGTGTGTCGAGATGACCAATAAGTCCTAAAACAATGTCTGTCAGAGTAACGCCTAATAACTTAGTGGAGAATTTATATTTATGGAATGGAAAATAATTACTCCATCTATAACGTCATAGTGACATGTGGAGGTATGTAGTGAGAGGAACAAAAGGAATATATATATGAATGATTATTGTGGTGACTATGTGACTCCCTTTATGATGAGAAGTGGAGAAAAAGATGGTACCAATATACAAATGTGATACTGTTTTATGCCATAAACATACTTCGAGATGCCTACCTGGATACTTAAAAGATTATTGATGATATGAAGCATGTCCTGTTCTGACGATATTGCTACCGAAGATATCAAATAAAGGTGATTATAAAAATTTTGTGTTAGAAATATATCTATAATCTCATATTGGCGCGTCAGGTATACCGGTGCCGCGCTGAAAGAGAAACACAAATTTACGCTTATATTTACAAATATATCAGCCACATACAGCATTAGCGGTGAAACAGAAATCATATATCCATTATTACGTAATTTAACACTAGGACGTCCAAGTTTTCTTACAATTGCCCCATGAAATAAAGTACAGCATTAGAATACAAAATCACGTTATTCTAACCAAAATGATTATAATCAGAAAACTTTATTTTTAATTTTAAAGTATATCTCCTCTCGTAAGGGGCACCTGTTACCACAAACTTGCATCTTGAAGTTTCTAACTGTTTTCAGTACAACTTCCTACTTACAGCTGAACTGAACGAAATTTGAAATGTCTGCTATAATTCCTATACTCACGCATTGCAGTTATTATTTTTAATTGTTGATATACATTTACATGTTACTGAAAGCATAAAGCATATTCAGGTATACGATAAAGGTATAGTTTTATATAAAGGAGTCAGTATGACATCTTAAGGTGTTTAAGGTAACTTGCATGCAACGTCACAAGTGAATATTAGGAACCAATTTTTATGTGGCGCATCAGTATAAGTTACACAAGTAAATTGTATATAATTAACTGTTTTACTAAAATCAGAAACTATATCCCATTTATGGATCAATTTAACGTCCACCAATGCTGTTACCGTATCCTGAGTGATGTTCTTTCACGATAACAGAACAGGATGTAACAAGACAATAAGACCCATAAAATTGCCTTCAGGAATACTGTATCTGTCTGATTATTCAGGGTCCGTGGCGTGATTGTGAATACTAACACAATCGTCACTCTCATTGACAAAATTCTCTTTGTTGTCGGCTCCTGGTGCAACAGCAAAAGCCGCGATTTCTTGAAGCCAAGTTGGAAATCTTAAAGTTACTGAAACTAAGCGTCTAAACATACTTCCACATTAATTTTGTAACTATTAATAGCTTCACAAATAATTAAAATAAAACTGAATGTTTCAGTATGGCTCTATTCATTCAAACCTTAGCCTACAAACGTCTAGTGTGGAATCTACCCTAAAAACACAGTGGTTTAACTGTGAAGCCTGGGACTTAAGTACTTACAGCATAGCAACTCGCCACAAAAGGTGCGTATTTTTTTGTATATGAGAACTCCTAGTGGTCTACCGAGAAATATACGAGTCAGTTGGAGAATTTAATGTCGTGTCGGCATATTGGCCATAGTAGCTCAGTGGGTTAGAGCAACCGCATGAAGAGCGGGAGATTCGTGGTTCAAATCCCGGCTATGGCATTGAAATTTTCAGTCTGGCTCAGTTCACCCAACTTAGCCTACACGCGGCTAGTGTGGAAGAAATCATTCCAGTAAATAAATAATGTGATAATAATGTACTTAGGGCATTTTTCTGCAATAACGCATTTCTTTCTGCCTCAATGTTATTTGAGAGTAGGCACAAATCACAATTTAAAGCTCTACTGAATGTTATATGTAAGAAAAGTATTGTGAAAATCAGTACAATACTAAATGAAACTGCATTGTTAGAGCATGCGTTGTTCAAGAGAATAGTTTCAGTAGGTATTGTTTGATAAACCGCATTCCCGCGGACACACCTAATAGCTTTTAGATAGCAAAGAGGATTGCAATAGCAGTTGGTATGAGTCAGAGTGATTTTTCATATGTCTTACATTGATGTAGCACTTCAACTATGCTCTCGTTATGATCAAAGTATGTGACATAAAATCTCTAAAAACTAAATAAATGTGGTTCAAAGATATAAACTGAGCCACAGAGCAAACCAGATTTATGACGCTGACAGTTTTTCAGTTATAGGTGTTTTAAGAAATGTATGAGAAAAATACTTAGAGCGCGAGCACTCCGGATTAAAGGCTTATGAACGTTCTTTTTCCATAGAGTGTATCAAAATTAAAGATAAAATACAGACTCATTGCTAGATATAAAATCTAAGTGTAGGGACGTATTCAAAGATATAGCAATGGACTATTGCTAACATCTAACAAGACATTTTGGCTAATATGCCAACACATAAATTTGCTTTTATAAGAGAGATTGGAGACACAGCTGACCAAAAGCAATAGAGTTGAAATGCTGATATCTTGGTTTATTGCACATTACTGGACCACCCAACTGAATCTATATTACAAGATTTGGAGGGGGAACATAGTACCAGTAAATTTTGAAGATATTTTGTGCCTAAGCACCTGCGGCGTAATCACAGGAGTGAGAAGTAAGAGTATAATAAAAATGGCCGGAGCAAAGGCGAGACGATAGCGGAGATCAATATTCTATCACCATATAGTTCCATACTCCCCGGTGGCAGCTCGCACAACTGGCTCCCAGCGCCCGTGCAAGCTTACACATTCTCAAAGGGCTGAGAAACGACGATCTTCATCAATTTGCAGAGGGCAAATTTCCTGTCATGTACACCAGCCCCGCCCCCCGATACTTAAAACCCTGAAATAGCCAACCCCTTTGAAAGGTGAAGTGAAAGCAGAAGTGGGGTGAAATAAATCGCCAGGAAATATAGTAATCGCCTAACGACCTGAGAACAGAACCCGTAGGTAAGAAAAGTTGACCCCGGAATCGAATCCAACGTCTCTCGAATTTGGGACTCAAAGACCACCACCTGAGCACTCTTACTCTGTGCAACATCACGAAAAGGTTCTGTTCTGTTAGAAGGTTTGAAACAGTTAAGGCAATGGGTAGATCTCAAGTCTCCTTCCTTCCGTATAGGAACCCAACGTATACCCAAATGGTTTAAAATATCTAAATTTTTGACAGTTCTCTTCTAGTCTAATGCTTATGAAGGATAAACGTTGATCATATAAACCGCTCTAAAATATGTTATCCTTAATCGCATTGCATGTATTTAAATATAAAATGGTTTGCAACTTTCTCCAACAAAAGTAAAATTTTCTTCTTCGGATTTTTGAAGAACTTTTAAGTATTTAGCACTAGTTTTTGTGTATAACACCAGGAAATTATTTCTGATACATTAGAGGTATCAAACCTCATCGCGTAGAACTCTCTTTTTCCACAAACTCCTTCCTTTCACATTCTGTTTCCTTATTAACTGTACCATCAATTCACACACATGAGCAGGCCAGGCCGTGGCTCAGGCAGGCCACTGCAGGCCGCAGTGGTTAGACCGCTTGGCTCTCACCAAGGCGGCCCGGGTTCGATCCCAGGCGACCGCAAAGTGAGATTTGTGGTGGACAACACGGCTCTGGGGCGGGTTTTCTCCGGGATCTCCGGTTTCCCCCGCCATCTCATTCCACCGGTGCTCCATCTTCATCTCATGTATCATCAGTGTCATCGCCTGCGGTGCCGTATGTAGTAAAAGCGGGCGTTAAACACTACACATTTCTACACATACATGAGCACTTGTTCTTGTTGCTTCCCAAGGTTTAGAGCCGTACCATACCTTCAACAGTAACTAGATTAGCAAACCTAGTAGTCCATCAATTATTCGTCTTCTCCTCCTCCTGCACCAAATTCAAGCTTACCCTTCATGCCAGAATTTACAAGTCGTAATGTCAATCTCTCGCCAGTTAATGATCTTAAATGACTTTGCACACTTATTTGAAATGTGTGTGATTGCAGTGTCGGAAGAACTTTGTTATCAGAGTTCATGAATTCGATCTATATAATTGTCGCTATATCACTATATATCAATGAATATAATCAGTTGCTTTTAGGCATAAATATTGATACACTGGGATTCCACAGTTGTACTTCAGTCAGAGAGATCTTAGTCAAAGTATAGTGAATATAGATGGAAAAGGAATGACACAACTCAGGAACAAGGGATTATACAATTTTCAGGGCCTTGAGGATGACATTAATACATACAATTAAAGCTACGCTGATGCACTGGACCAATGAGATTGAGGTTATTGGGTGAGTGAGTGGTGTTTTAGAGTCCGTCGACAGTGAGGTCATTTGGGCCCGTTGAGGTTATGGTTAAGGACTGATTTCACCAGATAACTGTAATGTGTTCAAAAGTGTGATAAAGAAAGTAATATTATAACATTGTAACATTACACCTAAGGTATTATTAGATCCCAATACATGATAATGATCTACTGAATAGAAGGATTCATGTATCAAGTATGGAACACAAACACTAGGTACTGATAGAAACATTTTGTTTGGAAATGACTTATTGATATTGCAGGTCATCTTATAGATATGAAGATGCACTAAATATACGCAAGAGGTCTCGATGCCAATAACTCAAGTAAGACGCGATAACAGTTCACATATACCTGTCCAAGCCAAGGAACTCAAAATACAAATATGAAAGATATGGAATTTTCACTGAGAATTTGGACTGCAGGCACTGAATACAGTAGTTACTGTAACCTATTCTGACATAGAGGGGATAATTCCTCTTATTATTCTAATAAGTAAATGGTATTGGGTTTTGATATGGGAAAACGTACCTTAAAAGCCACGAGAAAGTGAATAAAACAGAAGAAAATATGATGAAAAATGTGCAAGTATAAAAGATGTATGCAATAAAGACGTTAAAGAGGCTTTGAATACTCCACAAACTCTCCTCAGAATTGGAACCTAAGTGCATTAAAATAAATGTAAAAATATTCATGAATATCCTCAAAAATCATTGTTATAATATGCCAAACCTTGAAAATCGTAAATTTGTATGTCATTATGTCAGTCTAAACTCACACTTTAATCCTAATTCCTGGATGCAAGTTGAAAAGAATGATATGAAACACGTGAGGTGGTGGCTAAAGCTATCATTTAATTTTAACATTAACATAATTTTAACATAAATTAATAATTGAGATGTAGATTTTAATTATTACTGATTTAGGGATGTATTCAAAGAGCACAAGATTTAAGGAATATGCAGTCACACGCCAATATTGTAAGAGAAAACCTACGTGTCACATACTCTATTACAAAAGAGGGAAGAAACACCAATCGCATAATAAGATGTAAGTACTAAGCCTATTGGTGCATTTCTAATACCTCGATGTATCTAGCAATATTACTCATTGATCACGAAGGAACTAGAAGGAAAAAATTAGCGAAGCTGAAGGAACTATTAAAGAATTTAAGTTTTTAAAATTCTACCTTAATAAGTAGATCTTCATTCACCTGTTCGAAGAAAAATGAATGTGCAGGAAAATCGACTGCAAGCATTACACGATTTCCCTCAAATCAATTTGATTTAAACGATTTTACAAAATTAACTTAACAATAATAAGAAGCATATAGTGATTACATTTAATTCCTAATCCAAAATGGATTATGCTGAACCCTTAAAAGATAGAGTGGTGAAAATTTGGTAGTAGCCATCAGTGTATATTACAACAGCTGGAAATATCTCCCAAAGTTATTCTGAATGATAATGACCGATAATTATAATATACACACTGAAGATTTAATGTTACACTATAATACAAATCGTTACAGTGCAAACCCAAATAAACAAGCTCAGAAATGTTCAAGCAGTTAATTCGGGATTACCTTTATACTTCTCTCCTCCCTCATAATGGCCGCGCCGTGGCTCAGTGATTAGACCGCTTGGCTCTCACTAAGGCGGCCCGGGTTCGATCCCAGGCGACCGCAAAATGACATTTGTGGTGGAAAACACGGCGCTGGGGCGGGTTTTCTCCGGGACCTCCGGTTTCCCCCGCCATCTCATTCCACCGGTGCTCCATCTTCATCTCATGTATCATCAGTGTCACCGCCTGCGGTGTCTTATGTAGTAAAAGCGGGCGTTAAACACTACACATTTCATTTCCTCTCATATACTGCGTAATAGCTCTCCCACTTAGCCACAGTTGAGTCCGATATCTTCCAAACCTCTCAATCCTTCCAGAGAACCACTTATAACACATTATATTTTTCGGAACCAAAATCTTTGTATATTTCACGTTCTAAATATTCGTCCATATTCCAAGAGACCATGAACGGGAAATGCGCAATGATACTCGTTACTTAATATTCAGAAGCGTTACATAATATACCCCAATTAGAGAGGATATAGTCTTTGACGCTCTGCCCAGAAGTACTAGTATACGTAAATTGGCTCAATTCATCCCCTCCAAAGCAGGAATGACACATGACAAGAACGTTGTTTTCACAGAAATAATTTAATTTCAAACCTTCTTCATTGAGTTCTTATCGGTGCTAACTGGAAAGAAATTCGACGTCTCCCTTCCTCTGTGCTCCTTCTGCTTGCTTCCCTTAGATGCTTTTTAACTTCAACTTCAGGTCACTGTAGAACCAAAGCCGTAGGCCTATATGACTTACGTTGGAAGACATAAAATTAAAAAGAAAATTAAAGCCATATGTTTCGAGTGTATACTCATTTGCCTTGCGATGTCAACCCCAGCATCTTTTACGCCAATTGCTTGCCGAGGTTTCTTTGTCCTGGTAACAAATTTCTGTTGATAAACCTATTTGTCCGTTTCAATTATTTCCATCTTTTCAATACCTCATGGACTGTTTCAAACTGTCTGGCCTACTAGCCCGAATAGAGCGGACGTGCCTGGTGACGTGTGTTGTTTACAAGTGGTGTCGTGGGGACGTACGTACTGTGAGTGCAGGAGCAGCATTCACCGCTAGCACAATTCTGCCCACACTTTCGCGTGTGTATTTTTCGTGAAAGTTCACTACATTTGTGGAAAATGGAGGTTTATGCTCCAAAAAAAATACCATCAGGGTTAAATTCACGCTGAATGCTACGAAGTCCACAGCTTATGAAGGACATGTCTTTATAGCAGACACTTTGCGGTTAAATGCGAAACAAGTTGACAGAATTTAGTTAATCGCCAGTGAACGAGCAATTTACATAAAATTGATCTCGGCATTGTTGCTGGAGAAAATTTTAAACAATTTTCCTGAAGAAACGTCGTTCACGTACATGAACTGTGAAATAACTAAAGTAATGATTGAACACGTTACCGGTAATGCTACCAATGTAGGTGTGTTTGATGTACCGCCAGAGCTCCCAAATGAAGTGTTAAAAGCAGCACTGAAAAATTATGCTACTGTGTATGTCATTCGGAAAGAACAATGGGGTCGTCAATATCGTGTTCCGGTGTACAACGGTATACGAGCCGTAAAGATTGCAGCTTAAGACAAATGTTCCGAGTTATATTGTGATCGGCAGCTACCGGTTATGGGTATCATATGCTAGCCAATCCCCATCATGCCATGTCTGCCACAGTACGGAACATCTAAAGCAGATATGTCCACACCGATCAACACAGTTGCGACCGGCCGAGGCTGTACAGAGGAAAGAATCCCAACCCATAGCTGACAATCCACAGCCTGTATTGGCGAGTGAGCAACAACAAGAAGAGTTGACAGAGGAGGAGCTGATGTTAGTGGAGAAAAAGGATTATGCCACCGTGCTTCGCGATAGTCCTGGGAAAAGAGGACTTCGCACACCACGGAGGGGAAGGAGCAGACCAGATGTGGTTCACTGATGTCTGAGACAGCTACAGAGGCGGAGAAACTTCCTAGATGAAAAGAAACGAGTCAATAGATCAAAGACCGCAAAGCTAGTAATGTAGAAACATCTGGAGCAGCCAGATGGAATAGGAGCAGGAACGGGCTGGTTTGTTTCTGCAGAACAGCCTGGACTACAGATGTGGCAATCAGAGGCCGTAGCCACGATGGCAACAAACCAGCCAACAATAGCTGCTGCACATTTTGACATCAGCATCAGGGAGGAGCAAGACAACCAGCTTGCTTACGAGGTTTACCGTGCAGGAGAGGACAAGGGAAACAGGAACTCGGAAGAGGGGTGGAACGTCAGAGCCTGTGCAGAGGACGGGGTACCAGATGGTGGAGGGTAGGTGCTGCCATCAGTCCTCCGGCGGTTATAATTGACAGGATTCCAACTGCGGGACATTCTGTGCGTGACCCTCGGCTTCAAGTTCGTGGAACGCAACACAGCTAAAAAGACAGTAGTCTGTTGACTGCCGAGGAGGGCACAATGGCGACAGGTGGAAAGCAACGTTCTCAGTTGCTGAGGAAAGATGCAGAATAGGGTTCGCCGCGTCTCACGGCGCTGGACTGGACAAGGCAGGAGACGGCGTGTGATCCCTGAGTACGGGAAGAGTCACGCCTTGATAGCAGACTTTGAAGTTTGCTCTCCGGCTTGAAATATCCGTGACAACTACCCGCATTAGGCTGATCTACTTGAGAACAATAGCCACTACAAATATAAATGCTTGCAGGAATATAACGGCCCAGAAATTGCTATATACTTTTCTTCTGATGAATAACATTGACATCTGCTTTCTACAGAAAGTCAATACATTCAATCTTAACACTCTTTACACTTATGATTATAAAGTCAATCTAGGCTTTGAACGAAGGGGCACTGCCATTGTATACCGAAAAGGACTTCATCTACAAAATTTTCAGATGGACCCATCTGACCTGATCCTCTCAGCGATATTGGACGACACAGTATTAATACATATTTACGCTCCATCTGGTACGCAAAATAGACAAGAGCGAGAGCAGTTCTTTCAGAACGCTTTAACTACACATTTATTGTACGGTAAAGAATATTTCATAGCCGGTGATTTTAATTGCAGTCTCTGTGCTAAGGACTAAAAAGGGGCTCCGAATTTCAGCATCATGCTACAGAATTTGGTGTCGCAACTACAACTGCAGGATGCATGGGCAATAAAGCATGGAAATGATGTGGAATTCACGTTTATTAGAAGCACATCAGCCTCGCAGATAGATAGGCTTTATATCTCGCCAGGGATAGCTACTTCTGTACAGATAATTTGGGTTCTGCCTGTGGCGTTCAGTGACCATCACGCAATGATCTGCCAAATACAGATATCTGCCGTCTGTGCTGAAGTTGCCGGCCGGGGATACTGAAAGCTCAATAATTCTATTTTAGAGGATACTGACGTTCTGGAGCAGTTTCAGACTAAATGGCAGCGGCTACAGTTCCCTTTTTGCAATGCACCTAGAAAGAGTGACTGGTGGACTGTAGCGGCAAAACCGGCGATTCGTACATTTTTAAACACATAGGAATTCCGAAGAAAACGGCACAAAAGGAGCGTTTACATTTCTACAACGGAATCCTATGGAATTGGTATACGAAGCAACGGGAGGGTTACGATGTAAATGTCAAGGTCAAGCATGTGAAAGACTATCGAAATGTAACAACTGCAACATCTGGATGGATATAGAATTAGAGTAAAGATCCAACATGCACATGAGGACGAATGGAATTCCTTTTGCTGTTTTGCAAAGGAGCGAAAGAAAGGGCGTACACGATGTCCACGTACACTTCAAGATGTGAACACTGGAAATACATTTACAGGGACCAGATCTATCCTTTACCTCATAGCAGATCATTTTCAAACTATTTCACCATGGGGTTACCCAGGAAACTGCCGATCTACTCACCCAAAACATGACAGAACAAGAGGTACTAGAAGTCATGCAAAAAACCAGTAAACATACCTCTCCAGGTGCTGATGGCCTCTCCTGTCAATTTTATAGGACCTGTTGGCCCATTATAAAACGTAAAGTAATGGCAGTTTTGGAGTTGAGGGTAACAGCTCAGTTTCTCCAAACGTTTGCGGATGGAATTATCACGTTGTTGCCAAAGACAGCACAGCTTACCACTATAAAAGATTTTCGTCCAATAACATTGTTAAATGCTGACTATAAGATATTTACCAAAGTAATACCAAGCAGGTTGAAAGGAGACAACACAGAAATATTACACTACAATCAAGCGGCAATTTCACAGCAAAATATCATTGTTACGCTGGGAGAACTGCGCGATGTCCTCATACACCTTCAAAGAGAACAGCAGGTGGCGGCTTTGATAAGTCTGGATTTCCAACAAGCATTTGAGTAAGTGCAACATTCGTATCTATGGCAATGTTTAAAGGCGACAAACCTTCCGATGCACGTGATTAACACTATTCAAGATCTTTATGGTACAACACGATCCCGGGTGTAACAGAATGGCTGGCATTCCATTCCAGTATGAATAGGCCGGTCAGTGCGTAAAGGGTGCTCTTTATCAATGGGGCCTTTTCCTATCGCATTGAACCCCCTACTTCAAAGACTGCAAGATACTCTACATGGGGTTTGTGTGTACAATGATCGCTTTAAAGTCATTGCTTTGCGGACGATGTCACCATTGTAGCGACTAACAATCACGATATGGCAGCCCTACAGAATGGACCGGAGGTCTATCCAAGGATGTCGGGTGCCAAGTTAAACTAAACAAATCGGAGATATTACTGCTTGGACAGTGGTTGGAACTAGTACAAACACTGAAAATGCAATGTACCACCACCACCGCCACTGCCACCGCCACCGCCACTGCCACCGCCCCTGCCCCCGCCCCCGCCAGCGCCAGCGCCACCGCCACCGCCACTGCCGCCGCCGCCACCACCACCACCACCTCCACCACCACCACCTAGGTGGGCAGGCATCACTTTTATGGGAGATATGGAAGTCACTATAGTTTACAACTGGAGAGAGAAAATCCACCGCTTGCTATATTCGTTATCATTGGAGAGGGCTCGGAACCTGAATTTGATGCAGCGAATTTAGTACCTACATATCTATGGTCTCAGTAAAATTTGGTACTTTGCACAGATATTGCCAATTCCGAAACGTGACGCACAGAAACTTGAGCAACTGCTTGGCTATTTCTTATGGACGGGTAAAGATTACAGGGTGAGCAGATAACAGTTGGGATTGCCGCAATCCAAAGGTGGATGTGGACTGGTGGACATCGCAAAGAACTGTATGGCCTTATTAGGGAAAACTGCTGTCAGATCACTGGGTGGTAATGGTTCATCGATAGATGGGAGTTTCGTGGCAGGATCAGCTACGGAGCCCTCAAAGGCCGCGCCGTGACTCAGTGTTTAGACCGCTTGGCTCTCAACAAGGCGGCCCGGGTTTGATCCCAGGCGACCGCAAAGTGAGATTTTTGGTGGACAACACGGCGCTGGGGTGGGTTTTCTCCGGGATCTCCGGTTTCTCCCGCCAACTCATTCCACCGGTGCTCCATTTTCATCTCATGTATCTTCAGTGTCATCACCTGCGGTGCCGTATGTAGTAAAAGCGGGCGTTAAACACTACACATTTCATTTTACAGAGCCCTAAGAGGGTATATCCGGGATTTAAAGCCATTGTTGACCATCTCAGACATCTACTGGACACCAGAGTTTTCGAATCAACGAGAAATCAATATCAGCTGCTCAATACATCTCAGTGTGCACCCAGGATTGAAGAGTAAGAGAATAAAGAGTGGAAACTTATATGGAAGAATCTCTTCAGTAAAGTGGTTCCTACTGAAAGGCAAACGATAGTATATGAAATATTTAACGAGCCATAACAAGAGCGGAACAATTATGGCGACATGGCCGCGCAACATAAAACATAAGCCAAATTTGTTCACAAATGGACACCTTGGAACATAGGATTGGCTCTTGCATACAGATGCAGAATATGTGGATGGTGCTCAGAGGCTTTACTGCAAAACGGTGCCCGCCGGAGGTTCCACCATGTCTTCGGAGACTACAGCGGCTGGAATTCAGTTTAAAAAACATGTCACTCCACAGATGTGCGATCTGGTTGGTAATGGGAACATCACACTGGATAATTCAGAAAAATCCTGAAAATGTAGCATTACAGAGGGAATGGTTTGATTTCCTGCGAAAGGAACGCTGGAAGCTAATCATTCTGGAATCAGTGGTTCCATGGAGCCTTACATCACCCGAATTGAGCTCCCTTACACTGGTAATTGAAGTGAAAAATATATTATTTATTGTTTTGAGACACCTAAGACACTACCCAATCTTCCGTTATCCCTAGACCCCTTCTTTCCAACCAATGAATGCAAATCCTCACACTAAACAAACGACAAAATCCCGGATCATTACCTATATATATAATATATAATATATAGTTACATAAATGTATATTGGAAAAGAATTAAATTGTTCCCATTGATGAACAATCACATATATAAAATAACATAACAAATAGAACAATATAAAATAAATAAAAAAGTAAAATATAAAAAAAAATTGCAAAAAAAAAATGGCTCTGAAAATTAGAGAGAAGAAAACGGAACTGAAGAAGCCATTTTTCCAAATTTACTGGCTGTAATGACTGGAGCTTACTGCATAAAAAAAAGGTTCCAAGTATAACCAATATCATCCTTCCTCTTAGTTTTCACTGATATGTCCGAGCTATACTATAGCCATTCAGCTCCATCTCTAACTTCCGTTCTGTTCTAGTTTCTCGTTTACTGGATGGTCTCCCACTCATTTTCTTTCTTGTACTCCTGATAATGTCAAATTGAATTTGTTGTATCCTTTTCCAGGCTTTCTAGTCATGTATTGATCACTCGGAGTTCTGACTTATTATTCTATATTCCGTTTTTAATTTGATCCTGAACTTCTCTCACCGCTTCCCTATTTACTTCTCCGCATCTTGCAGTTCTATAAGATATCCGGCTATCATCTTGGTCCCCCGTATGACACCGAGTAAGAATCATTCCTCCTATAAGTAATAGTAATCTAATTAAAACGCCATAATGAGTATATCATCCATCTTTTCACACTGTCCCTTCGCCTTAAAGAAATTTGTCAATTTGTTACCAAACAAGTGAATTACCAATGCGCATGTATGTTTGCCGGCTCCTTTTGCAACCTGTAACACTCTTCATACTTTTATTGCTTCTACCAAGAAACACCTCTGACCTCTGTCCGGTGTAGGTGCTTCAGCAGTCAGAAGAGGATTATACAGGCAGGTATTATTTACCAGACCATTGATAAATACGACTAGCTTGGCCTTCAAAATTTGCAAAACTTCTCAAACGCTCGACATAAATTATACCTAAGCGATCATCAAGTTTCGCTGTTTGTAGAACGGCTTGGATGTATTTAAGTAGTTTATATTCACTTCTTTCAATGTAGATGTTTAGATTATAGAACAGATAGAATCTTTTTAATTATATGATTAGTGTCTCGATCACCTATTGCTTTGCGTCTAGTATTGATATCGTATACTAAATTCCATTATTAAAACGGCAACCTTTGAAATCCGATTGAACCAATTACAATCTAAATTGTAGTGGTCATTTTGCTATACGCTTTCTGCAGGCAATATAGACGATGAGGATGCTTATGATGATGGGGAAGAAGCGAAGAGAAAACTCCCGTAGTTGATACAGAGCTACACTACATCACCAGGCATGACGAGCGGTTACTCGTGAAACCGATTCGAGTCCTGAATTGTGAGAACAAGGGACTCCACTTTTTGTGTAAATAGTTTAGAAGTAATGTTCATCAGTGGATATCAAACCTACTTATTCGCAAATAAACATAGTAGTTACTATGGGAGTAATTAAACATGACGACGACGATGATGATGATGATGATGATAATAATAATGATGATAATAATAATAATAATAACAATAATAATAATAATAATAATAATAATAATAATAATAATAATAATAATAATAATAATAATAATAATAATAATAATAATAATAATAATAATAATAATAATAATAATAATAATAATAATAATAATAATAATAATAATAATAATAATAATAATAATAATAATAATAATAATAATAATAATAATAATAATAATAATAATAATAATAATAATAATAATAATAATAATAATAATAATAATAACAATAACAATAATAATAACAATAATGATAATGATAATGATTAATGATAATGATTAATGATAATGATGATAATGATGATGATGATAATAATAATAATAATAATAATAATAATAATAATAATAATAATAATAATAATAATAATAATAATAATAATAATAATAATAATAATAATAATAATAATAATAATAATAATAATAATAATAATAATAATAATAATAATAATAATAATAATAATAATAATAATAATAATAATAATAATAATAATAATAATAATAATAATAATAATAATAATAATAATAATAATAATAATAATAATAATAATAATAATAATAATAATAATAATAATAATAATAATAATAATAATAATAATAATAATAATAATAATAATAATAATAATAATAATAATAATAATAATAATAATAATAATAATAATAATAATAGTAATAATAATAATAATAATAATAATAATAATAATAATAATAATAATAATAATAATAATAATAATAATAATAATAATAATAATAATAATAATAATAATAATAATAATAATAATAATAATAATAATAATAATAATAATAATAATAATAATAATAATAATAATAATAATAATAATAATAATAATAATAATAATAATAATAATAATAATAATAATAATAATAATAATAATAATAATAATAATAATAATAATAATAATAATAATAATAGTAATAATGACAGTTGAACCACCTGATTTTAATGCAACTATTTGTGCAAAAAATTATCTTAGTTCACCTTAAGTAAATAGACAAATACGCGCTCAGAAAATTAATTTGTAGAAGTGATATGAAATAAGTCATGGTGGGTAGAAGAAGTAATGTGTATGTCATTTTGAAATTACATTGAAATTTTAATGCGTTGCTATTAAATATATTTGTTTTTGATGATATTATATTCTATATATAGGCAATCTTTTGGGGAAAATTGGACGTATTCTTAAAGGGCATAACATCGAAGCAATTTGCATGCCCCAGCTAAGTTAAAAGGGTTAATAACAGTGCAACTATCTCACTGCCTTGGACTTCCAACACCACAGTAGTTTTGTCATGAGACCGTCTCTAGCATGGACCAATCAGTAACGCCCTGCAGCCATTGACTGCTCTGACCTGGCAAAGCACCGGCTCCACGCCGTACATTGGCCAGAAATCGTCATGGCCTACTTTTGAACTTTTTGTATATACAGGAGACAACTCGAGTTACCTCGAAACAAATAAACAAATTCTGCCTAAAAACCTACAACCCATCTGACAATATCCTAAGAAAATAAAACCCTACCTGTGATAAAACCCTTAAAGGATGGGCACGCAGCAATAACCTTCTAGCTATATAGAGCCAGCCAGCACCTCAGTCGGTAGGTCGGTCAGTCTTTCCCGCACACCGCCCTGATGAGGGGAGCCATGTTGGCTATTGTAAGCTTGGCAGTTAGTTCATCGCCGTTTACCTGGCTGGTAGACCGAGAAAAGTTTTATGGATGTTTATTAGTATTGCCAGAGAATATTAATAAAGTAACAGGAACTAAAGCTTACATCAATTAATACGAGACATTAACCCATGAGAAATTGAAGAATCTTGTCACTTTTACTTCTCTCAAAGAGATATTGTATATCAGCCCAATATTCTCTATCAAGACGAGATTTTAGTAGAAGTACGTATTCAGAGGTACCCTGAATGTGTATGTGTATGTGTGTGTGCCTGTAAAATTATAACTTAAAAAATGAAAGTCAGATAAATGCATAAGTTGGTATCTGTGCTCAGAATCTTCCACGATAATGACACGAAGACTTGCTGGAAAAGTAAACGTTTATCTCGAATAATACGAAGCAGCTAGAAAAATATACTTTTGTAATACTAGTTATGCAAAAATAAGCAATATTGGACAGAGGCAATACTTTGAATACAATTACCAGATTCATTTTCATGTTCGGTAATGATATGTGCATAAAGTTATTTAAACACTTTCTATGCAGACGATTTGTTGTTTGAAGTGATCACATATCGAATGTCGTTATGTACATTTGTGGAACATTTTATATTACCTTTTATTTCAGCAATAATTGGAGAGACCTTCACATGAAAAACATAACGTGTTCTCAGGGAAGAACCACAGGATATCTTATGTTTTGAAGAGCAGGAGGAAGGTGAAAACACAGACTAACAGCTGAATAACTTTTAGTTAAATAGCTGCTCAAGTACATCAGTACTTATTTATTACCGTACTTTCTAAAGAAGCTTGGTTGAAGAACATTATAAGATGCTCCATACGAAGTTAATGACGTTTATTATTTTCATATTACTGTGTCACGTGAAGAGCTTTAACTGTCTATACTACCAAACATTTAATGAGAAATATGAATAGAAGTGACAAAAATGCAAGATCGTATGGCACTTCTGCTTCCTCAGTTTGGCAGCTTTTTTCTTTTACACACAGGAATACACACAAAATTATATAAGTGTCATTTAACTACACAACGAAACGACTTTCCTAATTGCTTTCTTACACTCGTTGGTATCTTCCTCTTTCAAATTTGCAATGTCGGGCAAATCAGATAGTGCGTTTTGAAGACCAGTTATTTATATCTGCAAA
>CM060950.1:174039241-174091741 GCA_030765055.1 Mantis religiosa | reverse complement strand
AATACTCGATACTCAGTTCACAAAAGCTTCTAAAGGCAATAACTTGTTTACGAAATTATGCTCTGGACACAAACGTATATAAACAATTCTTATTGTATGTTAACTCCGAGAAAATTATTGTTTGCGATTCTCCATTTGAGGACATTTATTATCTTCCTAGTGGCATATGTTACGTATCTCCTAATGATAACGAGGCCTAATAGTAATAATAATACAAGGTCATACAAGAGTAGAATGGATGAAAAGGACAGCAAGGTTTATCTCATGTTAGGCTCAGGTACCATCACCATATAAAATCTTTACGTCAGACATAGTCGATACATCTAACGTGCAACCATACATACACTGTCTTAGAAATGTTGCTCAGAACCAACCTCGAATTTCTATATCATCCTGCTCTCTCCTTTTATTCCGTATATTATGAATGACCGCCGTTGTGTCCTTAAAACAAAGGACCAGCTTCTGTTTAACGTACCTTCTCCATTGTTAAATATTTATTATGTTTGTATCCAATTCGACCACAATAAAAGCCGTACTCTGCATTTTCGTAAAAGAGACTATACTTTAAGTTCATGTGATAAATTATGTTATCTCTATACCTTTTTCCTTGAAATCGGATTAATCAACAATGACTTCTTAGAACTAAAATATAGAATACTTTATTTCGAATTATAAAACTCGCTGTCAAATACTGACACTGTTTATGAAATTACCATGAAGAATGAAGAAATGAGTTATACAAATTTACGAGTGATTGTAAAATATATTGTTCTGAAGCACATTATTTTGTTTGGTTAATGTAATAAAATGAAATCTGCATGTTGGCATAGTCAAATTTGAATAATTTGTATGAATTTATTCATATCAAAATTTATATCATTGTCAAAATCAACACATTTATTTTCCATTATTGAATTCGTTTATGTGGTCATCATGAAACGAGGGCAGAAAAAAGAGAGCTTGCGGGAATTGAATTTTGCAATCTAGCTCTACCTATCCAATTCATCGCCTACACAAGGCTAGTGGGGGAAAACGATTAAATTTCCAACAAATAACCTAATGGTGATGACTATAAAGCCTGGGATGTAAGTACTTGCAGCATAGTAAGTCGCCACCTAAGGTAAAGACGCGAGAAAATGTTTTCCGATGCGAGCAAGACTGGCCTACGGGAGGGAGGCGGGTTTCCTCTCAGTTAGTTGCGCCAAGACGATTCAGTTTCCTTATACCTGACCAACGAGTTCGGGGCACGGGTATTTAAGCCTCAATGGAAAATAAAACCAATTTTTCCACATGAAACGTACGTGGTTTTATATAACACTCTAGTATCAACCTTGTATTTATCGATCATTTTTTTTAATAACGTTATTTCTTCTCTATCGCACAGCACACTTCAACCATTTTAATCTCCCTTTCTTCTTTTTAAATACATTTCCTATACTCAAAGTGGTATATATATATTAGACTTTTAACGACCAACGAAATAAATAATATAACTATTTTGTTTGATAATGACAGTTCATATACAAAATCACGTTGGTGTCAACGGCATGTCACAGGTTTCACGAAGGAGTTGTTTAAAAGTCAGTAAAGCTGATATGATGCATTTCAATTTTAGCTACACGTAGAAACCATCGAACTAGACCACGCTTGAACTCGCAACCTTGGGATCAGTATGCCAGCATCTAGGTCAATGTGATCAGCTTTTATAATGATGGTAATGGTGATGGTGTTTCTTTTTTCTTTTTTAAAATTTACGTCCTCCAAAGTTAAGTCATACCGGACGATGAATGGAATGGGTGAAATGATGCTCAAATGATCCCAGGGTCCATAGAGCTTAGAAGTACCCGATATTAGTCTTTTAGGATAAGGGAAAACTCCGGAAAAGCCTTATCCAGGTAACTCACCCTTATCGACATTCGAACTCGGGACCTCTTGAACGTGAGGCAGATATGCTACCACCACGCTACCGAGGCGGGCGATGATGGTAATGATGATGATTATGACAAAGGAAACCTGAAGGTCAAATAATAGTGTAACGCTAATCTAATATGCAGCTATAACAGAATTAAACATTTAAACAAGAAATGGTTTACCTATTTGAAGCCTATATAGTTCGAAGCAGAGTGCAGCAATTATCTGCTCTAGAGGCTGTGAACATTACAACATTTCAGGTAACAAATAAACACAAAGATCGCGAAAAATCAACTGTCATGTAGATGCTGTTGCCGAAACCGGTCAATTTAATAAGTTAGTGTTAGCACCTTCTTCGTTCAAGTATTTTAGGGAAATAATGTAGACTTACTTCAAGAATATTTTAAAAGTTCCGTCTTCCGGTATTGTCTACATAGGCAATATGACTGTCACTGTGGTTAAATAGACATGAGGTCGATGCACTCTGCGATTGGTAGTTACCCCCTCGGGGTCAAAGGTCACATTTGCATTATATATAAGAGCGGAGGGTCTGCATTTGATTTAAAAATTACAAAGTGTATCACTGTATCGTGCATTAGAGTGAATAAGATTAGAGAAGAATACCTTTAACCTCGGAAGTCACTCGGGGCCGTATTGTTGGCATGTGGGAAGCAGATCTTGCTACCACACAAATAGCTAATTCTGTGGGAAGAGGGCTTGACTGCCTTCTTTACTGGATCCGGCGGTTCCAGGAAGAGGCAGTAGGTTTAAAAGCCCGGCCTAAATCCGGAAGACCCAGGGTTACCTCTCCGGATATGGATGCAGCCATAGTGCAGAATTTCATAGAGAAACCGTTCCGCCCTTCTACGTCAATCGTGAGGCGTATGGAACTTCAGATAACGCCTTCGACTGTTAGAAAGCGTCTTCATGCTGCCGGGATCCACACTAGGAAGCCAGCTCGAAAAGAGAACCTCACAGAAGCACATCAAGCTGCTCGTGTGGGATTTGCTCTCCAGTTCCTTCCCATGCCTCAGAAATTCTGGGAAACTGTAATATGGACGGACGAGAAAGTGTTCTCATCCGACGAAGAGGGAAGGATGATACTTTGTTGTCCAGACAAGACACGCTACAACCCAGAACACGTAGTGACCACAGCAAGAAGCGGCAGGATTAGCATCGCTTTCTGGGGCTGGATGTCGGCTGCCAGTGTGGGTCAAATGGTCCATGTATTCCCGAGAATAAATTCTGAGGAGTATGTGGAGGTGTTAGAGGACTGCATGTTACCAAGTGTTCGTTCCATGTATCCTGAGGAAGATATGCCTATCATTAGCTATTTTCATGATAACAGCAGCATTCACACTTCAGCATTTACCCGAGATTGGATAGAGTAACACCCCAAAGTTTCTCCTCTCCCTTGACCAGCCAAATCACCAGATCTGAGTGCCGTTTAATATATTTGGGCTATTATAGTTAACGAATGGGATTGCAGGGCAAAACAAAACTCCTGAAAGCCTTGAGGATCACGTTCAGGCAGTATGGGAAAACGTGCGCAGACGACCTTATATTTGTGAATCTCTCATCGCTTCTCTTCCTAGAAGGCTCAATTCTCTTTTAGATGTAAATGGTTACTGGACAGGGTATTAAGCCATTAATCGTTTGTTCCCTATCCCGTATTATGCCCTCCAGGTTCAAGCTACTATTTCTATCCTTTCCTTTCTTCATATGCACATACACATCTACTTAGAAATTGTTTTCAGTTTTAACTATGTATTAATTATTTTAAATGAAAATTATCGTTTATTTTCTGCCTCAATAATTGTTCTCAAGCATAAAATAAATTCAATTCTAGAGTAAAATTAAGATTTAAGCATTGCACTTATCAGACAAAGAATTTAACATTAAATTGGAACCTCATATAATAAAATGTATAATTTACTACAGCGTGTTGTGCTTAAACCTCCCCCTCCTCTTTCTCATTATTATTATTATTATTATTATTATTATTATTATTATTATTATTATTATTATTATTATTATTATTATTATTATTATTATTATTATTATTATTATTATTATTATTATTATTATTATTATTATTATTATTATTATTATTATTATTATTATTATTATTATTATTATTATTATTATTATTATTATTATTATTATTATTATTATTATTATTATTATTATTATTATTATTATTATTATTATTATTATTATTATTATTATTATTATTATTATTATTATTATTATTATTATTATTATTATTATTATTATTATTATTATTATTATTATTATTATTATTATTATTATTATTATTATTATTATTATTATTATTATTATTATTATTATTATTATTATTATTATTATTGTTATTATTATTATTATTATTGTTATTATTATTATTATTATTATTATTATTGTTATTGTTATTCTTCTTATTATTATTATTGTTATTATTATTATTATTATTATTATTATTATTATTATTATTATTATTATTATTATTATTATTATTATTATTATTATTATTATTATTATTATTATTATTATTATTATTATTATTATTATTATTATTATTATTATTATTATTATTATTATTATTATTATTATTATTATTATTATTATTATTATTATTATTATTATTATTATTATTATTATTATTATTATTATTATTATTATTATTATTATTATTATTATTATTATTATTATTATTATCATTATCATTATCATTATTATTTATTATTATTATTAATCATGATTATCATCATTATTATCATCATTATTATCAATACCATTATCATTATCGTTGTCGCTATCGTTATTGTTATTGCTGGGTAGAGTGCTTAAAGGCAGCATTAATCGTTATTACGTTCATCTTGTTGATAGTAGGTAAACCTGACCTTCCCTCTGACCAGACTCAACTAAGCGATAATCGGATTTTGTTCCCCTTGCCTCTCCAACCCCCTTGTCTATCGGAAAACTTTTGCATTCGGGTGTACGTATCTCATTGTATGCGAGAGCTCCTAGTGGTTTACCGGGAATATACGAGTTAGAGAATTTAATGTCATGCTGGCTTGTTGGCCATAGTAGCTCAATGGTTTAGCGCAAACTAACGGGGACCGGGAGATCTGTGGTTCTAATCTCGGCTACGGCGTTGAATTTTTCAGTCTGACTTAACCTAACCATTTCATCGCCTACATGCGGTTAGTGTGGGAGAACAATTACTTTTCATTAGGAATGCTATTTATGAAGCGAGAATTTTTTTTTCACAATCTATTAAGTCTTCACGTCACCTTGAAATTAGATCTGTCTTTCCACTTCGTATGTTACAGTACTGGAGCAATTGGCATTACATTATTTGTAGTTGTCAAGAGAATGTTGTAATTCAGTTGATAATGTTTTCGGGAGTGTGACAGAAAGTTTACGTCCTTCCGCTATGAGGAACGTTCCACAGAAAATAAATTGGAAATTCTGTGTCAAAATTGCCGTAGGGTTAGTCATGCAAATCAACTGTTATTGTAGGGATAACACTAATAGGCCCATGCTTAGCCATTTACGAAATTTTGTGTCTTTTGTACAATTACAATGCTCAAACGATGATAATATGATCCGATTAAGCACTTTGAATCACAATTAATAGATGTCGCTCGTTCGGTTTGGTTGATACCGAAGGGTGATCTCGTTCGTGCAGGTGTAGTATGGACCATTTACGTACTCATGCTGTTGCGGAAGTTATGGAATTTGTCACGATTGATGATTAACTTATGAACATTTTACTGTCTGTTTTTAATATTTGATTGTAT
The DNA here is from genome assembly GCA_030765055.1 of Mantis religiosa. Taxonomy (NCBI): domain Eukaryota; kingdom Metazoa; phylum Arthropoda; class Insecta; order Mantodea; family Mantidae; genus Mantis; species Mantis religiosa. The sequence continues at coordinate 174,086,024 of CM060950.1, read as the reverse complement.
AATCCTTATTTTCGCTGGCAGTATGAAGATTTTGCAAGTGGTTTCTTTCTAATACTAATAATTTTTGGTGTGGATTTCATGGCGCATACCGAAATGCTGCTTGATTTTGGCTACTCATGAGGTATATTCTCGCTTTCGACCAGATTTACAATTATTTTTCCTTCCATTCCTAACCTAAAGCAATGCCGAAACCGAGTGACGAGGCAGGGTTGGTTTCTGATTCTGTATCTGCATATTCTCAAATTTCATAAATTTATTCTCTCTTTCAACAACACAAACTCAGGATTCCCAGTTGCAATAAGGTGATATGCTAACCGATAAATTAGGACGCATTAACCTGATTCAACTTTTGATATATTTAGATCATCGTCCAATTTTTTTTTTTGGCCTCGTTTAAAGTTTGTACAGAAAGAGGATTAGAAACTTAAGGCAGGAGCTACTTAACATTCTTAATCCGATTATTCCAGCCCCGTTCTTTATAGTCTCTAAACTTAAGAGTGATGTTAACTTATAGGTTGAGTATCATAAATTTAACCAGAGTTTGCAATTTGGTTCTACTCCGTTATCACAACTTCAGCATTGGTTCCATTGGTTCAAGTGTTGCAACTCCTACAACTCAGATTTGTACAGTACATATTATGAAATTCCATTATATGTCAATTCCAAGTGATACCTACATTGGTTACAGATTACAAATTATTTGAATATAATTAGTTATCCTTTAGTTTGGCAGTAGAGGCTCGAATGTTAGATAGCTTGCCAGATGTTCCACATGTTAAGTTAGATTACTTACCTTATATCAATATCATGAGGATCTTAAAAACGTTTTAAGATAATTTTGGCCACGCGCGTTATGCATTATCGTGTCTTCCTTGGGCCGATCTTACAGTAAATCCTTGGAGAGTAAAGTTTGCGACTCTGGAGTTAAAATATTAAGGACGTATTGTTTATTCAAAAGGCATAAAGGCGGATCCAGACCGTAAGGTGCGCATTAATGATTTTCCTCGAAATGCAAGGAGAAACACATTGCATTATTTTCCAATTTATTCCAACTTCCTCGAAATAGCAAGGCTTTTGAATGCCTTACGCAGAAAGGGAGTTAAATTTGTGAGGGTACCTACTTAGGAGGAAACTTTGTTGAAATTGAAGGAACATTTGATGACTGCACCTGTTTTGATAATTCCTGATTTCTAGAAAGAGTTTATTTTGCAGACAAATGCCTTTACTGGAGTACGTTTGTCAACCCGCTAATGATGTCTTTAGTAAGACGTGGCATATGCCCCCGGACACTTATTACAGCAGAACGCAAACACGCTGTGACAAGAGCACAAATCACAGAACGAACCAAGTTCACCTCAGACTCCTTTATTTGTCTTCAAAATGTGTTAGTGCAATGCTGACTTATAATCCCTTCTCTTTTACAAAAATACCAGCTTCAAAGCTGCACGGCAAGTCTGAACATGACCGATATTCGCTCGTGAAATGCTTCACTGTCTCTCCCACTACTTGCCGATTCCTCACCACGGAGGTCTTCGTCGACTTACAATCGAAGTTCAAAATATAGAAACACTTTAAACACACATTATGCCTCATATCGGATGTTATTTATCTGCCGGGCGCAAGCGATTGTTCTAGTTGTCGAATGCTGTAGAATTACATTTTAGAACAACATCGAGCGATATTTGTGAGCTAATAATACGATTCGCTTCCTGACGTCAGATAATGGTTGTACTTGAAGGCGCGTTTATCTCTCACATCAGACTACCTTCCGCCTTAATGACGTCACCTAGTGGCTCTCATTGGAAGCCACATTAATTGTCACGGCCAGGTCCCGCAATCGCATCGACAACACAATATTTAATGATTTGGAGGCTTTGCTAGTTTAATTTGGAGCGCGAACTTTCGGTTGTGCTTAGTGCAGTTATCCACCTTTAAGTTGAAACTGCGGCATGTCCTCCGTGTGTATATATATATATATATATATATATATATATATATATATATATGTGTGTGTGTGTGTGTGTGTGTGTGTGTGTGTGTAGTGAGTGCTTTATCGCTGATGCATGGTGCTGTGGAAACTTAAAAGTTTTAGTGAGTATATCTTGCCGGTTCTTCGGTGTTGAAAACTTTTCCCTTACTCTTCGAGGATATTGCTGCATATCAACAAGAGGGTGGACACTTGGTGTCAATTTTGGACATTATGCTTAGGGTTAAGCAAACTAAGGCTTATCAATTTAGAGAAACTGTGCTGTGTTCTTTGGACCACAAGAGAGATTTAAAGGTACGCACTGTGTTAGGCTCTGAACTATTTATATATAGGTATTTCCACGACGAACTATCTGGCGAGCATTCTGTGGTGTTTAAAACACATACCATATAAGTGAAAAAATTATTTGTAATGAGACGGACGAAAATATTAAGGCCAGAGTTGAAATTTGTGGTGTTGTAAGCAAAGAACATTTTCACGGAACGTTTAGTTGGATTACTTAACTTCTAGATTGGCGGAATGGCCGATTTAATGATGATTGGAGACCTTATTTCTGTTGATTTATCTTTTCTTGCTCTTTGAAGCTATGTCTTACTGTGGTATACATTTGCAGGAATAGTAATAGATTTTGTCCAACTCTTACGATTTCCTAATTATGTGTAAGTAATTGCCAATCTAACGGTTTTTGATAGTCCGTTTCCTAGGAGAAATTGTGTTATTATGGTTATTATAGTTATGGGTCGTACACGAAGCTAATACTGAATATCCTTAGTGCAACATAAGCATTGTTGTTTATGCATGAGGAGATTGTTGTCGACAATACCACTTGCTTAAAGTGTAATTTATTTCGTTCATTTTGTCGGTGACATTGAACTTATCTTAATAATACTGCACTGTCCTAAAGCGTATCACATTGAAATTGTCTACCCTAAAAGAATTTAAAGTGTACCTGGATTGCTTTACACTCTAAAGAACATGTGGGATGAGAACTTTTATTAGCTCCAATTAGCTTTCAAATGTTCTAGGCTCGAGAGTCATGCCACTGTCCATTGAACTTGATGCTCTCCATTCCACCAAATTGCACGTTGGGCGTATAAAGAGTACTTTACATGGTCGCTTTAATCCTGAAGAAATACAAAAGACATGGGGCAGGGTCTATATAAACCTGCATTAAACATAGAAACGTTATACCTGGGCTTAAAATTCACGGCCAAAAGCATGTAAGTTTCATGTCAGTGATGAGGAAGTGTGGAATCATCCGCAAAGTATGGCTTGAATAAATTTTTCCGAAGCTCGCTCCACGCTTTGTGATATTATTGCTAGTTTTTAATCTCCAATTTCGGTTAAGTTGAACCAGAGATCTGGAATCAATTGGTTGTTTGTTCATGTTTCACCATTGATAATAAATACTAATGCTCCACTTTTTGTTGGGTTATGTGCTATTTTAAATACATGTAACTAGTGACATTAAGTTTTACAGGTTAAGATTACGGAGGCTATAGGTGAATATCACAAGGTTCATTAAGCCATTTCTTTCAACAAATTAATGTATAAAAAATCTTGTCATTGCAAATGTAGTTCTTGATCCTTCATCATGTTTGAGGGACGAAAGTATGTGACGGTATTAATAGTAGAAAGTACTGCTTAATTAGTGCAAACAGCTCCTTTTCATTAATTCCGCAGAAGTAGCTGGCAGTGTCTCGATCGAGGAACTCCGATAATTAGAACCTGCAGTAAAGGATCAACTCTGGTCTGCTACAAACAACTAACAGTGTCGGTTTAATGAAGCTGATTGTGAATAACATGTTCCCCAATTTCAGTGAATTAATTATGATTCCTGCGACCAGTTATAAGCCCTTGAGAATTTTATTGTGCCGGTACGATAATGGCCGGTCCACCTTTTCGACCTGTACGCTATATCAAGGTGCCTGGAACGAGCACGCATCAGCGCGACATGCGAGATCTTTGTTTTGGAATAACTACGTAAGGAAAATGGCGTTCGGAAAAAGTGATTTTAAGACGACGCAGAAAGTATTTCCAAAAATATTGTCATCTAGATGGAAAACTAGGAGCGAGCCACTTACTCTTTTATGGTCTTCCAGTCCACCTCACAACCTGTCAAAAATGACTTGTTTCCAGTGCCTAGTGGAGGGTGAGAGGATTGAGGTCTAAGACAACATTTTAACCCTTACTGGTACAGGCTCGTTCACGAATTTCAAAGAATTTTTCACGTGTCAAATTTCTTAGGGATAACTACATTACTAGTCAAAGGTTTTCCATCACATATGGAAAAAAGAATTAAATACTTTATTTCAACGCACAAAAACGTCGTAAAATTAAAAATACCCACAAATTTAATATTACATCTCTCTGGTATTAAGTACAATAAAATATGGTTTAGATTTTAGCCGCTTCAAAGTATCCACCCTTTGCCCTCACTACCACTGCACAAACTCTTGGCATTCTGGAGATAGGATTGTGTAGTGTTTTTTTGTGCTGATATCACACTCCAACGCGTTTGTAAATTATTCCACAGATCTTCAAAATTAGATGACCTCAGTTTTCTCACCTCCCTGTTAAGTTCGTACCGTAAGAGTTCAATGAGATTTCAATCAGGTGAATGACTTCACCATAATACATTTCCCAGTTCCCCACATTGCTCTTTTCTATTGTCATACACTATGCACAACTTAGAAGCTTGTTTTTGATCATGGTCCTGCTGCAGAATAAACCCAAAATCAATAACTCTCTTGCCAGATGGATAAGCATTTTTGATGAATATCCTGTGATATCACCGCCTTCTTTAATGTTTCATTAATTCTCATCAGATCAACTTTTTCACCTGAAAAAGATCCCCACACCATAACCGAATCTCCATCGTGCTTTACCACTGACATCGCACATTGACTCTTCATACATTCTTCACGAAGTTGACAAACAAACCATCCACAATGGGTTCCAATCAATTGACACTGAGACTTGTTCGTGAACCATTGCTGAATGCGTCAATTTTTATGCTGCTGTATCATTGTAATCTTTTCAACGTTTTTTGTTTGCATAAAATAGATTTTTGGGACGCTATGCACCCTTCTGAACATTTTTCACCTAGGTGACGTTGCACGTTAAGACAGAGATTGGAGATGTTCGCATACAATTAACTTCCTCGCGAATATCAGGTGCTGTACGAGTTCTCTGACGTTTACTCTGTACATATATGAAATTTTCCTTCCTATATGATGGTACTCAGGGTGCTCCTGATCCAGAAACTCTTGCATTGTTGCCAGTTTGTTTGAAACGCTGCAATGAAACACCACTGTAGTTCGAGCTAGGCCAACGTTTCTTGCTATTATACTTCTAGTATAGCCTTCTAGATGCTGAGGTACAATAACGTCACGTTTTTCAATTCCAGTCTCTTTCTTTCGTCCCATTAGAGGGCAATGTGGCATGGACCTAATCAAGTATATAAACACACTGCTAGATGCGCACAATGTGCTATAAACCAATGCGAACTGCTTGCTACACAGACTGCTGAAGAAATGAAGTCCACTCAAATCGAAGCTTTAGGCAAAGCCGCGTCAGTGTTACAGTTGTGGTAACTCGTCGTCACGCCTCTACACAGTAAACTACAATAGAAGCACTCAGTATTTACATGTTTATACATATTTTATTATCAGAACGGGGATATGATAAAATATTGAAAACGAAATTCCTCTTTTATCTACAAATGCATAGCTGTGATAGGTGATCGAAATCGTTTGCCCTATAATATCCTGGTGAAATCGAACCTGCCAGTTCAGCCTGAAGATCGCGTTTTCTCCTACACTGCTAGGAATCTCAGATTGAAGGTTTACACGAATCTGTAGCAATTGGGCGCAAGGCAAAACCAGTAGCAATTGGACACACGGATCAACCAGCCAAACCGGCTTCAGGTTCTGGGGATTTAGACAGGCACCAGAGAGTTAATTGCTCATGGTCATTTTTATTATTTTGTTGAAAAGTCTGTTTTAAGAGATTCTTAGACAGCTATGCCTACTTAAAGGATACTGTTTACGGGACACACCACGGGGAGGTAATCTCTTATCGCACCCCCAAAAATTTATAACTATTACGCCTTCTTCGTTGTGCTATAAAACGTCAATGGGTTTTGTGTTTTCTTGGTTCATAATATAACATACCTGCATTCATTTACAAGCTCCTTCAGAAATAATTCGTTACAGTTCTTCATTATTTAAGTTCATTCGTATAAAACAGAATTTGTCAATAATTTACAAGCTCATTCAGAAAGAATTCGTCATATTTCTTCATTATATACTAAGTTTATTTGTATAAAACAGAGTTTGTCATTCATTTAATTTATGCACATAGGCAACAGTTTTCAGACATTTTCCTAAACTTCTAGTTTCCTCAAGATCTTTCAGGCTATTGACAATCATATTCTCAAGTGTAAATGTAGACTTTCTTCGTTTTTTACTCTCCAAGTTGAGTTCTTTTCTGTCAAAAAGGTATCCCTGGTATTCAGCATCATCCTTCAAGGCCTTAATTAGCGCGAGTATGTTAGGGTATGGTCTTTGCACGATTTTGTTGAACTGGTGGTTCCAACCTTCGACAGCATTGTTACTTATGTGACATTTTCCATGGCAGTTCCATAAATCTGTTGGTATTGAAGGATTATCCAGCCACTATTCCACTACGCAGTCGTAGAACAAACTTAATTGCTCATTTTCTGGTGAGTTTTCTGGAATAATAAGCCAACCATCGTAAATTTTACTAAGCAGAAGATGAGCCAATGCAGAACACATTCTTATATGAAGTCTAATTTCCTCATTTTGAATGTAGTCACATGCCAGTTCTAATTCTTGCACCATTCTCCAAATACACTGATTGAAATGATAGTTGCAACTAGAAATTTGTACATTTGGAAACACATACTTCAAAGCTTGAATAGCGCCAGGTTCAAAATCTTCAATGACTTCCTTGGGGTTCCAGTCTGGAATCTTCTCTTTAATTGTGTTGAACAGCCTGCTGTAAGTCTCATTTTTCTTACTTGGAAGAAGAGCATGTACCAGCGACATGACTTTGGTTTCATGACTTGTACAGACGTGTGCAAATTATTAGACTTATTTCTATTTATTTAACAGAAATAATGTTACAAAATATTTTTTCACCTCTTAGTATTTTGTATGCATTCCATTAGCCTTTATTGTCATTTTGATGCTTTTAGGCATGCTCTCTGCAAGGGTGGAGCACTTTTCCTTTATTTTTCATCTTTGTGCCAAATGCTATCATGCCCTCAATAAGCTGAACTTTTGTGTTATTTTCAACTGTTTCAGTCTCTGTTTAACAATACCCCACAGATTCTCTATTGGATTTAAATCAGGGATATTCCCCGGCCATTGTAGTACTTTTACATTGTTTTCTTTGAGGAACTGGGTTACAGATTTTGGTCTATGGGAGGGAGCACTCTCATGCATGAACACAAAATCACCATTTGGAAACCATTCTTTACTTTGCGGAAATAGTTTTGTTTCTAATACACTTTTATACTGTTTCTGCTCCATAGATCCCACAACTATGTATAATCTTCCAGGTCCATGGACAGACATACAGCTCCAGACCATTTTTGATGTTGGGTGCTTTACTCTTTGATCGACACACTGAGGGGAAAATGCTTCTTTATCTGTCCTCACATATTGGCTGCTCTCTTCACACACTTCAAACATGGATTCATCTGAGAAATTTTTACCTGAAACAATAAAAAAACCTCTATTAATATTAAACAGTTTTAAAATTTCTCAGAGATACTATAACCAAACCAGCAATGAGAGAAACAAAGTTTAGGCTGTTTATTTCATTTCCATAAATTTACATATACATATTTTAATTTTTGTGCTATATACAATTTTCGTAATATTTACCTTTCTCCAAAGTTCCACTGGATGTTTCTGCATCTCTTTGGCACATTCTAAACGGGTTTTTTTTTTGCCATTGCAGGTGCCAGTTTAGCCTTTTTACGAGGCCTGCGTGCTGATAAACCTGCTTCACATAATCTTCTGCGAACTACTGAGGCTGATATTTCTGTACCGTACTGCTTTAGATGATTACTGAGGCAATGCTGGTTGTTCTTCTATTTTGTTTAGCCACCTGCACAAGTTTTCTTTGCATCCTTGGTGATAGCTTTATTTTCCTCCCGCATTTTCCATCCCTTTGTGAGGTCAACGTCTCACCGAATATTAAAGCTTGATTAATGCGACTAACATATTTTTGTGAAATACACAATTTTTTAGCTATTTCACGTTGTGAATAAAGAGTTTTCTTCAAAAGACTCTCAGTTACAGCTACTTTCCTTGGGGATAAGTCAGCAGTTTTACTCGTAACCTCACTTTTGAATCAATTTGAATGCTAAGTATAAGGTACACGATGTTACCTGGCTTGAGATCAATTAATAATAAATACTGAGGATATATTAGCCATAAAACATAATAAAGGCAAATATTAACAATCTTCAGTTACTACACTCACCAAATGAAAGCAATATCACCACACAGTTGGATAAACAGGCACGGAGAAAATGGCTGCTCTTAATTCAGAGCTGCCACCATATTACTACAAGTAAAAGAAAAATTCTCCATCTATTATTAAGAGAGAAATTTAATATAATATTCTTCATTATAGCACGGAAAAGAATTATGACAAATTGAAATAGGTCATGGCGGTAAATAACTTTTATTTTGAATGTTAAACTAAAACAAAGTAAAAAAAAAACCATGAATGAGTAATAATTTGCACGCGTCAGTAGTTCCAAGATCGGTGTTACTAGTGTATATTTGGCTATATTGTTTGCTACAGCTTTTGAATGTACCGTCCATAAAGAGGTGTGCTTTTCTTTTAGTGTAAATACACGTTTAGTGCTCGCAAATACCAGAATCCTTTCTTGTGGCGCAGAGAAATCATCTGCTGAAATAAACGTGCCACCATCGTTCATCTTTAACAGTTCAGCTGTGTAAAACGATGTTTTCAGGACTTCCCGCCTCTTTCTGCAAACTTTGTGATTTTCTTCTAGTTCGGTGTAGGTTAATATTACACACATTTTGAGAAGAAATTTCTTTCACCAGTTCATATCCGCGGTTAAATAACTTACTCATTTCTCCCGTATAAATCGCAGATATCGAAGTAATTTCTTCTCTTGCTCTCTTTCATGCATTACATATGCGCTTCTGAAATTCACTAGCAGAAACGTCCGGTAAACTACATGTGATATGTGGCTCTTCCTTCAAAATACCGCTATTACTGCTGATTATTCTTCCTGAGGACTTAAACTTGACACTATTTACACCTCTCCAAAAAGTAAGGTTTCCTTTGTTAACTAGTCCTACCCTGTATCGATAACCATTGTAAAGTGCACAAGGTTTACCCTTCTCTGTTTCTGTGAGTTCCTTGTCAACAAACTTATCTTCCCGAGTTGCAAACTGAGAATGCCCTCCGCAATGAATGCGGAAAAACAGTCAATCACCCCCTCTGAAAGTGACCTTCACAATTAAACCGGAAAAACATCTCCCTCCCCCCTGAAACCTAGATAATCATCTGGGTGCCCAGTTGCTAATGTGCCCAATTGCTAATGTGCCGAACTGCTACGCACCCGTTCACACGGCGTTACATAGACCAAACGGGCTATAGCAAGAACGCTTCATAGATATGATTACTTGAGTAAATGTACTGCTTTGCAAACATGTTGATTATCTTGGTCCAGTTTAAACCTGAGAACCTGGCAGAGATGTTTCAAATGTAAATTTTACCAGCTTTAAAAACATGGGTCATTAATGTTATAGTGCTGTTGCTCACTTGTATTAATATTTATTAATTATGTATATAATATATATAACACCAAATTATAATGAAATATGTTTACACGATATTTCTTAATCTCCTTTTTTATTGTTCGTTTTTTATTATCTACATTTTACACTGCCTCCTGATATCATTAATTAGTTCAAAGAGTTTCTATATCACAACAGTGCCCTCTACAGCTTCTCCGCTGCCAGTAATGAAGTTACGATAATAACTCTGGGGACACTGTTAAATCTGACACTCCAAATAAACAATAATTTCAATATGCACACTTGTCACACTATCTTGCGTGGTTCAGATACCGCGTAAGAAAACGCACCTCTCGGCCTCTCCTTGTTCTCTTCTCTTGGGTAGAACTAGCAGGCTGGTCATCCTCTTTAGCTGTTGGAAGCTGATGGAAAGAGTCATTGTCTGGGTACAAAATAAATTCAGGTTTTAATCTATCGATGGATATATTAACTTCTCTGCCTTTGACTCTTACAGTGAAAAACTTCTCTTGGCGTTTAACAACGGCGAATGGTCCATCGTAAGGAGTTTCGAGTGATTTCTTCACTCTGTCAATCCTTATGAACACATGAGAGCAACCGAAGAGATATTTATGAATGAACACATTTCTTTTATTGTTGCTGTGGTGTATGTTAGATCTCAGTTGGTCCATAAGTCGTCGTAGATCAACAACAAAGGTAACTGGATTGACATTTGAAGTCTTCTTTTCAAAGAATTCTCCAGGCAAGCGAATTGTAGCTCCGTATATTATTTCTGCTACTGAACACTGCGTATCTTCTCTCAGTGGAGCTCTTAAACCAAGGAGGACTGATGGAAGAGATTTTGTCCACCTTATGATGTTATGGGCTCTGATTGCCACTTTTAGAGTTCTATGCAATCGCTCTATTTTGTCATTAGATTGTGGTTGATATGGAGTGGTATGCTGTACTTTAGTTCCACATATTACAGCTAAACTTCTGAACAATTCTGATTCAAATTGCTTGCACTGGTCTGTAATAATAGTAGCAGGTACGCCAAATAGAGCTATCCAGTTTGCATAAAATAATCTTGTGGCTGTTTCGGCGGTACTGTTTGTCATTGGTATAACTTCCATCCAACCACTGAATCTGTCGATACTTGCACCTTCAGATGGTGCAAGTGGACTTATGATATCCACATGAACTATACTGAATCTCTCATCAGGTTCCTTCAGTTGATCTACTGCTGACTTTGTATGCCGCGTTATCTTATTTTTCTGGCAAGCTACACAGCACTGTGTCCATTTGCGAACATCATCTTTTATATTTGGTTACACAAATTTTGATGTCAATTGTTTGTTAGTACTTTTAACACCTTGATGAGCTAAATTGTGGATTTGCTCCAAAACTTGAAAGCGAAATGCTTGCGGTATGTATGGTCGAATGTTACGTGTTGAAGTATCACAAATAAGGGTATCTCCGGACGACAAGTGGCAATATTGGAAGTTCTGTGAGTGTTGTGATCGATTCAGGCTATTCAGCTCTTCATCATTCTACTGAGTTCTTGCTAGTTCTTGATAATCAATCACCGTAATTTCGTTCAGTCGTGACAGCGTATTAGCAATTATATTTTCTTTCCCACTAACATGCCGAATGTCTGTAGTGTACTGCGATATCTACTGAAGATGATGAAGCTGTCGAGGAGAAGCCTTCTTGTTATTCTGTTTGAATGCATAGATCAGTGGCTTATGATCCGTGAAAACGTAAAAAGGTCTTGCTTCCTAAAGATATTTGAACTTTTTCACGGCCAGGTATATAGACAATAGCTCTTTATTATATGTGCTGTAGGATCTCCCTGCTGGACTTAGCTTCTTAGAATAAAAGGTGATAGGTATCCATACTATTCCTTCTTTCTGTTCGAGTACTGCACCGATTGCTTGATCCGATGCAGCTGTGAACAGTCTAAGTTGAGAGTTGACACTAGGAAAAGTAAGTAAGTCTGCGTCTGTGAGACTTCTCTTGCATTCCTTGAACTGGATTCTAGCCTCCCCTGTCCAATCGATCGTCGTTCGGTCATTCTTTTTGGCTCCTTTCAGGTAATCATGGAGGATCGCTTGCACCGTGCTGCATTCTTTATGTACTTGCGGTAGAAATTTATACCACTCAAAAAAGTACGAAGCTCACGAACCGTTTCCGGTAGTTTAAAATCTGTTATAGCCTTAATTTTCTGTGGAATTGGCTTAGAACCTTGAGGTGCTATGAGGTAGCCCAAAATTTCAAGTTCCTGAACATCATTTACAGACTTCGCAACAGTTATTCTTAAACCATTTAGCTCGTCTGCCAAACACAAGTTTCAGATGTTCATAATGTTCTTCCTCTGACTTTGATGCCTCCAGAATATCGTCAAGATGCGGGAATACAAATTCCAGACCTAGTAACACTTCGTTAATAAAGCGCTGAAAAGTTGATGGGGCATTGTGCAAACCGGAACTCATGACATTGAATTCAAACAACCCAAATGGGGAGATTATGGCAGTTTTAGGTTTATCTTCTTCCGCCACTGGAATCTGGAACAATACCTTAAAAAATTCGATTTTGGAAAAGAATTTTGCATCTCCTAGAATGCGTTGAAAGTCATCTAACCTAGGAATACGCTACCTGTCTGGAACGCTCCTGTCATTTAAAAGCCTGCAATCTCCACACGGCCGTAGGGAACCATCCTTTTTCGTGACCATATGAAGTGGACTTGCCCATTCTGACTTTGATGGTCGAATGATTTTGTTGTCTGACATGAACTGGAATTCCTGTTTCGCCTGAGATAGTCGATGTGGATCTATTTGCCTCGGTCTTGAACAGACTGGCGGTCCCTTCGTCAAAATGTAATGCCTGATATTATGGTTGACTTCACGAGGCACTAAAGTTAGATTTGTAATGCCAGGATATTGCTGAAACAACTCTGAAAACTTAATTCTTCTGCAGAGAGTACCCAATGAATCATTGCTTCATATAGTCATTACTTCACCTGAAGTACACATTTTGGTAATACCATCAACCAATCTTCTTTTCTTGATATCGACAAATAAATTAAATTCATTTAGAAAATCAGCTCCTAGTATTCCTTTCTTTACATCAGCAACAATGAATGGCCATCTAAAAATTCGGGATAAGCCAAGGTCAAGGTTCAAAACTTTCACGCCTCCAGTTGAAATTGAGGTTTCATTCGCAGTATATAATTTAAAACTGTTGTCCAGTTTATCACCTTTCGATGCTGGAACAATGGGAACATCTGCACCACTGTCGACAAGAAACCACCAGTCGGACTTATTATCTCGTAGGAATAAGCGGTGTTTGCAGCTCCTGTCCTGATCCTCGGCAGCAGAACTTGCCGCTACATTTACTGCCGATTGGAGTTTTCCTGTACATTCCACTGGCAAGGCTGCTTGCAATTGTCAGGCATGCATTTCATTCCAAATTAAAAGTGGTAGTAGCAGAATTTACCATTAGTATCGAATCTTCTACTGCGACTCGAACTGCGCTCTCTGCTTGGAGATCTGTGGTATGGGCTTCTGCCTCTGCTGCAGCATTCCTGTCGACAATGTTGCCATTTGCTGGTCCAGTTGAGACCTTTTAGCAACTAACTCATTAATTGATGTACCCTTCGCAGAATCTTCGCTAACACTAAACGCCACACTGCGAGGATTCATTTCTAGCATTTTATCTGCCATGCCGGTAATTCTGTGAAGACATTTCTCACTTACTACCAGGATGCTTTTTAATGAATCGGGAAGTTTCTCGAGCCAAAGAGATCGAAGAACTTTATCAGAGACATCTTTACGTGCCAAAGACCTCATTTCCCTTAGTAGCTGGCTCGGCTTGTAATCTCCTAGCTCGATACCAGTAACTAACCTCTTTATTCTTTTATCCTCACTTTCTTTAAAAATTTCAATAAGCCGTGATTTTGCAGCTGAATACTTATTCATTTCATTACTGATAATAATGTCCCAGATATTCTTCACATACTTCGGTTCTAGTTGGGCTATTAGGTGGTTCAATTTTGTATCTTCCTTAGATATTTTACTTATGGCAAACTGCACCTCCACCTGGTAGAACCATATATCTGGTTTCTCCGACCAGAATGGGGGAATCCTAATACTGACCTTACTGATATCACACGTTTTGCCTTCAAGCTCACTTTTGTTATGTTTTTCCTCGTTTGGGTTATACTCCTCCATTGTATAATTAAGCACTTAACTTTGGTTTCACAGTTCAGTTTATCATTTGAAATTTCACTCACCCAGTATCACATGCGAATCACATCGGGGTCACCAATTTGTTACTCTCTTGTATTAAAATTTATTAATTATGTATATAATATATAACGCCAAATTATAATAAAATATATTTACAAGATATTTCTTAATTTCGTTTTTTATTGTTCGTTTTGTAATATCTGCATTTTACACTGTCTCCTGATATCACTAATTAGTCCAAGGAGTTTCTATATCACAACAGTGCCCTCTACAATGCCAATAAAATGTATCATAAGTTGCTTGGGAAACACTTCACAACCATTTTAATGTTTCAAAACTATCAGTGACATGCCATTTGAAGAATGATTCAGATGGTTATCTGGAAGTATAAATGTATATGAGGAAATTATTCCGGGATGTTTGTTTGCTTAGAATATCTTGTAGCTAACCTCCTAGTTACATGGGGACGAGCTGAGCGCTTGTAATGTGAATTATTATACTTATATAACTATACGATTTTCAAATATATAGAATGTTGAAATTTGTGAGTTTAAATTGAAATAAAATATATTGTGTCATTAACATTGCAGAGTGAGTTAGTAAATTTGAAGGAGAATTACTTAATACTTTGATGCTCCTCCATGCTTCAAACGCGCGAGTCCAAATTAAAGTAAGAGAGCAGCTAGCAGCACACAAAGTGGTGAAAATGTGTTAGGTCCTAACGGTTTGACTGTTTTTATGAAATTTGAACAGTAAATGTGTACATTTTCTGTAATTCTAACATACCATTTAATATAATAGCTTTCCTTTAGGCTAATATATAAATATTGGTATTCACATAACGTACGAGTTCATAGCCAGGGTTATTTTCAAAATACACAGAGGAACAAAGACACTTAAGCTCATTTCCTAATTTAAAATATGAAATAACCTATTTTTATATAAGTCGCTATTTAGTTCATCTAATAGTGTGTCTGAACAGACATACTTGTGCGAGTCTTCATTCACCAAAGAACTAAAATACATTTCTGTAATAATTTTTATTTTGATAACCACACAACTTTCTTACCTGTAGTTTAGAGCATTTTAGAAATAATTTCTTTGCCAAGAAATTTGTTCTTGACGTTTATTATGGTATGTAACATCGAGGGTTTCCTCTTGACGTACTAGGAAAAGTACAAATGTCTAAATGGCAAAGTTTTTTTACTAATATCTTTGCAAAAAATAATAGGAAGTAGTTTTTCTGTATTTACAACAAAGTAATTAATAAATCAGTGGGCGTGTAATATAGATAGAAGATCATAAACTTCACACTCCTCTTTAATTTTTCAGAAAAACTCTTTTAACTTATTCCTCATTTACTGAACTACGTTTACGAGTTTTGAGCAGAAATTCCATTAGGTAGGAACTCCCCTAGGTATTTTTACTTTATCTACTCCGTATAGTAAGCAGAGTGAGTGAGTATCTGTTACATCTAGAACTTCCATGTGGAAACTTCAGAGAAATAATACTTCTATGTATCGAGATCCCGTGAACCTCCCAAATCAATTTTAGAAAATGGTCGGCGCGCGCGCGTGTGCGTATTTGTTGACGCAGGAACCTTTTCGTTACCTGTTGCTGAAAACCACGTGGTAGGTGCAGGCTGGCTCGGCGCATGAGAGCTCTCTGGTTCCAAGCCCGCTCATGCTACAGAAGATCCCTTTGTCTCGGCGTAGCGTCTGCGTAGGATTTTGATATTTTTGATTTTGAAGAGAAATATGTGACCTTGCAAGGCATATCTTGCATGCTAGGCGCATGAGGGCTCTCTGGTTCCAAGCCCGCTCATGCTACAGGAGATCCCTTTGTCTCTGCGTAGCGTCTGCGTAGGATTTTGATATTTTCGATTTTGAAAAGAAATATGTGACCTTGCAAGGCATATCTCAGTGGAGGAATACCTCAAAGGTCTTAAGCTTTAATGAAGATCTCAGTGCATAGACAGGAAGCTTGAAGATGTGGCGACATGTGCCCGTACTATTTCGATCTTATTGTATTAAACCCTTGCATTTTACGCGTGCCATAGCTTTTTTTGTGTGTTTCTGGTGAACCATTGTTTACACTCGCGCAGTGTACCGTATTTCACGATTACCAATCCCACTTATTATCCTGCGTGAGATAATGCTTAGTACCTTCATCGCTTCTTATGAAACTGCCGGAATGTATACATCGGCACTTGAACTTCACATATGATACAAAAACTAATATTTCCAATTAAATCTTTTAAATTCGAGAAAAAAATATATATTATATATAAAAATTATTATTAAATACATATATATATTAAATATATATAAAAATATTATTACACGTGAATTTTAACCTAACTAAACCATTATTCGCGCCGTTACTAGCGTTTGTTTACAATGACGTAGTCTTACTCGATACTGTTTGGCTTGAGTACCAAATCATGTGATTTTCACCTAATCTGACCCCGATTTTCTCAGGTGGGCTTAGGATTGTTTGACCTATATTTCGATCCACACCTTTATGATCGCTGCCTATAAAAATTAGTTCTAGTGACACTGTTCGATTCCCGTGGCCAACTTACCTGATCCATGGGTCTTTTCGGAGGTTTTCGCGGGTTGCCAGGAGAATACTTGGTAAGTTAATTACATTCCCCGAATTTACTGTCCCTCCATTTCACATCCATTATCATTTCACATCATCTCTTCTCTGGTGTTCCCTTTCGGGGTAGAAGTGTTGTTGGTGTCTCGGTGGTGCATGGCAGGATGATATGCTCTGAGTAAGGATTTCCTCCTTCAGTGGCACGGTTGCTGGTCTCCGAACTCGGACTCGTGGTGGGACTGTTTCGGAGCCACAGAGGGGTGGGATATCCGTTGTCCTGATCTGCCGGGGAGTTTCCATCTAGTAAAATGTAGGGATCCCGCCCTCTGCATTGTTGTGGCTCCTTGTGTCGGCTGCCCTCTGTCTCCTCTCGTCTCATCCTTCCTCTGGGGGTGTCCTACTTGGGTACATAGGCACAATGGTCCCAGCATGGTGGCCTACGTACCAAATACCTTCCGTATTGAAATCCCAATTCTAATCCTAATAACCTGGAGAGCAATGGGTTAGGGCAAATGTGGAGAAAAAGAGAAAGTAGGGTGAACATTTTTTTTTGGAAATCTGCAACAAAAAGATTCCAAGACATATAAGTGCAGAAAATATTTAGTGAAATAGCCGAGAAGAGGTCTTTAGTTTTTATACACTAATAAAGGGGGGCTTGGGGAAGGGAAAAGTACACAAACGTGATAAATAAAGAGAGAGAAGGTATTGCATGGATGAGAGAAGCAGTATGGCGGTTAAAAGGTTTAAGGAAGGGTATTCCGCAAAACTATGTCGTGGGAATGAGGACCTAGAAATTTGGAGAAAAGAGTATATAAATAAGAAATGGTTTAAGCTAGATAGAAATATAGCTATAACCGAAATGTTTTTAAAGACTGCAAGAAGATTGGACAATTCTTGCATAAAGTGAAAAATAAATAGTTATGGACAGTGAATAGAACTAATAACGAACCTATATTTGTGTAATTAACTAATTAGAAATAAGGATTTATTGTAAAATAGGTGTATGATTGAAACAGAGCCAGGGCTGAACGCCAGTCATACTCACGTGGCTTAGCATAAATAAATAAACAAAAATAGTAAAGTATGTAAAGGTATAATCACATATTCTGCGGAGGCATGTTCTGGCGGCTCCTGCTTATTCGAATGTTCGTTTCTATAGTTTTATTCCTGCTCGAAAGAAGTAATAGTTCCCCTCTTTACACTGCTGTAGATGATTATTTCTCCCCGAAAGTTATCTTTGTTCTCAACATATATGAAATATCTCACAAAGAAGCACATATGGTCTAAGTCGTGTATTAATCAGTGATGTAAACATTAATGTCACATGTTTTACCTTAAGCGTGATTGATTCCTACTTCTTAATTTACTTCTTCCTATGCCACTTATTCAGAAGTGCCTTGCCGGAAGTGCTTATAACCTCATTTCTCTCTTTAAATAACTATGGAGAAAGTTCTGGCAATATAGTTAAGCACTGGAACCCCTATGCGGCCTACAATACTATTCATATCTACTTAGGTTTTGTGCGCACATGTATCGTGTCTATAGTTTCAATACTTCCTATCCCTTCGTTAGTAAGGACTTTATACCCTGTGGCCCATTCCAGGTGTATATTGACCACGGCTAACCGTTTAAGCGTTCTCCTTCCGCTTGATTGCCTGGTAGCCGGTTTACTGTTTTGGCACAGTCCCGTTGCAGACTTAGCACTCGTATTTCCCGACCAGTCCAGCATCGGGAGCGCCTCTTGCTCTACGTTACGGCTTGCCTGCCCTACTCTAAGTCCAGTTCGGACAGCGGGCACGATGAAAACTCAATGATGCTTTCTGTGGAAATAATTAAATCGCAAAGTTTAGGCACTTTTTTAGTTAAAACAGACACTCAAAGAGGCACTTACTAATCGTAATATACGTAATTATAACAGGCATTTATTCAAAGTAAAAACTCAGAAAAATCCATCTCTTTATTAATGAAGATAATTATATAAAATACTTAATATATTTATCACCTCCTGTTTTTCTTTATTATAAACAAAAATGTGTCTTTTCAAGGTGTCATAACCAGCCGCTTTTCGGATAAAATTGATTTTCTTTCTTTAGATACTTATGTATTGCAATAACTGTCCGAAATAAGCCTAAATTCCGGGCTCTAGTTATAATCATATGCATAATCATAATCATAAGCGATCCCATATATTCACAAGTACTTTAAAATACAGTGCATTTGAGCATATATGTTCTGTCACTCTTCTCTCTCTTCTATTTCTCTGATATGCTTTAAACGTACTCTGCGAAGACTTCCTCACCTGCTTTGTGGGTTTCCCGTGGCGATGTTTTCTCCTGACTTGTCACTACTGTCCTGTCCTGGGTTCATTATTATCCTCTGTATTTCTTTCCCATAAGCGTTTCTCTTTTCCAGTATGTTTCTTGAATATCTTTCACCTTCTGTAGAGAGCTTTTCCAGCCATTTAGTGTTATTCCTCCAATAGCATCATCACTTTAGTGATGACAGAGAAACATGTTCAATATTATTGTCGATAACTTTAGCTACTACTAAGTTCCAAATTAGCTCGATAGGTTTCAAGTCCGGATGGTAGGGGATAATCTAACAGTTGTAAAGGGAGCACCTGAGAATAATTTCTCAATGGAGTATATTTTCTTTGGTTCTTGACTGTTTTTGCATAAAAGAGAGCTTCTGTTTTGTCATATCCAGGTCAAATGCAGCATTATTGTACTACAACCATTCATTTATGTATGGCTATAAACTGTTGGTCAAAGGCATCTTATTGCCTTCTGTATTGTTATAAGGAACATTGTCAATGACACACTGATCATTTGCGGTAATCCAGGGAACATTTGGCTTTGCACCCCTTTGAAGTGTTTTTCGGAATTCATTTTGTTGTGATAATCAGAAGTTTTGGATTCGAAGTCGTAAACGAGACAAGCACTTGGAATAAATCCCATCTCCTGGTCAACATGCAGCACTGTTGTTTGCATACACTCCTGGGACGTCGTCACTCTGCCAACACTTGGAAGCAGTGTAATGGGTGTGAATCCAGATTTCATCCATATATAATCCAGTATATATATATATATATATATATATATATATATATATATATACTGACATATTCTCTCCGTGTTCATTCCTTATGAGTATTCTAATAACTCTAAAAGATTTGAATATTTTCCTAAGCGCTTTTTACAGCCAGGAACATTAATCTCTTTCTTGCAAAAGTTCTGTAACTTTTGCTGTATCGGAATTTATTTTCTAACCTCCTATGTTCTTGATTATGCACTTGACAATTCTGTGATGATGATAATGGTGTTGATGCTGCTTTTGGGCGCTCAACTGTGCGTCATCAGCGTACTTGAAAACCAAATCGTGCTGAAAAGGGGATAAAAGAATTAAAATATGTCCAGCCTAGATAAAATCACAGATAAAATAAAAACACCCACGTAAGTTAAAATGTAAAAGATACTCAAAACCACGAGGCGATCAGAGGCTTAAGAGGGTTAGAACGTAAATAAATAAACCCTAAATACTAAAATTTACCCTCGCCATGTAGCGTAAAACGTTTTCTACTGCTGCCTGCCAGGATTTCCGACAGTCGACCACTCTGTCCAGAACAATTTCCTTTGAAGCAGTTTTACCAATTTTGGGAGGTGACTTAATTTTGCTTCACCCGACTATCTTCAAGCACATCGTCTTTTCAAACCTTACAAATACTTGCCTTGCTATAGCCATTAGAAGATATAGCACGCTCAGTCGCATTCGTAAATATGTATGTAGTCTTTCTTCTTTACGTCACAAAACCTAATAACAGTATAAATAAATCGTCGAGCTTGCTCGTGAATAACTTTATTTCCTTTACGTTCCATCACTAGCACGATAATATTAACGGCGCAGTAGTAAACGTAAACCAGATTGTGCAGCATTTCTTGACGTATTCGTGTCGCCATCGCGTTAGTTAGCCTGCTTTCCACTACTAAAGCTGGACTCCAAATGACTTGGCCGGGTAATAGTTGCGCATTGTGTGACTTTTTTAAAGTCCTCAGGTTTATTGTTCTCTCCTTTGTCTTTCCCTGCTGTTATTTCACAACCTATTCCAGTTCCTACCTCACAGATTTCTATAATTTTAGCCAATGCTGCTTTGCTGAGAATCATTGCTCCGCTCGTCACCAAGTTCTGCCAGGTAATAATTGGTACATACCGGTTGTTTATCAGCTGTTTGAGAAAACATCCCCTGCCCATATGTTTCCGCCAACTACCGTGGACGGGCTACGATTAAATGTTTATTATATTTTCCGGAAAGTAATTACAAATGTGCGCTATAAATCCCATTCATTCATGGGTAGCTCAAACAACTGATTTTTCTGGGCGAAGCGCAAAAGTATAGTAAATAATTCATTCCTCCACATTTTCTTTTAGCTAACGTCCTCCAACGTTGTCATATCGGATATTAATGGTATGGATGAAATGATGCTCAAATGAGCCCAAGGTCCATAGGGCTTAGAGTTATCCAACATTCATCTTTCAGGATAAGTGAAAACCCTGAAAAAGCCTTATCCAGATAACTCACCGTGACCGAGATTTGAACTCGGTACCTCTTGAACGTGAGGCTGACACGCTGCCACTTACGCTACAGGGTCGGACATTCACTCCATATCTCGCTACAAGTGTGAGACGGAATCGTTTGCATGGCACATTTATACACAGTGCTAGTGTAAAGTATGTCCTTATAATTACCGTATAATTACAATTCTATGACCACAATGAATAGTCAAGCGTTATCATCAAAGGTTGACACTGCCCTCTCACTAAGTAACTTACAGAGCACACATATGCATGATTTAAATCTCTGGTGGCACTCTATACCAACCGAACTCACTAGTGGTCGCTGTTGAAGAATGCATCTGACTCAGATATTCACTGATTCATGATACATCCAATACATATAGAATCTGATGCGGTTTGCACTACCACGTTTTTAATTTGTTTCCTTGTGTACACTCGCCTCATATTTTGGCTTAATTTTGCTCTTTATGCCTCATATCATTTAGGTCATCGGCATTGTTTTCCCCAAATTCCTTTCTCTAACAGTTAAAGCGACATAACTCTGAACCCAATCCTCAGCAATTTTACCCTAAAAAAATTGGATTTTTGCTCTTAAGGGCTTCCAAATCATGCTTGATGGAATGTCATGAGGTTAACCCCTGCTAGGGTAATAACAGTGTCCTGCTGCTCTGTCCTAGCTTTATTCCTTCTATCATGGTTTAGTACCTAGATAGCTTTAAAACGATATATTTTTAAATCTCCTTTACTACTATTATGACTGTTCATTTATTTCCCCCTTTTGAGTACACAACTTTGCGTTCAAGTGTTCCTTAATTGCGTTTCTCTAGCTGCGTAATTTACTATTCAATTTTTTTCTAATTTCTGAGCTAAATTTTTTTCTTTTGATAATCTATGTCAAAAATATATTTCTTCAAGATGTTCTCGTCTTCAAACCGGGTGTAATGATGATTAAACATGGACGTTTATTATTTATGTCCTTAGCTGCTGCATCACAATTTCAATACCAGCTTTGTATCAATTTTTACCTGACATCTTTGGGAACTAGCTACTTGAATACCTAGTCAATTGACTAAGTTCACCTCTGCATTTTTTCTTTCTATGTTACTTTCTGTGAATACCCTTTACGATATCATGCTATTATTGCTCAGTATTACTAATTACGTGGGATTTTCTCAACTCTACTGCAAATGCCATTTTCTATATCACATGTATACATACATATATACATCCATCCATACATACATATGTACATACGTATATACATAAATATATAATACAAATCAATAGTTTTTGTATTAATTTGTAAATGCATTAGCCCTTACAATTACTTCAAGGGTTTGTGGTTTTTCCTACGTTGCGCCTCTTGTAGACTTCTTTGGTCTCCACTAGGCTTTAAAATCAATATTTTTGTTTGTTAACGATATGGTCTGTTTCCAGGATGTTATCACTGTTGTACCGAAATCTCGTCGTGCAGGAGTTCCCTGTATGCCAGAAAACCTTCTGACATGGAGTTGTTCCACACTTAAAAACCATCGGTCTAAGCCGTATTTGAGCTCAGGATCTGAAGATTATTAGGCCAGCAGCTGACCAACTAAGCCACCCGACCGACCTAGTAAGCGTTGCAGAATGGCGTAACGATGACTGCTGAGGTCGTCGATGCATGTTTTAGCGGACCTCTGACATCTACTTTGTTAATGGATAGCCTCTACGTTCTTCGGAGCGTCTAAGTTGTTTTCCAACATACCTCCGGGAATCTACGTGCTAGGCGCTCTCGGGAGCTTTATAGCTGGCGTTGGTAGTCCTTTCACAGGCTTTCAGGATATCGTGTCGCTTCGCTGCCAAGCTTTGCTAGACATCATTTGCAGGCGTAACTTTGTTGCTGCTTCGGAGGACTGAGAATACTTTGCAAGTATTTTTCTCCGTTGGTCTTTGCATCTAGCAGCGCAGGTGTATTTTACGATTAGAAGAGTAGGCTAGAATGGACTGACAAGAATTTCTTCTAAGCTGATGTTTTATGTAGACATATTACATATTATTGCATATACGAGACCACTATACCAAGGATCTCCTCTGTTGTTACTCGTTTTTCTTTCATCTGGACAAAATTATACATTTGGAGATGATCTTCACATCTTAAACAATTTACTTTTCACTCACGAGCTGGCACTATTTCACTGTAAGTAATGGTACTTTTACACACCTATTGTGTCATACCTTATCCTGGACTCGTATCTCACACAATTTTCTTTCCCATAGAGTCTCAGACCCCCCTCCATGGAGGTTGCTGCAGATCCTTCTTAGCCGTGAATTAGTTTACCGCCCCATCCAAAACAGAATTTACACTCTTGGTGAAGGAAAGCAATTATGCTAGTTGAACAGGTTCGCCGCAGCAAAGCTCTTGGTTCGGGCCAACGCCATTCGACCACTGGCGGGCGGAATGAACCCAGGAAGCCCGTACGATACAGTGGACCAAGTTGCTGATTCCTGAGATCGCATCTTGGCTCTATCGAAAGCATGGAGAGGTTGGATATTATATCGCGCAATTCCTCACCGGCCATGGCCGTTTCAAATCCTACCCGAACCACATGGGCTCACTGACACGGACCTCTGCTGGTACTGTGCACAAACGGACCCTTCAGAGCATACGATTTGCGCTCAATGGTTTGACATTCGTCATCACTGTTACGCATAACATGGTCAGGTTCATACTTTGAACAGCATTCTTCCACTTATGCTGGAGTCCAGGGAGAACTTGCATGTTATTTCTGCAATGATTACTTCAATCTTAAGGCGAAGAAGCAGGACGAACGCGGAGAGTAAACCGGTCGCTGCTTGTACTCCCAACATCTACCACAGAATCACCTTCCCCTTCTCAGGGGCTTAGTGCTACATATCTTCAATTGGTATATTAGTACGCCGACCATCTTTCGCCTTTCTTCTTGAAGTAATACCTATTGATGGTTCCAGGAGGAGGTCTCGTTTAGCTCGCAGGGTTTTTTAGTTGGTAAGAATCCAACTCGCCTTGTTCGGCGTCTTTTGAAGATTTTTCCCCTGACTAAAGAGACTACTACTACTACTACTACTACTACTACTACTACTACTACTACTACTACTACTACTACTACTACTACTACTACTACTACTACTACTACTACTACTACCACTACTACTACTACCACTACTACTACTACTACTACTATTACAACTACTGCTACTGCTGCTGCTGCTGCTGCTACATCGCCATTTCCACCAGCACTACTACCACCAATTCTATTCCTATTACTACTATTATCACTACAAGTATTTCTATTATTACTACTATTTTGGGGAATTCCATGTCGAACATATAATGAGCTATCCCCTACCTGCCTTGAGGCTGTTACTTTGCATTTAGTTTAACTGTTATTTGATAAGTTGCCATTTCGATAATTTCCAGTTATTTTTGAGCTCATGTCTTGGAAAGACACATTTTACTTTCAGTATTTTATTATATGTTAAACTTATTCCACTGAAATATTCGAGATTACGCGATTTTCCAATGGAAATATCTGGAAAATTATCGGAATGCTACTAGGTGAGCCTTCTTTTATTGCTGCATTCTGGTTTCCAAATGTGACATTCTGTTTTACATCTGCCACCGGAAAAAATTAGCCCCGCACTGATAGATGTCTAAATAAACGTTTAAAAAGAGGTAAAACAGAAAGTAATTTATATGAAAACTTATTGCATCTTAATCTACACACACAAAAAAAAAAAAAAAAACCACACATGCAGTCATGGCGGCACAGTGGCAAGGGAAACATTAGAGAGCGAATGAAAAAAATGAAAATAACGAAGATTTAGAAAGAGGGGGTAATTTAAAGACGGCAGGCTACAACTGCTACAAGTTTCGGAATGGGAGTAAAATTTTCAAATGCTAAGCAAACTGGTAGAGACGGAGAGCCAGGAGAATGAAAATGAAAGTAAAACGGGGAAGAATATGCATGTTCATGACAGTTTGTTTCCCATGGATGAATAATGAATACGCTATTCTGAAGATTCTCTTAGAATGACAAAGAGTGGTTGTTGATCTCTGCATTGATGTGATTACTGTTTATGTGCTAAACTTCAGCTGTACGTGTAAACTCTTGACTTACGTAATACCTTTGTTTATTCAAGAACTGAAAAACTGGTTTTATTTTCTAACACTTAATATCTGTATTCTAATTTCAATTGGCAAATTGTAGTTACACATTTGCTACTAGACTTTCGTAAGAGTAATCGTTCTCTTTGTATATTAAACATGAAATGTGTTGTATGTGTTGTACTAATTCCGGTTCACTTGCAACGTGAGAAGGCTCAAATGTGAATGTAAATAATCTCTCAAATGTAAGTGCCCATTTAGATGTTACTGTATTTTTGTATTTATTAAATTTTCTGTTGCATAAGTTTCTGCAAATACAATTTTACCCGGCTGAAATTGCAACTTCGAGTGAAGCCATATTGTGTTCATTGCCTATAAACTTTGCTATGCTTTGGTAAGTTGCAAACGGGAAAAATGATTTCTTCCTTTGTTACTCAAAAGTTTTCATTCATTAGAGGGTTTTATAGGCTTAATTCACAATTTAGATATGACGTTGTTATTGTTAATTAAAATACTGAATATCTTAAAGTACTTTAAACATGTCGTATGTCAACCAAGCTGTTAGTTCACAGGATTATTTCGGTGCCGTTGTTTTGTCGGAATTTTCTCCCACAGGAGTTCTTTTACTGGCCCCACTGATATGGAGCGGTTGCTCTGAGGTACACTTAAAACCTATCGGTCTGGAGTGAATTTGAACACGGTACCTCGGGATTCTTCCTGCACCGTGGTGTAGTGGGCTAAGGCATTATGACTTGGTTCCTTGCCACGGAATGCGACCCGGGTTCGATCCCACCCCTTGGGGTGCGGATTGTAAGTCCCGGGTATAGGACCAGTGCCGACTGAGCATCGTGAGGAAATTTAGGAGCGACCCTGGTCATGAAAGGCAACTTTCCGGCTGGGAGTGCCGAGATGCTGACCACATCTCCTTCCGGTATTGGTTGAATGATCGCCCACCTCTACTTTGCGTATGTGGGCATGAGGTAGGCAGTCGCGCTGGCAGGTCCTAGCCCTATATGGACTGTAATGCCACGAGTTTAACGTTATCTTTTAATCTTGAGATTAGTAGTCAAAACATAGCCAACTGAGCCACACAGTTCAACATGATCCACATTTAGCGGAGAACTTACATATTGTCGCGGCGACGCGCATAAAGGTTTCGCGCGGAGCGATAACGCGGCTTGTTTACACAAAGGAACTGATAAAGATAGCACACATTGATGCCGTATTTATCAGCCGTATGATTGAATACGATTTTAACAATGAATAAAATGATAATTAAATTATAATGGGGAAGTAAGGTGAAAGAATTTAAGATAACGAATATTACAGATGGATAAGTTCATGAAACGAAGCAACAGCATTTAAATTCAATTACTAGAATGCGAATAAGTATTTTAACCCAGAGCTATTTAATAAAGTTGCTGGTCTATATGGATGAAAATGTTCCGTCGAAAGGCTGTGGTCACGGGATGGGTCGCTACCTGGGTCATTAGTAGACCGGTCCAAACCTGGCCCAAACCAGTATTTCGGGGAAATGTCCGCGTGGTTGTAGCTCGCTAACTAGAGTTTTTCAGAGAAATCCAGCTGGAGGCGAGGCTATATCTGTTTTGGTAAGGAATATTAGGTTTTAGCGTCGGTCTTCTAGTGTGAGACGTGATACCGTGTAGACGTGTTTTGCCTGCCGGGGACACAAACGTCGGATTGCGCCGAGAAGTACAATCAGTAATGAGAATCTTATTAAGTGAACAAGATCTCCCAGCAGTGAATTAAGCGGCGAAGTATACTTTCAAAACAGTGTTAGTAATTTATTCCATCGTGATAGATTTCAGCAATTCAGTATAGTTTTAACGTGATAGTGGAAATCTAGAGTAATTCGATCTGAACGCGGCGGCAACTCCTGGTGAACTGTCTGCACGAAACGAACTGAATAGTAAAGCTGATACTATGAACTGTGTTGTTATTTCGTCAACCTATCTCACGCATACCCTGTAGATAGCGTGGTCTCAGCTCTAATGACTAGCCAGGGCAAAGAATAGTCAACTCATAGAGCAATCTACTAGGCGACCAGACCAGGCTGCTAAGGTCACATCCAGAGTGGCTGATACCCGAGACAGAGTATCAGCAGACGCAGCGGGGGAGGTATAGGCCACAACATATAAAGGTCTGCCGAAACAGACAAACTGAAATAAATGGAAATTTCTGGTGACATCTTGATTGATAGAGATTATTCGGTTTCTTGATTGTTTCGGAACAGTCTGGAATTATCAGATGAGGTATTTAAGGAAGCGACGACTCGCCAGGAGTCAGTCGTAAACAGAGCAGGAGTAGTAAAAAAGAGTAAACAGTTGGAAAGACAGTCGTTAACAGAGTGTACTCGTAAACAGAGACGGAACGAGAGTTGTAATTTAAACTAGTGTTTGGAAAGTGAGCTCTTTGTTGTGGTCAAAGGCCATGGTACATTGTAATTGTGTATGTGACGTAATCCTTCTACTGTAAGTGTACTTCTACGGAAATAAAGAACATTTTGAATTTCTGCAACTTGGACTTTTAATTCTACGAACCCACAAAATCACAATTGGTGTCAGGAAGTGGAACAACGACAGCATCACCGAGAAGATGTAAGAAATGAAGGCCGAGTTAAAAAAGAAGACGGAAGCTGCAAATAGTAACTTACCACGAGGATGACCGCGAAGATGAGCGACACCAGGAAGAGTAGCCGGAAGAACGAGTAAGGCCCGGCGTGGCGAGGAGCACGTCATCACCATTCCCTAGAGTGACACTGCGCGCCGTCAGCCGACGGATGGATGACAGCCTCATCGCGGACGGTTGGGTGAGAGGGAAGCCGTGCCGCGTACTGGTGGACATCGGGGCAGCCGTGATCATCATCAGACCTGACGTGGCCAAGGGTTTGCCGACGAGGAAGCCGAGCCGACCATACCAGCTTGTGACGGCATCAGGTGACAACCTGCCTGTGGAGACAGAAGCCCTACTGAAGTTGACCTTGGGACGGAGTGCCCTGCGTCTGTGGGTGTTCGTCGCGAAGGTGGCTGAAGAGGTGATACTGGGATTAGATGCCCTCAGGAGCCACGAGGCGACTGTCGACGTCGGCAGGAAGGTCCTGCGGCTTAACGGAGAGGAGGCCATACTCCGGCAACCCGAAGAGCGCCTTGAACTCTGCAGGATCGTCTTGAAGGAAGACGTAGTTGTCCCCACAACTGCGCTGACTCCATATATGTGTGGTATGAACAAGGTAAATAGAAATGGATTTAACTATTCGTATGTCTTTCTCTCCCTGAAATTAATTCATGCTGAGCAGTGATTACAGCACCTTTCAAATGGGATAATGTTCGTCCTTGAGGACTACCAGGCAGGAATCAATGGAGCTCTGCTATGCTTTGAAAGTGCGTTCTCCTTAAGAGAGGCTGATGAGGACCAAGTCAATCCGTCCCTAATAAATACTCTTAAAGCTTAGAATAAAATACTAACATTTTGCAAAAAATAATAATACATCGGAGAATATGGACTACTATTTGAAATAAAACATTGTATGTATGTCTGTGTGTATTTTATGTGTTTATGTAAGTGTATATATATATATCTATGTGTGTTTACATAATATGCATTTTATATTGTAACTGTTACTGTTGGTCATGAACATAAAATAACTAAATATGTATTATATCAAAATATATTAGATAAGCATAAGTATTTTATACTGAATATTTTGTATCGGAAGGAAATACACAATTATTACAGAAAAACATATTATAACATATAGCGCATATATGAAATATGTATAAAATAAGAAGTTTTTATAGGACTAGAAAGGTAGATGAACGGAGAAACAGAGTTATGAGGTCCCTCAGCAAAGGAATCGTCGGAACACATGTCAGTTGGCTCTGTTCATAACATATATAAGGATAGTGGGGGGAAATTCGAGTATGGCCGATGCGCGATTTTTATAAGACACTCTCGGTCGGAACATAGTATATATATATATATATATATATATATATATATATATATATATATAAGTGCGGCAGCACATCACTCATAAAGGACTGTCATTACCATCAAACACACATCATCATCACGAGTCTGCAAGCAGCGACTTTCCAGATGGCGAGTGAGATACCTACTTAAAAGCAATAGTACATCGATAATGGAACAGTCGAGGAGTTTACTTCGTTAAACAAACCACATCCAGTCATGATGTATCCCAGACTCTGAAACAGAGAAATGAGTCCATGGAGAGCGAACCCCGAGGAAAACTCCGACCTGTCCAGAAACCTCCCACATCCTTAAACCTCACCCCTCACCTTCCCTACACTATGAGTTATTGAGTGCTGGAAGGACTCAGCCAGGTTCCTACGGACAAGGACCGCCTCAATATTCGTACGCATGTGTGTATCTGTGCATGTATGTGTGTATGTATACTTGTATATATACCAAGTGAGTCAGCCGCACCATATTCGTTTGCAAGATAGGCCACCCATCAAACGGCATGTGGGTCTTAGTTCAGTTTTCCGCTTACTAAACTGTATTGCTTGATTTTCTTAGAAAGAAGAATGCGCAACATTCAGAGGAATAGCGATTTAAGGAACAAAGCGTGCTGCTCGCTACCGTACACCTCAAAAACGTATGCCTCCTTTACTGAGAGCGAACTCCGGTTACCAGGCGATTTTATTACAGTGTACATGGCAACGTAATTCAGTAAACGCCTCAGAAAAAATGGACCTGTCCTATGAGTACACTAACAACGTCAGCTAAAAAGAAAATGGCGGATACTTGTACTTAGAGCAGGGGTTGGCTCCCAAAAAAATAGGAAGAAATTAGAAACACGCCTCATCAATCGTGGCTGCGTACAGTAAAAACGGACATATTAAACAACGACTTATTTACATGTAAAATACGCTTAAACTACGTCTCGTGCAACTCAGTTAACATGCGTAAGAGCCTTTGCCATATATGTAATAATATTAAGACGCCCAGCAAATGATTGAAAGTGTAAATCAAGCACGAGAACTTGCGAGGTGGCAAAGTTATAGCGCCAGGCATACAAGTCGTACTACTGAACCCAGAAAGTGCTTTCAAGCAAGTCTCGAAATAGCTCAATGGGATTATGACCCCTCCTGTGCTCTAATCCCCAATAACACAGGTTTGAGTCTCAGCCTTGTAATTATTTTTTTATGTTCATCAAAACTTAGAAACCGAATTAACAACAATTTAATTATAAAATTACTGAGGGCGCGCGTTACTCAAGAACGGCATCAGTGTGAGCACTTGCTTCGTTAGAGTCGTATTCCGGGAATAGAAAAAGGGTCATTCTAGCGACACAAAACATACCAATTTGAAACGACATTTGTAATAGCACAATAATTCTATGTGTGGAAAATAGGTTTAGCTTCCATGTTAAACTCTGATATTGTAATTTACATATTTTCTGTGTTCAAATGTGTATAAATGATCCTTATTTCAATTGCACCTACCTATAGGTGTGTTTAAACAACTATCTACTTGCAGTTCACCAATAAAGAAACATAAAAGATGTCATAAAACACATATAAAACAATTAAAAATAAAAATAACAGCTTTCAGAATAATAATTGTAAATTTTGAGTATTACACGAAAAAAAAAATAGTATACCTATACAGAGGATTTGAACCACCTTCACAGCAGACAAATGACATAGCAGAGTTGCGCTAATTCCAACTCAGCTACATAGTAATTTCTGAGATAAACATTCCGTCTAACATATAGTATTCGCTGGTTCCAGTGAACATTTGCAGACCTACAAACGTAAGCTGTCTAATTACGAACATATTACAGGCGATGAGATAACATCTAGTATATTAGTACTAATTTCATCAAATGTTTAACATCCATGTTAAATACGCGGGTAGAAGCTACTAATGGAGTCGATGTTTTCACGTTGCAGTCAAAAATGCGAAATACATAAAACTTGAGAATAAGGGGCGGCTGACCTACCTGGTATATGTATTTATTTAGTAAGTTCGTGTGTACGCATTTTCTTTATTAAGGTCTCAATTGACCGTTATATTTGTCTCAATTGATAATATCGTAAATTAAAATAGACTGTATTCGTAAAAATCCTTATAATACAATCTTACAGTAAAATTAGTATTAAAATTGGCAACTATAGTTTAGCACTGCTGATTATACAGTTGTTAATTATAGGTATTATCCGTTTGGAAAGGTACCAAATGGTTCTCTACTTATTTCAAATACAGTTGTTTATTGATAATTTCAAAGTTAATGTTTCTGAATACTATATTTATAATTCATATTGAATGAAATGTAGAATATATTTCGTCTTTCTTAAAATATACACTACCGAAGTTGGTCTTGTTGTTATGTTAGCACAAACATCCGCTTAACGGTCAGCATATTTCCAAAGGTAGCTCATATCTTAATTTAAGTTATTGTCCTTTGATGGTGTATCTACTTTAAAAGTTTGTGCATTTCAGATATTTGTTGTAACGGCTTAGATATGGGAAGCTATTTCATTATGGTTAAATGGTTAACTGGCCAAATACTTTCGTTTCTAGTATTTCATCTATGAGTGTGGACATGCGAAAGGCCTGTTTATAGCATCCTTATAAAATTGTGATATATATAGTTCGTTGCTCTCTATTGCATGTGAAATTCGGGTTGTTTGTTAAATTAAATCGATATAAATATGCATTTATTTTCCCTAACCTCAGACGTTGTTACAGAATTCTGGTGCTACTGAAACTTTAGACAGAAATGTTTGTTAAATTGACGGAAAGAGAAGTTAGTCAGTCACCGATTCTTTTGTGTAGTCATTTTGCCTGTCATTCTTCAAGATTCGAATCTTTTAGTTGTAGTTTGCTTACTTAGGAATTTGATGCATGTTATTTCGTCTCCTTCAGAAACTTGTTTAGTAAGCAATGGGTGGGCCAGTTCGTTTTCGGCTATGCTGATATACAGCTTCGCCTACTTATAATGAACTGTCCAATGGCGCTGCTGCAATTCGCTGTAATATGACTGTCGCTTATTATTGGATTGTTCTTCCTGTTTTTCTTCATTAAGAAAATCTAACCTTACTGTCGGTATATACAACGGTAGCTCTTTCTTTATTTGTTATATTCTCTATCTCTTAAAGCTCTAGCAGAACTTTCTAAATTGTGAAACGCACGCTTGAGTATTCGAAAATCTTGAGTGCAACCTGTGTTTAAACTGATAGACAGGGGTTACCTCATTTAGGGAATTAGCCGATACTGACCTTCTTAATCATGTCTTTATTTGTTTCCTTCGGTTACGCAACTGAGAATGCATACTCATATACCTGGCCGCGCCGTCGCTCAGTGGTTAGACCGCTTGGGTTAGACCAAGGTTCGATCCCAGGCGACCGCAAAGTAAGATTTATGATGGACAACACGGCGCTGGGGCGGGTTTTCTCCGGGACCTCCGGTTTCCCCCGCCATCTCATTCCACCGGTGCTCCATCTTCATCTCATGTATCATCAGTGTCACCGCCTACGAGAAACTTGCTGTGCACGCCATAATATGACAGCGAAGCATTACTTGCTCCGTCTCGGTCCTACGCCAGCAATTGCTGAGGTAGCTGCCAGTCACAATAGGTTATACAGAAATACCAATACAGAACGAAAAATAAAATAAATTGCATCGCAAACAAAAGCTTAATATAATTCGGATTCTTAATGATGAATCTGGATTTTAAACAGAAGGAAAAGGAAACACTCTTAGTACCTACGTAAGTCCAATAAAACTAAAAATTGAATTCTTCAAAAAATTGCCTAACTTGATCTTCAAGTGTGTATATAGGTTTCAAAACCAAATTACGGCAGCTGTACGAGATGCTCAGTACTGCGGAATGCTACTACTTCCAGTACATATATAAAAGGTAATTGGGCTTCCAAAATATATTTCGGTTACTGACGTCAAATGCGTTAAACAGACGGAACTTCAACAATTACGTTACACAACTCCTTAGTGAAATTTAAAACGTAAAGATCAATGATAATAAAACCAGTTATAACTTGTAAGAAAGCTCTTTAAAATCATAACACTAAACAGCGTTGACGAAAAGCAGTGCAAACATCGAATGAGTAAACTTAAAGTAAAAATCAGCACTGGAATATTATGTTGGTGAGTAATAACCAGACCTAGGCTATGGATCAGGTAGACAGACACACGGGTTTGGGCTAATGGCCTGCTCCGTGTTGTGGGGTAGCACAGGTCGTTGCGTAGTAAATGTCACCACCGTCCTTCCTATAGCTGTTTTTTTTTTAACTTTTATACTTAATAAGTGCATTTTGACACAGAGGAACGTTGTGTTCGAATATTATAAAATGTCTCATTTCTGAAGGTTTATTAGATTCTTTTCTATTGATTAATGTACACTTTTTGAAGATTTCTCTAAAACCATGTCGCATCTACAGGTGTCCCTAGGAATTTTCAGTTTGTGATTGAGTACATCAGGAACTGGAATGGATTCAACTCATAATTTGTTTGTTATTAAAGTAATGACAGCCTAATTGAAAAATGTACTAGAGAAAACCTCAGGCTTTGCAGATACAAGAGCCGCAAGCGTTTTGTTGTTTTGTAGCAATGAATGCAAATGTGTGAAAGTTGATCCGTCTGATATTCCGTTCTTCGGTTATGCACTTACCCATCATGGTCGAAGGACGAAACTTCTCTGATTCGAACATATTTGAGGCCAGATTGGAGCTGTTTTTGAATATATTGCGTGCGCATCCTTTAATTCAGTGCACTGATTTCTTAAGAGGTGTACCTACCTTATTCATTTAAATTACTTAAGTTAGTAATTTTTATGATTTAATTTTTTGTGCTAAGTATTTACGTATGTGGTGCAATTAATTTATGAAAACATACCTGTATTTCTTATATTTGTTTCAGTTTTGTTATCACACAGAGAAAATGATTATACTAAAGCATTAAAACTTGTACACTCATGATAATTTACCGCAGGAGTGTTAAGTTAGGCAGCTAATTTGTCTACTTAACAAGCACCGGAAAATGGAAAAATTTACTTTGTGCCCTACTGTGATTGAATGTTGACATACTGAGGAAGGCTGTTACAGGCCTCTTCTCCTAACCCAGAACTAAACAACACGCAGTATACACACAGTTCACTATATACTTCGAGCGCCCTTAACTTCAAGCGTGTCGGAACAATTGGCCGAGACCCCGAGATAACATTTAGATTTAGAATGTAAGAGATATCAGGATCACCATATAAAAATTGTTGCAACATTTTTGTGCGCTACATATACAAAATGTGCAGAAGTGTCAAGAGAAGTAAAAAAAAAATCATTTGAGTTGTCAATAAGGTAATAAAATAGGCCGTTTTCAGACGAGACGACGTGTCGGGCGTGGCACAGTGCACTCTTGGAACCTCCGACGGTCAAATGACGCGTTTTCTGCCGCACATTTGCACGTACTACAAACCTAGAAGCAACTTAGTGGAATGGGTGGCTGTTGAACGCTTTTGTTATCGTATTTGCTGAAATTTGCGATCTAAAAGGAGCCGAAAAGTGCAAATCTCTAGGTTTAACCTCTGAATGCTGGAAGGGCAGCCTTTGTAAATTTTAGCAACGCCGTTTATTTCTTTGCTAGGTGATGAAGGCACTGTTTTTAGCTAATATAGGGTATGGATAGCAAATTATAATGGATTCCTAAAAGCGAATAAATTTCAAGGTTTAATTATGAAACAAATTAACAAGATGAGAAATACCAGCTCATCAGCTGAATCACTAGCTGTTGCTACAAGATTAAGTGTTATTATATTGTTCTTAGCATCGAATTCTCATGCATAAGAAACCAGCCCGTAATATTAAGCGTTACAGAAGATATATCTTAATATCAAGTAAAACGTTTGTAGCGATTGGCTTTTTCCTATTTTCCTTGTTTGTAATTTGTAACACTACTTAGTTACTATATTCACTTTTAGAGTGATATATTTTCATACAGCTGTTTGTATAAGTGTCTTATTTTGACGGAAGACAAATAATGTCACATGGACAAAATTTAAATCCTTCTATTTATTTGTGTAGATATGTAAATTAGATTTAAGAACCACTGATAAAATTTTCCACTTAAGTCTAGTTTTAGAGAATTGCACATTGTACTCCCATTTCTTTGGGTTGTGCTTGCATATTGGTGAAATTCATTCCTGTCCAGGTAATACGTACATTACCATCAGCACGGATTGACCCTGCTGGACTTCTTGCTTTGCACAGTATACCGAAAGTAAATGTGGCGTCTGTTTGTAGCTTGGATATGATCGTGATTTATAAGACAAACGGCTTTACTAAACACCTTCCCAAAAATCTGATACCGAAATGTCACTAAAATGCATGTTTTGAAGCCCCATGAATAAATACATAAAAAGGAACCGTTTTCAACAAAATTTCGTGTAATTGCGTCCATGTGACTGTGAACCGATAACTAAAAATAGAGAGCTTAATCAAATACAACATTCCTGCAGACCGACCAACAGAACTACCCGGAACTCAAGACTTCTCTGCTCTGGACTGAAGTGCGAACTCGACTGTCGTAAGGTTCTGGAAGTAGAATGCGCTCAATTTTCGGAGACAACACGGTTTAGAACAAATGCCTCACGGAAAAATGTGGCTGGCGCTTCAGCTTTCGTGACTTCAGTAGTGGCTTTTGCTTCTCTTACCGGCATACAACAAAGGTAGTGGCTAGCCCTGGAGCTCAGTCGGTAGAGCACCTGCCTGCCGTGCTAGGGGTTCTATAGTTCGATTCCCGGTGGTGGGGTGGGGACTTTTCTCCGACCAAGACAATTTGTAATCTTCCCCAGAGTCTGGAAGTATGAATGAGAGTGCAAATGTGTGCGTGATCTAATGATTAAAACCCAACGAATACGAGATAACACCTTCGATATGTTCCAAGGGACAACGGCCGCCGATATCACCATTGAAGTTAAAGGCGGGGTATAAATGGAACAATTAAAAACAAAAAACGGTAGTGGAACGCTTTGACTCACACTTAAGTTCTATAAGGCTGGCACCAGCCATGTGACGGTACTATCAAAAGTGATTTATGCGAAGAAAATTGTTGATTCTCTAGTTTGCTTTTGTAAAACCACTTAGGACTATTCAAGGAGCATCGAAAAAGCTTGCTGTGACTTTTTCTCACATAGAAGAATACATATTTAAGACCCGTCTTCATTTTAGGTATCCTAAGAATTACCCGGCATTTTCAATCTGAAAATGAAAGCAAATAGTTTATGCAGTGAACTGGAGTTCATACAGTATTCTGTGTAAAAATATGGCATTTTATTCAGTCAGCATGATGTAGCTGACTCTTAAATAAAAATTAAAAATGGGTGCTTTTCTGCTGGTCTCTCATTTCAGTTGCTCTAATCAGAAAGCGATGTTGATCGATGAGCTAACATTGTTTATGCTTCATTGAGAATTATTCAGAAATACAGTGTCACAGTAGGGACGTCTTTGCATATCAATTATTTTTAAAGTACTTCAGTCATCAATTAATTGTTTGATCCAGCACACTTGAGAGACGCTCGAGTTCTAGTCACGTTTCATTAATGCGGAGAATCTTCTCTTAGCAGTCAAGAGTTTTATTTTTATTTTAAAGGTTTCAGTCTTGATGAAGCTCACCGTACATCCTTCAGAGACCAGAGCCCTGGGCATACTCTACCATCTTTTAGTGCTGCCTTACTGATTTTCAAATATGTTAAAATTATATTTTTTGTAGTTATTAAGATTATCAAAGTAAATACTAAAGTGGAACAGCCATTACGGAATCCCAACTTTCAAGAACATGTGAAACTAATACTTTGGATGTCACGATTATTAGATGAAAGTAAATGGACAAATAAAAATATCAGAATGGCATTGTTTTCTCGTGTACGTCCACAGAGGGAAATCACCACATTTGAAACTCAAAATAATATCTGTATTTCAGATTTATACTGAGCGTGGATACTGAAAATGATATGATTAATATATTGTCCAATGCACTGTAAAACTAAAACTAGCGCACATGGAAAACATGCGAGAAGCAGGTGAGCTATCGTAATAAATATAATAGGGGAACGTGATATAGGTATATGTTCATCCTCATAACCAGAGACAGTTTTTGACGAACAATTTGAAAACTTAAATCTTTATGAGCAAATGTTTCACTTCTTCATAGACGTGTAGGAAATACTATTGAAATTCAGGTATATACCTGTAACAACAGCAGCCTTTCCGTTGCCTGAGGGTGAAATAATCAGATTTAATGGGTAAGGCCTTGCCTATCGTGAAGTAGTTCTTTCGTTGCCGCAGTGAAGGGGCTATTATATTTATTATTCTTGCCAAACCTGGTTAGATATAGATGTGTATGTTGCTTTAAATATTAAAGTCTGAATGAAAGCAACCAACAGTAATTTGTATTCTTGTTTATATTTAAATGAACCAATAAAATAAACTAGACGTTTTAGCTTAAACGTTTGCGTACTATGCACAGAATATAAAACGAAACAAGCGCAATACTTACTAAGTATCAGATATAAAAAGGTTCAGCTGCTCATCAAGCTACTCTCCGATAAGATATGAAGTATAATGGAAACTTTTAATCAACAGGTAAATGAAAGGAAACATTCTTGTTTGGTTCTAACATTATTTCACTTTATCTAAAAATTCAATAACCTAAGCTAATAGCTAATATCCAATATCAATTCAGAAATCCGTAAAAACAAAATAAAAATATATTACAGTATTTCTAGCAGTGTTTATAACTAAGGCATGAGTGCGTGACAGTGAACAATGGAGAAATAATAAGGCAGTCTCGTGAAGTCTGTGTATGGTTAGCAATTCAGCCGTTAATACAACGTTAAAACTGGAACCAAATTTAAGGGCTTACAAGACAAAAAGTTTTTTATAGAATTGTTATTTTCGCGAATCCATTATAACGATAGCGCGGCTTGACGCACACAAAGGGGTAGCTAGTGCGTAGATAAGGGATAGCTAATGCAGCACGGAGATAAAAGGCTTGCCGAAACAGATCAAGATAGATAACTGGAAAATTCTAGTGACATCTTGAGTGATAAAGAACATTTCACAACCGTCTGAAATCGTGAATGGTCGTATAAAAGGAAGACGCTGTTAGTTGAGGGTCGAAATGGAACTTGATAATCGTGCAGCTGTAGTTTGAAAGTGAACTTTTTGTGGGTGTGACAGACGAACTGGGAGATTGTAATTGTGTATGTGACGCAATTATGCTACTGTAAGGGTTGACCAAAAATATTTCTGCGGAAATAAAGAACTTTTGAATTTCTGCAAATTGGACTTTTAATTCTGCAAACCCATAAAGTTACAATTGATGTTAGGAAGTGGAACATAACGACAATGGACGCTGCACTGGAAAAGATTTTACAGAAAATGCAAGAAATGAAGGCGGTTAACGACATCACCGCCGAGCTGAAAGAAATAAAGACAGCGAATGACACTCTCGCTGCGAAGACGGAAGCTGCAAATACAACCTGGCCGCGACGATTAATGCAAAGATGGCCAAATTGACCCCGGAAATGAAAGCGGCGAAAGATAACCTGGTAACCGAATTGAAGGCTGCGAACGAAGCCCTCGCCGCCAAATTAGAGGAGCAGTTGACCGGCGTGAAGGAGGACGCCACGGATTTGGGCGAGCGCGTCGAAGACCTGGCAAACCGCATTCACGACATGGACGGAAAGGCCGAGAGCAACACCAAGTCCTTGAACGCTATGGTAGAGGACATCGTTGGCAGGATGTTGAAGGACTTAAATGCCGACGTGCTGGGACGAGACACAACATCTGCACGCGTCAAACAACGCAAATACGACGGCACGTCAAAGTTCGAAGTCTTCTGCCGTCAATTCCACACAGTGGCCAAGCACAAGTGGTCACCATTGAAAACAGCCGCACAGCTGCTAGCCAGCCACCAGGGACGGGCCGCGGAGGTGCTGAACGCGTTCCAAACAGCGGCGGCGCTCAAGAATATCTGGGAGTCCCTGGAGAACCACTTCAGAAACCTCCGCTTAGCCGCAGCTTACAGCAGTCAATTGAAGTCGAGGTCACTGCAGCCAGGTGAGACGCTGCAAGATTTTGCCCTGGCAATTGAGCAGCTGGCCAGCAAAGCCTTAGTGAACCTTCCACCCGAGTTCGGATCTCGAGAGGCTGCCTACACATTCGTTGACTTGGTACGAGACACCGAGATAAGTCAGGGCCTAATGATCGGCGACTACAAAGCATCCTAGAGGCGCTAACGGCAGTATTCAGGATGGAGGCGGAAAAGGTAACGGCTACCCCGAAGTTGAGAACCAGGGGTATCCGCTACACTGGAGATCAAAGGCCAGCCTAGGGACGCCGGCGAAGACCAAGTGGCGTGTGTTGGGGGTGTGGCCATCCGGGACACCTGGAGACAGACTTCTCACACCAGGGAGAGCAGCCGGAAGAAAGAGTAAAGGCCGTCGTAGCGAGAGGCCCGTCAGCGCCATTACCACCATCCCCTTGAGTGACACTGCTCGCCGTTAGCCCGCTTATAGATGACAGCCTCATCACGGAAGTTTGGGTGAGAGAGAAGCCATGCCGCAAGCTTGTGTACACCGGGGCAGCCGTAACCATCATCAGACCTGACAAAGACAGGGGTTTGCCGTCAAGGAAACTAAGCCGAATATAACAGTTTGTAACGGCATCGGGTGAGACCTTGCCTGTAGAGAAGGAGGTTCTGCTGAAGTTGACCTTGGGACGGAGTGCCGCACGTCTGTGTGTAAAGGTGGCTGGGGAGGTGGTACTAGGACTGGATGTCCTCGAGAGCCACGAGGTGACGGTCAACGTCATCAGGAATGTCCTGCGGCTCAATGGAGAAGAGGACATACTCCGGCAACCCGAAGAACGCATTGGAATTTGTAGGGTCATCCTGAGGGAAGACGTAGTTTTCCCCGCGAGAATCGAGGTGGTGGGGACGGCGCGACTGTAAGACCAGAGGACAAAGGACATGATGCCGGACAGGAAGAGGTCTGTCTACGAACTATGGGTAGCCAGGACATTGTTGCCGTGCCAAGAGGAAGTGACCGTGAGGCTACTCAACTTGACAGACACCGATCACGACCTCCAAGCCGGAACGGAGCTCAAACATGGGAACCCATGGTCAGCGTAACACCAATCAACAAGACTGGTGCCCCGGCTGGAAGGCTTACTGAAGAGGGCAGCCGACCACCTCTCCGCAGAACAGCTGGAGATGGTTCGCCAGCTGCTGAGACGACACCAGCGCGTTTTCCGCAAAGGCGACACTTTATGTCAGAGGTTCTAGTCTAATTAGACCTGGAGCCGCAGGACCAAGGACCCGGGCCTCCTTCGACCAGGGAGTTACCGAGCTGTCCCCAGAGGGCGCTCGGTGCCTCCGTAGGGCTTTCCATAGGGCAAGACCTAGAGTCTAACAAGCCCCCCCCCCATCTGGTCCTGTGGAATCAAGACGGGATCGAAGTGGATACACCACTTACGCGCGCCAACTCCAAAATGGGAAGGCTACCGATATGACCTCGGTGGGGCCGCTTGGTGATCTAGCACACCTTCTACTAGCAATGCCGGTTAGTATGCGGGAATATTAATGGCTGCCCTCAACCCCGTCAGGAGACGTACCCAATCACCCACGGGTATCGGGAACCACTGTTCCTTCGAGTCCAACCCGATCCGAACAATCCCCAATCAGGGAGAGGCTCGAATGTTCGGCCTGAGGTTCCTCTAGTAACGTCAGAGGTACCACGATTGCTAGGGGCCCGCAGCGCCCACACCACGGCAGCCGAAGGGGACGGATCCCCTCTCCTACGGGGCAGCCATAGGGACAGCGATTATGGCCGCACGGAGAGAGTGCTCCACTGCATCGACACCGGAGATGCCCGGCCTATTCGGCAACCAGCTAGGCGCATTCCGCTGGCAAAACAAGCGGCGGTATGAGATATGCTGGAGGACATGAGATCCAGGGGAGTGATTGAAGATTCCGACAGCTCTTGGTGTTCCGCTGTAGTCTTGTTGACGAAGAAGAACGGCGAGCTACGCTTCTGCGTGGACTACAGGAAACTGAACGCTGACACCAGGAAGGACCGCTTCCCCTTACTCCGGATTGACGACAATCTGCATACGCTTGCTGGTGCACAGTGGTCCTCGAACCTGGACCTGAAGTTGGGTTACTGACAGGTAGCTCTGGATCCGAGAGACAAGGAGAAGACCGCATTCTCGACAGGCCTAGGGCTTTGACAATTCACAGTTATGTCATTTGGCCTCTGCAATGCATCGGCTAGCTTCCAACGATTCATGCAACGACTCAGTAATGAGATGGTTGAATTATGACGCCTACCTGTTATTCGTGGACGACATCATTGTCGACAAGTCATTCGAAGACCACATGGAGAATCTGAGCAAGGTGCTACAGAGACTGCAGGAGACTAATTTGAAACTGAACGCAAAGAAGTTCCAGCTCTTCCGCAAGGAAGTCACCTACTTGGGCCACATAGTCTCACCAACCGGAGTGGCCACAGAACCGGAGAAGACACAAGCCGTGAGAGATTTGCCTCGGCCAAAGGATAAGAGAGAATTTCGCAGTTTCCTGAAGCTGTGCAGTTACTACCGCCGCTTCATAAAGGGGTTTTCCAACATCTCCAAGCCCCTCACCCATCTAATAGAATCACATCGGCCTTATGTGTAGACGGAGGACGCCGAAGTCCCTTTCCAGCAGCTGAATAAAACACTTTGCAGTGCTCCTATTTTGGGATTCCCACAACCAGGCGGCGCCTTTATTGTGGACACTGAAGCCAGCGACCATTGCATTGGGGGCATCCTATCCTAAGTCCAGTACGGCCACGAGCGGGCAATAGCTTACTACAGCAAGACGCTGTCCAAGGCAGAGAAGAACTACTGAGTCACCTGGCGAGAGTTATTGGCGGTGGTAAAACCTTAGAGCACTTCCACAAGTATCTGTAGGTCAGCCATTCCACTTGAGGACTGACCACTCTGCCCTAACATGGGTACTTAGTTTTAGGAACCTGGAAGGCCAGATATCCCGTTGGGTCCAGAGGCTGCAGGTGTACGCCTTCACCTCTGAAC
Source organism: Mantis religiosa (assembly GCA_030765055.1). Taxonomy (NCBI): domain Eukaryota; kingdom Metazoa; phylum Arthropoda; class Insecta; order Mantodea; family Mantidae; genus Mantis; species Mantis religiosa. The sequence continues at coordinate 174,043,548 of CM060950.1, read as the reverse complement.
ATCGTAGAGGGAAGAGCCACGGCAACGCAGACGCCATGTCCCGAAGACCCTGTCCTGAAGAGTGCGGCCAGTTCACGAGAGTGGAAGAGAAGTAGCGTGCCGTAGCTTTCCGAGTGGTCATGGCAGTGCCTGCGGATGGCTGGGATAGCGCAGGCCTGAGCAGGAAGCAGCTGGCGGACGCCGACTTTGGGCCACTCTTCAGAGAAGTGAAGGCAGGCACAAGACCAACTTGGGAGAACGTCGCCGCAAGGAGCCCCACATACAAGTCGTACTGGACCCAGTGGAAGGGCCATTAGCGAGACTGGGAAGTCAAGGTGCCACTGTTTTTGCTAGCCTACCGCTCGTCAGCACACGACACAACTGGGATGAAGCCAGCTTAATGTTCGGCCGAGAGTTACGCTTCCCTTGTGACCTGGCTTTTGGGAGCTCCTCGGACGCAAAACAGCCAGCAACCGAATATGTGGAGAACCTCGTGGACCATATTCACGACATGCATGAGATGGCTCGTCAGAGCATCCAGAAGACGAGCAACCGCATGAAGAACCGATACGACAAGCTAGCCAACAGCCAAGGGTTCCAGCAAGGCGACATGGTCTGGTTGTACCGCCCTACCCGGACCAAGGGACGCTGCCCAAAACTTCAACAACCATGGCAAGGACCGTACAGAGTGGTAAAGAGGATTAACCACTGTTTCATCATCATCATCATCATCATCATCATCATCATCATCATCATCATCATCATCATCATCATCATCATCATCATCATCATCATCATCATCATCATCATCATCATCATCATCATCATCATCATCATCATCATCATCATCATCATCATCATCATCATCATCATCATCATCATCATCATCATCATCATCATCATCATCATCATCATCATCATCATCATCATCATCATCATCATCATCATCATCATCATCATCATCATCATCATCATCTTCTTCTTCTTCCTCTTCTTCTTCTTCTTCTTCTTCTTCTTCTTCTTCTTCTACGATTCTTCTTCTTCTCGTATTATTATTATTCTTATTATTGTTACTACTACTACTACCACCACCACCACCACCACCACCACTACTACTACTACTACTACTACTACTACTACTACTACTACTACTACTACTACTACTACTACTACTACTACTACTACTATTACTACTACTACTACTACTACTACTACTACTACTACTTCTGCATTTCCATAAACTCTGAGCTTAGTCCTGTTCTGCACCAAAAGGTGTTTATTTAAACTGGTTTGCCAATCTGGTCCTCAGCTATGCCTTATGTCGTCTTCCCTTTCAGGTATATCTCTCTGACATTACAAGTAGAAATTGCAATTATTTCCAGTAGAGTGATTCGTTGTCTACGCATAATTTCTGAAAGAACCTTTTGGCTATTTCCTTTGGTATTTTAAGTACTGCAATTTTTACATGGATGTATCACTGGTCCGTCGCACAACTCTCGCTCTTGTGGTGCAGATTTTCTGTCCAGATTTACCCTCTTACACTTTGAATAACATCCACAATAAGTCGGCAGTTTCTCAGTATCATTTGTCATTATAATTAATCTAAACAACTCGCTTATTATATGTAGTGGATATCGAAATTCTAGTTGCAATAATGTGAATTTGGCCCGACAAATGGTTTTTGCACTTCAAAGTGACAGCTCCAAGTCAGTAGATTTACTGGCATGTAAAAGAGCTCCTGTAGGACAAAATTTCGTAGCACTTGCAGCGCTAATGTGATCCTGGTAACTGACAAGGTCGTAACAAACAAAATATTGAATGAGTGGAGCCAGACCGAAAAATCAGTGTCATAGCCAGGATTTGAACCATGGATCTTCCGCTCAACGTGCGGTTGCTCTAAACCACTGTGCTATTATGGCCAACATGCTGACATGACATTAGATTCTCCAATTGACCCGTATGTTTCCCGGTAGACCACTAGGGCTTCTCATATACAAAGAGATACGAACCTTTTGTGGCGACTTACTATGCTGTAAGTACTTAAGTCCCGTCTTCAAAGTTAAACCGCTATATTTTTTAGGTAAATTGATGGAAATAATGCCGGTATACTTTCATATCCATCAGGAATAAACCAAGGATTCGAAAGAAAAGTGCACGTTAGTGTTCCTAAACATTAATATTATGGACTCCGCGAATGATTTTGGAAGATTTTCTGTGTGAAAAGTCATTTAACGTAGAATTAATAAAACCGGTTTGATACATTTTTTTAATTTTTTTTGTGTTTGCATTTCATCGGTAGTTACAAAAATATATTCAATCGATAAATAAAAGTGGTAGTAGTACTTTGTTTATCATGCATAGTAAACTGAAAACCTTCACCTTCCTGAAAACTGTCACCATCGCAGGTCTAAATGTGTCACTTGTACTGTGCAGTCAGGAAATTTGGGAATTTGGGAAGCCATTAAATACTGGTACGTGAAACTTTACATGACTGATAAAGAAGTTACACAATTTGTTGTTCAAATAAATACTGACGCGCCTCAAAAATCTTCAGGTGGCATAGAGAAGTGTAACAATTTCTACAATTTTTTATTTTAATTTATACATTGCATTACAGGTAAGTACCAACTGAGATTTTCGAACCAAGTAATTTAAAAAAAATTAAGCCATTCCTTCAAGCCATATAAAATTATTTAAAGTGTTGCATAAAGAATGTTTAAGTATTATGGTAAGTAATGGAAGAAATATTCAGTTAATGAGTTTAATTAAAATCTGGGTAACTAATGCAAAGAATAGCGTTCATTAAAGCAATCTATTCAACCTCCCATTTTCAATTTTTAAATACACATTATCATAAATTTGCTAATGTCATATAGAGGTGATCTGTTTCCGGTAGTACAGTATATAGGTATTAATCAGCATAGTCATAGAATATGGGATTGTCATTTCTGCATCTATTTTAAAGGAATTCAACCAAACAAATGGCATGTCAGAAAACTTTCAGTAGCATGGTTTTGAGATAATGACAGCAAGTCACTCGGTCTAACAATTGCTACATAATTCCATCACATATTATTCACAACCACCGCTTAAATAAATAGTTTAAGTGGGGGTTGCTTTTTGATATCAACTCAACATTCATAGTATACAATTAGATAGAAACACAAATGTAATATGTCCTAACATTTATGTTTAATGCTCATTGCTCTAAATATTATATATTTATTATATATTATTATAAATATTATGCAATTATATTTCCTTAACAACAACAATGTAGATAATATTTTTGACACATAATATGCAATTTTAGCCTATAAAGCTTCAATATAAGTAATAATTTATTATTTATAATATAAATCATCAAATTTTGTAATTAAAGACTGATATTTTTCTATTGTACTATAGTTAGCAACAAATTATTTACATTAGTTTGCTTTTAATTTTGGAAAAACCTTCGCATATGATATGAATAAAATAGCAAATAAATTAAAAAATAAAAGTAGCTAATTTTAGAACTCCACGGTTATTTTGATTTAATATAGTGTTTTCATAATTAAACATACATTATTAAAAGGGAGACGCAGTATATTACGTTAATGAAAGTGTTTCAACACATGAACTATGAAGAATCGAAGTGTTGGTCTTTACAGCTTCTTTTAAAATCATCGTGTAGTTCTCTTAAACCGTAATGAGTAGCTAGCTGCTGCACGTAGAACCGAAAATATTTGAGGTTTATAAGCATTTATGATGCTTTATGTACATAAATACCGTAGGATGCGGATTTTTTTTTTTTTTTTTTTTTTTTTTTTTTTTTTTTTTTTTTTTTTTTTTTTTTTGTAATTTACGTCTTCCAACGTTAAGTCATATCGGACGATGAACGGAAAGGGTGAAATGATGCTCAAATGAGCCCAGGATCCATAGAACTTAGAGTTACCCGACAGTCGTATTTCAGGATAAGGAAAAACCCCGGAAGAAGCCTTATCCGGGTAACTTATCCTGATCGAGATTCGAATTCGGAACCCCTTGAACGTGAGGCAGACACGCTACCGAGGCAGGCTGTAGGATATGGATAGTTATAGCTGCACACACAGCCATTATACCCTCATATGACATGTAACTTCTGAAAGTGATAGAATGAAAACTCTGGACTTTAAGGTTTTCTCCTATACACTATCTTAAACAGGTTAATGCTACCATAGAGATGATGACCTGGTCATTGTACAAATGTGTACCGTAGTCTAAGAAGGAATATGACAACTCCTTTGAGGATTCCTGCTACTTTAACATTCGCTGCTATTACATAGAATTGGATCAACTGTACATCC
>CM060950.1:174024241-174034241 GCA_030765055.1 Mantis religiosa | reverse complement strand
GACGAAACTTACAACTTTAAATCTTTGTATGGCTCACATTTAAATTAAAAATGAAGTCGATTTGGTGTAGTATTTTAGTTATTGCTTACACTGTTGATAACATCAACTAACACTTTACCTAACACCTAGTGCTATGCAATATGACGTAATAATATGCAATGAGCTTATGCATCCTTCTGTTAAAAAAATCAGGTACAAAATCAACGTCATATTGCACTGAGTAGGAGAAGCTGATACAAACACCTCCTCCTCTTTAGAAACAAGAATCTAATACGACAGTAAATGTCACAGAAGTGAATAGATTGTCAGTTGCCACGTCGAGAGCACTCTTTCTGGCTAAAGAAATATGCTCCGAATAAGCACGTCATAACAAGTAATTTTATTAATTGTTTTTCTTTGTTGAGTTAAAATGCATGATTATGAATCGATGCAGCAAACGAATTCACATAATTTACAGAGATTCCTTTTCTTCTAAAGTTGAGAAAACGCACTGAATATTGCAGCCTCGCAGTAATTCTTAAAACACAGTAAAGCAAGGCCTTAAAGTATGCAGCAAAAGAAACATCCAGGAATCAATGTATTCAGTATGCTACCGTTATACACCAGACATGTCAGTCGAAGATACTGTAGAGGTAGATGAACCATTGCGAGAAGTGTTCCCGGAACCAACATTTGCATACAAATGGCCCCTGCTGCCTTGGTGTCATTGCGGCCACCCTGCAAAACGATACCTCACCTCTTCATCTGGATACACAATGAGCAATTACATTGAGAAGATGAATGCTTTAAGGGGAAGAAAAAAGTCATAAACATGATATTCTTTAGAGGATGGTGAGTTGCAAATAATTTTAGGACATACTATAGAAGTTGCATCCTTCCACCAGCCACATGAACGAAAACATCGTTCAAATGCATATTACGAAAAAAAAATCAATGTAAAAACAAAATGTTGGTCCTGATTCGCCTTTATTCGTTTTATGGACGAGGAAATGCTCACAACAGTGTTAATGCTAGTACTCAGTACTGTAGTTGGAAAAATATTTAGGTAGTACTCACCAAACTGGAAAAAAGTTTAGGTGGTACTCGTCAAACTGAAAAAAAAAAGTTTAGATGGTGCTCACCGCCTAACTCTTCATTGTTATACCAAGGAGCTTTATTGTTAATATAAAAGCTGTTGCCATTCAACTTTAGTGATAAGAACAATTAATAAACATTATTTTCTTCCTTAATTCTGAGCATCACTTCACGAATTTAGACGGTACGCTTACAAAGTGTTCAAATTTTAGGTGGTACGGCATACCGGACCGTACCGGCTCAACTACAGTACTGATAAAACAAGATACTACTGATAAAACAACAACTATGTTTCTCTTTGTTTTCAGTATGGCAAACAAATCAGGCTAAGTTCTTAAATAACATGATGTAAATGTCCAAAACAATAACAAAAATATATGGTGTGCTGCGACCAGTAATAGGAGCAACAAGGTAAAAATGAGAAAGGGTGATAAAATATGTCATTCTGCTTGTACTTACTGCAAATCTGTTCTCGTAGGTTTGTTTCCAAGAAACACGTCAACAAAATCAAATCAAATTATAAACAAATTCACATCAGCAGTACTGATTTTTATCTAATGGTGGACTCAGAGTTAGTTTTAATTTATCAACCCCCTGATACCATCATCAATATGTATGAGAAGCACTCCTAAGTTGATGGCCTTTGATGTATATCTAGAGTAAATTTTCAACAGTAATAAAGCCACACGATCCCCGATATGAGTTACCTGATCAAAGGATGTTACACATCAGTCCAAAGAACTAGAAATCAAGAAAAAAGCAGAAAAAGAGAGAAAATCGAAGAAAGATAGAAAGAAAGAAAGAAAGAAAGAAAGAAAGAAAGAAAGAAAGAAAGAAAGAAAGAAGGGCAATGTAATAGAAACATTTTTTATTTTTTGAAGAGAATTTTCTTTCCAGGTAAATGAAATTATGAACCGTTAGGTACTGTCAGCTCGTACATGTTAATTCAGAGAGTAGTGTCACTGATGTGGCAAAATTATGGATTGTGCTTCAACTAATTGATTGTTATACTGACAATCTACATGTTGTTGGGAAGCGGAGAAAGCAACCTCTAAATATATACAGCCTGGAATGAAATGCACCAACAGCAATGTGTCAATAAAGAAATTACCTTTAAGTTGAAGGACTTATATTGAAAGCATTAGATACAGAAAGTTTTGTTGGCTTTCAATGGCGCCTAGAGATAAAGAAATATTGTGAATACTTTGGCAAAGGTTTACATTCTGGTTCCTTGCTTGGAGTCTCTATTCTGAACTTGCAGTTTTGACCAATAGCTTAATGTACATAATATATTCATTTGTAGAACTGAAGAGCGCATCTTCTCACTGCTCTTTGGTCCATAAGGCGTTCATTTGAAAAATGAAGACACTAGTAAATACTCATTGCTCACTTAAATTGAAAGATTAAATAGGGAAAGATAGATTCAGACTCAAAAATTCAATGCCATAGCCGGGATTTGAACCACGGATCTTCTGGTTGCCGTCCAGCCGCTCTAACACTTGAGCTACTATGGCCAACGTGCCGATATGACATTAAATTCTTCAACTGACTCGTGTTTTTCCCGGTAAACCACTAGGAGTTCTCATAAACACATGAGACAACTACCTTAATGGTGACCTGGGGGAGGGAAGGATATATAGATATATGTAGTAAGTTAGGGAGAGAAGGTTTTGCTTGGGCGAGAACAGGAGTGAGAATCTTGAAAGGTGTAGGTCAAGAGAGGGAACTAGATAAATGTCCATTGTGTGGAGAAGAGAATACAGATTTCCATTGTATATTAAATTGTACACAAACAAAAATATGGAGAGAGCAGGCTTGGCTACTTAAATGGGACAATTTGGGAGGTGAAGTAGTAATTAGAAAAATGTTGTCAGTAAAAGGAGAAAAGAACAGGAGAAATATAGGGAATTATTTAGGGAAAGTTAAAGAGAGATGGCTAAGAACAATTAAGAGAAAAATGTAGAGTGGGATAGGTGAAATGGCAGAAAGTGTAAAAAGGAGCAGAGGGCCTCCAATACACAAAAACCTAGGGTTAGGTGTATGGGGACTGAATTACTATTCAATGGTGGGCAACATAACATGATAGGATTTTCGGGATTTAGGAATATATGGCATATTTCAGTATGGATTTTATAATTGTAATCTTGATTTTGTATTTCCATTTATTGATGTAAAAGGAAATAAATTACTATTACTATTACCTTAATGGTGACTTACATCGTGTAAGTACTTTAAGGCCCGGGCTTTATAGTTAACCACTAGCCATAGCCGGGATTTGAACCACGGATCTTCTGGTTGCCGTTCAGCCTCTTTAATGCTTTAGCTACTATGGCCGACGTGCCGATATGACATTAAATTCTCCAACTGAATCTATCTTTCCATACTTTAGCCTACACACGGCCAGTGTGAAAGAACAATTAATTTCCATTAAAAGACCTAATAAGGGTTAACTACAAAGCCCGGGCCTTAAAGTACTTACACGTTGTAAGTCGCCATTAAGGTAGTTGTCTCATGTGTTTATGAGAACTCCTAAGTGGTTTACCGGGAAACACACGAGTCAGTTGGAAAATTTAATGTCATATCAACACGTTGGCCATAGTAGCTCAAGGGTTAGAGCGACTGAACGGAAATCAGATTTGTTATTCAAATCCCGGCTATGGCATTGAATTTTTCAGTCTGAATTTATCTTTCCATACGTTAGCCTACTCACGGCCAGTGTGAAGGAACAATTAATTTCCATTAATTGACCTAATAGTGGTTAACTATAAAGCCCGGGCCTTAAAACACTTACATGTTTAAGTCGCCATTAAGGTAGTTGTCTCATGTGTTTATGAGAGCTCCTAGTGGCTTACCGGGAAAAACACGAGTAAGTTGGAGAATTTAATGTCATGTCGGTACGTTGGCCATAGTAGCTCAAGGGTTAGAGCGACTGGACGGAAACCAGAAGATCCGTGGTTTAAATCCCGGCTATGGCATTGAATTTTTCAGTCTGACTCTATCTTTCCATACTTTAGCCAGTGTGACAGAACAATCAATTTCCACGAAAAATTAAATGTTTATGAATACTGACTAGGTAACTTGACTGTGTAGTATGCTGATAAATTTGTAATTTTTCAACCGTAGTATTAATCCTCGAGTTTTACTTAGATGTATTAATGATACTGCTTTTTTATTTTAATGTTACGTCCCTCAACGTTAAGTCATATCGAACGATGAATGGAATAGGTGAAATGACGCTCAAATGAGCCCAGTGTGCATAGAAGAGTTACTCGGCATTCGTCTTTCAGGATAAGGGAAGACCCTGGAAGAAACCTTACCCAGGTAACTCACCCTGACCGAGATTCGAACTCGGGACCTCTTGAACGTGAGGCAGACTCGCTACCACCACGCTACCGTTGAAACCCTATAGGAATATGATAATTTTGTAAACATTATGATTTAAGATAAATGTTGTTTTCCTTAGGAACAAACAGAAAACGTGACAAATAATAAAGTTAGTGGGTATATTTCAACCAATATATGATAAATCCATTTTAATCGTTCAGAACTTGAATTACATGTTATAAATTCTAAATTTTTAAGGTCTCATTTAACAACGAATATTTCAAACTAATTTGGTAAATAACGAATCTTCAAAGCATAAATAAATACATTTCTTGTATATCAGAGCAATAATAAACTTAAGTGAAGCTTAGATTCTTGAAAATGAATAAATATTTCTCTTTATTTCATGTAGCAACCTATTTTTAGAATTACTTCTTTCCAATGTAAATTAAGCATATAATACTAGAAGTGGTTTACTCGTTCAACCCAGCTTACAGTAGAACGAGTCATCCTTTATGAGCATATTTTCCCAGTATTGTACAATTACCTGCGCCACGTGAAATTGCAGAAGAAAGGGAAATGTATTGTTTTTATTTTTGTTTTTATAATTAAACGTCTTCCAACATTAAGTCATATCGGACGGTGAGTGAAATGAAATGAGCCCATTGTTTAGACTTATCCGTCAAACCCGGGAAAAACTTATCCAGATAATTCACCCTGACCGAAATTCGAACTCGGGATCTCTTGAACGTGGGAGAAACCTTACCATCTATGCTACAGAGGTGGGTAGAGAGAAAGGAAGATAATTACATTAGAGCTACGATATACATTATTTCAGGAAATCTGGATGCAGATTCCTGTACATCCGAATACTGTAACGGTTATTTCATATTTTTTATATATTTTGGAATTTGCTCTGGATTGTTCCAGAAAATGTGATTTGTATAAAATAGAATGTAACGCTGGTTAGGTTAGGCCACAGAATGACACAACTTACGTAATAATGTTCCTATTGTTTATTATAATCATATGAATACGTAATGTGACGTGGACCAATAGAGTAAAAGTAATTTATATTTTCTAGAAACCTCGTGTGCAGAGATTCCAGAATATGTAGATAGTTTTGCATCATTCTGCATAAGATCATTGTCATGAAAAGGCATGCTATCTTTAGTGTCGTTATGAAAGTCTGCGAAAACTTAAAGTGCAAGGATGCAGTATTAATAATTTTATCAAAGGACATAATCCACAAAGTTTAACATTGTGATAAGATATATTAATGGTTTGTGCGGAATAAATTCCAAGATTTTTAAAGAAGAGAAGAGTTGTTTATTTTCTACTATAACAGCATACAAAATTATTTTCACTCCGATACTACGGCCAGAGATAGGACTCATTGCTCCAGAGCGCGAGGCATACATCTACAAGAATTATTCAAGATCAACACAAAAGGTGAGAATAAATTAACTATTGCATAATCCTCGCGCCTTTTGCACAAATTTTCAATACTAAGATATAGGTAAAGTTCATTGTGAACTAACTAAATATGATTACGTAATATAAGTTGCACAGACACCAGTAATAGGCGACGGTGGTGGTCGGAATATACTTTGACGTTCTCATTATGAAATAGGGGAAGAGAGAAAATATTACATAGATTCTTTACAAACATTATACGAAACTTTTACTGGACATACACACCCAGCAACCCTTAATGCTTAATCTGTCTCTGACATGGCAGAATAGGTGCATAGTGTACTGTCTATCTAAATTCTTAACAAACTTTTTTACAAGAAATGAGACTTTGGTTACCCATTCCACTCTACACATCCCCGGTGCAAAGCCATTAGTGGGTGCAATAGAGCCATGCGTTTTGTAGCTTTCTGAGGTAGAGTTACAATGGTGCATATTATATTAGGTTTACATCAGTTTTGTATTAGTGAGAGCCTTAATAACGACGGGAGTCGTGAAATTAACGAAGGCAATGCGAATGGTGATTTGGTAAATAGAGAAGTTAATGATGATGATGGTGTTGGTGGTGATGATAATCTCTCAATACAAGTCAGCTAAGACTCCAGTCGAGAGAATGGACGTTATCAGTAAACAAAATCGGGAAACAAAGTGCTAATGTCAGTAAATTTTAGAAATTTGTTGAATACTGTAATTGAAAATGGGGGAGAAATTTGAATACATTAACTGCCGATGCGGCTGCTGTGGGAATCAGAACGGTCAGAAAAGTTGCATCAATCGATATCGCTAGCAAGCGAACTCCTATTAAAATGAATTAAATAGAACAAAATTGCCATTTTACAAGGTCTATAAGGAACGAGTTGAACGAAATTGATGCGTGGAGATGTAAATATTTGAGTGAAATCAGTTCGTGCACAAGGCACATGGAATAGCGTATATTTAGATAAAATATGAAAATAAAGTAATTCCTCTCGTGTGAAAAAACTGGTCAGATGATAGTAGTCCGCTTATCACTATATTTCATATGCAATCGAAATGGTCTGGCCATAAATAAAGCATTCCTAAAGAAGCAACCAGTGTGTGAGATAATACGGAACTCATAAGAAGAATACGCCGTACCACAAAAGTGGCAGAAATAAATACAACGTGGAAAACCAATACGGAAATTTTCAATCTGTTTTCAACATGCAGGATAAATGTTAACGGCGACAACGAAGAACTGGGTTAGATGATTCTGTAAATTCTCAGATATGTTACTGCAATTTTAGATATGAATAAGTCATGCATTTTATGTTTGTCGCATCTTTATGTAAATATTAAATCGATACATTTTAACGATATTTAACTTTGTGGTTTTTAACCAAATTGAGCGTTGTATTATAAATTCTAATCATAAAATGATTATTTTATAAATAAATACATTTTACATTTTGGTATCTGAATTTCGTCCAATTAACTGAATTAACTGTATGACTTTTTATCAGTGATTTGGAATAGCAGGACAGGAATGCTGTGCATTAGAGTATAGTTTATTATGTTGAATGTATTACTATGTATAAACTTATACTTTATAATAGTTCATTATATTTATACTAATTCTCAGCTAACTCTAATGTCTGTGTTGTGTTGAGAGCATTTGACAACCATGTAGCAAAAAGGCCAATCATAAATTACGGATCAGGTCAGGAAAAGGTGACCCCAATTTAAAGTGTCGACAGGTCGTGGGCTGGGGAAGCAATGCTAAGAAAATGGATAAACTGTATTTCACTGTTTCCTATTTTTATCCATTAAGCATTAATCTTCGAATGTTAATGAGTAGAATCATAAGTTTGTGTTTTTTTTAGATGAAAGATTTGCACCCAAAACTTTCAGTTGAAAACGCCAGGACTTATTAACTTCACAATCAGCGTGATTTTTCTCTTTTCCTTCTTTTAATTACAATGCAAGAACAAAAACACGTTTAAGTTGCGTGGTTTCCCTTTTAAAATTAACAGCCTTTCAGAAGAATGAGTCCATTTTCCTGTTATTGTGTCTGCTACCTATCCCAGCACATTTCTGCTAATGTTGCTACGTTGTATTATTTGTCATTGTGTTGAGAAGAATGTTGGAAGAAAATCGCTATGCCTAAGCAGGGTTCAATCAATGATAATCTAGGCTAAATTATCGCTTTGGGGAGTAGTGATTATTTGAGAAGATGTTGCATGATGCTCGTGTGCTGTAATCAGCATGACAAAAGATGCTCGTGGATCAAGACGTTGCAGAAATCTTAGAAACAAATTAAGATGCTGCGGGTACGATAATGAAGTTCTTGCTTGTACAACGTCGCTATTTGTCCGATATTTGGAGAGGAATTGTGTCCTAAAAATTAGACCGTTTTTCTATTTTAGTTTTTAATCTTGCTGTATTTTCTCCTTTATTTTTCGTCGACAACGCCTAGAAGGAAAAGATGTTTTTCATGCGCTTCTTTGGAATGAGGAAAACTTCCTTACAATCCCCCATTTTTCTTAGCCACCGCCCCACCTCCACCCCTAGAGCTGAGCCTCAGGGCGATCTCACCCCTACCCCCTCGTCATCCCCGGGCAAGTCGCTCCGTCTTAACTTTTATTTTAATCACTCGTTTGATGGCTGCGAAACGAGGGCCCACCCTTTCTCCTCTCTTCCATTCCTCCCTCTTTCTCTTTGTTTCTGTCTTCTCTTTAGCCAGCTCCAATACATTTGCTTTCAATAAAGAAAAATCGGTTACATAGAAGCTGGACTTTCCTTTCACCACTGCACATAACTGCATTTAACAACGGGTTTCGTATGTAGCAAAATAATAGTTGGTTGTGAGTTGCTTTACATGATTTTATATCGAAGAGGATGGGGAACCCTTATAACAAATTAAATACAAATCACTCCATTCTTATACTAGGAGAATTAGCTAAAATGTGGCACACCATAAGTTAATTACCAAATCTCAACGTTTGTTGTCTGATTCAGATTGAGAACAAATGCGCACTTAGGGCTCAAATGCTGCCACTTTCTTAATTTATAATCTTAGTTCACATGTAGATAATTACTTCACTGAGGAAAGGGACAAACTATTGCCCAAAGCAACTGATAAAGTACTATTCCGTATTTAGCTTCATGTAAATAATAATAATAATAATAATAATAATAATAATAATAATAATAATAATAATAATAATAATAATAATAATAATAATAATAATAATAATAATAATAATAATAATAATAATAATAATAATAATAATAATAATAATAATAATAATAATAATAATAATAATAATAATAATAATAATAATAATAATAATAATAATAATAATAATAATAATAATAATAATAATAATAATAATAATAATAATAATAATAATAATAATAATAATAATAATAATAATAATAATAATAATAATAATAATAATAATAATAATAATAATAATAATAATAATAATAATAATAATAATAATAATAATAATAATAATAATAATAATAATAATAATAATAATAATAATAATAATAATAATAATAATAATAATAATAATAATAATAATAATAATAATAATAATAATAATAATAATAATAATAATAATAATAATAATAATAATAATAATAATAATGATGATGATGATGATGACGACGACGATAACGATGACGACGACGATGATGATGATGACGATGATGATGATGACGACGATGATGATGATGTTTGTATGGAAATTAATCTTCACTGGTTGTTTCGGATATTAGTCATATTTTTGATGTCAAATACACGATTTCATTCTGCAGAATAAAAGCAAATTGGGAAATTTCCAGTGCGGGTGCGTGTCTTTAAATGAATAGCTAAACATAGAACTTCCAAAATAAGCTAAATACAAAACCTTAAACCGTTTAAGCATCCTAGTCGGAGATGAATATAAAATGCCCTAACATGGAAAAACTTGTGCGGTTTTTGTCTTTAGCAGTTTATATTTATACAGCCGTACTCGTTATTTTGATACAACACAAACTGTTCTTCCACCATTCCAGGACTAGGCAAAAAGTCATTTAAACTCTCACTTTGTTATACAATCTGCTTGGTGCAGGCATCATATATCCACCTAAACGAGTGATTTTAAATCTCGCTCAGAGGGAG
>CM060950.1:173999241-174016741 GCA_030765055.1 Mantis religiosa | reverse complement strand
TTTGTTTACGAATAATACACAGCATTGGGTGAAGTCCGAATGAAACTCTGGCCCTGTGTGTTAATTACGGTGGGCATTCTCTTACCTATAAGAGTGTTTTATGTCTTTGAAGCAGGAGCAAGATCCATGAGTATAAGTTTTTTTTTTTTTTTTATAAAAAATATCTATCTATATAGATATATTTCTTTTCCTTGTTTAACCGTTTTGTATTGTTTTCGTTTAATTACCTATCTGTTTTCTGTAGTTTCACACACATACACTACACACATAAACACCCATGCCCAGGGCGGGACTCGAACCCTCGACCCTCTACGCAGTGGAACGCTAGATACATACGTTCTAACGACCATGGCTACGAGGGCCGGCATAGGTTAATGTAATTGTCGAATATTTTGGCCATTAGGCGATGCATGAAACGATACTGCTACAGGAAGCTTTATTATACTTATCAGCAATGATTATTGATTCTTAAAGAAGTACTGTTAAGATTAGACCAATATGCACTTAAGGTTATTGTTGGTTGAGGTTTAGGTGACTGAAGAGGCGTCTCGGCCGGACATAAGCGCATGCGCCAGGCAACGATCGTCCCTCTTCAATACCTATGTGAAAATTACGGTGAAACTTATTTTGATGTGTGATGATAAAACTTCTGTGCGCTTATTGCTCTTATTTGCTTCATATTTGTAAAGTGAAGGAAGAATGCGTGAACGTAAAAGCGAATCTTAGTTTCTAAAGTTCAGATATTTTATTAATGAGGATGTTAGTATATATAAGCTTTCACAGAGGCAGTTTCCTAACATAGCGAAAATGGAATCGAGATTTTAAAGTCGTTTGAGTGGTACTGTCAAAGTACAAATATTATACGATATTAGTGGGTTCATATTTACCGCTGTGGGAGAGTTATTTATAAGCAAAATGTACGGATATGTCTGGAAAAGTGATTGAAGTGTTTGGTTGTTACTGTCCTTTCCATATCACTCTCTTTTTTTCATAGATGGCTGTGATTGGCCCAAATGACCTTGCTGTCGACGGGCCCTAAAGCACCACACACACATACACACACACACACACACACACACACACACACACACACACACACACACACACACACACACACACTCGACAAATGCTTTGAATTCAAATAATGGAAAAAACATTTTGACAAGCTACACTGTAGATCCATATAACAAACCTACCGTCAATGAACCTAACCATGAAGTAACATAAGGCTGAATAGTTATACTAAAGCTGAAAAGCCTTGTACGGACAAATTTTAAGAAGTAACTAATGGATGGCCGAGATTTTACTTCGTGAAATTGGGTATGAAGTAAACCACTGGAATCACCGAATATCAACAGCAAAAGGTGGTGCATAAACATGCCTATGCTATAATTAAATTGGAATAATGGCCCTTTTATCAGTTTTCCAGCCCGGTTTGTGGTGTTCTTTCAGTTTTCAAGTGTGTTATGTGGTAAGAGCTTTTAAACATGGTCTACACAAAAGAACTTTAAATTTAGTTTTGATCGTTCACTAACGTTTTGTATAGGTTATTGATAAGAGGGAACAATATATTATTAATACACTGGCAGTTTGAGGTGGGGCTATCAGGTATCTCTGTTATAGTGAATTTGATGTATAAATTAAATACACTGTTATTCTGTTTAATATTTAGAAACAATGTTGCAGTGAACATTTAAGTATAAATGCTATACAATATTTAAAATGAGTTTTATGGTGAAAAACAATCGATTAAATGAAAATACAATACATGTATACAAAATATTCTAATTCTTATTAAAAATTAATATTAATTACTTCAGATTAATAGAAATTAATTGTTCTTTCACACTGGCCGTGTGTAGGCTAAATTGTGGAAACGTGGATTCAGACTGAAAAATTCAATGCCATAGCCGGCATTTGAACCACGGATCTTCTGGTTTCCGTCCAGCCGCACTACCATTGTGCTACTATGGCCAACGTGCCGATATGACACTAAATTCTCCAACTGACTCGTATTTTCCCGGTAAACCACTTAGGAGTTCTCATAAACACATGAGACAACTAGCTTAATGGCGACTTACTATATTGTAAGTACTTTAAGGCCCGGGCTTTATAGTTAACCACTATTAGGTAAATTAATGGAAATTAATTGTTCTTTCACACTGGCCGTGTGTAGGCTAAATTGTGGAAACGTTGAGTCAGACTGAAAAATTCCGTATATTATTTATGCACTTTACATCAAATCATCACTTTGGGTTTGAAGCAGCAGCATGATATTGACATTTCTTTGACGTTGTATGATTATTTTTATGGATCATACAAAACAGATTTATTATTTGTTATTACTGTATTTATTCTTGATAAGAAGAGTCGCTGTTATCAGATTGGCTGAGTAGAATATCCTGGGGAGTTTTCCCTTTAATCTTGTACACTTTCGGGTTTTTTTCGGCCTGAGCTTCAGATATATTAGGCAGTCTGACATAGAACGACTGTGCCTGCAGTCGATTATTTTATTGATTTACATGAAGAATACCTAGTTGTTGATGGAGTTGAATATCTCATAAACCAAGGAGCGCTCGTAGCAATTCAAATGAACGTATTTTGTGAAACTTGTAATCGATGAATATGCGTTTTGTCTGGCAGCATCGCATTCAGGAGTAGCATATGTGATTATAAGACGGATCAGTGATTCATATAATAACATTGAGCATGGGAGTACGAGTTTTCTGTTCTCCAGCAATAAAATTCTGTTTCCATAAGTAGCAAGTGAAACTGTTCGAGCTAAATGTGCATCTTTGCATCCAGTAGATCATCAATATATTTTACTGGTGTTTCAGTTGTTATCCATGATACCTGTTGATGTAGGAGCAGTCATAATGGTAGAATTTAATAAGTTTTACGGATAAGGTGTTAGATACAGTTTTGAATTTTTAGAGATATACGGCAGATTGAAACCATTTTTAAAAAGACAAATAAAGTCTGGAGAGGATTGATGGCTATTTTCACTTTGTACAATATCGCCGTGTCATATGCATACATAGCCGTACAGATGGGGTTTACGTCTGGAAGAACTGACGCTTTGTGAGAAACTTCTTAACAATATTAATGAAATTATCCCTATGGCCAATTGTATATAAGTTAACCAGAAGTCCTTCTGCCATACATTATCGAAAGCTTGTGCCAAATAGAGCAATTCAGCATAGGATATTGGTATCGTTGAAGCTCTTGATGATGGGACCCGGTAATTCTTATTGATGAATTGTAATACGTTGAGAGCAGAAGCCAAATTGAAGTTAGATAAATTGTTATTCTGATAAACGAAGAATGATTTGTGCATATGTATAGGCTTTCAAAACAGCTTTAATATTGCATGAAGAAGGCTAATTGGACTACATTTTAATGATAATTGTAAGGTTTATGTCGTTTATGGAAAAATATTACTTCCGCTAACTTTAATGACTGAGGTAAGTATCAAATTTTCAATGTCCTGTTGAAAATCTTAATTATATCGGCAAGAAATTGTTTATCAAATTGTTTTAAAACGCAGTTGTGAATAAATTTGTGATCACGGCTATTTGATTTCGTAGCTTTTGGATGAAATTAGAGTAACTTCTGTGGAGAAGTGTGTGTGGTTCCCTTCGATACATTAGATTTCTTCATATTTTCAAGAAGCTCACTTAACTGAGATTATTTGCTGGTTGTCGCTCTTATTGGTTGAGAATACTTCTTCATAATAAGTTAAAAATACATTGCATTTTTCTCCACTATCGCAAACGTACACTAAGGGAAGAAATGATGAATGATTTTCGCAATGCTCACTTAGTTGCCTGCCAAAGTGAGTTGTCTTTCACTGAAACGGATGATAAATAACTATGGTTAAGTGTTCAAAGGTGGTCGAACTTAACCTTATGAATGAGGTCGTCGAGTTTTCTTAGTTGCCATGGCTACCTCTGACGCTGCCATTGGGTGGTATGCATAAAAGCTAAGCAGTTTCTTTTGCTTCAAATTTGTAGCAAAATCTAACTAATGCTTCGATATTACGCATAAAACTATCTAGCAATTGCTTTTGCTTTAGCAATGGCTAGAATTGATATGCCTAACACGTAGGAATTGCTTTTGCTTCATAGCAAAAGTTATGAAAAAAAGAAGTCTGTCTCAGTTCTGCCTTCACTAGCGTAGCAAAAGGTTTATTGCAAGGCAGAAATGGCTGCATTTATGAATATTCAGGAAAGAAAGGTCTACAAACAAAGGAGGAACCCCGAAGAACGGGATTTCAAAAAGTTATATAGATTTAGTGGTAAAAACGTCACGTGGTAAAATCACGAAATGTGTGGCGGTGCTTTGAGTAGTCAGCAGAAAATTAGAACTTTTTAAAGATACTTTGCAGAGCCGGGTTTCCAGGTTGAAGTTGGAGAAGACCTGGTTATACACTAGAGCTTTTTGACAAATACTCTGTAGGTACTCTTGTTAACTTAAGCTGTTCACTGATCAGTAGCCTCTTGTACTCGGGGGTGGACAGACCTCTGTTTCAAAATCACATATGCGCTGACGTTTTGTAGGTCTCTCGGGCCTGCTTTGTAGCTCTACTGGTGTTAAAGAAGGGCCCTCTTTCGCTGGGTCCTTCCCTGATTCCCTCATATGCACCTGTGCCACAAAAAAGTACTGCAAAATGTCCTTACTTACATTCAAATTTTATAGAGTATGTAACATGTAAAGAAATAGGAATGTATTTATTATATGATCAAAATTATTTATTTCAAAATCTCACCTGGAATCTTGTTAGTGTTGGATTATTATCTGATGACATAGGCGAAAACAGTTGTTGCTGCCAATGATTCATTTTAATTTTTTTGTTTCCTGTTGCCTTCGCATTGGTCTTCTTTTTTACTGCAGCTTTCATGTTACTGATTTTCTTTGTGATTTGTTTTGAATCCATCCTTTTGCCACAAAGTTGCTGAATTTCCGTAATTGCCTGTCCAATCGCTGTCTACTTTTCTTGTTTTAGTTTGGTAACTGGAGATATGTAACATTTTGCATTTGTAAGATTTGCAACTTTTAACAACACTGGCTTATCTTTAATCACTCTCACAAACATGTCATTAAACTTGTTGTCTGCTTCCTTATCAGATTTATCTGATGAGATCTCATAGAATTTGACATAACAGGTAACTAATTCAAAAGCACACATCAATACGCACAATACATGTTTACAAACTATGTGCAGTTCTTCTGCTTTCATGACGTAGTGAAGTTTGCGCATGTGCGCTCAGAGAATATCACTTGCAGTGTCCTGGTGGGCGGGAAGCAATTGCTAGGTATGGGTAGCAAATGCTTTCAAGCAAAAGCGAGGGCTTCATGCACACGATTTATAGCAATTGCTTTTGCTTCGATCATTTGCTAGAGTGCAAGCAAAAGCAATTGCTGGGTTTTATGCATACCACCCATTGTCTACGAATCCTATTTTCTTTCACAAGTTCAAAATATGCATTGGTAGATAATAAGCACATCTCAGTAAATTTGAAGGAGTTGTTGTTTCTGTAACTCAAAAGAAAACTGTTTAACTTCATTGTCTATGTCAGACGGTGTTACTAAGTTGTTTCTAATTTTAGGGTGGAATCCAGTATTGACTGAAATTTGTTCCAGTTTGCAAAATCGTTTATTAGACGTGATTATTTAAGTACTACATTAAGATTTAATTGGAAAATGACTAAGAAAAAACAATGACCTTAGTATCATGCTCTAATTGATATCGCATATGTTCGAAAATGCAAGTGTTTCTGTATTCCATTGTAAAATATATCAGAAAGAACAGTTGGAGTATATGAATAACTGATTGGTGCAGTTGGGCCTAAAATATGTAAACCGTAAGTATTACCGCAATTAAGAATATACTGGCCATTAGAACTAGTTATTCTGTAACCCCGTAATGTGTGTAGGAAATGTGTAGTGTTTAATGCCCGCTTTTACTATCCATAATGTGTGTTTACAATTTGAATCTCCCTGCAGGAGTGTTGAGTCATTCACCGGGGAAAAAATTGAAAAAAAGTTTGCATTTAGTGGACAGGATGGAGGCTTATAAGCAAATTATAAAACGAAGTGGTTTTTATCACGATTAATTATAACTCCCACTAGTTCAAGTTCTCTTGTACCAGGTAAAATAATTGTGCTAGGACGAGTAATAAATAGTATGTTTAATGCATATTTATACTCCACCAGCAGCATTCCTGATTATTCTGCCGTTTGTATATAATATATAACCATATGTGGAGATAGACTCACTTGGCAGAGTGATACAAGCATAATCTATATCATGTGTTTGCAGAAATGAAGTGAAAGTAGCTCTTTTCCTTCATCACCCAATTGCGTTCCAGTTTACAATTGTTAGCTGATGAATAGGGACTGCATTACGTGCTGCCATTTTCTAAAGCTGATTAGAAATTCTTGAAATATTGGTAGATGTGAGGTTAGGAGAGAAAAGTTGTGAGAGAAGGATGTTTGCAAAAATGGTGAGTAGAGAATATGTTGTGGGACTTGAAGTAGCATATTTCATACTTTAGTTTTGTCCTTGAGGACTAGCTTGTGAATAGCTCTAATGATGTGACCTTAAGTTTCGGAATATGTCGATTGTTGCAATGTGGATTGTTTGCTCTACTCTGGAAAGGAGCTGGGACCAGGAGATGGAGGAGAAGCAGTAATTACATTTGTTTTCCCCGTTCTGTCTGAGAGTTTGATATCCGTTCCTTTATTTATAGGTAATGCTAGCTGAATGTTCTTCTTTACTTCTTGTCCTGGTGTATTGCATTCTGAGAAATGATGAGTTCCGAGACAGCGTACTCATCGTGTGGCAAGTTGATAATAATTCTTAGTATTCCTGACAACGGTACCTGTGGTATATTTCTGGAGCTTCAGCTTGGTGCAACTTCGACAACACTATAAACCAGGCGTGTTAAATTCAGGATTGGTGTTTCTACATCATTATCAAGTTCTACTGCACAGAGAGATAATGGTTGTTTATTCTTTCCCTCAAATCACGCTACTTTTTGCACAGAATGGTACAATTCCTGCAATCCACTTAGTATTTCCGATTCAATAATGGAATGAAGAAGGTTTCGGATGATAACGCAGATACTTTCGTCTTTAGGATTGCTGTATAAGTATTATGGTTTATGTATGGATTCAAAATATGTAGCTAGAGATCGAAAGTAATCTAAACTTGAAAACAATACCTTTATTGTCGAACTTATTAGTTTTGTGTGAAATTTTGACTTGGTGTGATTGCATATAAGAAGCCCACAGTTTTCAATATTTGTTAAGCAAATTGTTGGCACTTTCGGTTTAGGTTTCCCAAGAACATTCAGAAGTGTCATTCATGTTTGCTAATATCTGACATCTATTTGGAGTAGTAATTGTGGGAATGAACACGCTGGATGCTGCGTTGTACGCTTGTGATTTTGCGTGCGGGACATATTGTTTCAATTAGGGCTGCAGTATCCAAAATAAAAGCATGGGGTTTTAGATTCTTAGATGGAGAATCTTTATTGAGGTTAAGTAATGATAATTTTGTTTGTATAGCTGGGTGTCGCCGTAAAGCTTTGTTTATTGTGTTTATTGATTGACCGTCTTCTGCTTTACGCGCTTTCATATATTGTTTATTGGGGCTACTGGTAGAAATCCTTAAGGCTGAGTTAGATCATCATATTAGATCAGCACTTAAAGATTCCATGTACAATGGGTCACCTTCTATATCTGGATATCCATTCTCTCAATGTTCATTCGTATTAATGTCATATTTGTATAACGATAAGTGTGATATCTCCGTGTCCATTAGTACATAGAACTTTTCACAGTATTTGCAATTTTACTTTAAACTAAGTATATGAAAACTATAAACTAGATCTCAGCAATATTATTAACACATAAACCTCCAAACTACAATTGTTTTTATACAAGGTTCATATCCACTAACCTTTTAAATTAAAGTATACACTATTAACATAAGAGCGTTCTTTTTTTTAAATATATTTATTAGATCGTTAATATATTTATTAGATCGTTAATATATTTATTAGATCGATAGGAGCGTTCGTTGATGACTAAGTCAAGGTGACTTAGATCCGTCACACTGAAATTTGGCGATTAGAAAAATCTCAGATAATCTACTTGTTAAAATAGGTAAAAGTTCTCTTTCACATTTCACTTCAGCTCTTTTCTAGGACACACACACACCACACACACACACACACACACACACACACACACACACACACACACACACACGCACACATACACACACAAACGCACACATACATACACCCGAACACACACAGACGATATACTAATGGTTTCCCTAGCACACATGAGCCTCTTTGTCTTCTTCTTCTTCTTCTTCTTCTTCTTCTTCTTCTTCTTCTTCTTCTTCTTCTTCTTCTTCTTCTTCTTCTTCTTCTTCTTCTTCTTCTTCTTCTTCTTCTTCTTCTTCTTCTTCTTCTTCTTCTTCTTCTTCTTCTTCTTCTTCTTCTTCTTCTTCTTCTTCTTCTTCTTCTTCTTCTTCTTCTTCTTCTTCTTCTTCTTCTTCTTCTTCTTCTTCTTCTTCTTCTTCTTCTTCTTCTTCTTCTTCTTCTTCTTCTTCTTCTTCTTCTTCTTCTTCTTCTTCTTCTTCTTCTTCTTGTTCTTCTTCTTCTTCTTCTTCTTCTTCTACCTCACGGCTTTGGATTGTTTAACCCGTTCCGGCTCCAAATTGGTCTGCCCATCTTTACTTCGGTCTTCTCTGGTTTCTTCTTCCTATAGGTTTATAGTTTAAGGCTATTTTTGGTATTCTGTAATTATTCATCCTCTGAACATGTTCTTTCCAATGATTTCTATTTCCTTCAATAGTATGGTTTATTTCTTATACCTTTAATTCTGTCATAATATCCTGACTACCCTTTTTTATATCAATTCTGGTATATCCAGCTATTGCTCTTATGCATTTCATTTCTGATGACTGTATTCTCGTACTATTTCTTTTTGTTAGTGTCCATGCTTCTGATCCATAGATCAGAGTTGCTATTGCCATTGTTTTGTATAGTTTTATTATTTTTATTTTAATGTTCTTTTTATTGTGCCTGTTATATAGTTAAATTTATTTATTTTCTCTATTATATCAGCTTCCCCTTGGTACGAGACATTACATCCTAAATACTTAAAGTGTGATTTCTGCTCAGTTATTATGTTATCTAACACTATTTTTGATCTTACTGGATTAATTCCTTTAAATGCCATGGTTTTGGATTTATTTGCTGATATTCTCATTCCATATTCTGTAGCAGTTTTATCTAGACTACACAGCATATTCTGCAGGCCATCTTTATTTGTGGCCATTATTATTTGATCATCTGCATACAACATAGATTTCAATTTAGCTCCTGATACATTAATGCCTCCATTGACTTTATTCGACCAATTCCTTACTATTTCGTCAACATACAAATTAAAAAGTGCGGTTGATAAAGGACAACCTTGTCTTACGCCACCATTAACTATTACTGGTTCTCCTTTCTTAATTTTTATTTTTGTGATAATGTACATACTTTTTATAATAGTCAATAAATAGTAAGTGGGTCTCTAAATTTTGTTCTCGTCGTTTTTCTATTATTTGTTTAAGAGTAAAAACATTGTCAATGGTGCTTCTTCCTTTTCTAGAACCAGTTTGTTCTTCTAGGAGTGTTGCATCTGTTATTTTGTTTAACCGAGTACTTATTATTTTGGCATACATTTTGTAGGCAGCACACAACAAACTAATCCCTCTATAATTTTCAGGTTTTGTTCTTTCCCCTTTCTTAAATACTGATGTCACTTTAGCTGTTTTCCATTCTTGCGGTATTTCTTTTGTTTCCCAACACTTGTTATATAAATACAGTAATCTGTCATGTAATTCTTTAGGACCATATTTAATTAATTCTAAATTAATATTATCTATTCCGCAGGATTTCCTATTTCTACTTTTAGCTATACTTTCCATTAATTCTTCTACTTCTAACCGGTCTACTTCTGCTCTGTATAATTTATCTATTTTCCTGTGTTCCAGAGATTTTTATAATATTCCTCTAATTCTTCATCTTTAATGATTTTTATATTTTCTTTGTCTTTTTCCATTGAACTTAGGTTTCTAATAAGTTTATAAACTTTATCTTGGCGGCCATGTAGGTTATGTTCTAGGTCTGCTATGTATTTGTCCCAGTGTTCTCTATTAATTTCCTTGTATATCTTTTAAATTCTGCTCTTGCCTTATTATAATTCATTCTATTTTGTTCATTTTTTTCTTTTATTAATTCTTGTATTTCAGCGTTCCATATTCTTAGTCTCTTATTCTGCTTGCCTGCTTTCTTAGTACCTAAAGTTTCAAATGCTGCCTTTCCTACAATATTTGTATGGTGATCCATTCTTCTTCAATATTTTCTTTATATTCCTCATGTTGTCTCATATTGATTATTATGCTTTTTTATATAAATCTCTTATAATTTAGTCTTCTAAGAGATGTACCTTATAGTGTTCTTCTTTAGATGGTATTGTTAACTTTTTCTACTGTTCATACCATTTTGTTTGCAATCTAATTTTACTTTATAAGCACAAAATGATCTGTAGGTACATCGCTTCCTCTAAAAACCCTTGTATCCATAATTAAGTTTTTCATTTTTTGGTTTACGATGACATAATCTATGATTGAACAAGAACGCTGTTGTACTGTCTCTAAATATAATCAGTTGTAGCTGATAACTGATAAAACTCTGTTTTGTCTTCAGATAAGGTGAAGTTTTTTTCCCGCACAGCAACCTCCAATTATAGCTTCAGGCTATCTATGGATCTATTGGAGGATTGTATCAATGGATTTCTCAATGATATGAGTAATCGAAAAATGGGGAAAATCTAAGATGCTAATAACACGAAGCTTTCTGAGAAACAGTGGTCAATGAAAAGCTTCTTGTTAACTAGTATTCTTCAGTAGCAATACAAGATAGAGCTTCGTGCAAAGCCTAAGCTAATGAAAAATCTTAATATATACCACAGAGTATAGATTCTGCACCAGGCCTTAATGAAGAAACAATTTTTTATTTTTCAAGTTAACACCCTAATTGAAGTCCTCAGTCTATCTGGATTAACACTCCTTACCCCTCAAAATTAATGTAGACAATTACATAATTACCTAAAATCACAACCACAACAATGGTTGCAATAGTTGCCTACAGAATATATTTCAGTATTAAAATGTAATCTTTAGGTTAGTTTACTTCAAAATATTCTTACTTTATGGAGTCCAGTCACTTCTTAGAAATGCTAAAGAAGGAAGATCTATCTTCGTGTGACAAAACACTCCCGGCCAACATCGATGTTGTCTTACTTCATACCCATGTCCCCCCCTTTGGAGGTCATTGAATCTATTGATTGTTTTCTTTCTTAATAACCCTTCACCACCTCACAAAAGGGCCAGAAATTTAACCGAACTTTTACTCTTTAACAATATTTAAAAACTAAAGGTTTCATTGTGGATTCCTGAATGATTTCAATATATGCAAACTTCGTTGTGGTTCGTTTAGAGGACAATTTGTTACACTACGGAAACGTTGCCCTTTGTTGTTAACTACGTTACTTGATTATACATTTGTTATTGATACACAGGTCATGAAAACGTTTCCAAAAGTTTAGCTGTAAGTATTCAGTGGCAGTCACACACTTCAGTAACTTTCCTTTATATGGAGATTCACTCACGGAGAAGGGTTTGTTACTACTTGCACTTTGACTACTGCTACCCAACAAAATGTTGAAAGATATATTCTATGTACTATCTATTTGTGGCAATTATTTATATAATAACTCTGCCTCTGTAGAAAGTAATATTAACCTCTCTAATAAACTAAACATAGTTACGCAGACTCTTATTTGCATTGCGCTATTTTTATTTCGGAATTCAAGTGTGATTCTTACATCAACTATAAGAAATGTAGTCAATGGTATTCCTATATATTTTGTTAGAATAGTATGTATGAGGCGTTACCTGTTTAAAAATGTAGAAGGACATCCTAGCATAATGCTCATATCCTTCTATTTTCCTAAACAGGAAACGCCTCATGCTATATTTTGAAGTATCTGGATTAAACATCTTTTGCTGCAAATTGTACCAATCTGAGGAAAGTCGTCCATAACCTGACTCTTAGCCTAGTCCAGGTTCTAGATGCAAGAATGCACTATGATCACTTCTTGCCAATCGTTTAATAGCCCAAACCCTGTCGGCAGTTTAAGATTAACCCTTATGCGCTTGTTGCCTCATAATTATGTATCTGCTACATTGCGAGCGTCTTTTGGAGCTTTTCATTTTGCTCTATCCTCTATATTGTTAAGAATGAGTAATCATAGGCTGTCCGCTATGGCAAGGTCCACTTTCCATCTCATGGAGAGACCTTCAAGCGATGTGTTAACCCTATACTGATAGGATGCCCTAATCAACCTTTAGAATATCAAGTTCCAGGATCAACAGCAACTACTAAAGGTGTCAAATGTTCCATGCAAAGATATTGAGTTTGGATTCCTAATAAAAACAAAATATATGCTTTAAATAAATAACAATGATCAATTATATGAAAATTCAATTACAGAGTTTGAAGATGATATACCAATTAAACGTTTCCCATTGAAATAAAATTAAATCGATAATATAAATTAATAGAAAAAAGGAAATGATCAACTTCCCAAAAATGTGTGTGGTGCACTTTGTCACTACATGGAAAACACACCGTTTTTGTCATTTTCTATAATAATTTTGTGCATTTAGATATTTTGGATATCTTACAGACACACCACAATTTCTGTCAAATTTACTTGGACACAGCTGATCCCGGCTTCATTTAGAAACCTGAATTTTAGCAGGAGGTTCGCGGTCTTCCCTTTCCATGACTTCTGGTTCTGGAACAATATTTCTCGTTGCATTTATTATTATCTTCGCAAGTCCTATCGGTCATTCAAGTCGTGATTTGACTTTTGATGTGATTTACTCCTTATCAAGATTCAGCAGAAATTACTCTTCCTACGTGTTCAATATAAAGGAAGACGCTGACATTGGTCTTTCACGATATATAAATATTCAAATATTCTATGTCCATAATACTGACGTAAGGCCTACTTCTTACGGTTCCTTTCTCGGGAAATTCACTCACCTTCTTGTCTATTTCATCTAAATTCCCTTTGGTACGGTTGCAATGCAAAATGATATTTGGGTTGTAGTTTTCAGTAGAACCTGCTATTTGTTTCATTATGCTTGATGCTTCATTGCGCGATTCTTCTTTAGGGTATGACACCAAGATAACCTTATTTTAAGAAATAAAGAGAGATGACGTTACCTTCTTCATAGTTTTAGCCAACAATGATTTAGGTGTTGTTTACTTATTTTCCATTTTTGTCTCACAACGGCGAAAACTTCTCTTGTAAAGGAAAATGTTATTTGTGGTGATGCCATAACCTCCTCTAAGACAGTAAATTATACTCAGCACTAGTCTTCGCTCTTGAATTTTTCTGTAGCATTCCTTTCTTTTCCAATTTTCAATTGTTAATTTCGGTGAATAATTTTATCGGCATCAACCAAAGCGCTCAATTTCATTTCGTAATTAGTAGGTTTTGACACCATACAAAACCTTCGAAAATAACTAAGTTGTCCATCAACAGTAATACGCAAATTAGAACCTCAATTGGTAGACAAAACAATATGAAGACATCTCTGACAGCAGCTAGTTTAACATTCCTTTTCCTCTAGTCCCTTTTACCGATGTCATGAAATCTGACAAAGTAACTACTGAAGTCGATTTTGAGACATTAAGGGTAGGAAAATGTATCTTTGTGCACTAGGTCTGAGTTGCATAACAACTATATGGATCCCCATTTAGATTTCAAGTCACCCAGTGTTACCAGAACTGCTGTAAATGAGAACATTTCGTCAACATCTGTCGGCAACCATTGTTTCTGCTTTTCAGGGAATTTTATATTGCAATCCTCATAATATACCTTTGTCTTTTTATTCGTTACTGACATTTTTTATATTGTGTCAACAAAGAACAACTTGAAAGCCTCACCTCATTGATGTCTTATAATTAGACACTCCGTTAAATCCGGCAAGCACTCCATTAACATTATGAACAGTTAGTTCCGTAATTGTTGGTGCACAATTCTTACGAGTTGTTATAATATCTTTCCATTAATATTGTTTTCTACTTTGTCTGTTCCTTCTTATTTCATGTCTAACGCATTCTCATTTTCTGATGACGCTGATATATACTACATAAGTAATTCACTGTCACTATCATGCTGTACTATTGAAGTAAAGTAACCTAATTTATGTTATCTGTCACGATACATTTGTGTCATTTTTATTTCACTAGCAAAAATATCGGAACCTCTTAATTCGAGCAAATAAATTAAAAGAAGTCAAACAAAACAATGGTTTTTTCATTAAAGTACTCCAGATGTTCACATTCCCAACAATGAGCATGCTAAAATGTTTATTAGGATTATCAATGATGCCAACAGAATAAAATCATCTTCTTAAAAATGGTTTGTACATTGCCCACTACCAAGCGGAGTCAACAGACACCTCCATAAAAAATTAATATTATTTTTATCGTTTTCACTTAGTTATGTAATCAACGCAAGAGACATAACGTAAACTCAATAAAACTGTGGCATTTAGAACAACTGCAGATTTCATGTGAAAATAAAAAGATAAAAAAAGCATAGCTTGGAGTTCTCGATTGACGACTCCGCTTGGTAATTTGAAAGTTATTTGCATAAAAATAGGAAATTTTATTCTAACATTTCCAGACACATATGTGATATATATTTGAAAATTATTTCTCAAAGATTGACAAGTGAGACGATTTGGAATCCTCGTATTCCTTAAAATGCAATGTTTAAAAGTACACTGTGTGTTTTGTGTAGAAATTCAATAAAAATATTAATATTACTCAATATTATTATTAAGTTTATCTGTATTGGTTAGTGACGCAGGATATAAGGTGTTGCACTACCTTTATTTTAACATATTATCATTTCAGTCCTTTCAATCCTTAATGTCACGAAAAATCGCTTGCATATGTATATTCAGTAGTCAGTGACAGAAAGTACAAAACGCACTGCAATGAAGTTGTATGTAGGTTTCGCAGTTAATGAATGAATCGTTCACGCTTACTTAGCAGACGTTTAGTCAAAATGTAGTTAGTTCCTCCATTTTCTATGCTATATTATTAATTCCGCACGCGAATTTAGAATACAAGCCAGAACATAGCATAGTACCATATGCTAGCCTTCGTAGCTACAAACGTGATTCTCAAGTGTATTTAGCAACATAGAACCAGAATCAGCGTTATATGCCATTGCAGAATTTCAGGAGCAAAGTTTCGGCACACTTGCAGCGCTGAAATGATGCCGGCATTGACAGCGTCCTCAACAAACGAAATAAAAGGTTGACAACCAATAATCGAGGAATCTGGTCCCATTTATGTCTTATATCATAAAAATATGCAACAATGTATTAATTTGGAACTGTTAATGTAACATATTGCTCGATAGTGGCGTATACTAATCGGAATGTCTAAAGCTTTAAATTGAAGTGAGCCAAGGGTAACTAGTAGATCTGATCACTACTTTGGAAGAGTATGAGGAATTCCTTTACGTCAAGTTCATTTTGAATCTACAGGTAGATAATTTCAAGACAATAGGCACCTGATTGAGAGCATTGAAGTCGTCTGTGCATTGTCAATTTGCAAGAAGCATAAACGTGAATAAAAATTATGTCCGTACGGAAGGAATATTCTTCAGGAATAAGTGCATTTTATTGGTGATGCAATATTGGACATATGAACTACTCTAGTCATAATTTGTTGATTGGTAATAAAGCTAATTATAAATGACAACGTTATGTACTATAAGAATGCATTCCTTATACAACAAAACAGTGAAAAAATTAATGAAATAAAATTTTCAGCAGTTTTATATCTCAAACTAAGCATGAGAATGAAGTACGTATATTACACTAAGTTGATTAACACACTTAAGAAACAGTTAAGCACCTCAACTATGAAGTGATATGTTAAATTGTGGTTAAACGGATATAGTAGTAGATGCCACTTCATATTATAAAAATAATAAGATTCTGCACTATATTTACTTATTATTGCAAGCAGAACAGCTATTTATATACATATAAAGCTAATTACCGAGCATTTAAAAATCTTATATTATGAAAAATGAGTGTGAAATGGAATCGGTTATGCTTACTTTGTTTAAGAAGGAAAGGAGTGTCCTGACAATGAAGGAGTATGTTAAATTGTGTTCATAGGTATAACGCTAAAGAAACGAGAGCTTAGCTTGCTGAATGAACGCGGATTAATGAGAGTGTCATGCAAAAAAATAGAGTTTGGCTGGCCCCGCAGCTCAGACGGTAGAGCACCTCCTGCCGTGCTGGGGGTCCCGGGCTCGATTTCCGCCGGTGCGGGTGGTGATTTTTCTCCGACCAAGATAATTTCTCATCTTCCCCAGAGTGTGGAATTGTGAATTAGACTGTGTGCGTGATCTAATGATTAAAACCCAACGAATTCTAGTTAAAACCTTGGATGTTTCAAAGGAGAACGGCCGCCAAAATGGCCATTGGAGTTAAAGGCGGGGTATAAATGGAACAAATACCAAAAATTGAATCGGAATATTAAAAAAATTAGTCAAACAAACCTGTTTCTAAAATTAAAATATGAAGTTTCGAACGTTTAAGGTTAGCAAAAATTATATTGCATACTCCTGATGACAGACATCATAGTATTCTGACAAAAACACAAACACAGGACGCGAGACAGTTCAACTCAAACTCCTTTATTGTCTCCAAAATCTTTAGCCCAATGTTGTCATACAATCACTTCGTCTGTGGCTCGCATTCGGGAGACCCGGGTTCGATTCCCATGGCCAAACCTACCTGACCCATGGGCTTTTTCGGGGATTTTCCCGGTAGCTGGCAAGACGTTTTCGTTCTTTTAATTCATCTGAATTTTCTGATTCCACATCACAGATCCTGAATTTGATAGATCCCCATAACAAAAATGGCAAGGGAGCTACAACAGATGATCTCGCTGGCCATCGAATACAACTATCATGACCTATCCAATATTCGCGGTACACATAGTTAAGATATTGTCTAACCCTTCTATAAAAATGTGGTGGCGCTCCATCGTGCTGAAACTAGAGATGCACAGCTAATTGAAGTGGTATATTTTCTAGAAGATACTCAAGATACAGCTCATTCTGTAGGAATTGCAAATACAGTTGACCAGTTAGTCTGGGAGCCAAATAAAATGGTCCAATGATGTGGTCTCCTGAATGCCACAACATACATTAACACCCCATTACGTTTATATGTGATGTGGTCGAAACCAGCGAGGATTTTCAGGAGCCCAGTAATGTAGATTTTATCTATTTACGATGCAGTCGGGGCCAC
>CM060950.1:173984241-173994241 GCA_030765055.1 Mantis religiosa | reverse complement strand
ATAATAATAATAATAATAATAATAATAATAATAATAATAATAATAATAATAATAATAATAATAATAATAATAATAATAATAATAATAATAATAATAATAATAATAATAATAATAATAATAATAATAATAATAATAATAATAATAATAATAATAATAATAATAATAATAATAATAATAATAATAATAATTAATAATAATAAAGTTACAAACTAAAATAAAATAGGACGTTAACATTATTGTTTATACTACATTGTACGCACGCATAATTTTAATGTAAGCTATATCTACCTTGCACGGGATTTGCTCCAATACTCAATAACTTCCCGGGAAACTTCAGGTGAGTAGTAGATTTGTCTTTCCACGATATGGTGTATCTGTAAAGATCCTTTGGTTAAGCGCATATCTGTACGCCTAACATGTGCAGAAGGTGGAAAACGTTGTGATTACAGCCTTCGGCGCTCGGCTGCATTCGATGCGTCTCTCCATAGATTATTGTCATATCTATGTACTCTTCGCTTGAGTACACAGCAGATGCTACCTGTTTGACTGTAAAAACTGACTTGAACTACAGACGACCACGCGACCTTATCAGAGCGAAATCAGGAGAAAATGCACATTGGATAGTAGCAGCACTCTGGAAGTTTAGCTTGTACATGCACTTCCCTTTTGAGCAGCAGCGATGAGACAACTGCTCTTACACTACCTATGCGGGAAACATAAAGCTACAGAGGACGGCTTGCGTGGGCCACCTGGTATATTCATGCCGGGCGCGGGAAATCATTCTAATAGTCGAACGTTCTCGAATTACGTATCGAACGGTATCTGTGCAGTAGTAATGCGATTTGTTTCTGACTTAGTGACGGCAACCTAACGTCAGATAGTAGCCCATGGAAGGCACGCCATCCCGACCAGCCTTGTATCATCCACATCTTTGCTCAGCACAACCTCTGGACGTAGCAGTCTTTCCCTTTGTTTCGCCACTCCGCATAGTGCAATCCTTATTTGCTAATTAGCCTTTAGTCCAGGTAGAACGATGGAATCCCACATAGTAGGGCCGCTGAATTTACCGCGACTTTCTCCGATCGCTCATTGCCTGACCAAGGTAATCTTGGTGCACCAACGTATCCATCTTACTCCTGGCGAGTCCAACAGTCTGTGACACGGTTACCTTACAAATTCCAGGATGTCCGTTGGAGGTTGGCCGTGGCATCGCAGCTCTAGAGGGCATTCTGCCCAGTTATCACGTCCTCAGGCACCTTCACGAAGATCTCCCACAGATTCAATATGCTCCTCTCCAAGGTCAACTCAAGCCAGGCTATTCTCCACAGGCACGGTGTCGCTCGATGCTGTCACTGGTAAGGTTAATCCAGTTTTCTTGAAGTCAACCTATTCGCCACTTCATGTCTAATTACGGTCGCTCTTGCACCTGTGTCTGGCATTATTCGGTACTGCAATTCTTGTATCCTGGCATTCACGATGATGCTGTCTACCATTCTCCTGTCCAAGGCGTACAGCATCACTCGAGGATATTGCTCAGTAGTGACGTACGTCATGCCAGATCTTTACACGTTTCCTTCCGGCTTGGTCACTTGGCCATGGACAGTCCTTTACGTGTACCAGGTGGCCGCTTCCCCAACATATATCTATGGGGATAGCTTACTTCCCTAAGCCGATCCTCTGTTCCCAACTTAACGGATACTCCTGATGTTGAAGATGGGGGCAGCCCTCACCTTGTCCGCCAGCTCATACCGCTGCTATCATTTCTAATAGTAAGCACCGTCGGTTCCACGATTCCGCCTTCGGGAACATTAGGCTTTCTCAGATGCTGAAGGACGTTAGCGTGTTGGCCTAGATCTTGTTCTTTCCGCCGAGCGCTTCCACATCCTTCTTCAGGCCGGATAGTCGTCCATCGATTTACGTTAATAGATGCAGTTCCTCTGGGACATTTCAGTCTTCATTTTATGCTCTGAGGAAAACTACTTCCTCGTCCGATATGTCGGTTGCCGGTCTCCAAACCGGCTGCTGGGACAGCTTCCGAACCACGGTAGGGGGGATGTCCGTTGTCCCGGCCAACCAGGGTAGGTTTCTGTCTAAGTAGAATGTAGCGACCCTGCCCTCTGCCTTGTCGTGGCTCTTTGGTGCGGCCACCCTCTATCTCTTCTCGGCTTATCCTTTCTTCCGGCGCAGATGAGAGATGATAAAGGAGGTGAAATGGAGGGATAGGAAATTCGGGAGATGTAATTAACCTACCGAGCATTCGCCTGATGACCCGGTTAAATCCCTCCCAAAAAACATGAGTAGTTAAGTCGGCCATGGGAATCGAATCCTGGCCTCCCGAATGCGGACCACAGACAGAACCGCCTGAGCCATCCCGCTCGGTTCCATGCAGATCATCCTTTTCTTTTTGTAATTTACGTCCTCCAACGTTAAGTCATATCGGACGATGAATGGAATGGGTGAAATGATGCTCAAATGTGTCCAGGGTCCACAGAGCTTAGAATTACCCGACATTTGTCTTTCAGGATAAAGGAAAACCCCGGAAAAACCTTATCCAGGTAACTCACCCTGGCCGAGATTCGAACTCGGGGCTTCTTGAACGTGAGGCAGACACGCTACCACCACGCTACCAAGACGGGTACATGCAGATCATGTCAATATAATGATGCATATACACAAGTTCAAGTAATTAATCTATTTTTAATATACCAGTTAGCGACAGGTCCTTAATAGTATAAAATTAAGAAAGGCGAGCGGATGGGTTTCGAGTGTCGGATAGGCCCCAATTTGGCAAATCTTTATTACATTTGTGTTAATAATGCCTATACCGTCCACCTAGCAGTTGTAATTAACACAATTAGGCCATACAGTTTTCAAGAGTATAATTTGGGGCAGTTGCTGACGTATATGCCAAATGACGTAACAGAATATTCAGAGTAACTAGAGAGCTCTCTGTTGGTGTTACATCATACCTTTTGTTTTCTAGGACATGACAGGTCCGACGATTGCGAATATTCATGGGTTGTTTTGCCCCTGGTGAAATGCAAAACAATATGCGTTACAGTCATTAAGTTCTGTGAAATAGAGCTTACTGTTTTTAAAGGAAAACAATGTGACGGAGAATGAACTAAAGATTTCAAACATTAAAAATGTCTTTAAGCATTGTTTAGGCTGTGAATCATTTTATGGATTTTATTCACATGGGACCTTTTTTTTTAAATTCAAAATAACACATATTGACGTTTGACCATAAAATACGAAGAGTGTTCCAATTTCACTAAGATTCACAATTGAAATGCATGAGTATACATAGATAAGATTTGAGGAATAGATATAATTGTTGGTAAATTAAATGTGTAATAGCGAACTGCAAGGATTAAACAGGTTAGTACTACAGTGTTTAACGTTGTAATAATTTGTTTTAGTCTGCAATTGTACCCAGAATATGGTAGCGAATTACTTTCAGAACTCCTTGCATCTTTCTCGCAAGTGCCAAATATGGGGGATGTGTTGCAACATTGAAACACAGACTTTGGATGCGCAGATCCTTTTAATGTTGTTTGTTCAAATAGTGACGTTTTCTAACTCTGATACAAACGAATAAGTAGGTCTAATGTACCACAGCTTCCAACATTTAAAACATATCATGTTAATTAGTGACTTGTTGCTTCTTAAATTAACATAAAAATGCTGACATTTTCAATTGAGGGTAGGAACACGTAGCGGAAATAAAGGTAAGAGGAACAACAACGGTGATGATTCTGGTGATGGTGGTGGTGGTGGTGTGCTGGTGGACTTAACTGATAGCCACATCAGTTTCAGAGGAATCCGGAGGTGAGAGTCTAGCGAATGAATGCGGAAAACTGGGGCAGGAAAGAGTCGTTGTGACGTCACCAGGGTCCAGCTGAGCCGTGACCTACCTCACCATCTTCGACAAGGCCAGGGCGAGCTGCGTGCAAGCTGGCCCGTCGCAGTCATCTTTCTCTGTTCCGAGTAGGTCATGTTCGCAAAACGGGATAACGCGTTACACCATTTGCGAGGACCGGAATGCTAACTTCCGTCCAAAGCTACCTAACACTTCAAACACATTTCATTTACATGTTAATGATATATACAATATTTCCGTCAGCTATCTCATTTAGGTAGCGTGTCTGCCTCACGTTCAAGAGGTCCCGAGTTCGAATCTCGGTCGGGGTGAGCTACCTGGATAAGGTTTTTCCGGGGTTTTCCCTTATCATTCAAGATGAATGTCGGGTAACTCTAAGCTCCATGGACCCTGGACTCATTTGAGCATCATTTCATCGAATTTATTCACCGTCCGATATAACAACGTTGGAGGACGTAAATTTAAAAAATATCATTTGGGAATGAGCTTTAATAATTCTTCACCCGTGGGACGTACTCCACGGCCTCTGAATGATCTATATTCATGGCTTGGGCTCAGATCTTTTGCTTTTGTTTTCTATTTGAATAGGAGTTTGAATTTCAATAATTACATTTGTTTGTTCGTTTGTTTATTAATCATATGCATTCCTTGCCTCGTTTATGCTTGCCGTTAAGTATGAGCTTTGCTAAATTCGTATTTTATATATTAATTAATTAATTAATTAATTAATTAATTAATTTATTTATTTATTTATTTATTTATTTATTTATTTATTTATTTATTTATTTATTTATTTATTTATTTATTTATTTATTTATTTATTTATTTATTTATTTATTTATTTATTTATTTATTTATTTATTTATTTATTTATTTATTTATTTATTTATTTATTTATTTATTTATTTATTTATTTATTTATTTATTTATTTATTTATTTATTTATTTATTTATTTATTTATTTATTTATTTATTTATTTATTTATTTATTTATTTATTTATTTATTTATTTATTTATTTATTTATTTATTTATTTATTTATTTATTTATTTATTTATTTATTTATTTATTTATTTAGTTATTTATTTATTTATTTATTTATTTATTTATTTATTTATTTATTTATTTATTTATTTATTTATTTATTTATTTATTTATTTATTTATTTATTTATTTATTTATTTATTTATTTATTTATTTATTTATTTATTTATTTATTTATTTATTTATTTATTTATTTGTTTGTTTTGTTTGTTTTTTGTTTATTTATTTATTTAAATTTGCGTCCTCCAACGATGATGCTCAAATGAGTCCAGGGTCCATAGAGCACAGACGTACCTGGCATTCGTCTTTCAGGTTAAAGGAAAACCCCAGAAAAACCTTATATAGATAACTCACTCTGACCGAGGTTCGAACTTGGGACCTGTTGAACGTCTACTGTGCTACGATCTACGCTACTTTGGGCGGGCGGGCTTTGCTAAATTTTATGGGCAGGCAGAAGGATTTCAGCAAGCAAATGAAGCAATCTCATTGGCACGTAGTATTGATGACGACACATACAACAGATGATTCACTGCATAGTGACCAGAGGAGAGCTCTAGCAATATAGCTAGGCACAGAAGAGTTCATAGGTCATAATCATAATTTCAGTTACCACCGTTTGTACAGTGAACACTTCCGCACAAATGGAGGAACCATGTTATATAGAACAGAAACCTTTAAAACAACATCTTAAACAGTAATGTAATTCAGTTAACACAAGGAACATGCGAAGCTTTTAGGATGGAGGCTTGAGGAAAGTGAACCCTAAAACTTTGTTACTCTCAAACAATAGAGCACAATTATTTGAGGACCTGTATAATTTCCTACTAAGAGTAGATGATATTTTTGAAAAAGTTGCTGCATGCTTGTTTCATAGCTTTCATAAATAAATGTACTAACAGAAAAGTGCCTTCGGAAGCCCAAAAACGCAGAACATACCACTCTCCTTCGTCCTGAGCTATTGCACCTGATAAAGACTAAATAACGCGGATAAAAGGAAGTGCTTCTTCGTTCAGACGAAACTAACGATGCCACTTATATGTCAGTTTTATACGTTGTCGCATATTGATGATTAAACAGTAGCCAACATTTTGTGCTCAACCGCAGAGCACACAATCGCTTCTCCTACCAGTGAAAGACCCAGTAGCCGATGAACACCTTTACCTTCCTGCACGTAAGATTGACAACGAAGTTGCAGTTAGTAACCACGGGTAAGTAGGCCATTCAGTAGTAGGGGGAGGAAAAAGGTGATATCTAACTCCCCTCTCTTGCTTTCACTTGAGCACCCCTGTAGCTAAGGGTAAGACAAGTCGTGACGCAGCACTAGTCAGGGAAACTGAACATCGACGCAACAGATAGGTGTAACGCATTGTTATGATTACTATTGAGAGAGAGAGCGTTAAGTCAAAACAAACACATATGAATGTGACGTACTTCCTCATCGTTTACGCTTTGAAATGCTGTAAAAATAAATTCAGTACTTTTCATAGCTCACTTTGATTAGATATTTCCTTCGTCCAGAGAAATAATTTGTATGTGTAATTAATGGGGCCCGGATTTCCGAGATGTTTGCTCTTCCCTTATCAGCCAATGATGAAACTATTGCAGACGTGAGAAAGGAGCTACATACCGATCGCACTCGACCCACAGTCTCAAAATGGATTTCATTTACAAGCCCACGGGAACTATCTTCCCCGATTCGAGCCCTTCCCCTTAAGAAATTTTCCGGGCAAGGCTTGGTTCCTAACATTGTTATCAAGAAGCTCACCGGAAAAGCTGTTGTATACTTGTCAACCATCCTCAATGCCTGTCTACGCCTCGGCTATTTTCCTCGCACCTCGAAGTTTGCCCATATAGCAGTCTTCCATAACCCTAGTAAACCCAAACTCCTTCCCGAAAGCTGTCGTCCTATAAGTGTGTTGCTGACCCTCTCCAAACTGTTTGAAAAAGTAATTCATCGCCGTCTTCTGTGTTACCTTAATCATAACAAGTTCTTCCGCCTTATCAATTTGAATTTCGTCACAAACATTCCAACACCCATCAGGTTTTACGATTAATTCAGTCAAGTCCACGGCTTCGACGCCCATCAATATACCACTGCTATTTTCCTTGATCTGGCACAGGCATTTGACGGTTTGGCATGCTGGTTTGCTCCTTACGCTGTACCGCATTGGTCTTCCTAATTATTAATGCACAGTTTCCTCAACGACCGCAGCTTTTCAGTACGCATTGGTGGAATGCTTTCATCCCCACGTAATATTACCGCAGGTGTCCCACGGGGTTCTATCTTGGCCCCGACTCTATTTAATATCTACATTTATGATTTGGACTCTCATTTTGGATCATTCTGGACTCTCCACTGACCTGACGTGCTTACATCGATCGTCTTATATCACTGGCCACCGGGCGGCTTTCTAAACGCTCACCTCTGTTACATCGCCGTTCCAGCCCTGGCCTACAGTCTTCATTGTTACCCTATAAATCACTCGTTCGTCCGCTTATTACTTACGCCTGCCAAGTGTAGGGGGCCACACACACACATGTCATCTGCACCGTCTTCAAGTTATACAGAATCGCTTCATGTACATCGCTACCAACGCTCCATGGTTCATTCGTAATCAACAGCTCCATCACGAACTAGGACTCTTACCTCTTCACGACTACATTCGCAAGATTGCCCGTCGCTTCTTTTCCACGCTGCAAGAAGTTCCAGAAGCTGTGTATGATAACATCGGCGTCCGCACGTCCAACCTCACGCTTAAAGAGGAGACTACAATAGGACCTGCTTCTGAGTGATACATGTGATTCCAGTGGTACTAGTGCTTGATGTGTGACTTATATCTCCAATATTGACCTAAGTCCTCAGAGTGTATTAGTGATACATCTGATTCCAACGATACTAGCGCTTGGTGTGTCTTACACTTCTAATATTGACTTAATTCTTCAGAGTGTATCATTGGAGTTCTCTCTTAATCTAGTTAGGGGGCGGCCTGTTAGCCTACCCCTGAGTGTTATTGTTCTTAAGTTTATTGTTCTCTAACCTTCTTCTCACTCTGATCTGTAAAGCATTATACTGCTGTTCGATCAATAAAACCTTATAAAAAGAATTTCTGTGACTTTGCCTCTTTTTTCTAGTAATGTTAAGAAGTGTCCGACCGAGGCAATAAGTACCTTACGGTGGTCGTGAACTATTTCACCAAGTGGTCAGAGGTGTATGCCATCCCGAACCAGGAGGCAAAGACAATCATAGACTGCCTCGTGGAGCAAGTATTCTGCCGTTTTGTGGTGCCGTTAGAGCTCCACAGCAACCAGGACACCAATTTTGAGTCTAACCTGATGAAGGAGGCACAGGAAAGGCTTGGGGTGAATAAGACCCGCACAACACCCCTACATCCGCAGTCGGACGGCATGGTGTAGAGGCACATCAAGATCCTAGAAGAACACCTAAGAAAGGTCGTGGCCAGTGATCAGCGAGACTGGGACGTCAAGGTGCCACTGTTGCTGCTGGCCTAACACTCGTCAGCACACGACAACGCACACACCACTGGGAAGACGCTAGCCAGCTTAATGTTCGGCCGAGAGTTACGCCTCCCTTGCTTTTGGGAGCTCTCCGGACGCAAAACAGCCAGCAACCGAGTATGTGGAGAGCCTCGTGTATCATCTCCAGGACACGCATGAGATGGTTCGTCAGAACATCCAGAAGGTGAGTGACCGCATGAAGACCCGATACGACAGGCAAGCCAGCAGCCAAGGATTCCAGCAAGGTGACCTGGTCTGGTTGTACCGCCCAACCCGGACCAAGGGATGCAGCCCGAAACTTTAATAGCCGTGGCAAGGACCGTAACGAGTGGTAAAGAGGACTAACGACGTGGTTTACCGCAACCAGAAGGTACCCTGAGGGAAGATGTTGGTAGTACACCTGGATCGTATGGCCCGCTACGTTGGTGCAGTTCGGGACGACCAGTCTTGAGGAGGGAGTAGTGTCGCGAGCAATTATTGCGATAGTGCGGCTTGTGCGCACAAAGGGCTAGTGTCGTTCGGAGGTAAAGAACTTGCCGAAACAGATAAAGATATCGCGGAGATAAAAGGCTTGCCAAAACAGATGAAGTTAGATAATTAAACGGTTCTAGTGCTG
The DNA here is from genome assembly GCA_030765055.1 of Mantis religiosa. Lineage (NCBI taxonomy): Eukaryota > Metazoa > Arthropoda > Insecta > Mantodea > Mantidae > Mantis > Mantis religiosa. The sequence goes on along the minus strand of CM060950.1, from coordinate 173,985,182 downwards.
TCTTGTTTGTTACAGAAAATATCGGTGTTTATTGGAACAGTGAGCGGAGCTGTATAAGCTGCCGCAAGTCGTAAGTCGAAGTGGAAATTGGATTCGTGTGCCTGCAACTGTGTTTTGAACGTGAAATCTTTTGTTTGTGGTCAACGACCTTGAGCATTTTCTTCGTGTATGTTACGTAATTCTCCTACTGTAAGGGTTGACCAAAGTGTATTTCTACGGGAATGAAGAGCATTTGGCATCCCTGCAAATTGGACTTTTAATTCTATGAACCCACAAAGTCACAATACGTTGATGATATACTCTAAAAACCATCTCAATCTATGAGATATTTAAACTTAAGGGTATGAATTCGATTTATTGGTTTAAAATTAACTAAGAGAGAGATGTCATATTCTGTTGGGGGACTCCGAACTATTTATTTTATTCGCCATAGTTTAAAGGATATTTGGCAAGTTTTTATACAAATTTAGACTACTTTGCGTTAGCTTTAATTTTCTAGTTTATACTAACACCATTTACTAGCACGAACTTGTAGCTTATTGGTATTTTTATCCTCATTTTTAAAATTTATGTTGACTTGCTCAAATATGGCATATAAATACAATTGTTAACTTTTTAAATTTGTACACGTCCATATTGCTCCTATACAACGGTGATAGTAGGCCCAAGCTTCTCTTTTTCTTTAACTTCAAAACGTTTGGTGGTTTACATTACTACGCTGTGATATATCATAGGAAAACACAGTTAGGAAACCCATACTGATTTGCATTTATAATTATTGTTTTCTTTCTATGGTGTTAGATTAATGCGAATAATAGTGGTTTGCCAATATTCCTCAAGACAGCTTATTTTGTGTAGCACTAAGCCATTCGTGCGTTATGTTTTTTCCAAAATATTGTACTGCATCTGATAGTGCGAAATGTTAATCCAGAAATGAAAGC
>CM060950.1:173956741-173979241 GCA_030765055.1 Mantis religiosa | reverse complement strand
ACAGTAACATTAGATATTAATCGATAAACAAATTAACACGATGGAAAATTGTTTAAGTTATTAATGAATATATTTCTTTATGAAGTATTTAGGAACTATAGCAGCAGTTTCACGGGATATTGAAACACATTTTGGTAATTTATATAAGCTTTAAAGTTAAGTGTCTTGTTGTTCACAAACTAGGAGAGGTTAAAGCAAAAGTAATAAACGTGTAATAAAAGCAACAAAGTCAGTAACTCCAAATTAATACAGTTTATTTAAATATCTTACTTTAAATTAATTTCAGAAAATCTATGTCTTCATTATCCATACTGCCAAAATTCCTAAGATTCTCATGTGTACGTTTAGTTAAACAACTACCTGTATTTTATGTGTCAGACTCTTATAAGTTAATGCATTGCCATGTAGAATTAAAATATGTTTGGGGTTACATACTGGCAGGACTTAATTTCCAACCTGATCCTGACGACTCCATCTGAAGTCACCCCACGCTGATGTCAATTGGTTATGTCAAATAACGAACTAATTAAAGAAATACTTTTTATTAAAGAGAGATACCTTTTATTCGCTTTCGCTCCCTCTCCCTGTCTCTGTCTCTCTCTTTTTATAGGACATCTATAACTTACAAAACACTTCATAAATAGGCACACACAATGAGCTTCTAAAGTTCCAATTTATCTCATGAATAGGAGAATATTCAGCGTTGTCCAAGCGGCTCTGATTATTAATGTTGGTATTGTCGCGAACCCGTTATCTACGATAGCGCGCCCGCCTCGGTGGCGTAGATGGTAGCATGTCTGCCTCACGACCAAAAGGTCCCGAGTTCGAATCTCGGTCAGGGTGAGTTACCTGGATAAGGTTTTATCCGGGTTTTCCCTTATCCTGAAAGACGAATGTCGGGTAACTCTAAGCTCCATAGACCCCAGACGCATTGAGCATAATTTCGAACATTTCATTCAACGTCCGATATGACTAAATGTTGGAGGACGTTAACTACAAAATAAAAAAATAGAAAAACGATAGCGCGGCTTGTGTACACAAAGAGCCTGCAAATAAAGATAGCTGAGATAAAGGACTTGCCGGTGCAGATTAAGTTATGCTTCTGGAAATTTCGGATTTCGTCATTCGATTGTCTTGTTTAATCCAGAAGCATTTAGTGATTGTACAGAATAGTCTCGAATCATGAATGAGGTATTTAAGGAAGTGACCAGTTGAAAAACAAGAGTGAGTAGTAAGGGGTAAACAGCTGTAGAGTGTTGTTGTAACGAGAGCTGATGTAAGCAGAACGCTGTTTGTTATTGTCATCGATCTTAGTAGACTGTGTGTACGTGACGTAATGTTGTTACGTGAGAACTGAACAGTGTATTTCTACGGAAATAAAGAACATTTGGAATATCTGCAACTCCGACTTTTAATTCCACGAACCAACGAAGTCACAAATGGTGTCAGAAGTGTGACGTTGCGACATGGAGGCTACATTGGCACAGATTCTACAGAAGTTACAGACGGCAAATAACAACTTACCGCGAAGATTACCGAATTAACAACGAAGACGGAGGCGGCCAATAACTACCTGGCCGCGGAACTGAAAGAAATGAAGACGGCTAACGACAACATCACCGAGAATATGGAAGAAATGATGGCCGAATTAACAAAGAAAACAGAATCGGCAAATAACTACCTGGCCGCGGAACTGAAAGAAATGAAGACGGCTAACGACAACATCACCGAGAATATGGAAGAAATGATGGCCGAATTAACAAAGAAAACAGAATCGGCAAATAACTACCTGGCCGCGAAGCTGGAAGAAATGAAGACGGCTAACGACAACATCACCGAGAATATGGAAGAAATGATGGCCGAATTAACAAAGAAAACAGAATCGGCAAATAACTACCTGGCCGCGAAGCTGGAAGAAATGAAGACGGCTAACGACAACATCACCGAGAATATGGAAGAAATGATGGCCGAATTAACAAAGAAAACAGAATCGGCAAATAACTACCTGGCCGCGGAACTGAAAGAAATGAAGACGGCTAACAACAACATCACCGAGAATATGGAAGAAATGATGGCCGAATTAACAAAGAAAACAGAATCGGCAAATAACTACCTGGCCGCGGAACTGAAAGAAATGAAGACGGCTAACAACAACATCACCGAGAATATGGAAGAAATGATGGCCGAATTAACAAAGAAAACAGAATCGGCAAATAACTACCTGGCCGCGGAACTGAAAGAAGTGAAGACGGCTAACAACAACATCACCGAGAATATGGAAGAAATGATGGCCGAATTAACAAAGAAAACAGAATCGGCAAATAACTACCTGGCCGCGGAACTGAAAGAAGTGAAGACGGCTAACAACAACATCACCGAGAATATGGAAGAAATGATGGCCGAATTAACAAAGAAAACAGAATCGGCAAATAACTACCTGGCCGCGGAACTGAAAGAAATGAACACGGCTAACAACAACATCACCGAGAATATGGAAGAAATGATGGCCGAATTAACAAAGAAAACAGAATCGGCAAATAACTACCTGGCCGCGGAACTGAAAGAAATGAAGACGGCTAACGACAACATCACCGAGAATATGGAAGAAATGATGGCCGAATTAACAAAGAAAACAGAATCGGCAAATAACTACCTGGCCGCGGAACTGAAAGAAATGAAGACGGCTAACGACAACATCACCGAGAATATGGAAGAAATGATGGCCGAATTAACAAAGAAAACAGAATCGGCAAATAACTACCTGGCCGCGGAACTGAAAGAAATGAAGACGGCTAACGACAACATCACCGAGAATATGGAAGAAATGATGGCCGAATTAACAAAGAAAACAGAATCGGCAAATAACTACCTGGCCGCGGAACTGAAAGAAATGAAGACGGCTAACAACATCACCGAGAATATGGAAGAAATGATGGCCGAATTAACAAAGAAAACAGAATCGGCAAATAACTACCTGGCCGCGGAACTGAAAGAAATGAAGACGGCTAACGACAACATCACCGAGAATATGGAAGAAATGATGGCCGAATTAACAAAGAAAACAGAATCGGCAAATAACAACCTGGCCGCGGAACTGAAAGAAATGAAGACGGCTAACGACAACATCACCGAGAATATGGAAGAAATGATGGCCGAATTAACAAAGAAAACAGAATCGGCAAATAACTACCTGGCCGCGGAACTGAAAGAAATGAAGACGGCTAACAACAACATCACCGAGAATATGGAAGAAATGATGGCCGAATTAACAAAGAAAACAGAATCGGCAAATAACTACCTGGCCGCGGAACTGAAAGAAGTGAAGACGGCTAACGACAACATCACCGAGAATATGGAAGAAATGATGGCCGAATTAACAAAGAAAACAGAATCGGCAAATAACTACCTGGCCGCGGAACTGAAAGAAATGAAGACGGCTAACGACAACATCACCGAGAATATGGAAGAAATGATGGCCGAATTAACAAAGAAAACAGAATCGGCAAATAACTACCTGGCCGCGGAACTGAAAGAAATGAAGACGGCTAACGACAACATCACCGAGAATATGGAAGAAATGATGGCCGAATTAACAAAGAAAAACAGAATCGGCAAATAACTACCTGGCCGCGGAACTGAAAGAAATGAAGGCGGCTAACGACAACATCACCGAGAATATGGAAGAAATGATGGCCGAATTAACAAAGAAAACAGAATCGGCAAATAACTACCTGGCCGCGGAACTGAAAGAAGTGAAGACGGCTAACGACAACATCACCGAGAATATGGAAGAAATGATGGCCGAATTAACAAAGAAAACAGAATCGGCAAATAACTACCTGGCCGCGGAACTGAAAGAAATGAAGACGGCTAACGACAACATCACCGAGAATATGGAAGAAATGATGGCCGAATTAACAAAGAAAACAGAATCGGCAAATAACTACCTGGCCGCGGAACTGAAAGAAATGAAGGCGGCTAACGACAACATCACCGAGAATATGGAAGAAATGATGGCCGAATTAACAAAGAAAACAGAATCGGCAAATAACTACCTGGCCGCGGAACTGAAAGAAATGAAGACGGCTAACAACAACATCACCGAGAATATGGAAGAAATGATGGCCGAATTAACAAAGAAAACAGAATCGGCAAATAACTACCTGGCCGCGGAACTGAAAGAAATGAAGACGGCTAACGACAACATCACCGAGAATATGGAAGAAATGATGGCCGAATTAACAAAGAAAACAGAATCGGCAAATAACTACCTGGCCGCGGAACTGAAAGAAATGAAGACGGCTAACGACAACATCACCGAGAATATGGAAGAAATGATGGCCGAATTAACAAAGAAAACAGAATCGGCAAATAACTACCTGGCCGCGGAACTGAAAGAAATGAAGACGGCTAACGACAACATCACCGAGAATATGGAAGAAATGATGGCCGAATTAACAAAGAAAACAGAATCGGCAAATAACTACCTGGCCGCGGAACTGAAAGAAATGAAGACGGCTAACAACATCACCGAGAATATGGAAGAAATGATGGCCGAATTAACAAAGAAAACAGAATCGGCAAATAACTACCTGGCCGCGGAACTGAAAGAAATGAAGACGGCTAACAACAACATCACCGAGAATATGGAAGAAATGATGGCCGAATTAACAAAGAAAACAGAATCGGCAAATAACTACCTGGCCGCGGAACTGAAAGAAATGAAGGCGGCTAACGACAACATCACCGAGAATATGGAAGAAATGATGGCCGAATTAACAAAGAAAACAGAATCGGCAAATAACTACCTGGCCGCGGAACTGAAAGAAATGAAGGCGGCTAACGACAACATCACCGAGAATATGGAAGAAATGATGGCCGAATTAACAAAGAAAACAGAATCGGCAAATAACTACCTGGCCGCGGAACTGAAAGAAATGAAGACGGCTAACGACAACATCACCGAGAATATGGAAGAAATGATGGCCGAATTAACAAAGAAAACAGAATCGGCAAATAACTACCTGGCCGCGGAACTGAAAGAAATGAAGACGGCTAACGACAACATCACCGAATATGGAAGAAATGATGGCCGAATTAACAAAGAAAACAGAATCGGCAAATAACAACCTGGCCGCGGAACTGAAAGAAATGAAGGCGGCTAACGACAACATCACCGAGAATATGGAAGAAATGATGGCCGAATTAACAAAGAAAACAGAATCGGCAAATAACTACCTGGCCGCGGAACTGAAAGAAATGAAGACGGCTAACGACAACATCACCGAGAATATGGAAGAAATGATGGCCGAATTAACAAAGAAAACAGAATCGGCAAATAACTACCTGGCCGCGGAACTGAAAGAAATGAAGACGGCTAACGACAACATCACCGAGAATATGGAAGAAATGATGGCCGAATTAACAAAGAAAACAGAATCGGCAAATAACTACCTGGCCGCGGAACTGAAAGAAATGAAGACGGCTAACGACAACATCACCGAGAATATGGAAGAAATGATGGCCGAATTAACAAAGAAAACAGAATCGGCAAATAACTACCTGGCCGCGGAACTGAAAGAAATGAAGACGGCTAACAACATCACCGAGAATATGGAAGAAATGATGGCCGAATTAACAAAGAAAACAGAATCGGCAAATAACTACCTGGCCGCGGAACTGAAAGAAATGAAGACGGCTAACAACATCACCGAGAATATGGAAGAAATGATGGCCGAATTAACAAAGAAAACAGAATCGGCAAATAACTACCTGGCCGCGGAACTGAAAGAAATGAAGGCGGCTAACGACAACATCACCGAGAATATGGAAGAAATGATGGCCGAATTAACAAAGAAAACAGAATCGGCAAATAACTACCTGGCCGCGGAACTGAAAGAAATGAAGACGGCTAACGACAACATCACCGAGAATATGGAAGAAATGATGGCCGAATTAACAAAGAAAACAGAATCGGCAAATAACTACCTGGCCGCGGAACTGAAAGAAATGAAGGCGGCTAACGACAACATCACCGAGAATATGGAAGAAATGATGGCCGAATTAACAAAGAAAACAGAATCGGCAAATAACTACCTGGCCGCGGAACTGAAAGAAATGAAGACGGCTAACGACAACATCACCGAGAATATGGAAGAAATGATGGCCGAATTAACAAAGAAAACAGAATCGGCAAATAACTACCTGGCCGCGGAACTGAAAGAAATGAAGACGGCTAACGACAACATCACCGAGAATATGGAAGAAATGATGGCCGAATTAACAAAGAAAACAGAATCGGCAAATAACTACCTGGCCGCGGAACTGAAAGAAATGAAGACGGCTAACGACAACATCACCGAGAATATGGAAGAAATGATGGCCGAATTAACAAAGAAAACAGAATCGGCAAATAACTACCTGGCCGCGGAACTGAAAGAAATGAAGGCGGCTAACGACAACATCACCGAGAATATGGAAGAAATGATGGCCGAATTAACAAAGAAAACAGAATCGGCAAATAACTACCTGGCCGCGGAACTGAAAGAAATGAAGACGGCTAACGACAACATCACCGAGAATATGGAAGAAATGATGGCCGAATTAACAAAGAAAACAGAATCGGCAAATAACTACCTGGCCGCGGAACTGAAAGAAATGAAGGCGGCTAACGACAACATCACCGAGAATATGGAAGAAATGATGGCCGAATTAACAAAGAAAACAGAATCGGCAAATAACTACCTGGCCGCGGAACTGAAAGAAATGAAGACGGCTAACGACAACATCACCGAGAATATGGAAGAAATGATGGCCGAATTAACAAAGAAAACAGAATCGGCAAATAACTACCTGGCCGCGGAACTGAAAGAAATGAAGACGGCTAACGACAACATCACCGAGAATATGGAAGAAATGATGGCCGAATTAACAAAGAAAACAGAATCGGCAAATAACTACCTGGCCGCGGAACTGAAAGAAATGAAGACGGCTAACGACAACATCACCGAGAATATGGAAGAAATGATGGCCGAATTAACAAAGAAAACAGAATCGGCAAATAACTACCTGGCCGCGGAACTGAAAGAAATGAAGGCGGCTAACGACAACATCACCGAGAATATGGAAGAAATGATGGCCGAATTAACAAAGAAAACAGAATCGGCAAATAACTACCTGGCCGCGGAACTGAAAGAAATGAAGACGGCTAACGACAACATCACCGAGAATATGGAAGAAATGATGGCCGAATTAACAAAGAAAACAGAATCGGCAAATAACTACCTGGCCGCGGAACTGAAAGAAATGAAGACGGCTAACGACAACATCACCGAGAATATGGAAGAAATGATGGCCGAATTAACAAAGAAAACAGAATCGGCAAATAACTACCTGGCCGCGGAACTGAAAGAAATGAAGACGGCTAACGACAACATCACCGAGAATATGGAAGAAATGATGGCCGAATTAACAAAGAAAACAGAATCGGCAAATAACTACCTGGCCGCGGAACTGAAAGAAATGAAGACGGCTAACGACAACATCACCGAGAATATGGAAGAAATGATGGCCGAATTAACAAAGAAAACAGAATCGGCAAATAACTACCTGGCCGCGGAACTGAAAGAAATGAAGACGGCTAACCACAACATCACCGAGAATATGGAAGAAATGATGGCCGAATTAACAAAGAAAACAGAATCGGCAAATAACTACCTGGCCGCGGAACTGAAAGAAATGAAGACGGCTAACAACAACATCACCGAGAATATGGAAGAAATGATGGCCGAATTAACAAAGAAAACAGAATCGGCAAATAACTACCTGGCCGCGGAACTGAAAGAAATGAAGACGGCTAACGACAACATCACCGAGAATATGGAAGAAATGATGGCCGAATTAACAAAGAAAACAGAATCGGCAAATAACTACCTGGCCGCGGAACTGAAAGAAATGAAGACGGCTAACGACAACATCACCGAGAATATGGAAGAAATGATGGCCGAATTAACAAAGAAAACAGAATCGGCAAATAACTACCTGGCCGCGGAACTGAAAGAAATGAAGACGGCTAACGACAACATCACCGAGAATATGGAAGAAATGATGGCCGAATTAACAAAGAAAACAGAATCGGCAAATAACTACCTGGCCGCGGAACTGAAAGAAATGAAGACGGCTAACGACAACATCACCGAGAATATGAAAGAAATGATGGCCGAATTAACAAAGAAAACAGAATCGGCAAATAACTACCTGGCCGCGGAACTGAAAGAAATGAAGACGGCTAACAACAACATCACCGAGAATATGGAAGAAATGATGGCCGAATTAACAAAGAAAACAGAATCGGCAAATAACAACCTGGCCGCGAAGCTGGAAGAAATGAAGACGGCTAACGATAACCTCACCAAGAAGATGGAAGAAATGAAGGTTGCGAACAAGGCCCTCATCGCCAAATTTGAGAAACAGTTGCCCGGCGTGAAGGAGAACGCCACGGGGCTCGGCAAGCGGATCGGCCAAGTGGACGAGCGCGTCGAAGACCTGGTAAACCGCGTAAACAACCTGGAGGGAAAGGCCGACAGCAACACAAAGTCCCTGAACGCCATGGTAGAGGACATCCTCGGCAGGAGATTGAAGGACTTAAAGGTCGACGCGCCGGGACGCGACACATCTGCGCGCGTCAAACCTCCTAAATACGACTACAACTTTCGAAGTCTTCCGCCGTCAATTCGACACGGTGGCCAAACACAACAAATGGTCCCCAGAGGAAGAGGCCACACAGTTAATAACCATTCCCCAGGGACGGGCCGCAGAAGTCCTCAACGCGGTCCGGACAGCGGCGGCGCCCAAGGACATCTGGGAAGCCCTGGTGAACCGCTTTGGAAAGCACCGCTTAGCCGCAGCGTACCGAAGCCAGCTGAAATCAAGGTCGCAACAGCCAGGGAAGACACCACAGGAGTTCGCCCTGGCAATTGAGCAGCTGGCCAGCAAATCCCTAGTTAACCTCCCACCGGAGTTCGTATCCCGAGAGGCTACCTACACTTTTGTCGACGGGGTGCGAGACACGGAGATTCGTTAGTGCCTAATGCTCGGCGATGACAAAACCATGCATGAGACGCTAAAGGCAGCATTGAGGATGGAGTTGGCCAAGGCGACAACTAACCCGACGTCGCGAACCAGGAGTGTCCGCTGCACTGAAAAACGAAGGCATGCCGAGGGACGCTGGCGAAGACCTAGGGGCGTGTGCTGTGGGTGCGGTCAGCCGGGACAACTTGAGAGAGACAGCCGACACCAGGAAGAGCAGCCGGAAGAACGAGTAAGGCCCGGCGTGGCGAGGGGCACGTTGGCGGCGACATCACCATCCCCTCGAGTGACACTGTGCGCCGTCAGCTGGCGGATGGTTGGGTGAGAGGGAAGCCGTACGGCGTGCTCGTAGACACTGCGACGGCCGTGAACGTCATCAGACCTGACAAAGCCAGGGGTTTGCCGACGAGGAAGCCGAGTCAACCATATCAGCTTGTGACGGCATTGGGTGACACCTTGACTGTGGAGAAGGAGGCCCTACTGAAGTTGACCTTGGAACGGAGTGCCGTGTGTCTGTGGGTGTTCACCGCGAAGGTGGCTGAGGAGGTGATACTAGGATTGGATGTCCTCAGAAGCCACAGGCGACAGTCGTCGTCGGCAGGAAGGTCCTACGGCTCAATGGAGAAGAGCTGATACTCCGGTAACCCGAAGGGCTCCTTGGAATCTGCAGAGACACCTTGAAGGAAGACGTGGTGGTCCCCGCGAGAAGTGAGAGGGTGGTGACGGCGCGACTGGAAGGCAAGCGAAAGAAGAATATGATGCTGGACCAGAAGACGCCTGTGCACTGACTGTGTGTAGCCAGAACATTGTTGCCGTGCAAAGAGGGGTACCAGTGAGGTTACTCAACCTGACAGAAACCGATAACGACAAGCAGGCCGGAACGGAATTGGGGACGTGCGAGCCCGTGGTTAGCGTGACAGCAATCGACAAGACACAGGAGTCGGTGCCGATGCAGCACCTGGGGCCCCCACTGGAAGGCTTTCTGGAGAGGGCGGCCGACCACCTGACCGTAGAACAGCTGGAGAAGGTTCGACAACTGCTGAGACCATACCAGCGCGTCTTCAGCCAAGGTAACACTGACTACGGCCGCACAGACAAAGTACTTCACCGCATCGACACCGGAGACCACATTGGAGACCACCGGAGATCGTAGTTTCCGTTCGTTTTGAGCAAGTCGAAACTAAAGTATCATTAAAAAAGTGGTCCTCTTCCATTAAGGATGTGGAGCAGGAAAATCCAGTCCTCACTGCCAAAACGACAGTGAGAGAAAGGCAGGATAAACCTGCTGAAAATACTAGCCCGGCCCCTAGGTAAAGGAACAGATTGATTCAACCAGCACTGGGCAGGTAGTTTGTTTTGACAAGTTAATATTGAAAACGATTTTCTATACCTTTTGACATTTTATAGTTAATTATAGTTTTTTTTTGTATTTGGACATTTATTGTCATTTTGTTTCTCTTTTTTCTTCTTTTTTGAGTATTTTTTGAGTATTTATCTTTGGCTATTGACATAATTTAGTTTTTTGTAAGGGCGCTGATGACCAAGCAGTTGAGCGTTCTTATATACCAATCATCATCATCATCATCATCATCATCATCATCATCATCATCATCATCATCATCATCATCATCATCATCATCATCATCATCATCATCATCATCATCATCATCATCATCATCATCATCATCATCATCATCATCATCATCATCATCATCATCATCATCATCATCATCATCATCATCATCATCATCATCATCATCATCATCATCATTATCATCATCACCATCATCGTCGTCGTCATCATCATCATCATCATCATCATCATCACCACCATCATCGTCGTCGTCATCATCATCATCATCATCATTTAATCGTAGGTGTACAACTAGCCATCTCCAATGACGTTTAGGTTATAGCATCTTATTCTTCATCAACGCCGGGAAAGCATCAAGTCTCTGATTACACACCTTATTCTTATATCCTAAAATCAATTGTTCTTTCTCTAGAGTAATCGTATTCCGAGATATTACATTATTTATCCACACTATGGTAATTTGATATGCAGATGATTCAGAGGTAGTTTATTACCTGCACTGTCAGAAGATGCTATAACCATAACATATGCTTTCTGCAAACAGGTCCAGGTATCATCATATAGAATGCACATAATTTTTGTATACATAACCTTAAACGCCATTATCATATAACCTCTTTGCACATGTGATTTTATAACATTATGTGGCTAAAATTAGCAGCGAAGAAACTAATGCTGTATTATACCGTAGTGCTTCTTTTTCAGAGGGGATTCGGTACGGCGACCAGGCTTGGTTCATTATACCTTATGCCCCCAACTGGGGTATCCCCAGGAGGAAGGATGAGATAAGAGGAGACAAAGGGCGACCGTACCAAGTAGCCACTACAGTGCAGAAGGCAGGATCCTCATATTTTACTTAGATGGAAACCTCCCCCGGCAGGCCATGACAACGGCATTCCCCCGTACTGGGTTTCGGAGACCGGCAACAAACCTACCGGAGGAGCAAGTGGTTCAATCAAGGCATATCATCCTGCCATTGCCCCACCGAGAATCCCGCCGACACTTATGTTCTGAAAGAAACCACCAGATGAGAGGTGATATGAAATTATAATGAATATGAAATGGACGGATGGAAATTCGGGGGATATAATTAACCTACTTAGAATTCATTTAGCGACCAGGGGAAACCTCCAAAAAACCCATGGGTCAGGTTGGTCGGCCACGGGAATCGAACCCAGGTCTCCCGAATGCGGGCCACAGATAAAACCGCCTGAGCCACCCTGCTCGTTTAATACCCTAATGCTTAAAGCGTTTAAGTAAATCAGTGAACTTGATCACAGCGTAATTTTTCTAGTAATTTTCAAGTATAGGCTACTCTTCGAATGCATAACATCGGATAATTTTTCTACACATGTACAATTTTTTTCCTTACGCTTACTGCTGTACTTACTTCGTTTAAATAGAGATACAATTTTGTAATGATTATCTTGTTTCTAAATTTTAGGTGCATGTGAAATATTAGAATATAGTAAGCTTTAAGCGATTGACAAATGTTTCAAGAGCTGGTCGATGTGAAGATTTTGACACCCAGTCTCTCTGGATGTGTGGGACAAAATGAGTTCTCAACTGAGAAAAGTTTAATTTGCAAAAAGTCAAACATATAACAGGGGCTATGTCAGACATTTGACATAAATTGGTGTGTTTAAACCACATAAAAATTTTATACCAAGTAATATTTTAGCTGCCTGTTACCATTTACCACTTATATCATAGTGAAGATGACATCTAAGAACATTCAATATAAATTCAAGGTATATGCTTAATTTGTCATAAAAATGGCTTAAAGGTGTAGTATTTTAGTCAGAATCATGAGACAGTCTTGAGAAAATCAAAATATATTTAAAATGTTACAAAGTTTCACTGTTAACACACACATACACACAGGGGCGTGAGCTTTCTCGGACCATTGTCTAATAATGCCCCCTTTTTGGATTCGGAAGACAAAAAACGCATATTTCCTGCACAATCTCGTTATCAAATTTCTGGGTGTCATATAATACCTTCTCTATCTAATATGTATATGCTATAGAAGAAAAATCTGCTTTGCCTTAATTTTGGTGAGACTTTGTTTTTTGCCTATCATTAATATGGACTTTCCGGTATCGACTTGTAATGTTTATGTGTTTTTGGTTCTTGTACATTATTATATACTTTTTTCTAGTTACTTTAGAAAATTACTTTAATTTATTATAGATTTGTCTCAATATTGTAGCAGTGTTTCACAAAATAACGCAGTTCGAATGTTCTAGCTTAAATGACTGCGCAGAGATCGTGTATATAAAGCTTAGATTAGACCAGGAATGTACTAAGTTCATTTCCTATCACTTCCTGAGACAGAAAATGCAGAAATATCAGAAGGCGAGTGAACATTGAAGAAAAGAACGCAAATATTTGTTCATTCCCAAGGTGAATTGAGTTTTCAGACTGTTGCTACAGAAAATGTTAAGAGTACCTTAAGCAGATCTGTTGATAGTGTAACGGAAACAACTTTATGTAAAGAATGGATCATAGTTCCATTTTGATTGTAAACGTTCCTGGCAGAATTTCTCGTGTGTAAACGTAGAAATTGATTGCACAAATGCACGAGATTTGAAACAATGAGCACACGTGGTGACTACATGACCATAAACAAATTTAGATATACAAACGATCCAGTAAAGTGCAAATCCAAATAAGCATTTATAAATTGGAATTTAACATGACTTGGCAGTCCGTATGGAATTTGTATACACAGGAGTTCAATTAGTTATTAAGTAGGATTGCGAAAGTTTGGGTAGACTCAGCTATGGAATTACTCTTTGGATACTAACACCTTAGGCCATTGTACAAATATTACGGAGAAAAACTGCAATCTTCAAAATGCTCAAAGAATTATAATAGATACATTTTACGAGCAATTAATCAGGTGATATCTATATTGGTTATTAAAATTAGAGTTCATACTGAAAATATGCCACAAATTTTTAAATCTTGCTGTGTAATGCGTAATACTGAACACCTTAGACAAAATAATACCGGGAAATACTACGACAATAATGATAACGAGGAAGGTAGTGGATGGAAAGCGTAAGTTAGGAATGAAAGTGAGATGCCATGGAGTGCTAAGAAGAAAGGAAATGTCACTGAGATTGTATGTCCGCGAAGTAACAAATAGTTAAAACTCATCTATGAACATAAGTCATATATGCAACGTTTAGTTTAAACACTTACTGACAACGAATGTATCGATATGCAGCTTTATATTCAGAGTAAGTTATTTTGTATTATTATTATTATTATTATTATTATTATTATTATTATTATTATTATTATTATTATTATTATTATTATTATTATTATTATTATTATTATTATTATTATTATTATTATTATTATTATTATTATTATTATTATTATTATTATTATTATTATTATTATTATTATTATTATTATTATTATTATTATTATTATTATTATTATTATTATTATTATTATTATTATTATTATTATTATTATTATTATTATTATTATTATTATTATTATTATTATTATTATTATTATTATTATTATTATTATTATTATTATTATTATTATTATTATTATTATTATTATTATTATTATTATTATTATTAATTATTATTATTATTATTATTATTATTATTATTATTATTATTATTATTATTATTATTATTATTATTATTATTATTATTATTATTATTATTATTATTATTATTATTATTATTATTATTATTATTATTATTATTATTATTATTATTATTATTATTATTATTATTATTATTATTATTATTATTATTATTATTATTATTATTATTATTATTATTATTATTATTATTATTATTATTATTATTATTATTATTATTATTATTATTATTATTATTATTATTATTATTATTATTATTATTATTATTATTATTATTATTATTATTATTATTATTATTATTATTATTATTATTATTATTATTATTATTATTATTATTATTATTATTATTATTATTATTATTATTATTATTATTATTATTATTATTACTATTATTATTATTATTATTATTATTATTATTATTATTATTATTATTATTATTATTATTATTATTATTATTATTATTATTATTATTATTATTATTATTATTATTATTATTATTATTATTATTATTATTATTATTATTATTATTATTATTATTATTATTATTATTATTATTATTATTATTATTATTATTATTATTATATTATTATTATTATTATTATTATTATTATTATTATTATTATTATTATTATTATTATTATTATTATTATTATTATTATTATTATTATTATTATTATCGTTATTATTATTATTATCGTTATTATTATCGTTATTATTATTATCGTTATTATTATTGTTATCGTTATTATTATTATTATCGTTATTATTATTATTATTATTATTATTATTATTATTATTATTATTATTATTATTATTATTATTATTATTATTATTATTATTATTATTATTATTATTATTATTATTATTATTATTATTATTATTATTATTATTATTATTATTATTATTATTATTATTATTATTATTATTATTATTATTATTATTATTATTATTATTATTATTATTATTATTATTATTATTATTATTATTATTATTATTATTATTATTATTATTATTATTATTATTATTATTATTATTATTATTATTATTATTATTATTATTATTATTATTATTATTATTATTATTATTATTATTATTATTATTATTATTATTATTATTATTATTATTATTATTATTATTATATAATATATATTATTATTATTATTATTATTATTATTATTATTATTATTATTATTATTATTATTATTATTATTATTATTATTATTATTATTAGCATTATTATTAATATTATTTTTTGTAATTTACGTCCTCCAACATTAAGTCACATCGGACGATGAATGGAATGGGTGAAATGATGCTCAAATGAGCCCAGGGTTGATAGAGCATAGAGTTACCCAACATTCGTCTTGAAGGATAAGGGAAAACCCCGGAAAAAACTTATCCAGGTAACTCGCCCTGACCGAGATTCAAACTCGGGACCTCTTGAACATGAGGCAGACACGCTACCACCACGCTACCGAGGTGGGCATTTTGTATTAAGTTACTCTAGTTTTAATATACTTAAATGATACTTGAAAACTTTAGAGAAAAGATATTTATAAAATGTTATACATTTAGTTCTAGGTATTATATTTGACTTGTTGGTGCCTCCTGCTACATGCGTATTAACTTAAGTTGTACTTAAAATACCAAATTATCAAGTCTGTCTGTTGAAAGCTATTCAAATTGTGCTCTTTCTCTCTTCCTCTCTTTCTCTCGATGTCTGTGGCAGTGTAAGTTTACTTTTCCCCATATTGTCGCAACCCAGGGGTGGAGTGGCGACTGGGGTGCGTAGCTGGGAATTAGAGAGTAGAGCAAGGATGGTTCGGGGGTTAAGAAACAATACCGGAGTTCATTTTGCAGTAAATTACCAAGCTTTCATTCCTAACACTGATGTCCAGTTACTATAGATGCTTGTATAAATTAACGTGATGAGATATTACTAATGAGTACATCGAACTCCAGAGGAGTGTTACCTTCAGAGATACGTTCATACGTGGTAAGGAGATGTCAGAGATTCAGAGTGACCCCCCTGCAGAAGGATTAAACGACTGACGAAAATCGCGGCTATAAGTATGAACAATTAACTAGAGAGTGGGGGGGCAATCACTGAACCCGGAATTTTTTCACATTATATCAGCGCAAATCTTACTAATGTTCCAGAACATTCTATCCACCGTGTCCGTCCAAAGTCCACAAGACACGCTGGTTGCGAACCCTCCGTTTTTAGTTTCAATGGCCAAACCTGCTGAGTTCCACAAACAATAAGGCTATTGTTCCATAAATAGACGAGCTAAGGATTTCTTGTCCTTTGCCTTGGTATGAGGTTTAATAACTTTAAATCAAGAAATGGTAATTCAGTTTTATAGAGAAACATCACACCGTTGAAATTCCGGTTAAAAATTGAAAATAAATTAAGTTTTCCACCTCACCAAACGTACACGACAATATACGGTGTTCATTTTTATTCGTTATTTCCCGCCCTCCGATAGAGCAAGAATGACGTCATAGTTGACTCGTGAGTCTATCTTGAAATCATAGCGCTCTCTATGGAGAAGAAGCGGTAATGTTTGCGGAACAGTAAGCAAATTGCAGCGCTCTGTATGTGGTTGTGCTCATAACTAATACAACCAGCATTCTTTTTTACCCCTCTTACGGTAGTCGTGATTAACATTCTAGTACATAAGTAACACGTTTCTACTATAAGGTTAGCACCATGGCTATGAAGACACAGCGCCGCGTCTTCATGGCTGAATGCCATTTTCATACCAGCATTAAAGTTGGTGCGACATACAAACATAATTTGAACCGCTGCATAGAGGAGAATGTGCAACGCTATCCAGCATTCAGACAAGTCCCTCGGAGCGTAATGTCAAAAGTGTCCAGGTACCGTCAAATACTTTTGTGTGCAACATAAACACCTTACGTTTTATCAATATACAATATATATTTTTTGTCATTCTCACGCTTAATTAAAATGACTTTATTAATGTTGGTATCCATATGCCTTTTAAAACCAATGGGTGCGTCAAACATTTCCAAGCTACAGGATCAGCAGGAGAGACACTGGATGCTATAAAGTCACTGGTCCCAATTTAGAAGTAATAAATAAAATAAAGAAATATTATAAATATGAAATATAGATAATCTGTTTCTTGACCGGCTCCGTGGTGTGAGATAGCGTGTGTGCCTCACTCGAGAGGTCGCAAGTTCGAATCTCGCTAAGGATGAGTTACCTGGATAAGGTTTTTTTCAGGGATTTCCCTTATTCTACGGAGACGAATGTCGAGTAATTCTGAGCTCTGGGGACCCTGGACTCATTTGAGTATCGTATCACCCGTTTCATTCATTCATTCATTCATTCATTCATTCATTCATTCATTAATCGTTCGGTATGACGTGCAATGCAGAAAGGACCAAAAAATTCTGTTTCTTTACTAAAATCTTTTGAAACCAATAATGTTATTAATTTGACATTCCTCTATTAAATTATATTAGGTTATATATCTTTACAGAGAAACGTCAAATTGTAAGATATTGTGTGTATTTATCCGTCATTTGTGGTGTTTACATTCATTAAAACGAACTACTACAGTTATCGTATCTACACACCAGGCGAAATTATGCACCTTTACACTATGCGGTCAGGACCCACCTCTCAAATAGTATATTTACCTGCCGGTAGAGGGAGGCCTCAAAGATGTCAGAACATAAAGTACAACCTCAAACCAGTTGGGTAATCGTATATAAACTCGCTCCGTCAGCGATGCCCTTGATGACGTCAAATTTTGCGCGGTAAAAACACAGATAAAAATAAACACCGTTTATTTTGTACAGAAGTAGTTTCTATGAAATTTGAAGAAATGTTTTCATAATTTTCAGTTTATCGTTCAATTTCTTTCCTTACTTAATTTGATAATTCACCATGTTATTCTCTCCCACTCCTCGCACCCCTACACAACAGTCCAGAGAAGACAAATACTGCACATTGTAGTAATACCTTTCTGCAATATACTTCTCTTCAACGATACATTATTTACCGAAATCTATTTACTGCTGAGTCTTGACCTCATTATACCTATTGATCGTTATTGAGAACATGTTTTGTCTTACCTGGGTTTCTGCTAATTTTGAAATTCTTTCGTTCTTCAAGCAGTTGGACCTTTCCTCACTTTTTAATTTCATTTGCTGCCTCCTGTCGTGTTACGGCTGGTTTGCCATAAGGTCTATTGATGTTTAAGTTTTTAGCATTCTCCTGAATTTTCTTAACCGCGAGTTTACGAACAAAGCTTTCCTTCTGATCGCTAAAGAAGTTTAACACTGCTTTAGTCTTTTCTGCGTAGCAGCACTAACGTAAAAGGTTTCGAAATATTTTTTGGAAAACAGCGCGTTTTCAAATTACGCTAATTTATGTATCATTTAAACAAAGTAAAGCTGTAACTTCTAGTTTGGATTTTATGCATTTCACACTTGCATTCCGAACATCCTCTAACGAAAGTTGAGTTCATGGCATACCAGTAGTCAGTTTCAAAATTATCTCAAATCTGTTTACGGCAATGGATTACGCTAAAATTCTACACCGTTATAATTTTTTATTCCCGATATTATTTATAACATAAACATTTAATGGGAAATGCAGCTTGACTAAATAAAATATCATTAATGAATTTTACAAATATACTAACATCTCACATATCGAAATTAAGCAATGTATGGCAAAATTATTAGCTTAAAAATCTTCAAAATAATATCTCTCATAAGAAAATTCGCCATCGCAACCTTATCCCAGATTTAGAACATTAGCACGTGATTTATTTGAGTTTGATTAGGCAGACGCTTGGGCTGGATACTTTAAACTATCATCCTGAAATTGGCCATGGAACTATGCTACAGATAACGGTTTTGAAAATGACAAGAACTGTAATTTATACCTACAAATGAGTATTTGGTTGTTAATAGCGCTTAGTTAGCTAATTAACTTGAGAAGGAATTGGACCACGTGATTCCAAGAAATGCACCATAAAACAAACATGAAGCGCTACGTACATATCATCAATATTTCATTGGCTTATTCACATGTCACAATATTATCGCTACACATTTGCACACAGGAAGTGCATCTGTATTTGAAAATAATTTAGGAAGGGAATGGTGCCAAATATCCATTTAAGATGATTACCCCATAGTTGGTTTGCAAATATTAGTAAGATACTAAAGCAACTCATTTATCAAATATTGTTTGTATTTTTCTGCAGTCTAATAGCTTAGAAGTTCTGGATGTGAAAAGATTTTCATTTATTTCAGTTCTATCTGGCTTACAAAACATTGCATGGTTAAGTTTATGGAGTAAAATGTCAGTTTAACTGGGTACATTTCAGTACCTCCCATGCTTTATGAAATAACTGCACAGTGATGCGGAGTATTTCTGCGCTTGTTCCTCCTCGCTTGACCCCAATAAACGTAATTTCTATTCCTGATAAGGGATAAAAAATAGTTCACTTCTCTTTCACTGCCGGAAAGGTTGCATAAGCTACATATGCATCCTTTGCGGTGGAACAATAATTGATCGGGATGCTTGAGTTTTTCTTTAAAGGACTTACATTGGGTGAAATTTTAAACATGTTTACATTTCCTTTGCTACAATAGTTATTTGATAACAAAAAACCTGGTTTTCATATCACGAAATAAATATGACAATATGAAGGTTCTGGTTTCCTAGATACAGAGAACATAATCTGAGTTGGAAGGTAACTATTCTTTCGCACTAGCTGTGTGTGGAACAAGGTTTGGTAACATAGATTCAGACTAAAACATTCAGTGACATAGCCGGGCTATTAATCTTGGATCTCCTGGTTCGTTATATTGCTATGGTAATTAAGCGTTTAGAGAAACCAGACAATCCATGCCTCAAATCGTGACTTTGGCATTGCATTTTTTAGTCTGACTCTATCTTATCAATCTTCCTAGTTGTTAAGTTTAGAACATAGATTTACTGATCTGTACTGCTAGAAATTTTTGCACCTTATAGAATGTTTTAGCCCACCTTGCTAATGCACTCAAGCAAATATACGTACTAAAGGAAATAAATCAAAACTTTCTAAATATGAGGGTCATTGAAGAATTTTAACGTTTGTGTCCCTTTGCATTTTACCGTTATATATCCCACAGTAACTGCGATTCCCTTCTCGACTGTTTTGTTGCATTGGCCCGGACGTCCATTTGTCCAACTACCATTCATCCGCATGTCTGCCTATCTATTGTTTGGAATTAAATAACGACAGCGTTTCGTGCATTTTCCACAGCTGTATTCTACTTAATTGCAATCTCAACCGAAAGGCAAAGCCATCTTCACAAGTATGTTCTTTTAAGACTACAATGCGCTCATATTCCAGTATATAGACTGTTGGTCTTTTGGTTATTTATGGATTAAAACAAGTTGTTTCATAGCCCAGTAAAAAGAAGAAAGAACTTGAAATATAGAAGAAATTTTAAGAATCGGTTGAGTGAGTTATTACACATTCTACACACACACCCACATATACTATACAAACAGGCATATCGCTCTGATTATTCCGATTTGTTAGACAATGACGGACTGGATCCTAGATCACTGGTTCAAATACGGCTCGGACCTAACTCCTTCATGTGTATATTATGTATATACCTATACATACACACACGCACCAACACATAGATAATGCATTCATAAAGACTGAGACGCAACTGGTGCAGTGGCAAAGGGGCACTGGTTCGTTGGTCACCTTGCAAACCGTTACTGAAGATCAGCGAATTTTATAGTATTCTTGAGGTTTATTTGTAGGGATGGGTAGAGTAGTGTTTATTTTTGCGACATAATACAAATCCTTTTCGTCATTCATCCTTTGGTACGCTTTCACACGTAAACATTGCAAACGCAGAACTGCGTTAGTGAAAGCGTATAGCGCATAATCTTCGCTGCGGCAAACTGAAACACATAAAAACCAGTCACGAGATCTGAGCTAAATTCAGCATAGCTGTATCATAATGTTCTATAGTCGCACTCCTGCTATGCCGAACATCTCAGTGATGGAGGAAATTAATTAAATATAGGTAAACCACTTCTTTCATTTCGTTGTTGTGGTCACTACATTGTGTTTTAAGCAACATCAATGTTGGCTTTAATGTCATTCGTACACTTGTCATACAAGAAAAAAAGGCTAATTTCAATGATACTTGAGACGATAGCACTAGCGTTTGCATTGCACATATAATCTCTCTGGGTAAAATGACAAACTTTCGTTTTTAATAAATCATATCGAACGTTGAACGAAATGGGTGAAATTATGCACAAATGAGGTCCATAATTAACCCGATATTCTTCTTTCAGGACAACAGAAGTCACATCCATTTAACTTACCGTTTGATCTACTTGTTCAATTTGTCAGTGGGACAAGCAGTTGAAAGCTTGGCTTCTTTTTCTCTTGAGCATGGAACACCTCAGATGAGCTCAGGAAGATTCAGTAATAACATTTGATTTCGCAAGAACTAACCTATAGCCACAAAGTTCACTCACGTTATTAAACAATAATAAATTGGGGTGACTTTTGTACAATAGCCTAGAAGAGGTCCCAATTATATGAAAACACATGTCTATGAAGTTCAGGACCTAGCTCTTAGATAGCAGCACCAATAATCCTCTGAAGTCTCTTACTATCCTCCGAGATTACCTTTTATTAATGTTACCCACACTTTGTCATATGTAACCCTTATTGATATATACATTAATGAACACAGACAGGGGAAAACAAAATGACTTCGTTTGGTTCACATTTCAAAAACGGATGTGATACACTACTTTATAATTTACACAAAGCTAGTTAATGATCTATAAAAAAAAGTCGCAGCACACAAAATAAATACGTTTATACTTTTGGAGCACTTCGCTGTTTCTGTCAACAACTATGAGTGCGGCAAAATTTAGATACTTAATTCTAGCCTTTTGCAAGAATAGGCGTGCTACAGGACACCAGCAAAGGTGTACAAGAAACTGGTTTTAAATAGCAGTTTTGGTTTAGCGCATTATTCGTATTGGTTAAATTTGTAAATTAAATAATTAAATTTGTAGCGTCTCAATGACCACCATGGCAGCTACACTGTTGCACACTGCTACAAATATATCATGCACAGTTGCTGGATTCTGTAT
>CM060950.1:173946741-173954241 GCA_030765055.1 Mantis religiosa | reverse complement strand
TATAAATGGAGATTAGAGAAAGATAGAGGAAGGTAGAGAACAGAGGGAGATGAACCATTTCGTTGTAGGATACATTTTTTATTATACAATGCGTAGTTTTTCTCCGTTTAATACTCCATGTCGATACAGGTCTTGCTGTATTTTATACATTGATGTGTTTATATCTCGACATCAAACGTTTACTCTAGATTCATTTCTAAAACCTCACAAATTTGTAATTCGTTGGTCATATGCTAATGTCAATTTCCTTTACACATAGCTTTAAAGCATAGTAAATAATTCAAAATTTGTTCTTATTCTCATTGTGACTATTATTGTTTCACGATAATACAATAAAATTGCAGGGGTTATGTTTCTCGTATCGTAACATACTACGACTTTTAAGAAGATATATATGTAGTTGATGTCCCATAAGTAACTTTGATTTTAAAGTAAAACTTTATTTCAAGGTCATTGTTTAAGGAAATTATTCAAAAATTCAAAGTAAAGTCAATTAGATTCCTTAGTCCCGACCCACCTTTCAGGAGATTTGCTATCTCCAAAGGTACCAGCTTCCGATTTTTGGGCGAAGAATTCATTGATACCCATTTCAACTGCTTCAGTGTTTTCAGCATTTCTTCCACGTAAGGAATGGGCTATGAACCTAAACAGATGACAATCTGATAGCAAAAGATCAGGGCCATATGCTGCATGTGAGGATACTTCGATTTCTTCCAATTCCTAATTTTGTCATTTGTTGTTTGAGCTGTATGGAGGCTTTCTATAACATACTATACAGCACAGAATGTGTAACATTTATATTCCGGCACACATATTTCATGAAGTAAGCATATTTATGTAATGAAAAATTAAATTTTGGTAAGCTACAAAAATATAATAGTTATCAGCATGAAAAACTATGAAGAAAAGAACAATTTTTGCTATATACTGGAATCAGTATTTGAATAACAAGTGTTGTCCTCGTTTAAACTAACATCTGAAATATTCAGATCATCAAATTCATTGAAATCGGTAAAATGACTGTAAAACTCACTTAAAACCGCGGAATTATTACAACTTCTTCTGGTATAACAAGCTATTGCTTAACTTTGTGAGTCACTTTTTCAATAGAGAATGTGCCTTTCTATTCAACTGGACCTGTCGTCACTTAAATCATCACTGAACCTAATGGCGCAGTGATGGGATATCAATGTATATGAGCTTTGCTCCTCCAATCAGCAGCACGTATTTTTTCTCTCTTTTCTTGCCTCCCATATACTTATAAGAGGGTCGTCCTGGATTGAGCGGAATGCTCACATGACCAAGCTATCTACTCACCCGATGGGTAAATGTAAGCAGGCCTTCTACATACCTGAAGCTAAGTGTCACAACATAAACTTATAATTATGCAAAGTGATATTAATAATTTATTTGAATGTCTGGTCATACAGAAATGAATTAATTCATTATAAAAAGAACTGTTTCTAAACAAAGATACAAGAATTTAACAATACAAACATTTAATAGTACATGACTTTTGTCAAGGCATATATTTACGGTCCTGACGCAAAGCTTACCGGCCTTATTCCTTTATATCGATCCTCAGTTTAAAACGACATTTCCTAAACGAATTCGTGGCATTCTGAGCAAGAGGAAGGGAGAAAGCTTAAAAGTGATACGTTGTGTTGTAAAGAGCCTTTACCATGCCATTTCTGAAGTAGCGGGAAGAAAAAGAAGGAAGGAAAAAAAAAACAATTTCATGGATTGGGTGGGAATGGGGGAGGGAGTGGATAATTTATATTTCTTAACTGTGTTGAGTTGTGGGTAATTTATCGGGGTTGGGATCACGAAATGGATCGAAGACACGGAAAGCTCTGCCTGGTGTTTGCCCTTTCCCTCCCCACTATCCTCCACGTCGTCCTAGCATTGTCAAACCCGGGACATAACTGTGAAAATGCGTGATTAATAAGGAAGACTTGGCTCTGCGGAAAGCACGCCTAGAATGCGTTCAATATTGTACTTGTCTATTATGGATACTACATCAGGAGCACCCAGCATTTGAAATGCAGCTTAAAGTTGTTCTGAGCGCGGTCCCTGCTGTGGCACCTCTAGTTCCCTCATAAGATGCTCGACGGTTCGATTCCAACCGATTCCACCCATAAGCGTGGCTTCTGAGTTTGTTTTTTTATAATGAGAGGGTCTTTTTTTATAATGTCCAGTTTACTGGACTCCTAGCAGGAGATAAAGAGAACACAAAATAATTTTAGGAAGGGGTGCGATGGCCGTTGAAAACTCGCATATACTACTACTACTACTACTACTACTACTACTACTACTACTACTACTACTACTACTACTACAACAACTACTACTACTACTACTACTACTACTGCTGCTGCTGCTGCTGCTACTACTACTACTACTACTACTACTACTACTACTACTACTACTACTACTACTACTACTACTACTACTACTACTACTGCTCTCGATGCATCCACACCGCATTCGTCTACTTCAGACTAATTTAAAGCGGTCTAATGCTTGTCATGATATGGCGCAAGCTACGGCAGTAAGCCGAGAAGTAGATGTGATAGCTGTTTGCAAACCTAACAAAAATCGGGTGTCTGCTGGTGGTTGTCTCACGGATAAACGGTGTGATGTCGCCGTGTATTTCATGAATAAGCAACTGGAGGTGCTGAATTTTCGAGCGAGGACAGGCTACATCTGTGCGTATCTCCGGTACTGCCATTTATTCTGTTGTTATATTTCTCCAAACATTTCTTTGGATGACTTCAAGAGCGATGTCGACCATCTCATGAGGGACAGTAGCAGCACCGGAGGGGAATGTATTCTACTGGGTGATATTAATAGCAAATCGCCACAATGAGGATGGCGAATTCTGATCTTAAAGGTGCCTACTGGATAGAGTGGATGGCTACCTTGGATCTTGTAGTCCATAATACAGGCACTGTTCCAACCTTTGCCAGAGATACCTCTGAGTCCTTCATTGACGTCACGTGCTCGACGCAGGACATAGCAGCTAGAATTGCGGATTGACAGGTTTTTGAAGATGAATCCCTCAGCGATCACCGGTTCATCTATTTTGAAATTAAGGGAACTCTCTATCAAAAAACAGACCCATGTGGAGAAGCGGAAAGGTGACTATGACTAGGATGTTTTTAAAACCATACTTGAATGGCATGATGCAGGTGGCGGTGCCGAATCCTTGACTCGAGTCTTAAAGAACGCCTGTGAGCTAAGCCAGATAAAGCGGTCTAAAGCACGCAAACATCGAGTACCACATTGGTGGAATAATGAGATTGAAGTACAACGAGATACTTGTATTCAGAAGCGGAGAATCCTGACTCGCCTCCGTCGAAGACACCCGGGTTCCGAAGAGATGGAGACAGCAAGGGAGGCCTATAAGCGGTGCAGAAAGCAGTTAACCCGCCTCATATTTCAATCTAAAGTAACAGCTGGAAAAATATCTGTGAAGAGCTGAACAATGACATTTGTAGTGCTGGCTATAAGATCGTTAGTGGGAGATATTTCCATGCAAGGACGATACTCATTGATAAGCATTAGCTTCTTATCACGGCCGGTGTGCCTCCGGGTTCCATTCTTGGGCCTACTTTGTGGAACATTCTGTATGATAGGGTTCTTAGGTTGCAGCTTCCTGAAGCTGTACACCAAGTTGGGTTTGCGGACGACTTGGCGCTACTTATTAGTGCGGAGGACGACCAGGATTTAAAATATCGCACTAATGAATCACTGTGACGTATTGATACGTTGATGGCCTATCACCGGCTCGAGTTAGCACCACAGAAAACTGAAGCAGTCATTCTGAAGGATCCTAGGAAGCATGCACACATTTCATTTATGCTACGGCAAACACTGATAGTGCCACAAAGACTGTCAGATACTTGGAAGTCATGCTGGATGAACACCTCACCTTTGGCGAGCACATTAAAACTGTGACCAAGAAAGCGTAAGAAAAAGTATCCCAACTGGCCTGACTCATGCCAAATATTGGTGGTCCAAGAAGCGCCAAATTTTGTGTGGTGTAGTATATTCTATTGTGCTCTATGCCGCACCCATCTGCTACACTGCCCTCAACAGGAAGAAATACGCCACCAATAATTGCAGTTCCAGTATAGTCTGCTGTGAGAGTAAGGGTGTTTTAGTTGGTAGAAATCCAACTCACCACGCATATTGGTATCCAGGAGGATTTTTCCCTAACTATAAAAAACTACTGCTACTGCTACTGCTACTACTACTTCAACCATCAACACTACTATTACTACTACTGCTGCGCATTGGCCACACTGAAAGTTTTTTATGGCTTGAGCTGCCGTCTTTGGTTGTCTTCGGCTGTTATATATCCTACAGTGTGGACCTGTTGACGTTCAATACCTTCCTTCGTCGGCTGCGACAGGCCATTGAGGAATCACACTAAAGAGATTGTGGTTGGAAGGGACCTCAAAGCTAAGTCGCAACAATGGTCCTCCCCCGTGGAGGAAGCCCGCGGAGTGGTTCGCTGAAGAAGACCTCATTTTCCTTAATCAAGGAAGGGCCCTTACATTCGTGCGGCGCGACTGTGCCTCATATGACGACATCACCTTCGCACCCGCAGCATTTCTCAACTGGTATTATACTGGCGAGTGCTGGAGGTGGGGACGCTCAGCCACAATCAACATATCATCTTTGGCATTGAGGTCGGCACCCGCTGTTCTCATTCTTTCAACCGCCTTCCACGTTCGCCGGTTTGGGGGGTTTCCCCGGCTGCACTCCCTACGTTGATGTCGGAGCTGGACCGCTTGTTTCCTTCAGAAGGCACAGCGACTCTCACTGGATGAGAATTCTCCTGACTCTTACAGCGGGCATGTGATAAGGTCGCGCCATGGTCCGAGCCAACAAGAAGAGCGACGAAACACATAAGCGGCGGTACTGGTAACAGTATCTAGCAAGTAGAGCCGCACTCAAGGCAGCAATATTTGAAGCCAAACGTTCTTCTTGGTGACTGGTCCTCGACGAAATTGACTCCGATCTGTGGGGGAAGGGCTATAAGATCGCCACGAAAAAATTCCGCTCGCCGTCAGCTTCCTTGCCTGACAGGCCGTCAGCTATAAATTGCACGGTCCCTCTTCCCAGCATATGTCTTTATCGCCTGGGCTAAACATAGAGTGCCCCTTTGGACGATACCTTTGTTTACTGCCAACGACCTCCGTGATGCAGCAGATAAAATCAAGACCCACAGAGCACCAGGACCGGATGGTTTGGAATCCATGGTAGTGAAAATGGTTGCCCGTGAATACCGGAGGAGGAATCTGGGGCTTTTTAGCCACTTGCTGACGATTGGTATTTTCCCGGCAGAATGGAAGCTAGCCCGGCTTTTATTGTTGGAAAAGCCTAGGCGCGATCCCGGCATTACTACATATCGTCCGATCTGTCTGCTTGATGTCCTAAGGAAATTGTTTGAATGTTTGGTTCTGGGACAACTAAACATCGAGCTGGAACGCAGCGGTGGGCTCGTTGATGAAGAGCACGGCTTCAGAGCTCCTCGGTCCACCATCACTGCCCTGGGAAGAATACAAGGATTAGCAGACGAGGTAAAAGCCCGGCATCGGAGGCGTCGGGGCTTATGTGCACTCACCAGTCTTGACATCCAGAATGCCTTTTGTTCAGCCCTACAGAGTGGCATCCTCCAGGAACTCAGTTCTCGGAACGTGCCACCATACCTTTATAACCTAATCGCTAGTTTTCTGGAAGATAGAGCGCTTCTGGTGGGCGCTCACTGCCGGATGGATATGCCATGTGATGTTTCCCATGGATCTGTACTCAGCCCCACTTTGTGGAATATTTATTTTGATGGAGTTCTTCAGTTACCCATGCCCGAAGGAATGACACTAACAATCTACGACGATGATCTGGCAATCATTGCCATTTCAGCAGATGAAGACTTTAGAGTGAAAGGCTAACCAAGCCCTAGCCACCGTGGCCGTTTATCTGTCATCCAAGAAACTTCAGTTGTCACCACACAAAACCGAGGCGATTCTACTGGGTGGGGGCCGAAAGGTTCGCTATATCCACCTCCGCCTGGGGGATTTGCTTATTCACAGTCAGGACACGCTTAAGCACCTTGGAATTAATCTGGAACAGAATATGTTTATGGGACATCATGTTAGGACCATTGTGGTTAAGGTGGGAAAGGCCTTAAACCACCTGAGTAACCTAATGCCCAATACTGGCGGGACGAATGAGTCCAGCAGGAGAACAGTGTTTTTAGTCGCCACTTCCATGATCCTGTATGGGGTTTGTGTCTGGCGCAAGGCACTTGACAGGAAGATCTATCACTCAATGCTCCTAAGCTTGAAAAGGAAGGTGGCTATTCAAATCACTAGTGCCTACCGCACCACGACGACCAAGGCGCTGCTAGTTTTTATCACGGACGCCCCCTATCTTCCTCTTAGTGACGGAGCGTCACCTACGGGAACAGACCAACACAAGCAAGGATGAAGTTCGCCATCAATTGTTAGAGTAGTGGCAAGATCTTTGGGACACGGGTGATGCGACTGCCTACAGGACCCACCGCCTACTTCCGAACTTGGCTCCTTGGCTTACACGTCGCAACTTTCACCTTACGCAACTCCTTACCGGACACGGCTGTTTCCGCGCATATCTCTAACGTTTTGGTCTCAGTCCGACTGATGAATGCAATTACTGCGGTAAAGTGGACACCGTAGAACACACCTTCTTTGAATGAGTCCGCTGGCAGTATCTCCGACATCAAGTCCAGCTGAAGCTGGGATCCTTCTCGCCGCAAGGAATGATACCTTCCATTCTTGCCTCCGCCTCCAACTGGAGGACCATTAGTCAGCTAGCGTATAACGTCTTGTCACGCAAACGCCGAGACCATGACGACAACTGAAAGTATATGATGCCCGAACTTGACCTACACTAACATCTTGAATCGCCTTCTTCTTTAAGTAATGCCGTCTGGGTGGTTCCGAGAAGAAACGCTCTAGATTCAGGTAGGGGGTTTTAGTTGTTGGAAATACAACTTGCCCCAGGCGTCCTTAAAAGATTTTTCCCCTGCAATAAAAAACCGCTGCTGCTGCTGCTGCTGCTGCTGCTACTACTACTACTACTACTACTACTACTACTACTACTACTACTACTACTACTACTACTACTTCCGCCACCAACACTACTATTACTACTAATACTACTTACACCACCACCAACACGACCACTACTGCTACTACTACTACTTCCACCACCAATACTACTACTACTGTTACTACTACTAATGCTACTAGTACTACTTCCACCGCCACCAACACGACCACCACTACTATTACTACAACTACTACTACTACTTCCACTACCAATACTACTACTACTACTACTACTACTACTACTACTACTACTACTACTACTCCCGCCACCAACACTACTATTACTACTAATACTACTTCCACCACCACCACCAACACGACCACTACTGCTACTAGTACT
>CM060950.1:173926741-173941741 GCA_030765055.1 Mantis religiosa | reverse complement strand
CACAATTTGGTGCTTCAATACCAAGGGCCATGTCCAATGGTAAATATAACCAACAATGTCTTCCAAAATTATTTCCACAACATCGCTACAATCATTAAATAACTTCAAACTCTAGTTAACTAACTGAACCTTGCCCGCCTCGGTAGCGTGGTAATAGCGTGCCTGCCTCACGTTCAAGAGGTCCCGATTTCGAATTTCGACCAGGGCGAGTTGCCTGGATAAGGTCTTTTCCGAGGTTTTCCCTTATCCTGAAAGAGGAATTCCATGTATCGTCTGATATGACTTAACGTTGTAGGACGTAAATTACATAAATAAATAAATAAATAAATAAATAAATAAATAAATAAATAAATAAATAAATAAATAAATAAATAAATAAATAAATAAATAAATAAATAAATAAATAAAAACCTCAAAGTTCCATAGAGTACCATCCATATCCAGACGGAATGTATCTTTTGCCAGTCTATTCAATATGTTATGCAATATCTGTATAACATGCTAGTAGGTGCTACAGTGAAATTTTGATCGCGCTTGAACAGTATTCCCTTCGACTGACCCAAAGTTTAAAACGTCCACCGTGCTTTTGCTTGGAACATGGTATTTGAGGCAATATTCGCAAATTTTTTAACTAAGCGTGTCCTACCATTCTTAAAGGTATCCAGTTTTATTATAAATTTATAATTTTAGTACGAGGTGTAGTAAAACTTTATACAATTAAAGTTATTAGGTTCCAAATCTTTTTGATACAGAACATTACCTCTCTCTTTAAATATATATAAAGATTATATCTTCCTGTATTCTTGAACAAGGCTGGTATCTTAGATGTATACGAACGGCTTCCCTCTTATGTGGCGTCACTTCCCGTCGCCACAAATCCCTCAACTTTCTCCGACGTTGGTTCATGTTGTCACCTGCTTGACGAGTATAATGGAGAGCGATGCACCCTCTGAGGGTGTCCGGCGTCTTCAAAATTACAGCGTCCGTGATTCCACCGTCCCGTTCGTCAACCATCAAATACAACACGTTCTAGAATAAAGTCAGAATGAAAACTTCAATGCAATGTCCAGGATTTAAACTACGGATCTCCCGGTCTCCGTCCGGTCGTTCCTAACCTTTGAGCTGCCATGGCCAAAGTGCCATGGGAACCGGGAGATCCGTAGTTCAAATCCCGGCCATGACATCTCATCAAATCTTATCCTACACACGGCTAGTGTGGAAGAACTATTAAATTTCTAACAAATAAACTAATAGTGGTAGTTATTAAGCCTGGAACTTAAGTACTTAAAAAGTTAGTCGTTACAAAAGATGCGTATCTCATTGTATACGAGAGCCCCTGGTGGTTTACCGGGAAACAATGGTGCCAGTTGGAGAATTTAATGTCCTGGCACGTTGGCCATAGTAGCTCAATGGTTAAGAGCGACCGGACGGAGACCAGGAGATGCGTGGTTCAAATCCCGACTATGGCATTGAACTTTTCAGTCTGACTCTATCTATTCAAATCATAGCCTACACACGGATAGTGTGAAAGAATGATTAAACTTCTAACAAACAGCATGTTCTGTTGACAGTACATCTCTTGATGTCGGATACGTTGCATTATTGGGCTGACATGCAGGGTCCTTAAACCACTATCGATCAATGTACACGAAAGCCATTCCAGATCCTGCTGCAAACAAGTATACGTCGGCAGCTGTTAATTTTTTAAAACATCTCACGAAAATGTCTTGAATCTGAAGGTCGTCAGTGTCCAGAACAGTAGTTGCAGGAACTGGGTTGTGTAGTATAATTTATTCTCCATCTAACTAAAATTGCTGAAATAGGAATCACAAGCTTTAATTTGTTTTTCAACCTCCAAATATGTTAGGATAAATTTTTCCAGCATCATCATAACTTGAGGTGGTCCAGTATTCAGCAGTAGGTTCTACTAAAGACCCTCATACACGAGCAATTTGTGCTGCTAAAATTCCTTATACAAATTCATTTCTACTATATAGTAAAGTGCTTTTTTTTTTTTTTTTTTTTTTTTTTTTTTTTTTTTTTTTTTTTTTTTTTTTTGTAATTTACGTCCTCCAACGTTGTCATATCGGACGGTGAATGAATTGGATGAAATGATGCTCAAATGATTCCAGGGTCCATTAAGCTTAGAGTTACCCGACATTCGCCTTGAATGATAAGGGAAAACCACGGAAAAAACCTTATCCAGTTAACTCACCCTGACCGAGATTCGAACTCGGGACCTCTTGAACGTGAGGCAGACACGCTGCCATCTACGCTACCGAGGTGGGCTGTGTGCTAAATTGGGAATGTATATATATAAGCGTGTCCCAAAATTAGACCTACAAACTTTGGAAGCTGATAGATAACATTATTTTGAACACTTTCTGTTAAGTAAAGTATTTTGCTGCGGAGCTTTCTTTAAGCGCTAGACGAGTTAGTTTGAAAGCAAATGTTGGAGCCCACGCCCATTACGATTAGCAAAAGAAGAGTGCATCAAAGTGCCATATTCTGCCGTACTCTTGCAAAGATACCAGCAATTTCTCCATGGATAGACGAGCAGAAGGTCAAGGACAGCCATGTTGTGTATGGACTCCTGAGATTAAGGAAGGTGTGTTATGATGCATTGAGAACAATCCTGCAGCTAGTACTTGCGCTATCGCTCGACAATGCCACCGAAGTCATAGCATTATGGGAAGAATTCTGCAGGAATTGTTGTTGCAGCTTTTTCACCTTGAAAAGGCCAAATAATGAGGCCTGAGAGCTATCCTCTGTGATAAAAGTTTTGTGAGTGGTGTCTACAAAATTGAAAACGATATACTCTTTGCATCCCATGGCATGTTCACAGGTGAAGCAATTTTCACAGGGGAACCGTTAGTTACTGTCGGAATTTTCATGTTAGGGCCTTCGTAAACCTCCATGCCACATTTCAGAGGTCATATCAACTGAGATCTGGTGTTAATGTGTAAATCGGTGTTGTGGATAACTTCTTAATAGGACCATACATTTTGCCGGCCCGACTCAATGCTTACGATTATGTGTTATTTCTGCAACAAGTTTTAACTGATCTAATGGAAGCTGCTTCGCTTCATATCAGACAGGACAAGTGGTTTCAACACGATGGGGCACCAGTTCACTTTGGTACTGAAATACGTGATCATCTTACGGCTACATATGGCAATCATTGGATAGGCAGAAGTGGAGCCATTGCCTGTCCGGCATGCGCCCCTAACCTTACTACACTTGATTTCTTTTTGTGGTGGCACATGAAGATTGTAGTGTGTGAAACACCTGTTGAATCTGAAGAGGATCTTATGGCTCGAATAACCTACACAAATGGCAAAAACAGCAAAAAAAAAAAAAAAAAATCCTTGACAAAAAGTGCTTAAAATAATGTTATCTATCAGCTTCCAAAGTTTGTGGGTCTAATTTTGGGACAAGGTGTACACACACACACACACACACACACACACACACACACACACACACACACACACACAGAAACGCGCGCGCGCACACACGCACATACACACACCACTGTTTGCAAAAGATTACAACACCAAGAAGGAAACGCATGAATTCAATGAATTTAATACCACAGGATAGGTACATGACAAGCAGCAAACGATTAATTTTTTAAATCTGTACATGATCTTTGAGCCCTAATATTCAGTATTTCGTGTGGCGTCCATGCGCTGCAATTGGAGGTGCTGTGCGCCATGGCACTGCATCAAAAATGTTCTGAATATGTTCCTGAGGGATCCCCTCTATGCAGTTTGTGTTCGAGCCCACTGACACTGACACTGACACCGTGACACTGGTCATTGGAGGACCATGGCGCACCTGGTGCTAACCAACCATAACACAGACGTGTTTGGTGGCGACATGTCAGGCGAATGTGCAGGCCAGGGATGTAATGGTACCTGATGCTCTTCGAAGAAGGCTTGTAAATTCCTCACAATATGTGGCCGGGCATTGTTCTTTTGAAATTCGAACCCTGGAGATGCCTTAATTAGGGAGAGTACCTTAGGATCTACAACCACCGTTAGGTACCGGTTGCTGTTCAAAGCCCTCAATTTGTAGAAGGCGAGATCTGTTGTTGTAACCAATGGCCCCTCAAACCATCACACTTGGTGTTTGTGCGCTATGCCACTCAACAATACAGTCCTCCAGGTTGCGCTCATCACGGTAGCATTTGACACGTATGGGCCATCATTGTGGGAAACGTTGAAGCGGGACTCATCCGAAAAGACTACATTTTGCCACTCAGAACCCCAGTGATGGTGTTCACGTGCCCATTGCCGGAGGAGCTTGTGGTTTCTGGACAATGGAAGCCGACGTAATAGCATGTGTGCAACCAGTCCAACCTGCAGCAGATGCGACGAACCGATGATGCAGATAAGTTCACACCTGTTGCAGTGCTCCAGCGTTGAGCCAACAGCTGACCGCCTCGGTAGCGTAGATGGTAGCTTGTCTGCCTCACTTTCAAGGGGTCCCGAGTTCGAATCTCGGTCAGGGTGAGTTACCTGGATAAGGTTTTTTCCAGGGGTTTCCTTTATCCTGATAGACTCTACTACTTAGTCAGGCAACTCTAAGCTTCTTTGACCCTGGATATATTTGAGCCTCATTTCACACATTTCATTCACCGTCCGATATGACTTAAAGTTGGAGGACGTAAAATTACAAAAAAAAAAAAAAAAGAACCTTAAACCAACACTGTGGATGAAGCTGTATGGTCCATTATGGCCATAAGGACAAGATGATAGTCAGTTTTCGTGGTCCACTTCCTGCTCTTCGCTGCGTACGACCTTCATCTAACCGCTGCTTCCACACACGCATCATTGTCGTAGCAGCATGCCCTGTACGAGACGAGATGTCACGGTATGACAAACCCGCTTCCCGGAGACGATCATTCTGCCACGTTCGAACTTGATTACACCCCGATATGGCTCCCTTTGACGCCGACAAGGCATACTGGCACTCACTTTTTTCCACCTTATTTGACATTTCGTCACTGACTACCCTGGCGCAACACTGATCTTGTCGGACTGACACGTGAGGACTCTACTCGGCTGACGTGTACCCCATCTCTCTGGAGACCTAATCACTTATTGCTTGCACACTTTTCTACACTTCCACCTAGTTTGGAGTAATTCGGATAATTCCTTCTTGGTGTTGCAATTTTCACAAAAAGACTCCAACAACTTTGAGGCTCGTTGGCACCCTAACTAAACCTAAGAAGTACTATCTTGTATGTCTCTCCATGTGCATCTACTTGACAGTGTGTACATTTAAACTGAAAATTTAGACTAACACGAGACTTGCTATTTCAGTCCAAATCGTAGCGGGGATGCGTGGGAAAATTTAAAACACATTTTAAGTGATTTGTGATAAAACTATATAATAGAGAATGTTCCGTTTTATTTTTATTTTCTCAAAAAAGTATCAAACGAGCCCGTTTAATCAAAATAGCAAGTGTATATACACTGACATTGCAATAAAATATATTACATTCTCATTTATCCAGGTTAAGTCCTCTACATTGCTGTTGGTTATTATATAACTGGAAAGCCATCAGATAAACAAAATTTTGCTAGAGAAGAAAAATATACAAACCAACAAAAGTTTGTGTTACCACTTTTGGCAATACCTCTAATTAATTTAAGTGACTTTTTCAGTTGATTTCATGCGGAAGAAAATTTTGCTGTTGATGTGAACATTTGATTTTATTGCCAAATGCTGCACTACCCATGTAGGAATAAATTTTTTGAAGTTCATGTATTTAATTTAAAGTCATTTATAGGAAAATATTGTATTTTTAATATGGTAAAAGAAAAGGATAATCATTTTAATGAGAAAAACTTTATATATATATCCTTTATATATAAAGAATATATATATTAAATGAGAATGGATATTTATATCACATCATTATTTATAAATTATATTCTTTTAATTCTTATGAATCTCCTTTTTGCAGCTAGTCCCCGTGTGCTGTGTAGAAAATGATAACATTGAGCAGTATACTGAAATACGAACGCACAGTTGTATAATATATCTGGATATCTTATAGTAGAAACTCCATAATTTCGTTATTATATTCCAATGTTTATTCAATGGTAAAAAACAGCGAAACTTATTATTTTGTAGACATTAAAATGTAGTGTATTGCATAATGCTACCGGTGTTTCCTTTATGCTATTTTTACTGAGTACTATAGCTTAAACTGTTAGGGAAATAGTTAATACCAGTTTTAAGGTATTTGATGCTATGGGGGCCTTGTAAATACAAGCAGCTCAGGGAAGCATAGAAATTGATGTTTGAAGGGTAGTATGCAGGTTTAGATATTTAAGTAATACAGAATTGTAATTTTAACTACGTTTTATGAATGTTGCAGATAGAATAAATATATATTTATTTATCATACCAGTTTTAAAGGTTAAATCAGTAATTTATGATAATATAACATAGAGCTATCATGTCTGAAAGTTGGTATCTAGAATGCGATTTTCTAGGCCTTCGTTAGTCTAACATCAGAGTTGTATCAACATTAAACTTCTTTTCCCAACATATGTTGGTGTTCCCTTTTCACCAATGATAGTTCAATATACTTATGTCAGTCATTATTGTCACCCAATTAGCGGAAGGTATGACGGCACAGCTGTGAGGAAACCAGAGGGAGCTGAGCCACGCCTCCCATTAGTCTCTGTCACTAACTGAGGGGTGGTTAAAGGAATGTCACCCGTCCCTGGACGTTTCTCTCCCCTTCTGCTATCATCTGGAATATTCGCCTGGAAACCAGAGAAGCCGAGAATACGATGAGATGCCTAAAAAAAGGGTTTCAGAGAGACAAACAGTCAGTGTTAGTGCTTGACGTGCTAGTGAAGTAGCGCCGTGCAACGGAAGAATTTGTGTAATTGTGTACGTGCATCGGAACGGTAACGGACGAACTGGTGAATCGTAATTGTGTGCATTACGTAATTTTGTGTAATTGGCAAGTATTAAACTGTAAGTCGGTGGAAATAAAGAACATTGTTGAGTGGTGAAATTGGACTTTTCATTTCACGAACCCACAAAGTCACAGTTGGTGTCAGAAGTGCGACTTAACACAATGGAGGCAGCATTAGAAAAGATTTTAGCGGAACTGAAACAAATGAAGACGGCCAACGACATCACCGGGAAGATGGAAGAAATGAAGGCCGAATTAACAGCGAAGACGGAAACGGCAAACAACAACTTGGCCACGACAATGACCACAAAGATGGCCGAACTGACCACGGAAGTGAAGGTGGCGAACGAGGCTCTCGCCGCCAAATTTGAGGAACAGTTGGTCGGCGTGAGGGATGACGTCACGAATCTGGGCAAGCGGATGGGTCAAGTAGACGACCGCCTTAATGATTTAGAGGAAAAGGCCGACAATAACGCCAAGACCCTGAACGCCGTGATGGAAGACGTCGAAGACCTTGCCAACCGCGTAAACAACCTGGAGGGAAAGGCCGACAGCAGCGTCAAGTCCCTGAACGCCATGGTGGAGGACGTCGTCGGCAGGAAGCTGAAGGATTTGAAGGCCGACGCGCCGGGACGCGACACAACATCTGCGCGCGTCAAACCTCCCAAGTATGACGGCGCGTCAACGTTTGAGGTCTTCCGCCGCCAGTTCGACACAGTGGCCAGGCACAACGGATGGTCACTGGAGGAGGAGGCCACATAGTTAATAGCCAGCCTCCAGGGAAGAGCCGCGGAAGTCCTAAACGCGGTGCAGACGACGGCGGCGCCCAAGGACATCTGGGAAGGCCTGGAGAATCGCTTCGGGAACCACCGCTTAGCCGCAGCATACCGCAGCCAGCTAAAGGCAAGGTCACAGCAGCTGGGGGAGACGTTGCAGGAGTTCGCCATTGCGATCGAGCAGCTGGCTAGCAAGGCCTTGGTTGACCTGCCACTGGAGTTCGTATCCCGGGAAGCCGCCTACAATTTTGTCGACGGGGTACGGGACACGGAGATTCGTCAGCGCCTAATGCTCGGGGAATATAAAACCATCCACGAGGCGCTGACAGCGGCATTAAGGATGGAGGCGGCCAAAATAACATCCATCCCGACGTCGAGAACGAGGAGTGTCCGCTACGCCGGAGACAGAAGACCAGCTGAGAGACGCCGGCGAACACCTAGTGGCCTGTGTTGGGGGTGTGGACAGCCCGGACACCTGCAGAGAGACTGCCCACACCAGGAAGAGCAGCCGGAAAACGAGTAAGGGCCGTCGTGGAGAGGGGCACGTCGGCGCCATCACCACCATCCCCTCGAGTGACACTGCGCGCCGTCAGCCGGCGTATGGATGACAGCCTCATCGCGGACGGTTGGGTAAGAGGGAAGCCGTGCCGCGTGCTGGTGGACACCGGGGCGGCCGTGACCATCATCAGACCTGACGTGGCGAAGGGTTTGCCGACAAGGAAGCCAAGCCGGCCATACCAGCTTGACACGGCATCGGG
Organism: Mantis religiosa; assembly: GCA_030765055.1. Classification (NCBI taxonomy): domain Eukaryota; kingdom Metazoa; phylum Arthropoda; class Insecta; order Mantodea; family Mantidae; genus Mantis; species Mantis religiosa. Next base: position 173,933,261 of record CM060950.1, on the reverse strand, counting down.
CGACACCTTGCCTGTGGAGAAGGAGGCCCTGCTGGAGCTGAACTTGGGACGGAGTGCCGTGCGTCTGTGGGTGTTCGTCGCGAAGGTGGCTGAGGAGGTGATCCTAGGACTGGATGCCCTCAGGAGCCATGAGGCGACGGTCGACGTCGGCAAGAAGGTCCTGCGGCTTAACGGAGAAGAGGTTATACTCCGTCAACCCGAAGAGCGCCTTGGAATTTGCAGGGTCGTCTTGGACGAAGACGTGGTTGTTCCCGCGAGGAGCGAGGTGGTGGTGAGGGTGCGACTGGAGGGCCAGAGAACCAGGAACAAAATGCTGGACCAGAAGATGCCTGTAAACGGACTGTGTGTAGCCAGGGCATTTCTGCCGTGCCGAGAGGAGGCGCCCGTGAGACTGCTAAATCCTACGGACGCCGATCATGACGTCCAGGCCGGGACGGAGTTGGGAATGTGTGAGCCCGTGGTGAGCGTAACAGCTATCGACGAGACACTAGAGCCGGCGCCGAAGCAACACCTCGGACCCCGGCTAGAAGGGTTGGTGGAGAGGGCGGCCGACCACCTGACCACAGAACAGCTGGAGAAGGTTCGACAACTGCTAAGGCGGTATCAGCGCGTCTTCAGCCAAGGTGATAGTGACTACGGCCGCACGGACAAAGTGCTTCACCGCATCGACACCGGGGACGCCCGGCCTATTCGGCAACCACATAGACGCGTTCCGCTGGCGAAGCAAGGGGCGGTGCGAGACATGCTGGAGGACATGGGATCCAGGGGAGTGATTGAAGAGTCTGACAGCCCTTGGTGTTCCCCTGTAGCTTGGTGACAAAGAAGAACGGCGAGCTGCGCTTCTGCGTAGACTACAGAAAGTTGAACGCCGTCACCCGGAAGGACTGTTTTCCCTTACCCCGGATTGACGACACCCTGGACACGCTAGCTGGTGCACAGTGGTTCTCGACCCTGGACCTGAAGTCGGGCTACTGGCAGGTAGCTCTAGACCCGAGAGACAAGGAGAAGACTGCATTCTCGACGGGCCAAGGGCTCTGGCAGTTCACGGTTATGCCCTTTGGCCTCTGCAACGCACCAGCTACCTTCCAGCGCCTTATGGAGTCAGTGATGAGAGGGCTGACTTACGATGCCTGCCTGCTATACCTGGACGACATCATCATCGTCGGGAAGACTTTTGAAGATCACCTCGAGAATCTGAGTAAGGTGCTACATGGACTGCAAGCGACCAACTTGAAGCTGAACGCGAAGAAGTGCCAGCTCTTCCGCAAGGAAGTTAACTACTTGGGCCACATAGTCTCGGCAACCGGAGTGGCCACAGACCCGGAGAAGACACAGGCTGTGAGAGATTGTCCTCGCCCACAGATTAGGAAAGAGTTGCGCAGTTTCCTGGGGCTGTGCAGTTATTACCGCCGCTTCATAAAGGGGTTCTCCAACATCGCAAAACCCCTCACCCGCCTGACGGAGAAACACCGGCCTTATGTGTGGACAGAGGACGCCGAAAACGCTTTCCAGCACCTAAAGGAGACCCTGTGCAGTGCTCAAATTTTGGGTTTCCCACAACCGGGTGGCGCCTTCATTGTGGACACCGACGCCAGCGACCATTGCATTGGAGGTGTCCTGTCGCAGATCCAGGACGGCCATGAGCGGGTGATAGCCTATTACAGCAAGACGCTATCCAAGGCAGAGAAGAACTACTGCGTCACCCGACGGGAGTTACTGGCGGTAGTAAAGACATTGGAGCACTTCCACAAGTACCTGTACGGTCAGCCATTCCACCTGAGGACTGACCATTCCGCCCTAACCTGGCTATTGAGCTTTAAGAACCTGGAAGGCCAGACAGCACGTTGGGTCCACAGGCTGCAGGAGTACGACTTCACCTCGGAACATCGTAGAGGGAAGAGCCACGGTAACGCAGACGCCATGTCCCGAAGACCCTGTCCAGAAGAGTGCGGCCAGTGCACAAGAGTGGAAGAGAAGGAGCGTGCCGCAGCAGTCCGAGTAGTTTGGCAGTGCCTGCTGAAGGCTGGGATAGCGCAGGCCTGAGGAGGGAGCAGCTGGCGGACGCAGACTTGGGGCCACTCTTGAGGGAAGTGGAGGCAGGGATGAGACCAACCTGGGAGGACATCGCACCGAGGAGCGCCACCTACAAGTCGTACTGGGCCCAATGGGACTCGTTGAAGACCAGAGAGGGCGTGCTGTTCCGGGTATGGGAATCACCCGATGGGAAGACGCAGAGAGAGCAGTTGGTACTTCCCCGGAGTAAGGTCCCGGAAGTCCTGGAGGAAGTACACGCCGGTACTTCGGGAGGACACCTGGGAGCGAGCCGAACGATTGACAAACTACGGCAGCGCTACTACTGGCTGAGACTCCGAGCAGATGCTGAGAGATGGTGCCGTCAGTGTCACGTGTGCGCGGCGAGTCGTGGCCCCCAGACTAGGAGCCGGGGTCGCATGCAGCAGTACAACGTCGGAGCTCCATTCGAACGGATCGCCGTTGACATTGCTGGACCGTTCCCAGTTTCCGACCGAGGCAACAAGTACCTGATGGTGGTCGTGGACTACTTCACCAAGTGGCCGGAGGTGTATGCCATCCCAAACCAAGAGGCAAAGACAATCACAGACTGCCTCGTGGAGTAAGTGTTCTGTCGATTTGGGGTGCCGTTAGAGCTACACAGTGACCAGGGTACCAACTTTGAGTCCAACCTAATGAAGGAGGCACTACAAAGGCTTGGGGTGAACAAGACTCGCACTACGCCTCTACATCCCCAATCGGATGGCATGGTCGAAAGGTACATCAAGACCTTAGAGGAACACCTGAGGAAAGTCGTGGCCAGCCATCAGCGAGACTGGGACGTCAAGGTGCCACTGTTCTTGCTGGCCTATCGCTCGTCTACACACGACACAACTGGGATGACGCCAGCCAGCTTAATGTTCGGCCGAGAGTTACGCCTCCCTTGTGACCTGGCTTTTGGAAGCCCTCCGGAAGCGAAACAGCCAGCGACCGAGTATGTGGAGAACTTGGTGGACCATCTCCACGACATGCACGAGATGGCTCGCCAGAACATCCAGAAGGCGAGCGACCGCATGAAGACCAGGTATGACAGGCAAGCCAACAGCCAAGGGTTCCAGCAAGGAGACCTGGTCTGGTTGTACCGTCCTACCCGGACCAAGGGACGCTGCCCGAAGCTCCAGCAGCCATGGCAAGGACCGTACCGTGTGGTGAAGAGGATTAACGACGTGGTCTACCGCATCCAGAAGGTTCCCCGAGGAAAGATGTTGGTGGTACACCTGGATCGACTAGCCCGCTACGATGGTGCTGTTCTGGACGACCAGCTTTGAGGAGGGAGCGGTGTCACCCAATTAGCGGAAGGTATGACGGCAAAGCTGTGAGGAAACCAGAGGGAGCTGAGCCACGCCTCCCATTAGTCTCTGTCACTAACTGAGGGGTGGTTAAAGGAATGTCACCCATCCCTGGACGTTTCTCTCCCCTTCTGCTATCATCTGGAATATTCGCCTGGAAACCAGAGAAGCCGAGAATACGATGAGATGCCTAAAAAAAGGGTTTCAGAGAGACAGACAGTCAGTGTTAGTGCTTGACGTGCTAGTGAAGTAGCGCCGTGCAACGGAAGAATTTGTGTAATTGTGTACGTGCATCGGAACGGTAACGGACGAACTGGTGAATCGTAATTGTGTGCATTACGTAATTTTGTGTAATTGGCAAGTATTAAACTGTAAGTCGGTGGAAATAAAGAACATTGTTGAGTGGTGAAATTGGACTTTTCATTTCACGAACCCACAAAGTCACATTATGTTTCTCACAAACTAACTACGGAACACAGCGATGACAGCAATTGTTGTGATATTTTGTGGATATAAGTCGCTTAATGAAATCCTACAAAGTAAAAGTGTTAATAAACATTGGTTTGATCAAGACAAGGCATTAATATTATTTTACACTGCAACAAAAATACGGACACGTACTTTCAGCTTGAAATCTGAATATTCCTTAAACAGGGGGTTACATGGCAACACTAAATGCTCTATTTGAAAATATTGAGTAATAGCAGGTTCTGTAAAGCCTGAAAAGGGAAGATCCTCACTTTTTGTCATCTTTCAAATCAGCAACTAATTTGGCCAGCTTCTCTCCTTGTACCTTTCGTATATATGTCTCGGATTATATATCGTTTTAACGCGTATCAAGTTAACAAAAGCGAGTCTTGACATTTTATTTCATTGCTTATGATTATCTTGGAAACAAAATCCATGTGTTTCAGTCGTGTCGACAAATAAAAACAACCAATTTATTTAATGACGAAATGAAAAGCCAAAGATACGATGATTTTGTCCCAAATTCTTTCTTAGCATTTGCCACCCAATTGAAAGGAAACCATTGTTATGTAGTCAACTCAGCTCACTTATCTGTGTTGACAAGACTGATATGTTTACAAATAAGAACACATTTTAAAAAAAATATAGGCAGACTACATTGCCCCAGAGAACCCAGGATATTTCATCTTACGTAAGTTAAATATGAGATAACATGCTGTTGATACTATCAGGTCAGATGGAAGACTTCAGAAGCGCGGAGAAGATAACGAAAGCAGGTGGTACCTGTATGCCTTCTTAGCTGCTCTAAGCGGTACTTCCATAGCCTATGTAATACATTTAGAATTAATAAGTTAGGTTACCAAACATCGAGATGTACACAAATGAGTCTGTAGAGAGAGACCCTTGAATTCTCAGAGAAAGGAATTTGCAATAAAATTATTTAGTATTACCCAACATAGCAATGAGGCGTATTGACCTTCAGTGACCAGCGCTGCGTTCTTCCTATCTGCTGATTAGAAGAGTGAAATATTACTAACTTGGCGTACAGTAAGGCACAAAACACAAATAGAGCAGCAAGTCTGATATGCAAAGTAGCCAATTATTATACGCAAAATTGGATATAATCATAAAAAACAACTGTAATGATTATAAATGCATTAAATATGAACCATGAAATTATTTATTGTACTGTTTTTCTGAGAATGCGAATGAAGCTAAACATTCTATCTTCTACAATCTCCATAAACGAAAAAGAGAATGAGAAAACCAACTAAATTAGTTACTACATTTTTGTTATTTAATGACTGCTACAGCTTTAGGAAGTGCATGGTAATGCAACCAATTTTCTAGTATGATCAATCTCTACAACGGGAATACTTTCTAAACAAGTGATTTACTCAATTGGCAGATTCTTTATGACAAATATATCATTAGCAAAGTTCTGTCACTGAAAGACTTCTCACTGCCATTGATGCTGTTATCGTATGCAAATCATCAACCTCGATCTTCTTGTTTCAGTATTCCGTTCCTTGTCCCAATAATTATCAATTCTTTTAGTCCTCTGGTTAAAAAAAACTATGTCAATAAGGGAAAGCTTTCCGTATTAAATAATTTCTGTAATTATAGATAGTATACGGTAATACAACTGATTTTCTTAAGCGTGATCAATATGTTCAAATAGGCCATTGCCGTAACATAAGCCATATGATTTAAATGCACCACAATATTAAGCTATGCAAAATTACATATATGTAATTTTGACACTATTTGTTTCAATTAATAATGAAACGCAGTGTTCTGTTAGTTCATTAATGATGAATCTGAATAAAAATGTAAATAAAAATAACGACAGATTCAATAGTTTCGTTTTCTGTCACATTATATAAAATAAATGCCCCCTCCTTCAGACATAGCTAAGAATGATACCCCATAGCACAGTTGGTAGAGCACCTGCCTACCGTGCTAGGGGTCCCGGGTTGGATTCCCGTCGGTGGGGATGGGGATTTTTCTCCGTCCAAGATAATTTCTCATCTTTCCCTGAGTCTGGAAGTATGAATGATAGGTACAATCCAAGACATCAGCACTATGCATTGAGGAATCACAAAGGGGTTTTGATTCCCTCTTCTGTTACAATATTCAATCACGTTATATAGTATTTCTCGCGCCTGCCGATGTATGACACGTTGTTGTCCAGAATACGAGATTGCATTTGAAGCGGGTGTACATATGTACACTGGACTCGCAAATAAAGTGTAGGGAGTCCAAGCCATAGTGCATTTTCCCCAAACATGTGTTTACAAATGATCCACCGGACACAGAAAACAACCGAACATGTGAAAACCAATTCTCGCATTTGCCTTTTGCATGCATTTTATATACAAATGTTACGAAGTGCTTTTCGCACTGCTGCTAATTGAATGCGTACAGGACGCGAAGGGATATAATGCCTGGACCGAGTTAAATGATCAGCTGGATCTCACCTGCTAACTTTCGCACGGGTGTGCACGCAGTTCCTTTCTAAAATGTTACAACAAAACATAACTAAACATGAATACAAAACGTAAAGCAAGACCTCCCACTCTACCTTTCCAATTTTTGATCTTGATTGTTAAATAAAAGTGTAGAAAGAAAACTCAACAATGTGCAGAAAAAAGTATACTTCTTGAACGAATATTACAACAAATAATTGATTA
>CM060950.1:173871741-173924241 GCA_030765055.1 Mantis religiosa | reverse complement strand
ACTTTCATGTTTTGTTCCATATCGGCGGTCGTTTTCCTTTGGTACATATCGGAGGCGTTAACTCTTGTTCGGTTGGTTTTAATCATTATATCACGCACACATTCGTACTCTCATTCATACTTCCAGACTCTGGTGGATATGAGGTATTATCTGGGACGGAGAAAAATCCTCATCCCCACCGACGGGAATCGTACCCGGGACCCCTAGGAAAGCAGGCAGGTACTCTACCGACTGAGCTATGGGGCCAGCCTTTGCCATAACTAATAAGTGTGCTAAATGAGCTATTAGAACGTTTGTGCCCTCCCAAGTGATTTAAAATAAAAGGGTCATTACATTCCATCCTATAAATGATTGAATAAAAATCAAAACTACATATCATTAAGATATGATAGCAATATTTATAATCCTTTCTCTTAAATCAACTGCAATTATAAAATTGAATCAGTTATGAATAATCCACCATGGTGGCCACTGTATACATTATTTTTTTCCATTCACCTTGAGCATTTTATTATTTATTGGGTAACATAATCATTTGGGAGCGGATTTTAACCTATTTGCCTATTTTATTCCTTTGTTCAGAAACGTTGGTTTTTGAGTTATAAGCACATTTCCTACAATTATTAGCCTAATTTATTAGTTTTATAGTGCATATAAATGCCTGTTTCATACGTTTGTGCCTATTTTGCTTATTAGTGCCTAAAACTGCCTTTTAGCCAATTTCTTCTGCTTGTAATTTGTGACAACAGCTTTTGCATTTGTAGGTTTCAAAGTAAAGTTTTCGGGGAAGATAAATTTCATACTGCTGCACATTGGATATACAGAAGGGGGTTCTGCAAGGTGTGTATCTGCCTTACAGACGTGTCACTATGCGCTAATGACGTCATGAAAAAGTCTTAGAATTCGCTCAAGGACGAGTAGCAAAGACAAGCTAAATGATATTTCAATGGATTGACAAATGATCATTCTTTATGTGGGGAATGGAAAGCCCATTCTGTCATCAGTGTTTCGAGTGCACACATAGATCAGTTTCCTACGCAAATATGCCAAAAGAGAGAGGCAACAGAAGTGTGCTTCAGCACAGATGGGAAGTTAATTTTTTGTCAGCCTTGTGTGAAACAGGTGAGTTTGGTCATTCATGTTTGTATTAATACTATATTATCCTAGTTTGAAAAACCTTGTAAAAATCAGCCACTGTAGCAACATTATAGCGAACACAAATTAAGTATATTGAGGAGAGCCGAAAGAAGAGAAACTGAATGTTTTCAGTTTTCCAAATTAAAGCGCAAATTTTCCTAATGTGAGAACGTTCTTCATCACATGTCACGACTTTAGATTGAGATTTAGCTTAAAACATGTGTGAATCGTTAAGCAAGCCTGTCTAATGCATTCCATCTTGCTTAGAATATTATTTATTTGAAACTTACAGGTATAGCTTTGCAAACTCAGTGTACGGGATTTCATTATTTTTTCACGAGTATTATCTTTTGGCAGTTTCAATGCAGTAGCATGATACTTTTGTGCTGGTGTAAAGGCTTATTCCTTGAGCTAATAGTAATACTTGGGGGAGGAATTATTATTTAAATTATTGATGGTGTCAGTTGTTAACAAACATATCAGATCACAATCAGTGCCGCTGGTAAGCAGGAATTTACTCCCGTAAGAGTTCTTTTACATGTGTGTAAATCTACTGAAACGAAGCTGTTTCACCCAATCCTAAAATCACCACTCTGGGACTCTATTCAGGTTGAAAAAACTTATAAGGCCAGCGTTTAATTAGCTAGGCTACACGGACTAATATTATATGTGTGTATATTATTTTCTCATGCTTACGCTTCTCTATATGTATCTCAAGGAACGATGAAATTGATTGCTTGGAGACTTCCGGTGTTGTTTCCAACATTGAAAATGAAACTACAGACCAATAAATCTTAATGGTTTGTGTAAAAGTTTACAGAAATGCCACTATAAAAGTATGTACGAGCATTCTTTTCACAATGCCGTAATTGCTGTAGTTATGTTTGAATGAACGAGAAACTGTTACTAAAAAGCTGTGCTTTATTATTTGTTCTAAGGTGACAATGGGGCATTTAGCGTTTTATCACAAAATCTGGGATTCTGTAGCTTTTAATTAATTTTTGTTCTGTGCTTTGTATCTTTCTCATAGATCGTGACATCATTTTATATGATATTAAGATTGCTGCGATGAACTTTTGAATTTCTTATCTTTCCAACAGTCGTTTCTATTAAGGAAACACATATGTGAGAATTGGCCCAAAGTTTAGAACAATCCCAAATTTATTTTTCTTGTCTTAAAATTAATATACACATACTCCAATAATATAAAGTTCTTTTTTTTTCTAGCATCTCTTCAGAAAACGTGACATGACTATTTAAATAACGCCACACCTGTATCGTAGCTGTTATTACGCCATTTTAACTTCAGATTTCTCAGATTTCATATTTTCTACATTTTCCTAACTTCAAAATGTTCCACAGGATGCAGTTTTGTATTAATCTGTATGAAATTCTAAACATGCCTGTAAGGGCAACCGCATATTAAGCGTACCCATTTACATTTGTTCTTCTTTTTGTTATTTGTATTAAAACGGCTTATAATGCTTACTTCTTACTGAAAACGCTTAGGAAAATAAAAATTGTTAAATAGGTATGATTATTTTTTTCTCTTCGTTGATATGGCGAAGATAAATACTTCACATAGGTATAGGTCAATAATAGGGTAAAATGGGCACAGAAACTTATACCCCAAGGATTCATTTTTAAAATTACAATAAGTGGGACATTTTGAAACGATTTGTATATAAATTGTATGTGCTAAGAAACTATTGCAACTAGAACGCCGACAATTGGTATTATTTCATTATTTATCGTTTACAAAAATAAATGTTATAAGTTTGAAACAAATCTAACAAAATCTTCAGATATTTTAATTTTCACCCTTAAGCTCCTCCCCCAACAAAAAAACATGTTTTTGTTTCATGACATAGTTAATTGCTTCACACCCTTCTGCACACTATAGTTCTTACTTAGTGAAGTGGATTTATATGTATTATAATTATGCGACAATATTTGTTCTTTTAACTTGCTGTGGATACATTTATGAAATTTGGAATAAATGTAGAACTATTTCCCCTAGGGGACTGCAATATAGCATGTGTTTAGCGAAATTGTTGCAGCATGTTACGATGATTGTCATTCTGTTAAAATGCATTTATACTACATTTGAAGAGCCATTTTACTAAAATTTTGTACTTCTAAGTGTTAACTTAGCAATTTTTAGTGCCTATTTATGTGCCTATTCTGCCCATTTTTAGTGCTTTTTTGCCTGCGTATTTCAACATTTTTAATGCCTATAAGTCCGTTCCCTGATAATAATGCACTCCACTTGGATAGATAACATGCCTTTGCAGTTACTTGTGACTGTATGAAGGAAAATACGGGTGAGTTAAAAATAAATACTTACTTCTTTTATCTGACATAATTATTTTTGCTATTACAATTGTTTAAGCTATTCAATTTGTTAACTACGGGCTTAACGCGCTTCATGCATAACGAGTTAGACGTGTACTGTCAAAGAATAAATGTAAACAACTAATCATACTCTATTTAGTTAAGTTCCGGCTTCATGTTAGAGGCATATGCTTCTAGCACAATTTTGAGATTTGTTTCGTTTAATTAATAGTGTGACTTTGTGGGTTCGTGGAATCAAATGTCCAACTCACAGAAATTCAAATCGTTCTTTCTTTCCGTAGAAATACGCTTCGTACACCTCTGATAACACGTGCGCAATCTTCCAGTCCGTCTGCACACTGTACTAACACTACGCTCTTCACGGCTGCCTGCCAAGAACTCACTCCTCTAGCCCAATGCATCACTTATATAGACACCAATTGCAGATATAGAGGTTTCGCGACTCAAGGAAGCATCGTGGTCTTTCCAGACGCAGGAGGAGGGAAAAGATTTGTGGTTACTTCTATGGCCGCCCCCTCAACGAGTGCCAAATAGCCACATGAGTAGGCGTGGTTTCAACGCTGTGCGTCTCCCACCCTTCCTGCCAGCTGGTTTTATCATGCCTTCCGACAATCGGGTTCGCGACAATAGTTACAAACCACTAGAGATGAGAGATATCGGACGTCCTTGGAAAAGATGGAAGGAATGCGAAGACGGAATAGGTGTAATGCCTGATTCCGGAAGTGCGGAAGAAGAAGTGTCTGATGTGTTAGATTTCGCTACTATACAACCTTCGAAACCATTGTGTACAATATACTCTCATAATTCCGTAGTAATGGCCGGAACTATAAACGCCTCTTGTGATTAACATTTCTTTTCTAGTATATAGGAATGTATAGCGCAATAACCAATGTTAACCAATGAGTAAACTAGTGATTACTAGTGTTCCAGTAATAACTGGGACACATGAACATAAATGATTTCTAAAAGGTAAATTTAATACTTTTTTGCTATTTTAGCAAAATTATGCATTATTGGGTTAGAATATTTAAAAATATTTCAGCTTCTGGAGCCTTATTGCAGATCTATGAGTTCATTATGTTTTAAAGTTTAATTAATTTGATTTAATGATACTTATCTAATGTCATTGAAAGGAGATGTGTCTTTGAAATAACTACAGCACCACACAAATCTTAAAAAAGTGGTATCATAATGTATTTGTAATGTAGAAATACAGTGAGAGTATGTTCTTAGGCCTTAGATATACGAAGTTACTCGATTTCTCGTTTTGGTGCCAGTTGAGGATAAGAATTGCCAAAGAGGTGGTTTGTGGCTAAACTGAAGTTTCTTAAAGAGAAATACTTACCCAAGGCGTATCAAACCCTTTATGTCCAAGCAAACGCAAAATAACTGGCAGAGGTACAAGGGCAGATCAAATATAAACGGGAATTATTTCTTTAAATTTATTATTTCAAATTTGTTTTATCAACAAACAAAAATGCTCATATACAGATTACTGTTCTGCATAGTGTCCTGCCTTCGATAAAAAGTTTCTCCATTGGATTGGCAAGTTTTTGATGCCATCCTTATAGAAAGAAGGACGCGTGCGGAGCCAGTTGCGCATGAACATTTTTCCACTTGCGTCATCATCAAAGCGCTGTCCTCCGAGGTCTTATTTGAGTCGTCCAAACAAATGGTATTCACAGGATGATGAAACTGGACTGTGAGGAGTGTGTTCCAGAGGTGTCCAATGCATTTTCTCTAGTTTTTCTCCCGATAAAGTAGCAGTATGTGGTCTCGCACTGTTGTGGAGGAGAATGGCATTTCGGATCGATTGACGGCATCGCTTGTTGCGATATGCAGCGTTTGCTTCATCCGAAATGTGACAATAACAGACTGCATTAATTGTCTTTTGTTCATGAAGAAAATCCACCACAAAAACGCCCGCGGAGTCCCAGAAAACGGTTGCAAGCACCCTTCCATCAGATGGGCGTGTTCTGAACTTAGCCGGACCTGCTTCGTCTCCTCGCCACCACTCCACGCTTGCTTGCTTTGACCCTGGGGTGTTATGATGTACCCACGTTTCATTAGAAATTACAATGCCATTCAAGAAATCTTCTCCCTCCTCCTCGTAGCGATGCAAGTGTCTCTGACAGACTTCTGGTGTAACTTTTTTTGTTCTGGTTGAGGGACGGGGAATCTACCTGGCAGATAATTTTTTGTAATGGAGCTCATTTTGGATGATTGTTTGAACACTTCGTAACTTATTCCTAGGGAAAAGCAATTTCGGATCATTTTATGTGCCGATCCTCTCCAATAATGTCACGAATGGCAACAATGTTGTCTGCAGTAATGCTTTTCCGCGATCTTCTCCTATAAGGTTCATTTTCTACAGCTTCTCTTCCCGCCACAAAAATTTTAGCCTACTCATACACTCATCTACGAAAGTGTTTTTCCCCAAAGTGTACGCGGAACTCTCTCGAATTTTCCGATGGTTTGGTGCCCTGTTTTGCAAGAAATCTTATGATGATGATGATGATGATGATGATGATGATGATGATGATGATGATGATGATGATGATGATGATGATGCGGTGCGCAATAGACGTGTGCAGCTCTTACTCACTCATGACGTACTCCGTTCTCCGCGGTGCGCGCGCGCGCAATACCCCATTTCCAGATACCCCCACCATCATACTGACAAAGTCTCTTTTTTAACTCATGCCGCGATTGCCCTTAGAGGGCCAAGGCCTACCAACCCGACTGCCGGCCCCACGCCCACTTACTCACGGCAGAGGTGGACGATCATCCAACCGATACGGGGAGATGTGGTCAGCATTTCGGCATCCCCCAGCCGGAATGGTGGTTTCCGTGACCAGGGCCGCTTACCTTGCGTAAGCTCATCACTTTCCTCACCATGCTGAGTGGGCACCGGTCCTATACCCGTGACCTAAAATCCCCACCACATGGGTGGGATCAAACCCGGGTCGCTTTCCGTGGCCAGGGACCAAGACATGCTGCCTTAGCCCGCTACGCCACAGCGCAGGGCTGAGAAAGTCTCTCCTCAAAATTATTACCAACAGCAGCGTTATATTAAAATTCCCGTTTATATTTGATCTGCCCACGTAATACGGAATCAGGACTCATATCAAAAATAAATCAGTGTCGCAAAGTACCCAGCCACCTAATAGAACTTGGTATTCTGCAAGTTTTTTTTTTTTTTTTTTTTTTTTTTGTTTGTTTGTAATTTGCTTCCTCCAACGTTAAGTCATATCGGACGATGAATGGAATGGGTAAAATGATGCTCAAATGGGCCCAGGGTCCATGGAGCTTAGAGTTACCCGACATTCGTCTTTTAGGATAAGGGAAAACCCCGGAGAAACCTTATCCAGGTAACTCAGCCTGACCGAGATTCGAACTCGGCACCTCTTGAACGTGAGGCAGAAATGCTACCATTTACGAGGCGGGCACTATAACTGAGACGTAAGCCATATGACTAATGGGTCGTCCTGCGTGGGCAGGGTCGACAACATAAGCACCCGTAGTAGGAAATACGTTACCACTACTATCACGCCTTCCTCTTTCCTTCTGGCAGGTAAAGAGACGGGTGACGTGTGCCACAGTGGCGGTCATTCAGGTTTTGGATAAACCGTTTTTTTCCGACATAAACAAATAGATATTTTGAACTCAAAATTTGGCTACCAAAGCACGAAGGGTGTTAATCACACTAGAGAATATAGGTGAAGGTCTAGCGATAACGTTAGATGGCTTATATTAGCCTTGTGTTAGAAACCGCTCTCTTAGTGCATTAGTGACCTCAGTCAAACCCTAAGCTGACAAAAGCGCTTCTATAGAATTAACATGTTTATTACCGTTGTCTTGTTATACAATAATTGTTATGCAGTGATAATTATTTCCCTTATGCTGCTAAAGATATCTAAATAGCTTCTATACCTTAATCTCATAAATAAAAGTAATTGTTTATCTGAAAAGTGCTTTGAAATTGTTAACAATATACATAAATAGTGGCGTTTTCCATTCTGAAGCTCCCCTAATTTACACGATTGATGTTCTTGTTGGTTTCTTTTTAAATGTTAGCTTTTGAATGCCCAGCTGAAAACTAGATGAACTAGATGAACGTAGATCATATTTAAGATATTCATCCGAAACACTATTGTGTATCAGGCTCTTGTTCAATGTAAATGTGCTAAACATCATTTCCATTGATAAGCAGTACCCAACATGGTCCATAATTTGCTTGAAAAACGCGCAGCCTGGGAAATATTTTCGCCAGTGGTGTGTACAAATCCTAACAATGTTTTCCTGAACTGCGAATGGAAATCTTCAGAGCTCTGAAGATTTATAGGCACAAGCATGTGCCTCATTAACACCGCTCATGAGGGTGAAGCTTCTCAAGTGTCCCGTGTTAGTACGATTTATCGAACACTGTACCTAACCATGGTAATGAACAACAAGATACTTGTTCTCCCAATCCTGATTAAACTTTCGCCGTTCGCTCATGTTGCACATGCAAGCTACCGCTACACAGTTAAGACTACTATGAGAATATAACCAGAATGAACCGGTATAGCTGGCTTGGTCTAACTGGCTGTTGAAAATAGCGTGGGCGAGAGAATTTCACACTTATAATGTCTTCCTTCCCATCCTTGATATACTTCCAGAGATGAATGGAGCAAGCCCAGTGTCCATGTAGATATATGTAGATCGCTTTCTTCTGAAGAGAAGTATAGTGGGTTGTCCCGTGTCATAAATTTACGACACGTAAAATGAATCTTGGGAGTTATTAAGAGGCCTCTTGACTAAAATTAAGTGGTCTTTGAAGCCCAATGTAGAATGAGTCGCTGAGAAACATAGCAGGTAGAGTGACAATGAAGATTAATACAATATATCTTTTAACTTACCTTCTAATAACTGTCATACTTTGGGAGTAATGTTAATTTCACATTAATGCACTTATTACTCTCCTATTTCTGTAAATGTGTACTTGATGCTAGTTGCAGAATCCTTTCAGTAAATTCAAGCGCTTAAGGTCTTCTTGCGCTGTCACTAAGATGTTTCCCCTATTCTTCTGCACGAGAGATTTGATATTTCCTTTTTCGTTTCAGAATCTATTATTTTTATAACGAAATAGCATTGCAAGTTTATGTATTTTTAGCAGCACAAATATTTCCAAAATGGCATTCATAATACCGTATATGGTATTTTATACCAAGCTTTAGGCCAATAGCTCAGTACAGTGAATTTGCTTCTGACATGAAAGAAATATGAAACGGAGGTGAAATGGACGGACAGGAACTTTGTGGGAGGTAATTAAACTACCCAGCATTCATCTGGCGACCCGGGGAAAACTCCCATAAAAAGCACATGGGTTATATAGGCCGTCCACGGGAATGAAACCCGGACCTCCCGTATGCGGGTCACAGACGGAACCGCCTGAGCCATCCCACTCGGTATACATAACGACGCTTTCGCCAAGTCAGATATATATATATATATATATATATATATATATATATATATATATATATATATATATATATATATATATATAAAAGGATCACCAACAGCCTGCTTTTTTGTGCCTTGCAAATACGTAATACAGCAACATTTAAGCACACTACCCTAGTGTAAGCTAAAAATATTGAGCTGTGATTAATTATGCTGCAGAGCTGTTTCGCCGTAACTGCAGGTGATTTGTGAGCATTGAAATATTCACTATCTTGTGCTTTGATATGGGTGAATTCATTTCATTTTGAAAGCACAGAGAAAATATTTCAGGAATAAAAGAAATGAAAGGCTTTAACATTTATGAACTTCTCTTAATGCTGTCCACCTTAAAGTGCTCTACATATCTGAAATAATATACAAGGCTGGTTTCCAATAGTTACGAAACTCAAGCACATTTGGTATAGGAAAACATTATCGATCCAATATTTAATTCTTTAATTTATAATTGGAGTTAAAAGATATGTGACACTTTTGTTATGTATATTTTAACTAAGCAAGTTATAGTTTTGTGCCTATGGTTAAGTTCTTCATGGAGATACAACCTCTATCATTAAAATTCGTAAGCTTTCACGGCCGGTGTCAGTATAATATAAAGTATTAACCGCGCTTGTGGGCCGTGGTCTACTGGGCTCCTTCTTCATCTTCCCAGACGTTTCGTCTGCGGCTGCGGCAGTCACCTTCAGTGGCTGTTACTGTTGAGACTTCCGCCAGGACACTTCGATCACACTGCCACTGAAGATGTCTGCCGCAGCCGCAGACGAAACGTCTGGGAAGATGAAGAAGGAGCCCAGCAGACCGCGGCCCACAAGCCCGGTTAATACTTTATATTATAACCTCTATCTTTCCTTCTTATTTTTCACTTTACTCTTCGGCTCCGCAAATGAGTCATTTATTTAAAACGCTAACATGTGGAATTGATCACTGCTAAGAAAATATTTTCATCTCATAGTAAAGTGTACCTTCTTTTCCAAACTCCCAACTAATTTCTCCTTATCCTTCTGAGCAATCTTAGCACTGCTATCCTTTAACTATTTCTATAAATCATTATTTCTTATTTGTCTATTCCCTTCACATGTTCAATTGTTCTCCATAATCGCAGAATGCTTCCAATTCGTATTTTCTTATTGTGTGAAACAAGTAAATCTCCTCCTTATAGAATCTCACACTAAATACAACGTACAGTGCAATGTTAATTTTTAGATAGCTCGAAATATTGAATGTAGTACAACTAAATAGGAGTACGTATATGAAAATGATAGGAGGCAGCACTGTAAATAAGGACAATAGTTATATCTTTTCTAATACTTAGAATTAGTTCCCTTATTGTATTGTATACCACATTCTAAGGCTCGTAAGCATTTCAAATTAGAAAGTTTAAATGCTCTCTTTTACACCGTAAATGCTGTCTTTTCCACCTGTGTTTCACACGGTTGTTTATTTTTTATTTTTTTATTTTTTCAGCATAATTAGACTCTGTATGAATATTACTTGTTCCTGCCACAATTTGGGCTTTTCTTGTTGTTGGTCCTAACTGTTGAGCGACCTGTGGTCACAGATGTTGGCAGTTTTTCGTCATATAAATTTTATTTCCGTAATACGGTTTGACTGAACTGGCACTTAGTCCTGCTTGCCTTTTAAGAAATGTCGATTTTGTACCTCTTGGAAACTGTCTCTATATGAATATTTGATGATAAAGCAATTTGAACGTCTGGAGGTTTTTGTGATAAATTTATAATTATTATGTACTTGAAATGTGTTATAGTTAATGATTTAGAAATGAGTATAGCGTGTGGCACTGCTTCATGGACAAATTAGAAGGCTCTCAAACCAAAGTAGTGAACCTTAAAATAATGAAGGACTAGATTTCGTAAACAAGCTCAGACGTAAGTTACACTTTTCATTCAAGTTTGAAAATTAAGCTACATTGGTTTATAACTCACAAGATAAACTGCAATAAAGTATTTGAAACACTTTCCCAGCAAAAGTAACACTCCTTATGGTTTCAGAAGTTATTTTGACATTTTCATGAATTGTGCTACAGGTAAGCTTTATTTTAGTTCTAAGGCCATGTATGTTATTCCTTGTCGTCAGAGAAATGACAATCAATAACTCATAATCCTGTTAACTCTATTTCAACATTTAACTTTAAATATGACTTATGCCACAAAATGCTCTCAATATGAAGTTTGAATAAAATCAGTTGGTCAGTGCTGTAGACTATGATGGAATGAGCGTCTTTATCAATTTCAAATTGCTAATGTGCCTGGGGCCATATAATATCCGCTCGGTAAGTTACACAGTTTCTCTGAGTTCATTACATTTACCTTTGTCCGTCAGGGAACCAAATCATTAGTTTGTTTGAACACCACGCACACCCCACGTTCCTGCTTCTATGGTAGAAACAAGAATCAAGAATCTCTGTAATGCCGCACACTTTATGTCCAATTTCAATACAACTAAGTTTATAGCCAGCCACAAAGGTAATTAAATATAACTTCCATAATCACTACTTCACTTCATTATAACTTTGTTTTTGTCATTATATCTAATGGGGAAAAAAATATTTTAAATTTCATTCTCAGCGACTGAACGGCAAAATGCACCAAAGTACAATAATACAAAAACTAAACGCAATACTCTCTTCCTATAAGATTAAAGTGTTATCATTGCCTGTCATTTTATAATTGTATAAAAACAGTCATGATTCCCGAAAATTCGCTTTAAATATTTCATGTTCTCTGGAAAAATAGGTTTAACTGGGTTCTGAGGTACAACGATCAGAGTCGTATTTCAACAGTTTGTTGGCATTGTATATCTTAATATACGTCATTGTCCTGCGGGTTTTCCTAAGTGTGCACTAAACAGCAACTGCTTTTCAGCTGTAGATTACGATACTAGGGGTGCTTTTTCCCGACAAGTTAACTTGGTTGTTGTGTTATAACAGCTAATTAGAACAATAATCTGTAGTCCTAGTATTTACCCCATTGGCATTGCACATAAAGTTAATTAAATGAAATGGAACTATTGGAATTTGCACGTCAGGAATATCATTCCAATGCTGTTCTCACTGACAAGAATTTACTGACAAAATAGTTATGGTTTTCACTCCACAAATACACAATACCTTGGTTTGTGAGAAGTTGCGAAACCTGTTCTGTTGCTGCTGATGCTCTACATACTTTCATATCACGTTGTGGATTTTATAATTAAGATATGACTTTCAACCTCCTCATCATTAATATTCCATTATCGTTTATCGGTTTTACTGGCTTAACAACTGCGTCCTTCATACTAAATGTTAAGTGCTGTTGAATATTTTATTATTTATGACATATGAAGGCGTAATTTTCTATATATTTAAATTTATTTACTCAGTATTTAGGTAAACAGTAAAGCTGCTGATTGTCCAGATTAATAGCCGCAATACCCATCAAGAGTACTTAAAAACATGGAAATAGGAAAAGATTTGAAAAAAAAAGTTGGGTAACATATTGTAAAATGCTTGAATACGCAGCATAACTAATGTGAAGCTAATGGTTGATTTAAACTACTCGCACAATACCCTGTATTGCTTTTGGTCTAAGGGACAAAATTCAAACAAAGAAACAAAATAAATAAAAATACCAGAAAGTAGAACTTCAAAGCTGTCTTAGTAGGAGAGAGTCATGCAGTATCGGCCGGCATGCACTACCGGCCACTACTGTGATTTCCCTTTTCGCCTCCATGTGGCAGAAGTTACCGGTAAGCAGTAGCAAGTTTGTGCATCCACGTGCGCTATAGTCGGATTTCTTCTTCCTCTCTTCAGTTTGGCTGCTCTGAGTGTTTGATGTTGGTTAGTGTAGCTCTTAGCGCACGGAAGATATTCTGAGACCTATAGCAGCGCTATGTTTGCGATCTCTGTAAACCAGTGAGCTAAACATTTGTGAACTGAGCAGAAATAGTGACAATAAGTTTCCATGCTTTCGTATTCTGCTACTGCTCTATATATGACAGTGCAATATGTCACTGACAATCTATATTGTAAAAGAAAAGGCAGTGGCCGATACTGCAAGACACGTTCTAAAAGTCTTATAATTCTAGTTTCTTACTTTCGATGTATTAAAGTACAGTAAATAAAACATAAAATTCATTACATTGTACTATCTATAGAATATGTCTTGAGGTAAAAGAATAATATAGTAAGATTCGAGTTAACCACCACAGTTACAGAGTAAAGTAAAAAAACTTAACCCAACCGATACTGCACGACCTTCCCCTATAACCGGAGCTCTTTTATTGTTGTGGAAGAATCAATTTTGATTATACATAACCAGAGAAAATTACATTTTTAAGGTTAATCAGATACAAGGAATGTTCTGCATATTAGGGGTGGTGCAACTAGTAATATATGTAGGTGGATGAATAATTTTTCACTTTGCCTAATTTAGAAAGGCAATTTGTTATTTTAATACTAGGTTGTGCAACTTAATAATTTGAAAACTCCGTTCACTTGGTTTCTATTTTCAGTTACAGCTGAAAGGTAATTGAATGTTAATGCGAATATATTTGTAGGAATATTTCTAAATTTCCGTTAAACTGATTTATTGTTTTCTCTTCCTTTGCATAGTTTAGTTCCTGAATGTTTCCTTAACAAAGCGCAAAATTGACTTTTACAGGAAAAGGAATCACCACTAAATTGCTAAGAAATGAAATTGCTCTATTATTTCAAAACGTTAAAGCTGCACTACTATTACAGTAGAGTTCATTTCTTTCCTCTGACTCTCTATTTGTTACTGCGATTTCACATTCCACTAAGTTTAGTAATCTCTACGGAGCGGATTTATAGGCACTAAAAGTGTGTGAAATAGGCAGACAAAAGGTGCTAAAATGGGCAAAATAGGCACTTAAACAGGCACTACAAATTTGCTAAGTAAACACTTAGAAATTCACAAGTTTTGTAAAATGGCTCTTCAAATTCGCAATTAATGCACAATAACAAACTGACAATCATCTCAACATATACTGCAACAAATTCACTAAACATATACTATTTTACGGTTCCCTAGACGAAATAGTTCTACATTTATTCTAAATTTCATAATTGACTCCACAGCAAGTTAAAATAACAGATATTGTCGCATAATTAGAATACATATAAATCCACTTCAGTAAGTAAGAACCATAATGTGCATAAAGATGAAAAGTAATTAACTATGACAGAAAAACAAAAAACGTAGGTTTGGTAGGGGGGCTTAAGTGTGAAAATAGAAATATCTAGAGCTTTGTTTAGATTTGTTTCAAATTTATATCATTTATTTTTGTGATCGATCAGAATAGAATAATACCAAGTTTCAGTTTTCTAGTTACAATAGTTTCTGAGGAATTAACAGTTTGTGTCTAAATTGCAGGCAATTTTCAAAATGTCCCATATATTGTAATTTTAAGAAATAATGCTTGGCGTATAAGTTTCTGCACCCATTTTAAACTATTAATGACCTCTACCTGTGTGAAATACTTGTCATCGCCATATCAACGAAGGGAAAAATAATCATACCTATTTAACAAATTTTATTTTTCTAAGTGCTTTCAGTAAGAAGTAACCCTCAATACAAGTAACAAAAACACAACAAATGCAAATGGGTACTCTTAATATTCAGTTACCCTTACAGATATATTTATAATTTCATACAGATTAATAGAAAATTGCATTCTGTAGAACATTTTGAAGTTACAAAAATGTAGAAAATATAGTATCTGAGAAATCTGAGGTTAAAATTACGTAATACGAGCTACGATACAGATGTAAGGTCATTTAAATAGTCATGTCACGTTTTCTGTAGTGCCGCTAGAAAAAAAAAAGCTTTATATTTTTGGAGTATGTCTATATTACTTTTAAAACAAAAGAAGCTATATTTGGGATTGTTGTAAACTTCGGCCAATTTTCACAGATGTGTCTCCTTAATATAAACGATTGTTGGAAAGATAAGAAATTCAAAGGTTAATCGCAGCAATCTTAATAACCCTTAGAATGATGTCACGATGCCTCAGAAAGATACAAAGCACAGAACAAAAATTAATTAACAGCTAAAGTTACAGAAACCTAATTTTTGTAATAAAACCCCAAATGATCCATTATCAACTAAGAACAAATAATAAAGCACTGATTTTTAGTAAGCGTTTCCCGTTCAGTGAAACAGAATTACAGCAATTACGGCATCCTGAAAAGAATTCTGGTACCTACATTTATAAAGGCATTTCTGTAAACTTTTACACAAACCATTAAGATTTATTGGTCTGCAGTTTCATTTTCAATGTTGGAAACAACTCCGGAAGTCTCCAAGCGATTGATTTTACGATTCCTTGAGATACATGTAGAAAAACGTAATCATAGTCTGTGTTGC
Source organism: Mantis religiosa (assembly GCA_030765055.1). Taxonomy (NCBI): domain Eukaryota; kingdom Metazoa; phylum Arthropoda; class Insecta; order Mantodea; family Mantidae; genus Mantis; species Mantis religiosa. The sequence goes on along the minus strand of CM060950.1, from coordinate 173,908,861 downwards.
CTAGCTTATTAAGCGCTGGCTTTACGAGTTTAAGTGTAACCTGAACAGAGTCCCAGAGTGGTAAATTTAAGATTGGGTAAAACAACACCTTCGTGTCAGTAGATTAACACACATGTAAAAGAAATTTTACGGGAATCAAATCCTGCTTACCAGCGGTCATTGTGATTCTGATATTATTGTAAACAAATGACACGATCAATAATGTAAATAATAGTCCCTCCCTCAAGTATTACTATTAGCTCAAGAAATAAGCCTTTACAAAATATTATGGGACTGCATTGAAACAAATGTAAAAGCTTTTGTGAGAAATTACAAGCAGCAGATATTGCTAAAAGGCAGTGTTAGGCACTAATAAGCAGAATAGGGACAAAGTATGAAATATGCATTTATAGGTACTATAAAACTAAAAAATTAGGCGTATAATTTAGGAAATGTGCTTATAACCTAAAAGCCTACGTTTCTGAACAAAGAAATAGAATAGGCAAATAGGGCAAAATCCGCCCCCTAATAATCTCTGATCACCGACTTGCGTACCTCAGTGCTTTACTCCTGCAGTTCCTTTATCGCCTTATCAGCTATATCCTGATGTTATCGTGATGGTGTTGAAAGCATTTTGTAGCTTATCACAATAGACTAATGTGTATGGCAATGAGGTGCGACGAAGCTAATGAATCGTGCACTATGTGGGTAAGAGTGCTCTAATTATTATTATCTATGCTCTATCAGGACAAGTGCTAGCTCTAAGCTTTAAGTGCAATAGTATTGTTAATAACTATGCCTTATCAAACATAGAGTGTTGCTAACATCCTTTTATTGATGTTCAAATTGTGCCAAGAGCAATGATGTTTATTCACAAACAAAATCATGGCTATTTAAATATATCTGTTACAATTTTGTAGAAGAAATGTAATTATGTGGTAATTTATTCCATTTGATTACGCAAGATCATGAATTACATTCTTATTTCAGTTAAGGTATTGGCTACTATTCAGAAAGTTCTTTATGGAACTTCTCTTAAGCATAATATTTGTGGTTCAAATACTGACTGATGGTTTTATAGTCAGGTCCAAATAGCGTGTGTGCGTGATTCGTTTAAACAGCAATGATATCGATATGTTCCGCGAGCACACTAGCGTTGAGTGACTTCCCAAGACTACTCATATACACTATGAAATTGTCATTTGTTGCCATTTATTTGTAATATGCAGCCTAGAATGTGTTCACTGTACATCTCAAAATTAAGAAGCGTATTCAAATATTTGTGTTGTGTGTGAATTACTTTAGCGTATTCTTATTAAGGTTGTTGTATTGTTATTACGAGTAGAATACTGAAATAGCTACCAAAATTTACGTGGAGGAAGAAAGAGAAAGAAAGAGAAGTTCTCTTTATGAACACTCTTTAAATGCTTTGGTTTACAGCGCCGCACTCAATATCAGCTTACTTTCCTTCAGAGGTATCTTTTCCAGTCTTAGATTGTCTTACACACCTTAAATTTATGGCAATATATCACCGGCTTTATTGTCCTTCCGAAGGAAGCCATGCTATCGGTTTCTACGACTGAAAAAATGCACCTTCTGCAAAAATACTGCAACTTGCTAGCACATGTTCTACCCCTGGACCATGGAGCACGATTTCACTTAAGAATAATTGTGAATAAGATACACACGCAAAACCAGAATCAGGTACACAGTTATACGTAGTTTCAGGAGATATTTCTTTGTGTTCTAGTTCTAAAGGACATATCAGATGTGAGGTGAATACGTTAATTAGCGGTATCGGTAAACGCTAAACCTTAGAAGTAAGAGAGATATCCTAACGAGCTAAACGTTGAAGAAAATATTGGATAAGTTAAACGTCTCGAATAGATATTGCACAATAAGTTGAGGCTTTCAAGTCCTCCCTTTTTACAATTGATAAATCTTTAACATTGAAAAATTACAGATTGACTTCTACATACAATGTGATACATAATCAGAAATAGTTCTCAATACAGATGAATATGCAAGCTTTGTAAGTACCTACGTTGTGTGGCTAATTATTATACATCGAGTAGGATGTACGAACATCAACAAAGTTGCAATAAAGCTTTATTGCAGTAAGATCACTGTGCCATTTGTTTGTTCCTCACTTGACGAGTCTGTTGGTTTGTTGGTTATCTTGTACATAGGTTTTGAACAGTTTCTCCGTCAACTGGATTTCTCTAAGGAAGTAGTAGTGTACTAGGTGACAAAATTGTTTCTCGCTTTCTAGTTGGAAAGTTTAGCTTTTAGGCCTCACTCTCTCTCTCTCTCTCTGTCTCTCTCTCTCTTGATAGAATGTTACGATTACTGCTCTCTATCTCATTTTGTGAGAATCTTTTGCTACTGCTTTTTGTACTGGGACAGCTTTTTTTGGAAAAACAAAAACAAATAAGGCTGATGGTGATGAATTATCAATTTCGAAATTCACGTCCTGTTCTGTTTCTTCTAAAGCACAGCACCGACATTCGTGGGTTCATGTTGTAGGACAGCTTCAAAAGGTATCCTCGGCTTTGGAGAGCTACATTTAACTTAAATGTCAGTGGAGCCATAAGACACTTAAGAACACACTGTACCAGTTTTCATAAAAATGCACAGGGAAAAAGGAGGGGCTATTTGAAAAACGGCATTACCTTCGCTGGATTAGTTGTGAGACAAGTTCATTGAGGTAGAGCAAATATGAAATTCCATTTAAAAATATGAAGTTCCATTTAGAGAATTCCCCGAAATTGCGCCTGTTTAGACCTATAAGTAGAAAAAACGGAAAGAGATTCATGTATGGACAGGTACGCAGTGCGTATGTCTGTGAACAGCACTGCTAAAACGGTAACCTCTAATTAGGATAAAAGTCAGAATTTTAATTCATTTCTTAAAATATGTAACACCAAAATTTATGGATAAGCCTTGCACATTAAACTACAATTTTTTCTGGATATATGTAAGTATGTTATTTTTTATTTTCTAGTAATGAATCTAAAGTATTTCAATAAAGTTCCAGACATTTAAGATGAGCGCGTGTCAACGAAAATGGGTACTTTCAACTTTCTGAGAACGCCCTAGAACTCTCTCTCCTTTGGAAAGAATTCCGCATTAGAGACCCGGTAAGCAGTAAGAAGTAGACGAACGCTGTTAAATATGCACTGAAAGTGCTTTTAAAAACCGTATCGGTCTCAATGGCTCACTTGCTTAAGTGCTTGCCTACTGATCCCATGGTAGCCGATTCAATGCCGGATCAGACCGATGATTCTTAAGTATGTTTAAAAAGTAATAGCTCCATATCTGTAGACTTACTGACATGGAGAAGAACTCGTACTGGATGAAAGTCCGGCACACCGCCAGCGCTGATATGATACTGGTAGTTTATATGTATAATTATCATTTCATTTCATACAAATGTTGTGTCGCATCAGCTATTTCCTAGATATGAACTGTTGTTGCTTTTACACTTAGTTTTTGAAGTTTTATCATCATATAGCTGTTTTTCGCATTTTAATGGAAACAATAAGCAATTTTAACGCTACAATATAATGTTCCTACAACCAAGTGTATAATGTATAATGAAATAATTTTTGTAATTTTTTTCCCAATTAATATGAAGTATATTTAAAAATAACCATTTACTGAAATGTTTTGTAGGAGATATGTATAAATTAACAACAGTGGTCAGGACAAATCAAGAGAACATAAGATATCGAAAACTTTTATATCATCCTCGTAGCAGATGAATAAAATGGATGAGGTGTTGCTCAACTGAGTGAATATCCAATGAACTTGAAGCACCCAACTAGTTTTCTTTGGATAAGGGAAACCCCCAGAAATACTCCAAGTATCTCACCCACTCTAGTTTCAATTTCGGAACTTCTAGAATGCGAGATAGGAACATTACGGCTTGTGCTAATTTATGAATTTCAGGAAAGCAACATTCTCAGTTGAAGCTTCATATGAACAAAGCCGAAGAATAAATAAATAAATATGGTTGATGTATTTTATAAATCGTACCATTTCTGTTATTGCTACCGCAGAAACCCTAATCTATAAAGGAATTCATACACACCAGTACTACATCGTGTTGCCTTGCAATAGATCAGTAATTTATTTCTCTTGACGCATGAACAACTCGAAGCTTTATGCCTACCACTTAAATTTAGGAGTGTTTATGGAGGTCATTCTAAATGATATATACACTGTTGCTCTTATGAAGCTTACGTCGACAATTTTGGGAATATTACAACAAATTCTAGAAACCTTCAACAAAAGGCCCAGCTTTGTAACAATGATCATTTTTGTGCTATTCCAGCTGCATAATAATTCGAAACAAATTAAATGTAGGAATTTTTTTTGATCCACCACTATCCGTATCACCATTATGTATTTTTCGTATTTTTACACTTTCGATGCGCTACCAGTGTCCTCATAGTGGACAACCTCCATATTCATAGTATAGGAGTTGCATGTGTGGTCATATTTCGGAGGTGTTGGGTTGGAAATTATTACAGTGAACTGTTGGATGAGGGTTCCTTTTAACAAAACGTCATTTTAGCTATAGCAAAGAGTGGCAGGTAGGTGTAGTGCTGCGAACTCGTGCCTTCTTTAACCATTATGCTATCCAGTTTATTAATTCATGGTATACAACGAGCAGCCCAGATAAATGACCTTAAATATGCAAAAAAAGAAGAAGAAAGAAAGAAAGAAAGAAAGAAAGAAACACACAAACACACAAAAATGTATGGATATATTGTCTGAGTGAGGAATGAGGGTAAGAGTGAGGATGGGATGGATGTAGGAATTTATTTTAGTTGTCCTCCAGTGTAAGTCATTTCGGGATGATGAATGTACCCGGTTACACAGAGCTCAGAAATACCCTACATGCATGCTTTTAGAATAAAGGAAACATCGGAAAAGGTCTTATCCAGGTAACTCATCCTAATCAGGTTTCGAACTAAGCATCTTTTGAATGTGTAGCAAGACACGCTAACCACATTTCAAAGAGATGGGCAGATGACTGGATGGATGGAAAAACAGAAGGATTTTTTTTTAAAATTTCGTCCTTCAAAGTTAAGCCATTGGACGATGAATGAAATGTGTGAAATAATGCTCAAATGAGTCCACGCCCAATAGAGCTTAGAGTTACTCGACATTCGTCTTTGGATATGGTAAAACCCCGGTAAAAACATTATTCAGGTAACAGGTAACTATTGTGTGTAAATTGCAATTCGTTACGATAAGGTGTGAGATGTTAACTCAGATAACCCTACATTCTTTTCAGAGAAAGGTCTCTCTTGTATGCTAAATGTGTCCTGCGGGGTAGCAGGGTCGAACATTTACGAAAGATGACTGTAGCTTCGAAACGCTGAGCGAAATCACAGACTAAAACCACATCAAGCTAAAATGTAAAAACATAAAAGCTACTATAAACAAGCAAATTTACTGAAAACCTTATCACCGACACTGTAAATACCTGTAGCTGAGACAAAGATACCCACAATGAAGTTGCCAGAAATTACTAGTAACGGGATCCAAAATACACGTGGAAAACAGTCTGCCTTTTATATCGTTTTATTCCCCGCTTCTATTTTTTGAGAACAAAAGTGGAAACCAAAGTATATTGAGACAGTTCTAGGTCGGATGCCTTTTGCTGCCGATTAAGCCCCTTCAACCACCCCAAATGCATGTAACAAAGAAGACGTTGCTTTCCAGAAATTGTGATGGAAATAGAGACAACACACGATAACGCCATACCTGAAGTAAGCGTAATGTCTTAAGTGTGCTTCATTAGTTGTGAAACAGAAGAAATATTCATAAAAATAATGATATGTATTGTAAGTGAGCAATAAACATATATTGCAATGAGTCAAGAAAATAATCACACTTAATGATACGGTCAAGGAAACAAGAGAGATGGCTCAGGCAGTTTCATCTGTGACCCGCATTCGGCAGGTCCGAATTCGATTCCCGTGGTCGAACCACCTGACCCATGGTTTTTTTTTCTGTGTCACCAAGCGAATGCTAGGTAGGTTAATTACATCCCCCGAATTTCCTGTCCCTCCATTTTCATCTCCATTATCATTTCACATCATCTCTCATCTGGTGGTCTCTTTCAGGGTAGAAATTTCGGCGGGTGTCTTGGCGCTGTCGTGAGTCATTGAGTCGGCCACCCTATGTTTCCACTCGCCACATTCTTCCTCCCGGGCATGTCCCACTTGGAGCTTAGCTGCAATAAACTACAGGTTTCGGTGCCGAATCCTCTCAAGTAGTAATCTTAATCCTAATCCTAAGGTCAAGGAAGGGACATTGCAATATGAATAGGCTTCCAGATACTCTTTGCGATAAAACTAAATAAGAAGAAATATGAAATTAAATTAGAAAGTACGTGGCGAATAAATCCTACAGAGCTATAATCCAGAAACACGTGGAACGATATAGTAAGCTGTATGCAGTATTTTTAGCTTTAAAGCGTGTATCAGTAAAACACATTTCATTCGCATTACCTTTTCAGTGTATACATTTATGAATGCGAACAGGGAAACAGTAATGAAACCCTCAGAAACTGGATATGAAGTAGATACTTCTAAGCAATAAAAGTTTTGAAATAATATTTTGTGCACTAACAACGTAAAAACAATTTCTGAGTAAGTCACTGGAAAATTACTGCATTACTTTACCATAATATCAAATTTAGCTTCTCAATAAATAATTTATGTTTATTATTAATTGGGTTGGATTTTATGTCTTATCATAAATAATGTAACAATTAGAAGAATTAACACCTGAGAGGAATGCTAAATAATAGTATAACTTAAACAAAACAAAAGAATCTCCAAACTTTATCCCTATATTTTTCCATTGTCTGTTAAAATACGATTGGCATTTCACAGCAAAAACGTTTTCCTAGGACAAAGAAACAGTAACATGCGCATCGTAAGCATCAGAGAATTATCTGTTATTCTGTAAAAAAACACGCGCGTCTAATGGTAAATCTATATATCTAAGAGTTCTTGATAGTTACAAGTTTCTGGGCCCGAAATTGTGTAGCCTTTCGTATATGTCAGAACCCCAAGATATTCGCTACACGGACAAGATGTATCGGATTCAAAGCTTCTCTCACTTTTACAACAGAAAGATATTTCCCCGTACACATCTTTAGATCGTGGAGAATCTAAATGTCTGCGAGTTACCTGGTCTGGAGTACTTTGAGGATAAATGGAACGAGAATTAACGAACGTGTGTGCATTATGGAGAGGATTTGGTACGCAAAATCTAGCCGAGAACTCAGATCTTTATCTAAATACATACATAATTATTAACAGACATATTTGAACATTTCCGAGATTTAAGCACTGGTATGTTCGTATTAGATACCTATCACCAATATACCATGACGTCATGTCACCAACGATTCAAGTGCAAATAATAATACTTACCGATCAAGAGATACCCATACTTTTCAGGTCGGCGATCAAAGGTAGAATATGTACTGTTTCAAAAAGATATTTTACAGAAAATAATTTTAAAAAATGCCCACTTATAATCACTATTAACTAAATTTTTACCATACGTCGACTGCTTTGCTTCTAAAAACGTTCACTATCTCGACATCTATTGAGCTGATTCACATTTAATCGGACGCCATAGAGACCAAGTGACATACAATTTCAGCCGTTTAAATATTATTTCACAACTTTCATATCTAAGGTTCGAATACAGTTCCTCACTGTAATATTTCAAATTTTAATAAATCCTATCATTTCACTGGTTTCTGGGTTCTAGTCCTTCAGAACTTACCGACCAAATATAATCTAATTGAATTTCTAAATTCTTGGCAAAATACATTTTTAGTATAAAAAGTTAAAAATTGGGAATCCTATATTATAGTACTGTATTTTCCTTAGACATTATTTATTACATTATATGCCCACCTCGGTAGCGTAGATGGTAGCGTGTCTGCCTCACGTTCAAGAGGTCCCGAGTTCGAATCTCGGTCAGGGTGAGTTACCTGGATGAGGTTTTTTCCAGGGTTTCCCTTATCCTGAAAGACGAATGTCAGGTAACTCTAAGCTCTATGGACTCCAGGCTCATTTGAACATCATTTAACCCATTTCATTCATCGTCCGATATGACTTAACGTTGGAGGACGTAAATTACACACACACACACACACACACACACACACACACACACACACACACACACACACACACACACACACACACACACACACACACACAAAATCTTAGACATTATCCTTAGGTGTGTTTGTTTGTTTGCTGGTATTTATTTTCTCCACTCATTTACAACATGTTTCATGTAGCAATACTGTTACAGAAATTGTCTGACTTTCACAAGTGATATAATGACGCCGCCTCATGCTAAGGGGCGTATTATCTGAATCCCACAGCCGTGACTGCTTAAGTGTTTCAACCTCGCCCATATATCTTGTGTATGACGGAAATAAACGACGGACTTCGTTTAAGTGACAGTATGTCATTCGAAGCTCGTAGTCGCTGTCCGAGAAACAACTCCATTTTTTGAAGTCATCTAATGTGAACGGTGATTTTACTGTGTGAATGTAATGAAAATAAACTGATATTTTGAAAGCTCCCAAAAACAAACGGTGAAATGCTATTTATGATTATCACAGTATTGGAACGTTATCTCTGTTGTTTTTCAGAATCCAATCAGCTGTTATTCATACTATTAGGTGTATCAATATTTATGATAAAATATTATACGTAGCATAACAGCAAAATAAAATATCTACAATATTATGTTAAGTCTGATGTTATCCTTTAGTAATGCACTAGATTTCAGACGACTTATCCAGTAACTGTTTAATTTATTGTGGAGCTATGTAGATGCATGTTCCCACACTTTTGTCAAATGGCATATTATTTTAAAACATTTTTCTTCTTTAAGGGGTATCTATTGTAATACCGTTTCTGACGGCTATATTACCATTTCCGTTTTCATATTTATAAATCTTTAAGCTATAAAAGGTAATGTGGATTAAAAGTATAAAGCTGATATACACTTAAAAGCTAAAAATGGCTAAAGGCAGTTGCTTGATTTGTATTACATATTGCTTACCGCATCTTCTCACGTGTTTCTGAGTTGCATCTCTGTAGAGCGTACTCGGCATATGCACTGTAACTAAATATCCTGTTTCTTATTGTATTGTTTTTTATTGTAAGACTTAAAATCTCCCGAAGCTTATACTATATTGCAATGTTTTTACTTGACCTTACCATTAGGTGTATTCCTCTTCTTAACTCATCAAAAGGCATGTTTCATATATTATTCATTTATTAGTATTATGAACACTTTCCGTTGCACAACAAAGACACTCATACCAGCATGATTACTAAGGTAGGAGCGTTATCATGTACTGCAGGCTCTGTGGTTTCATCACAATTTTTGGAAAGCAACTAACTGCTCTTACCTTATATTTGGCGGTGATTGAAGGGGCGTCCTCTACAACACGCAGCTTCTGACCTAGAACCATCTCAATAATATTTGATTGCTACGGTTGTGTGCATTCATGAAGAAAGAGTATAAAGTGATATTAAAGGGTTATATATTTGATCTATCTCCCCTGCTTTGCTCCTGCTATCATACAAATACACAAGGCTACTGTATCATGTTCTGCAAACATTTAATGTTCATTTGTTCACTTGAATCATCTATTGGCTACATAAATTATTGTTGTAAAAAGTGCTCATTACAGAAAAGAATAAACGTTCCTTACATTTCTCATGTAATTTCAGGATTTTTCGTATGAATTTTTAAATTAATTAGAATTGCTTTAAGTAATTGCTGGTTTTAGTTGTATACATCGTATAAATTTCTCTCACATGTGAGAAGAACGAAGGTGCTTTTGGCTTAATTTGTTGATACCTATACTGTGTTCAACTTTAAAGCATTTATGGGTTTTCAAGAAACATTCGGAATGAGATGAAAAGTTGCAGAGAGCTTCATATTGTCAATTGGAACAGCAAATCTTTAAGCTTTGGAAAATTGCCTATAACGAACAGTCAAGCTCTCAAAATACCCATGTGAGAAATACCTCAAAACCTTTCCTATGTTCCCTGTCTGGTATAAAAATTAGATGCGCAATAGCTGTGCCCAAGATTGAACGCGGGAGAAAGGATTCCTATGCAGAGGAGCTCTGAAAATTGGAGAAAACTATTTCGGTTAGCATTTCTTACGGACGAAAGTGAAACAGAAATAATTGATATTCATGATGCGACTAAAACGTAAGCTTGTTTGCCACCATGCACAACAAACAGTCACGCTATTTGCACATTATTTTTTACATATTTCCACACATATTTGTAGTCAGAATTCAGTAGCTACACAGCTTCATTGTATACTTGGTTGCAGAGGTGGGTGTTAGTCACGCTCTGGAAAAGCAGGAAAGGAATTCGTTAATGAATAACCGACCACATATTTAAAATGTTGCTTCGACTAAACCTTAAAAAACTGTTTTCATTTGCTTCAAAATTGCAGTTATGCCACGATAAAAACATTTTAAATTCGAAAACAAAAGCCTATCCAGCTGTTGTAGCATCCTTGTGATCGGAATTTACAGAAGTTCAGGGTTCTTTCCGGAGGAATACATGCTGTGTCATTGAAATTCTTCCGCGAATCTCGGAACAGACTACAATTATTTACAAAGTGCTTAAAGCAAACTTCATTAAATCAGGATGTGAATCTCTTACCTCCATTTACACCAAAGTTGCCTTCATAGTTCAATTTTTCTTATCAAACCTATTTGGAACATTGGAGCCCAAGACTGCCAGTATTTTTTTTAGTTAATTGATGGAAATTTTAATCATTTCTCTACACTAGCCGCATATAGGCTAAGGGTTTTGATATATAGAGTCAACATGATCCGTGGTTCAAATCCCGGCCATGGCATTGAATTTTTCATGTTGACTCTATATATGAAACTGCCAGTATTTTTGTTTCTTTTTTGCAGTACAAGTGAAAAATCTAACCAAATATTGGGAATATTGATGTAGAATGTGTCAGAGCACTAAAAGATTATGTAGCATCTACAAATGTTACTCTCCAACAAAATATAACGTCTATTTTTCTCTCAGTTCAGGTTCGGAAGTCGCTTTCTAGCTGATTCAAAATGACTCTCTGCTGCTTTTCGGTTCTTTTTTTTTTTTTTTTTCATTTTCAAGTGCTGGTGTAATGGATTTTCTTTTTTATCTCCGTAAGTTTAATTTTAAGGAGATTTTGAAACGAGAGTTCCAAACACACGATGTGCTAAAATTTACTCTACCAAATCGACATTAATTTTAAAAAAATTGCAAGCTGCAACGTTTCTTCTTCAGTTATGCTTTTCTTTGTTATCCATACTTTTACAAAGTGAGCAAATAGTTTATCATAAAAATATATTTTATGCCCAATAGGAGTTAAGAGCGCAGTTTTCAGTTGGCTCTTTCATGTAGATATATAGTTGACTGACGTCTCCAAATGAAACATACGGTGAACATTAGTCGATGAACAATGCTTTTTCCGAATTTCGCTTAACAGTAACGCAGTTCTCTTTTACTCGATGCTAAAGTACTCCTTTTTTCCTATGTACTATTGGCTGCAGTAAATAGTGCATTTTAACAACCAATCGAGGCTTTATGAACAACAGAAGAGTTAGTGGTATTGCTGCCAGAGTCAAGGGAATATTAGAAATAGCATATGACTGTTTCAACGGTGCAAGATAAAAACAATCAACAGTTTGTGCAAAACTATGTTAGCATTTATTAAGGATGGAGCCAAGGTCATGGATATCAAAACTATGAGTGAAGTACCCTATGGCTAAAAGTGTCCCTCATGCCATTAGTAAATAGTAGAAATTAGTAGCTTTCTTTAGATTTATGCATGAAGTATAAAAATAAAATAATGCTCTCATTAGTTTTGATTCACAGAACTTTTATTATAAACTATCACGTGGTAAGCTTTGATGCTAAAAGGGAACAAGTGACTATCATGGCTACGCTCAGCATCATAAGTGCGAAATAACTAAAGAGAATATAAGCCATAATGCAATATTTATCTGTAAATTGTTATAACTTCTAAGACAGTATTTGACAACGTGCTCAAAGTAGTTTTCTTCTAGCTGCAATATTGTCCAAGTCGTTGTGCTCATATCCCAACCATTTCTACCAGCTGAATTACCCTAGTGTTTAATTCTTGTATCTTATACAATAATGTCAGACATCCCAGCAATTAAGCATATTTTACAAAGTATCAGACGCCGGCTTATATCAGGACCGTCTGACCTGTCATAATGCAATCCGAACATGAAGTTTTATACAAGAGACGGAACAGTTGACAACAAATGTGTAAAAAGTAATGAAAAAAATAGCGAATTAACACATAAGTGCAATATATCGCTGAAAACTTTCCGCAAATTATTTTAAAACTGCTGTAGTCGTTTATTAATGACTGAGCTTATAACAAACTTCTGTTTCACAGTAGAGCCGTGGTCGTAACTACTTAGTTTAGGAAATTATATGTGATTGAATAGGCTAGGTGAACCAGATTAAGGACTTGATGTGACAGCTTACGTAATTCTATATAAGAACTGAAGCTATAAAATTAGTTTTATTGTACGATATATAGGGAATTCGTGCATCATATAATCTGAGAGAGGAATGACGTTGTATAGCAGGTGCGCTTAGCTATTTATTCCATGATGAATTGTGACCCCTTAAAGACTCGCCGATTTTGACACTGAAGTACAAAAACGCTACGGAAAAGGGACCCCGAAATAACCCATTTGAAGGAACTACAAAGCGTATTGCACTGCACATGCTGAGTAAAAATGAAGTATACACACTGTACAAGTTCACGGATTACATACACTTGGCTTATAAGACTCTTGCAGTCATTACCTGAAATCGGAAAGACCATAGAAGCGTCTTGGGGTGAAAAGCCGCATGCGAGACTTGAAACTTCAATCAAGAAAGGTAAAACTGCAAACTAATGCAGCAAATACCAACAAAAGAGTTAAGTGTGTCTACCACTAACTCCAATAAGTGCAGTTTTGTGCTCGAGCAGGATGCACTACTAAAATTTCTTCTGCAGAACGATAACTGACTGAAATATTGGCATAGAGAAAGATGCATTCAAGAACAAGAAGAGCAATAAAAAGAGTCTGGAGGTAAGATATCACAAATGCTACAAACGACGTATTTGGCATTGAAATTGCTATGGGTTGAATGAATGTGGGATCTATAGGCAACTTAAAAGTTGGAAAAAAGTCACAATAACAAGGAAGTGTTGGAGATACCAGAGAATGCCTTAAGTAACAGTGAAGTTTAAACTTCTCGGAAGGATTATCTTGCTTATAAAATATGCTGACAACCCCCAATGTAGAGAGAATTGCTACAAATATTGCTACTTCCAAGAACATCTAAGTCATTCTGTTACTATAAAGATCAAAACGTATGTTTTACTAATCATTTTGAGATTCATTTTAGCTCAATCGTTTAAGATTAAGCATAACATGTAGGGGCAACATTATTTTAATTTAGCTGATATGGTACTCTGGTGTCAAAATGTGCTGTATTTCCGTAGAAGAACACTTACAGTAGCAGAATTACGTCACATACACATACAATCCTCCAAGACCGTTGACCACGAACAAACAGCGTCCAGTGTGCTGATTGCACTTTCTTACGAGGCTTTTGTCTCAGTTGTTTAGCGTTTCCCCCTTTTCCCGTGTGGGCGCGTGGTAGTTGCCTGGCTTCCCTCTCGGAGTAACTCGGGACAGGCGAGTAAAGTAGTCGGGAGCGTGGATGGTGAGTAATTCGTTGTCCTATATTTAAGTGTCAAATAGGCTTGTACACCCCCGAGTTTTCTGTATGGGTTTGTTCTGTAAAAGTCGATTGTCAGTTTGTAACGCCTGAAAGGCAAGAGTTGTAATTTTCCCTTTGAAATTAAAGGTATGTTATTCAGACTTTCTGTTTAATTGACTTAGGAAGTATTGGCAAAACCTTGGTCACTCATTGCTCCTGACAACTTAACTCCCTACCCCTATTTATAATTGTACCTTAGCCCCCGGGTGCAGTTCAACAGTTACACTCTGTTGACAACAACAATTCTCGTTACAACTCCGTTTACGACTCTGTTTACTACTACTCCGCTGGCGTGTCGCCTCTTATATACACCACATTGATAATTATAGACTGTTCTAAAACAAACAGGAAACCGAATGTTCTCTAACAATCAAGATGTTACTAGAATGTTCCATTTATTTCTTTATTTGTTTTGGCATGCCTTTTATCTCCACACTGTGTTTATCTGCTTAGGCAAGCTCTTTATCTCCGCCCCTCATCTCTCCGCGCCGAAACTTTTGTGTGCTTCGCCGCAGTCGCGACAATATTGGTGTACTGCAAGTTACGCAACATAATTTTGTTTTCCTGTCATTTGTTCTGGAGCACTTTGTAAATCTAACCCGATTTGTTATGACTCCTAACTGCTTAAGGATTTTGCATTTGAGCATCCTGAATTCGAAGCGTCATTTTTCATGATTTTCCCTTACTGAATATATTACAAATGCATTCAGAATGGAAATGTTCAGCATTGTGTAGAAAATAGCAGGGGGCCACCGTCTACAGCGTCTATGGGTCACATAATCAGTGCATTTTTCATCAAGTGCATCTATTCCTCATTTTGTGGCATTGTAGTACTCAATTATCTCAGTACTCAATTACCAATTCTTCTTCTTCTTCTTCTTCTTCTTCTTCTTCTTCTTCTTCTTCTTCTTCTTCTTCTTCTTCTTCTTCTTCTTCTTCTTCTTCTTCTTCTTCTTCTTCTTCTTCTTCTTCTTCTTCTTCTTCTTCTTCTTCTTCTTCTTCTTCTTCTTCTTCTTCTTCTTCTTCTTCTTCTTCTTCTTCTTCTTCTTCTTCTTCTTCTTCTTCTTCTTCTTCTTCTTCTTCTTCTTCTTCTCCTCCTCCATTTTGTAATGCTTCTTCTAGCTCTGAATCACTGTCATGAACACTTTCATAGTCTGGGTCATGTTGTGGATCATCAAAATCACTAAAGTCACTCTCTAACTCATATGCAATGGATAACATCCGTTCATCAAACTGTGGGGCATCAGCTTTCATTTGCTTCTGTGAAGTTGACGCCATCTCTCTGTAACAACATTCCATGAAATATAATGCATTTTGTTTGCGTAAGCTTTTGCCATTTGCTCCTGAAACATACTGCAGTACGATGTGATATACTTGCGTTGTCAGTATGGTGGGGTCTCCCTGACCCCGCTAAGGAGAAAAACAACTGCTAATGATGTGTACACACTCTTTTCACCACAACGTCAACGCTCAACAACTCAAAACATACTGACTGAAAGGTACTGAGAGCCGCAGCGCCACACTGCGCAGAAAAAAGGTTTTACATGATAAACAGTTTTAACCGGGTCCATGCCTGTGGTGCCGTATGTAGTAAAAGCGGGCGTTATCATTAACCGGGTCCTCCTGAACCCGCCATACCGGTTATGGGTTAAACATTTATCAAGGAGCATAGTGTAGTATTATAAGCTCTTTCATCAATGATGAAGTTGAGCCTCTGTCTACGAGATTTTACATTCTGGAGTACCACATTCAGCAATAAGCTTTAAATCCAAAAGATGTAGTTTAAATAGATACGTTTTATATAAACATATGAAATTGCGACACACCAAGACAAATAATTTCAAACATGTTGTTAAAAATGTCCACAAATAGAAGAATAAGTCTAAACAAGCACAATTAAGTCATATTGTCTCTCAGAAAGTGATAAGGATAGGACTAATAGTTGAAAGCACCAACATAAATTGGGCGTGACTGAACGCCCGAGATTTCATGCTAAGATCCCGAAGAGGAAGGGCATATGTCTTATTGCCTCTTATTGGCTCTCCGTAAACGACGAAATTGTCTGCAGGACCTTATCAAGCTGAAGATTGTTACCTCACAGGAAATATCTGAACATTTAGGGGATTGTCACGAGGTCAGACGAAGAGAAGTCTATGATAAAATGCTAGGTCAGTGCTGATTATTTGTGTAAGAAGTTATACATAGGTCCGATACCTTTTTATTTGTTAACATGTTGAAACAGCTACAGACAGTTGTTCTAAAAGCCATAAACATATCCCTATGCTTAATGTAAATTCCATAAGGCAGGTCCTGCATTTTCTACTACTGTTTTCGCTCTCACTGACATTTACCAGAAAGGAGAAGGAAAGCTGGCAGCGATATTTTACTGAAGCTGTTGGAGTTAGAGCATCTATTAAGAAGGTTGGTCATTTACTTCGAAGCAGTCCAGGAAACAAATGACTAAATTGCATCATGAAATTATGATTATCATGCTTGTGTTCATCTCAGGTTCATTATAGCCTCAGTAAGCAAAGTAACTTAATCATCTTTTTATATACTAATTGTATTAGCTATGATACAATTCAATATGATAAAATTCGTAATTACATAATTAAAAGCCTCACATATGCTTTATAAAAATAACCTTTTTTCAAACGTATGCCAATACTCATATCATTGCTGACTGTTTTCTAAGATGTGCCATCCTGGATTAAAAGCACGTCTAACTGGAAAGTTTTAGGTAAGGGCTATTCCTTATTTTATTAGTTTAGTGTTAAAATTAATTTAATTTATAGAAGAAATACGATGATATTAAGGCATTCTTTCAAAAATTCAACTGAAAACTAGTTCTTTTTACATAATATTAATTTCTGTCATGCAAATTAATATGATTAATAAAATTCAATTGTGTTATTTTTACGGGCCACATTCAGATATCGTTTATATAATGAAAGTAATCTTTTTTTCTCCACAACATCTAAATGGCACTGTGGCTTTGCTTGTGATTTAAAAACGGGAATGTAACAAAATCACACTACTAAAAGTGCTGCAAACTTGGCTGTTTAAACATCAAATCATACTAGGGAAACCAAATGCTTGACAGAGACCGACTAATTAGCTTCTTTGTGATTCTACCAAGATATATATTAACATGTTATTGGCAGGTCCATTGGTCTACTTGACAGGTAGTTGATAGATAGGTGTCCATGAATTAAATATTAAGTCCAACCAAAGTCTGACCTTACTCCTAAAGTTAATGTCGCCTTCTTTGCCTAGATTGCAGAAGCAAGTAAGGCATCAAATTTGCCTTACCTTGCACTCTGCACTGCTCCAGTTTCAACTACACCTTTCTATCTTCAAATTTGCTGTGGTCTTTCAAACAAAGATACAAATATTAGATTCGCCGTTCGAATTCCACCAGCCCATCTCAATTTATTGGTTTCAAAATATTCAATATTTAGTTATTGTTTGAAGTTCTGACAGCGATTTGTTTCCAGCTATATCACCGAACGAAAATGGGATTCAGGCGAAATATATTTATACATTGCCCTACAGCACTTACATTTTTACCTTTAACCAAACTTGTAGCGTATTTATACACACATTTCCCTCTATTAACTCGAAGTAAGTACTATATATACTTTTCAATAGCATATTTTATAGCCCATAAAAATGAAAATGGTGTGTAAAGAGGCTTGTCTAAAGACAAGATCACCTGTTTTTAAGATAATGTCATCCTTTAGAGTTGTTTCTTGTGGCGTCATGTTAAGAGCGTAAAAGTTGAAGGTAGGTATATAGGGAACCATTTTTAAACAACTATTTCTTTGACTTAATATATAGACAAGAGCGGTAAAGTGAGCAGTGAGCTGTTAACTGAAATATTGCAGTTTTGTGAGATATTGCATATAAATTCAGAAGCCACTAATCATACAGAGTTTGGCAATAATATATCTTTGTTTCTAATAAACCATAACTATAATGGTTCGATCCCAGGCGACCGCAAAATGATTTTTGTGGTGGACAACAATTTTTTGTTCTTGTTTGTAAATGACGTCCTCCAACATTAAGTCGTATCGGACGATGAATGGAAGGGTTGAAATGGTACTCAAATGAGCCCAGGGTCCATAGAGCTTAGAGTTACCCGACATTCGTCTTTCAGGATAAGGGAAACCCCCGGGAAAAGCTTACCAAGGTAACGTATCCTGATCGATATTGGAACTCGGGACCTCTTGAACCTGAGGCAGACACGCTACCACCACACTACCGAGGCGGGTAGGTGGACCAAAAGGCGCTGGGGCGGGTTTTCTTCGGGATCTCCGGTTTCCCCAACTGGTATATTTGCTAGTGGAATATTTGCACTAACAAACACTTCACATAATTTTTTATAAAAGGAAGATGACTTGTTACTTGACGTCAAAGCCGTTTCTTTTAACAGTAAATTAGACGCTTGTCCTTTTTTTCACATTTTGAAGAGCTCACAAATGTTCTTCCCGCCCAACATGTACGGTGAACCGTTTGTCTGCAGCGACTTTAATTTCGCATACTTTACAGAACAATATAGTTCCATCAGTAGAGAAGTTGTTTCCGCCAAACCCTGAAACATTCTGTTTCAAACGGGACGCAGTTGACCGTTTTTGTTTCGGCATTTCAATTCCACAACCCAACAAGTTTACACACCTTACAAACTACTCTTCTTACTGCGAAACTTCTAGCTCCAGAAACTCTGACTCATGCAATACACGCGTATTGCATGATGTAATCGGCGATTCCTCGAATTGATGCGTTATAAATTCACCAGCACTGCCAGGACGCAAACCTGTGTTAATTACATGTTTACCACACTTTCAAAGTTACTATTTCATAAAAGATATATAAATGAACTTTAAATCACAGATTATTTTTAAAACCCCCAAAAAGCCCATGGGTTAGGGTAAGGTCCGCCACGGGAATCGAACCCGGGCCTCCCGAATGTGGGCTACAGATGAAAATACCCAATAAATTCGTGAAAAAGAAAGAAAATGACCAGAAAAATTACTTTATTTTAAAATGTGGAAAAAATGCAATTTGTGGACCTATAAAAACCTATATCTAACGTATTTCTTCCGGAATGCACTTAATTTCAAATGAGCATCGTCTGTAACTACTTAGAAAACAGATGACTTTTCATCAAATTCCGGGCTCTAGTTATAATAAATTATTTTATTCGGTTTCAAAGAGCTCTGGCATTAACAGAATAATTTTCTAATTAATGACTACACTTCTGTTATGAAACAGCTTCAGTAACTGTAGGAAATATGTGGTAATATAAGTGATGTTTTCCAAGTGTGATCAATCTGATTAAATGTACCGTCACGTAAAGACATTATTTAAATGCATCAAAATGTTAAACTATACAAATTTGTAGTTATATAATTTTAGATATCATAGATGCAATTACTAATGAAACACAGTATCATGTAGGTTCAATAATGATGAGATTAAATAAAAATGGAGATTTAATTTTGATTCGCTTTTTCTCTTGTTGCCAGAATATTCAATAATTTCTTGCGCCTGCCAATGGAAGATACGTTGCTCTCCAAAATGCATGACTGCATCTGAACAGTGTATTATATACATACATTCGCCGTGCATGTGAGGCAGGGTCGGGTAAGCAACTCAGCAGTTCCACATTCTTTCCGATACGCCTCATGGATTTGTTACACTAGTTAGACTTAAGAATGACAAAGTGACATCTGTTTATAAAGAGTACTTTATGTTATGTGTACCCTGGAAATATTTGTTTACAACTAGTTTTACAATTATACGCTGAAAAATGTATGTTTTATATTAAGAGGTAGTAGTTTATTACCTGCACACCGCTTTTAAAGTTACAAACCAGGCAGGAAAGTATTTCTCCAATGTGCTGGCATAAACACGTGTAGCTCGAATGAACCAAAGATCACAGGTGAACTTGTCTTGGATATTTGTGGACTATCTCCAAGATCAAATATAGATTCGTACTTAAGCACTGCGACTAAATGTGAAAATTATATTACGTAAATCTATTATGTATAGGAGCAGGAGAACTAGCTGTTCATTAAGCCTGAAAGATAGCGCACAAGTATTCCTAAAAAGCATATTGTTCTTCCCCCCAATATTCCCTTCTCTTCTTATTCCCCTTCTCTTATTACTGCCCATCAACACGCAATAAGTCTAGGAGAGATTCTCTGAAGCATGCAAAAACTGTGCTTAAACAACTCCATGGAAATTCGTGTATTGCTGTTCGGTGTGTTTTTTAAACATATTTATTCTCGGTCTATAAACTGACAAATGAAGGCTTAAGTTTGAACATCCTTTACTTCACCGGGCGTTGAATATTATAATGTCTCAAGAGTATCACTCAATGCTCATTATTAATCAGGCGATCAAATTTACGCACCCGAATCTACACCGCTATGACTTCTGGAACATAGCTGACGAAGGTTTGGCGTTTGTGCCAATGTCGACTTGGCTATTGTTATAATTTCGAGGATTCCTCTAGCCAACAAACGTTACACACTCTGCTGCTGCTGTCGTCGACGGCCGGGTCGATGCGCTTCCTCTCGTAAATAAAGGATTTAACTTTAGCACGCTTACATTGTGGTAGGTCAAATTACACAACGGGTGCTGTGTTGAACTTAGTTATAAGTGATTAATGTTTTAATATTTAATTATTTGTTTCAAAATTTTTGCGTTTGTAATGCAAATTTAAGAATTAATGACTCAACCATTGAATAAAAGAGATCAGTTATAACAAATTAAGAAAGTTATAACAAATTAACAAACTAAGAAAGTCGGAGGGCCATACCAGTAGATGCACAGGACTGCTAGTGCTCACTTTTGCTTTTAATGTGTCCGTTGGAGAGGGGTGGGGGGTGGTGAGGATGAGACCTAAAGGCAGATCGGATTCGGAGTCCTAATTGTTCCAATTATAGTACATCCGGAAGCCACCTAGCGTTGTCCACAACTTCGAGCTCCCAGAGACACATAGAACTCATAGATACCACCGGACAGCTGGTTGTCAGCAGCACAACCAAATGCCAGGCAAATCTTTGTAAAGACTCATTGACTACCCAGCTACAACACCTGCTCCGATAACCGTGAAGCAGCTGACAAAATATGACAAACAAGAAGTTCATCGTAGAAAACAAAGTAAGCCAGCATTTTCCAACCAAACCCCCCTCCCCCCAAAAAATAGCACGAAAACCCCACGGACAGAGTGGTCGGTCCTATGGGGATCGAATCCCAATCGCACCAATATGAGCCTCACGATTTGCCGCAGCGCCATCTCGCTCCCTATTACTAACTTAGGCTTTTCTAACGGTGAATGATTTCTAAGGAATTTATCATATTGGTAAACCTGTGCCTTAATAGTAATATTTCAACATAGTGGATCGATTTATTAAATTCTTGTTCCTCCAGCACTCAAGAAATATTTCCTTATATATTCCCTACAGTATGTAATATTCCAAATATGCTCAGCAGAGACTGTCCGTATGAATGACTGTATCAGTGATTTGTGCAGTCAGTAGTAAAGCGTCACTCTCTTTCGCTCATTGCGCACATCAGTGTTTGAGTTGTGGGTATGGAAATCACTAGGCAGGTTTGGAACCCTTTTTGACATATAACTGAGAAAAACTCAAGGAAGAGACAATAAACTCTCTTTAGATTTAAATTACAGTCAGTGTAGAGTGCAGAGGTTCCAAAAATGGAAAACTGGAAGTAAACTGTTATGATTAGGTGGACTACACATGGTAAAACTGAAGGCACTTCCGTTCACATGCGTGAAGATCGGACATTGCAGTAGTATTGTCAAACAATTGACATATGTCATTCCCACAGTACGATTCGTCCAAAATGCTAAAAATAGTGTTAATTAGAGTATACTACCGTAAATAAAGAACAATATTACAGCTCAGTAATATATGAAGGAGTGTTCCAATGTCATATGCCTTAAAATTTTCGACTCCTACATGAAAGAGAAGCGACTTCCCACGAAAGCAGAAAACAAACCTTTGAATCTAGAAGCACGACACGATTAAAACACTTCAGCTGTTCCTTTCCTTGCCGAATTTAGCGGATATGTTTATTGTTCTATTTCAAACAATCAGATTATGAATATGAAGTACTTACCCCCACGAAATGGAACTCTTAAACTAAGTGATGTCGTTAATGATTCCTTTAGTATATGTAGTCATTTTTGTCCATTAGAATAGAGTGAGTTAAACGGAAGCTGATATAGTTTTTATTGTGTTTCTCAAACAGCTAAACTGGATTAATTGCGACTTGAAAGAAATGCACCTCCCGCTAAGGAAATCCATTCCAATCCATTCAGAAATTGAATATATCTGTAGCACTAGACTGTGTTTACTCTTGTCCGTTAACGAAGATGAATTGGGCTAGAGCTGGGCTGAAATATTCGTCACTTTAGCCCAAATACCTACTGACAGGGATTTCCAAAATTGTTAAGACACCTTGTTTTCGGAAGAAAGCCATATCTTTAGCATACCGTTTGGGAGAGTAGTTATGTTCCGCCTTAGAAGAGCATAACTACCTTAATTAGTGGTCTACCTTTGATGACGACTGTACCAGTAATTTTTTATCACTGGGGAGAAAAAGAACGGAGCAAGTAAAGGAAAGGCAAGAAAGAGAGCGAGAGTGTAAAAATTTTGTAGGAAGAGGGGACCACACCCTATTCTGAAGTGAGGGTACGCACATACATATTATATACATATATATGGCCGTCTTAATGACGTAAGCAGCGCGGGGCACAAAACAAAGAAAACACGTTGCTGGTTCCTTCCTTGGCGTACCGAGAGCGCTGCTGCTACCACTGCATCTTCGTTTTTTCCCTCTCTTTCTCCCCCGCCCTTCCTTCTTCTATATATTCAAGCTTTTCATTTTCCGCCCCCCTCCTGTACTTCTTGCCACAGTCTCACTCACATGCGCGCAAATGAAATCGATTAAAATGCGAGCTTGGGCATGGCAAGGGGAAGTAATAAAGGACTTGGGGAAGGGGTAGTTTTTTCAGAAAAGGAGAGAGTACGTATACAGGGTGCAACATTAATTACGTTCGTCCCTCGCCAAGAAAAATCAAAATTTCTTGCAAGAATACTAACATTCCAAAAACTAAATACTTTGCATTCATAATTAATAAAAGGATCCAAATCTTACATCTGCTTGAGATATATACATTGGCATATGAGACGTTAATTTCGTGTTGGTGGGTTAGGATGCATAAAAAAAAAGAAAGAAGAAAAAAAAGGCACTTTATATGTACCGTTTTCTTCTTGATCTCAAGCAGAAGTCTATTTATTCCTATGATTTACTTTACGAAACTGCTATAAAGAATCAGTAGCGGAAGATAGTATTTTCATTCTCTGTGGCAGTGAACGGCTGGTCGCTTGCAATGTAACACATGTGTGAGCGATGGAGGTGCACTCTGTACTTAGTAGCGAAGCGCGGTAGCGGCGCGATTTCAAGAGAAGTTAAATGAGTCCTCTTGGCCAGCCTATATTCTTAGCACAAGTTGTAAAATTTAAGATTAATTTACTGTTTGTTCTGGAACAAAATGTCTTATTCTGCTATCCTTTGCTGCAATATCCGAAGTACGAAGAGGATATATCTCATGGCGTGGTGCCGGACCGGTATCCTTCGGGAATGGATTACCATAATTTAAATAACCTATTTACTGATTTTAATTCAGGTTGAAAATGAACAATATATGTTGTAACATACATAATTGTATGAATAACTATCTAAAGGCCGGTTTCCTTCACAATATTAACTTGAACTGGAATTCTCTCACACTGATAAGGTTTTGCTTCTTAACTCGACGACGTCCATACACAGAATGACGCTCAGTGTGACTAATCTGAATTTATTGAATGTACCGTTGGTATAGCAAAGCAATAATTTCTCATTGGTTCACGTCATCTTTCGCGACCACTTGTAATTAACATTTAGGTAATTTACATAACCCTTTGTTTAAATCACATTTAAGCAATTTAACATTAAAATAATTTATTCTTTAGACTACTATTATCGTCGTTAAACACATTAATATTATATTTTTACTTTCGTTTCCACCTATTCAATCACAAGTTTACCTTCAATTGTTTCATGATCTCGTACACTTTCCAGTTTCACTGATTTTTCTTGCATATTAATATTTGTAACTCTAAATAACATTATAAAATAAAAAATATTGATACTTCAGGGCCAAATTAAAACAACTGTAACCATCCGGAATATTACGTAATTTTCTAGGTTTAGACGGCTGTAGGTTTTACAACATTTTTTACTACTTACTATCCGAGATAGCACATTT
Source organism: Mantis religiosa (assembly GCA_030765055.1). NCBI lineage: Eukaryota > Metazoa > Arthropoda > Insecta > Mantodea > Mantidae > Mantis > Mantis religiosa. The sequence goes on along the minus strand of CM060950.1, from coordinate 173,884,630 downwards.
AGGCATTAAAACCAGGAAGAAACAAAATAAGATTCAACGTGTTAGGCTATAGGCAGGTACGCCTCAAATAACAACCATTTGTTCGTCTTTTGCCTTTCCAGTTATCTGTCAGTGACCAGTTCTTGGACTTTAGGCAGGGACGTCGCAAATAACAACCACACTAGCCGTGGTTCGGTTCTTAGGGAACTCCAGACATCATTCAGACCCTGTCTGTCACAGTGAACACTAGCTAAGCATCAGGCAGGGACGTCGCAAGTAATAACCACACTAGCCGTGGATCGTTTCTTAGGGGAATCCAGACATCAGTCAGACCCTGTCCGTCACAGGGACCGCTAGTTAAACTTTAGGCAGGGACGTCGCAAGTAACCACACTAGCCGTGGATCGTTTCTTAGGGGAATCCAGACATCAGTCAGACCCTGTCCGTCACAGGGACCGCTAGTTAAACTTTAGGCAGGGACGTCGCAAGTAACCACACTAGCCGTGGATCGTTTCTTAGGGGAATCCAGACATCACTCAGACACTGTCTGTCACAGGGACCGCTAGTTAAGCTTTAGGCAGGGACGTCGCAAGTAACAACCACACTAGCCGTGGTTTGGTTCTTAGGGAACTCCAGACATCACTCAGACCCTGTCGGTTACAGGGACCGCTAGTTAAGCTTTAGGCAGGGACGTCGCAAATAACAACCACACTAGCCGTGGTTTGGTTCTTAGGGAACTCCAGACATCAGTCAGAACCTGTCCGTCACAGGGACCGCTAGTTAAGCTTTAGGCAGGGACGTCGCAAGTAATAACCACACTTGCCGTGGTTTGGTTCTTAGGGAACTCCAGACATCACTCAGACCCTGTCTGTCACAGGGACCGCTAGCTCAGCTTTAGGCAGGGACGTCGCAAGTAACAACCACACTAGCCGTGGTTCGGTTCTTAGGGAACTCCAGACATCACTCAGACCCTGTCTGTCACAGGGACCGCTAGCTAAGCTTTAGGCAGGGACGTCGCAAATAACAACCACACTAGCCGTGGTTCGGTTCTTAGGGAACTCCAGACATCACTCAGACCCTGTCTGTCACAGGGACCGCTAGCTAAGCTTTAGGCAGGGACGTCGCAAATAACAACCACACTAGAAGTGGTTCGGTTCTTAGGGAACTCCAGACATCACTCAGACCCTGTCTGTCACAGGGACCGCTAGCTAAGCTTTAGGCAGGGACGTCGCAAATAACAACCACACTAGCCGTGGATCGTTTCTTAGGGAACTCCAGACATCACTCAGACCCTGTCTGTCACAGGGACCGCTAGCTAAGCTTTAGGCAGGGACGTCGCAAATAACAACCACACTAGAAGTGGTTCGGGTCTTAGGGAACTCCAGACATCACTCAGACCCTGTCTGTCACAGGGACCGCTAGCTAAGCTTTAGGCAAGGAGGTCGCAAATAACAACCACACTAGCCGTGGTTCGGTTCTTAGGGAACTCCAAACATCACTCAGACCCTGTCTGTCACAGGGACCGCTAGCTAAGCTTTAGGCAGGGACGTCGCAAGTAATAACCACACTAGCCGTGGTTCGGTTCTTAGGGAACTCTAGACATCACTCAGACCCTGTCTGTCACAGGGACCGCTAGCTAAGCTTTAGGCAGGGACGTCGCAAGTAATAACCACACTAGCCGTGGTTCGGTTCTTAGGGAACTCCAGACATCACTCAGACCCTGTCTGTCACAGGGACCGCTAGCTAAGCTTTAGGCAGGGACGTCGCAAGTAATAACCACACTAGCCGTGGTTCGGTTCTTAGGGAACTCCAGACATCACTCAGACCCTGTCTGTCACAGGGACAGCTAGCTAAGCATTAGGTAGGGACGTCGCAAGTAATAACCACACTAGCCGTGGTTCGGTTCTTAGGGAACTCCAGACATCACTCAGACCCTGTCTGTCACAGGGACCGCTAGCTAAGCTTTAGGCAGGGACGTCGCAAGTAATAACCACACTAGCCGTGGTTCGGTTCTTAGGGAACTCCAGTCATCACTCAGACCCTGTCTGTCACAGGGACCGCTAGCTAAGCTTTAGGCAGGGACGTCGCAAGTAATAACCATACTAGCCGTGGTTCGGTTCTTAGGGAACTCCAGACATCACTCAGACCCTGTCGGTCACAGGGACCGCTAGCTAAGCTTTAGGCAGGGACGTCGCAAATAACAACCACACTAGCCGTGTTTCGGTTCTTAGGGAACTCCAGAAATCACTCAGAGCCTGTCTGTCACAGGGACCGCTAGCTAAGCTTTAGGCAGGGACGTCGCAAGTAATAACCACACTAGCCGTGGTTCGGTTCTTAGGGAACTCCAGACATCACTCAGACCCTGTCGGTCACAGGGACCGCTAGCTAAGCTTTAGCCAGGGACGTTACGAATAACAACCACACTAGCCGTGGATCGGTTCTTAGGGAACTCCAGACATCACTCAGACCCTGTCTGTCACAGGGACCGCTAGCTAAGCTTTAGGCAAGGACGTCGCAAGTAATAACAACGCTAGCCGTGGTTCGGTTCTTAGGGAACTCCAGACATCACTCAGACCCTGTCTGTCACAGGGACCGCTAGTTAAGCTTTAGGCAAGGACGTCGCAAGTAATAACCACACTAGCCGTGGTTCGTTTCTTAGGGAACTCCAGACATCACTCAGACCCTGTCTGTCACAGGGACCGCTAGTTAAGCTTTAGGCAGGGACGACGCAAGTAATAACCACGCTAGCCGTGGTTCGGTTCTTAGGGAACTCCAGACATCACTCAGACCCTGTCTGTCACAGGGACCTCTAGTTAAGCTTTAGGCAGGGACGTCGCAAGTAATAACCACACCAGCCGTGGTACGGTTCTTAAGGAACTCCAGACATCACTCAGACCCTGTCTGTCACAGGGACCGCTAGCTGCGCTTTAGGCAGGGAATTCGCAAATAACAACCACACTAGCCGTGGTTCGGTTCTTAGGGAACTCCAGACATCACTCAGACCCTGTCTGTCACAGGGACCTCTAGCTAAGCTTTAGGCAGGGACGTCGCAAGTAATAACCACACTAGCAGTGGTTCGGTTCTTAGGGAACTCCAGACATCACTCAGACCCTGTCGGTCACAGGGACCGCTAGCTAAGCTTTAGGCAGGGACGTCGCAAGTAACAACCACACTAGCCGTGGTTCGGTTCTTAGGGAACTCCAGACATCACTCAGACCCTGTCGGTCACAGGGACCGCTAGCTAAGCTTTAGGCAGGGACGTCGCAAGTAACAACCACACTAGCCGTGGTTCGGTTCTTAGGGAACTCCAGACATCACTCAGACCCTGTCTGTCACAGGGACCGCTAGTTAAGCTTTAGGCAGGGACGTCGCAAGTAATAACCACACTAGCCGTGGTTCGGTTCTTAGGGAACTCCAGTCATCACTCAGACCCTGTCGGTCACAGGGACCGCTAGCTAAGCTTTAGGCAGGGACGTCGCAAGTAATAACCACACTAGCCGTGGATCGGTTCTTAGGGAACTCCAGACATCACTCAGACCCTGTTGGTCACAGGGACCGCTAGCTAAGCTTTAGGCAGGGACGTCGCAAATAACCACACCAGCCGTGGTTCGGTTCTTAGGGAACTCCAGTCATCATTCAGACCCTGTCTGTCACAGGGACAGCTAGCTAAGCTTTAGGCAGGGACGTCGCAAATAACAACCACACTAGCCGTGGTTCGGTTCTTAAGGAACTCCAGTCATCATTCAGACCCTGTCTGTCACAGGGACAGCTAGCTAAGCATTAGGCAGGGACGTCGCAAGTAGCAACCACGCTAGCCCTGGTTCGTTTCTTAGGGAACTCCAGACATCAGTCAGACCCTGTCTGTCACAGGGACAGCTAGCTAAGCATTAGGTAGGGACGTCGCAAGTAGCAACCACACTAGCTGTGGTTCGTTTCTTAGGGAACTCCAGACATCAGTCAGAGCCTGTCTGTCACAGGGACCGCTAGCTAAGCTTTAGGCAGGGACGTCGCAAATAACAACCACACTAGCCGTGGTTCGTTTCTTAGGGAACTCCAGACATCACTCAGACCCTGTCTTTCACAGGGACCGCTAGCTAAGCTTTAGGCAGGGACGTCGCAAATAACCATACTTGCCGTGGTTCTGTTCTTAGGGAACTCCAGACATCACTCAGACCCTGTCTGTCACAGGGACCGCTAGCTAATCTTTAGGCAGGGACGTCGCAAATAACAACCACACCAGCCGTGGTTCGGTTCTTTGGGAACTCCAGACATCACTCAGACCCTGTCTGTCACAGGGACCGCTAGCTAAGCTTTAGGCAGGGACGTCGCAAATAACAACCACACCAGCCGTGGTTCGGTTCTTAGGGAACTCCAGACATCACTCAGACCCTGTCTGTCACAGGGACCGCTAGCTAAGCTTTAGGCAGAGACGTCGCAAATAACAACCACCATAGAAGTGGTTCGGGTCTTAGGGAACTCCAGACATCACTCAGACCCTGTCTGTCACAGGGACCGCTAGCTAAGCTTTAGGCAGGGACGTCGCAAGTAACCACACTAGCCGTGGTTCGGTTCTTAGGGAACTCCAGACATCACTCAGACCCTGTCTGTCACAGGGACAGCTAGCGAAGCTTTAGGCAGGGACGTCGCAAATAACAACCACACCAGCCGTGGTTCGGTTCTTAGGGAACTCCAGACATCACTCAGACCCTGTCTGTCACAGGGACAGCTAGCTAAGCTTTAGGCAGGGACGTCGCAAGTAATAACCACACTAGCCGTGGTTCGGTTCTTAGGGAACTCCAGACATCACTCAGAGCCTGTCTGTCACAGGGACCGCTAGCTAAGCTTTAGGCAGGGACGTCGCAAGTAATAACCACACTAGCCGTGGTTCGGTTCTTAGGGAACTCCAGACATCACTCAGACCCTGTCGGTCACAGGGACCGCTAGCTAAGCTTTAGGCAGGGACGTTACGAATAACAACCACACTAGCCGTGGATCGGTTCTTAGGGAACTCCAGACATCACTCAGACCCTGTCTGTCACAGGGACCGCTAGTTAAGCTTTAGGCAAGGACGTCGCAAGTAATAACCACGCCAGCCGTGGTTCGGTTCTTAGGGAACTCCAGACATCACTCAGACCCTGTCTGTCACAGGGACCGCTAGTTAAGCTTTAGGCAGGGACGTTGCAAATAACAACCACAGTAGCCGTGGTTCGGTTCTTAGGGAACTCCAGACATCACTCAGACCCTGTCTGTCACAGGGACCGCTAGCTGCGCCTTAGGCACGGGCGTTCTGCTCTAACATTGGTTTACTCTTTTGTCGTTTTTAGGCATCACTCAGACCGTTTTTTACGTGTCTGTCACTGTCCAGTTGCCGATGTTGCTTATCTTGTTCGTAGTGAGAATAGTTCTCGTGTAGACGTAAACCGAACTACTGAGGAATTCTCAGGTTTGCTGATGAAAAAGAAATGGAATGGCAGATAGGCGGGGAAATTTGAGAAGGCAGGATTTTATCCCTTACAGGACTTAATCGTGAACCTCCTATTAAAACCATAAATTAACGCACTCGGCTGCACTGTCGTGAAGATGTTTAATACCGAAAATATTTTCAGAAATAATGTTATTTTCACTTCCAGAAAACCACTAAGAACCATCATTAGAACTATACTTCTCACTAATTTCCATTCTCTGTACATTTGGACGCATATTCTTCACATTTCAAAGGATTTGGTGGAGATCCCTTCAAAATTCCGTCGTAAATGTGGAACATTTGGCAGCACTGATGAAAGTAGAACCGGCTAGAACAAACATTGTGGGCACATAAGAACAGCCAGGGAATATTGCATTGTGCTCTGTACAATAAAATGATTTTCAGAGTACAGACTGGCGTGTCACATGTAAAATGATGCTCAAATCGCTGTTGAACACAACACATGTATAGAGTTTATAAACTATTACATAGATAGAGTCAATTTTAAAAAATTCAATGCCACGGCCGGGATTTGATCCACCGATATCCTGGTTTCCGTCCAGTCACTCTAATCCATTGAGCTACCATGGCCAACTTGCCGTCATGACATTAAATTCTCCATATGACTCATATATTTCCCCGGTATACCACTAGGGGCTCTCGCATTCGAGATACATTATTTGTGGCGACTTACTCTCGTAAGTACCTGATTCCCAGGATTCATCATTTAACTCTTATTATTTTAGTTAATTGATGAAATTAATCATTTCTTCACGCTAGCCGTGTATAGACTAAGGCTTTTGATAGAGTCAACATGACAAATTCAATGCCACGGCCGGGATTTGAACCACGGATCTCCTGGTTTCCGTCTAGTCTAACCCATGGGTTAGAGCGACTGGACATGTTACAATATTACGTTTCTGTTTACATCCATTTTTTTCTTAGAAATTCATTGATATTTCAGATGAAGTACACTCACACACTGCTAATAATTAGTATGTATATAAAATAAAAAAGGTATTACACCCTATTTCTTAATCCTGTTTATTCTTATTATATTACACGTCAGACACAAGCTCTGCACTGAAAATTACGCGCGCACGTATTCGAAAAGCGAATTCGAAAAGCGAATAAGCGCATCCCTTACTAATTAAACTCCTCTACCATCCTTGACCAGAAAATAAATGGCATTGCGCTTGATTTCATGCTATGAGGGACTTATGCAGCGTTACTGATTTAATGTTGCGTACAACAAAATGTTATTCTGTGCCCTTCCCCTTTGTTGTTTGTTGCAATGTTTAGGGGAAAGTTAAAACTATTATAAGTAATTATATCAATTCGACATAGATCTTTCTGCTCCTCATAGATGGAGCATTTGTCCTTTCTAAATAAGGTTCAACACTTATAATAGCAATTGGTATAATGGATGGAACAATTTATTCGATAAATCTTTAGTGATAACATCTGGCAATATGTAATTTAGAAAAAGTGAAGTCAGATACTTTAGCACTTAAAAGGTTATTTATGTTCTTAATTTGCGGTGACTAAATTACAATTGTAGAAAAAAATAGTGATTTATTTTTTAAATAAAGACATGATGTGTAAGTGTGATTGGTATAAATATTTTGTTACAGTTAATGTAATTTAATTACTTTCTGATTTAAAGGTAAGGTCACGACCTGTTAGAAAACCTAAATACAGATAAATGGATCAGATAAATGGAAAATTGCAGGTCGGACCGGGGAAAATGTGTGCTCAGATGGTAATTCTTCAAATTATGCTTGGCTAGAAAAGGTTGGAATTCTTAGGTATTTCCCTATAAAGGAGAAAATACACTAATACACACAAAAAAACTAAACCACAATTTTTATAAGAGAAAAGTTTACTTACACTAAATAATTACAAAAATAGCCCACTGAACTGCATACCTGAGAGAGGCTGGGCGACAGGCCCAGTCCAGCCCGAGGCTGGCACGAAGCAACATTTAATAATGTTAATGTGGGCGTTGATTCTAGTGGACCAGGGGGAGATGTCACACAAGTGACTGTTTTGATTATAGTGGTGGTTTGTGCCACGTCACATGTGACGTCACCCTCTGGTGGCGTGAGTGTATGTGAGGATGATTGAGTCCTCTTAGCCTGCCAGTCATCACAGAATGAACATGTGTTTTGTAGCTAAGAGCATTGTGTGTGAGATGGCTCTCCTCTAACCAATACAAGCGCAAAGTAACGTTGCTAGTTGTTGTATCTTTGATGTACACTTAGAATTTAAACAATGTTTAACTATTTCTTTGAATAATCGAAAAATCCCTAACTTTCCTAACAAGCATGAGTTTTATGAAATTTATGAATACCCCATGAGCCTAGGTTCCCCTCGTCCGTTCTGGCCATCTATGAGAAAGACTAAATCCAATTCCATCCATGAATAGATCGTAACTATATATATGTGTGTGTATGTGTGTGTGTGTGTGTGTGTGTGTGTGTGTGTGTGTGTGTTTGCGTGTGCGTGTTTACGTATTACCAACACTTTCTGAGATAAATTGTGCATATATTTATACTTTCAAAACCAAGAAATTAAACAAGGATTGCATATGCACAGAATAAATTATCATCGTGTAAACATATTCAAGAGGATGCAATAAATTTACCCATTGCTGTATACTCAAGGAAAATAGTCGGACGGATCTAGGGAAGTGCTGTTATAAAACCTTAGAAATGTATTGTCGCTTCACACGGAAGGGCACCACAGCAGCAGCTGCGCTGTATTTAAGTTATCGGGTAGCCACGCTCAAATTAAGAAGAAGAAAGAAAACGAAAGTTACAAACATTTATACTGTGTCCACAAGTAGAGTTTTTCACTTTGTTTTACAACGAAGTGAAAATTTCAGCAAGTGAATTGTTATAGTACTCATAAAATTAGTTTTTTTCTAGGTGTTCAGAAAAACTTATAGAAATAGTTAATGATATAAAATGAACGCCTTTTTAGTTTTATGGAGTCACTAGCTCATACTTTTCTGTAACAGAAATCCATTAAAAGAAGCATGTATTTGACTGTTCTCATATTTTAAGTAGCTATGTCACGCTAAAATATATAGTATTAATAACTATAATTTTAATTTTAGTACAATTGGATACATAATGACCACTTCCGGGAAATTTAATTAAAATTTCACTGAAGGAGGAAAGTTTCAATATGTTCAAAAACATGTTTTGAATTGAAAATAACTGAGCTTCTCTATTTTCAGAGAACATTGTGTCTCTATTGTAAACAGCTTTATACGTCTGGGTAATTCACACAGTATATCTCTGCTGATTAAGGTCTTTTTCTGTCGTCCGCCACATTCGTGTAAACTTTCAAGAAATTAAGGAAACGATTTTCAAGGGATTTATTATTTAGGTGCTCCAGAATGGTGTTTATGATAATTAAATCCACAATGGTCGCATGTACATAATTGTATGCTGTCGCGGTCGCATTTTAAACTGTCAAAAGTTTGTCGGTAGTGAGCAATGCTTGTGAGTGAGTGAGTGAATGAGTGAGTGATTGATTGGGTGAATGATTGATTGAGTGAGTGAGAGGGTGAGTGAGGGTCCATAGACAGCATTTGGGACCTTAGTTTTAGGCAAACAGTACTTTAAAATAAAATGCAATATCAGTGAAGTAGTTATATTTGACTTCAATTATTCGATACCACCCTGAGTGATCCGCTCCAGCTGAGTTATAAAAACAGAGAAGCTCTTACAACTCTGCCTAGACTGGTTATTTTAAGAGAACCAACATTTATCTTGTATAAAATGCACCCAGTAACAACTCCTGTCGTAGCTCAGTGACAAGACGCACGCTGGATGAACTGAGTGGAGTATTCACAGCTTGAACCCCAACATACAGTCACATTTTCTATTCTAACCTTTTAACCTTTTATTTTTTGCTCATGTGGAAAATCTTGTTGGAAGTTCTTTATTCATTCGAACATCTTCACTACAGTTTCGTCACAGTATAGCAGCATGCATTGTGCATGTGATTATGTGGAGCTACCTCCAGTTCACTCTTGAAATTCCAGAATGTGTTGCTCATGGTGAAAACGCCTCGCAAATTAGAAGAGAATTATTTTGTGACCGAAGAACAGCGAAACAATAGCTAGGCTGGTGTCACGAGGGAGAAGTTTAATGGGTATTACGTAGGCTTTCAGGTAAATTTCGTGCAACAGCATTTGCTCAAGATGAAACTCTGGTAGAGGAAGTCAGGAACTAGACTTTAAGATGCAGGTCTTCATTTTTTTTCGGATAAAGCAGTTGAGTCTGGTTTCTCATATGAAGTATACGCCAACAATTAAGGGATGGTGGCATTGCATCACATTTTCGTGCAGTTAATCTTCTTTCTGTAGCACACAGGACAGAAAAGTAACAATCGCAAAGCACAATATTAACTTTCTTCAGGTTTGCCGGGACATGGCAATTTGAGTGACGAGTAAGTGTTTCGCTCCGTCTAGCCAGTTTAGTAAAGACGTTTGTATAGACTATGAGGAACTACATAGATGCGAAAAGGGGTGCCTAATCTAAAACACCTTGTGCTCCATGATGAGCACTTCCAAACTAGTAGTGTACAGATGATATCTTCCTTATAAAAGTTTGAGTTCTAGGTAATCTATGTCGTATTCGAGTAGACACAGAACCCGGCATAACCCTCATATGTTCCGACAGACTGAGAAATCAACCGGCTCTGGGAGATAGTAAAGGAAACGGTTTACCCGGTGGGAGGAATATTCCAGTACTGTGATTGCTAAGTCTGTGTTGTTCACAAGTCATCAGATTATATATTCCCAATCCAAAAGAGAGTTAAGATGTGATATCGGACTGGAAACTATCATCAGTGACTCATTAAAGTTCAGAAAATAGATATAATATAGAAACGTAGCAAATGAACGGTTTTTTGATTTGTTTCTTAAAGGAAAAAAGACAGGTAACAGAGAATGAAGGACCATACATACACTCCTGGAAATGGAAATAAGAACACATTGACGCCGGTGTGTCAGACCCACCATATTTGCCCCGGACACTGCGAGAGGGCTGTACAAGCAATGATCACACGCACGGCACAGCGGACACACCAGGAACGGCGGTGTTGGCCGTCGAATGGCGCTAGCTGCGCAGCTTTTGGGCACCGCTGCCGTCAGTGTCAGCCAGTTTGCCGTGGCATACGATGCTCCATCGCAGTCTCTAACACTGGTAGCATGCCACGACAGCGTGGACCTGAACCGTATGTGCAGCTGACGGACTTTGAGCGAGGGCGTACAGTGGGCATGCGGGAGGCCGGGTGGACGTACCACCGAATAGCTCAACACGTGGGGCGTGAGGTCTCCACAGTACATCGATGTTGTCGCCAGTGGTCGGCGGAAGGTGCACGTGCCCGTCGACCTGGAACCGGACCGCAGCGACGCACGGATGCATGCCAAGACCGTCGGATCCTACGCAGTGCCGTAGGGGACCACACCGCCACTTCCCAGCAAATTAGGGACACTGTTGATCCTGGGGTATCGGTGAGGACCATTCGCAACCGTTTCCATGAAGCTGGGCTGCGGTCCCGCGCACCGTTAGGCCGTCTTCCGTTCACGCCCCAACATCGTGCAGCCCGCCTCCAGTGATGTCGCGACAGGCGTGAATGGAGGGACGACTGGAGACGTGTCGTCTTCAGCGACGAGTGTCGCTTCTGCCTCTGTGACAATGATGGCCGTATGCGTGTTTGGCGCCGCGCCGGTGAGCGCCACAATCGGGACTGCATACGACCGTGGCACACAGGGCCAACACCCGGCATCATGGTGTGGGGAGCGATCTCCTACACTGGCCGTACACCTATGGTGATCGTCGAGGGGACACTGAATAGTGCACGGTACATCCAAACCGTCATCGAACCCATCGTTCTACCATTCCTAGACCGGTAAGGAAACTTGCTGTTCCAACAGGACAATGCACGTCTGCATGTATCCCGTGCCACCCAACGTACTCTAGAAGGTGTAAGTCAACTACCCTGGCCAGCAAGATCTCCGGATCTGTCCCCCATTGAGCATGTTTGGGACTGGATGAAACGTCGTCTCACGCGGTTTGCACGTCCAGCACGAACGCTGGTCCAACTGAGGTGCCAGCTGGAAATGGCATGGCAAGGCGTTCCACAGGACTACATCCAGCATCTCTACGATCGTCTCCATGGGAGAACAGCAGCCTGCATTGCTGCGAAAGGTGGATATACACGGTACTAGTGCCGACATTGTGCATGCTCTGTTGCCTGTGTCTATGCGCCTATGGTTCTGTCAGTGTGATCATGTGATGTATCTGACCCCAGGAATGTGTCAATAAAGTTTCACCTTCCTGGGACAATGAATTCATGGTGTTCTTATTTCAATTTCCAGGAGTGTATATTTCAAAAGAGTTCTTGCCCCAATTTAAAGCCAATAATCTTAGGCAATACCACAACCGTTTTAACCAGAATATTTTGTGTAGTTACACATCAGCAGTTTTTTCTTGATTCGAACTGCAGAAAGATGTATTTTGAAACAGCAATGACTATGTTCCAAGATACATCGTATGAACATCAGGTGCAGATTTGAGAGATCAAACATATTACTTATATAATATAATTTTTATACGAATTTATAGATTATAACACTGGTTTTAGGGTAAAATTCCCACTGAACATTTTGAAACTTATTGAAATCAAATACAAGTAGAATCTCAAGTCGCACTGATGTTTTTTATGCTCGACCATGTCAAACTGTAGTATTTATACAACTGGTAGCAGTACTTTAATGGGCCTCATTTAGGTACACCTGTTCATTAAAGTATTGATATTCCACCAATCAGAAGTGGCCACGTAATATTGTGAAAGCGCAAGTATCGATTATTCTCGTTTCGATAGACAGCGGTACTAGCACCAGTTTAGAAAAAAGTCAAAAGTCAAAACAGTGACATTGAACTTATGCCCCCCAGTAATTATGGCAAAAGCACTCAATGTTACCAATAACTTGTTGCCACAAAAGTCAATAAAGGTGTACGACAAATTCTATTCACAATTCATGGATTGGAGAATATAAAAAGGTATAAATTCGTTCTGAGAAAATGTATTTCTAGTGTGTTTCGAAGAATTGTCTCAAAATTTGAAATCATTGATCTTGTGGACTGACTATTCTATTTTGAAATCAACACTCAACATTAGGCACGAAATTGACTTATCTAAATACTCAAAACTGATCAGCTTACTAAACTCAAATCAGAAGGATATAAAGAACAAAAAGCCAGAACATTTACACCTGATGTGTTAAAACATTTATAAATGAAACACCTGATGTTAAATACCTCATGATAAAAGTAAGTTAAAAAAGTAAGTCCAATCCCGGCTATGGCATTCAATCTTCCAGTCTGGCTCTACCCTTTCATAGTGCGTCCCACACACGCCTAGT